>OZ010794.1:211681747-212881747 GCA_963932465.1 Maratus speciosus
TTTTTTTATATTTACCAGTAACAATTACCTAGTAGCATAAACCGTTTACATCTCCCACTGACATTCCGTAGTTTACAATCCTCAAAAAGTTTTTTTTACCTACACAGCAAAATTGAGAATACCGCTTTTTAACCCTTCCGCGGTCGCAGAAAATATCGGTACATACCATCATGTGAATAAAAACACACTCGTATCAACCCTAAAAACTACTCGAATGCCACTACACACTAACAATTCATTAACAAAACTTTATCCCAAAGTTATGCTTTCATCTTAGTAATTTTTTTTTCAACTCCTACAAAAGCTGCTTTTTGCTTTGGAGCCTGTAAAATCCTATATTTTAAACTATTTATGCTTAAGTACTTTGCAAATAGTAAAAGGATTAACCATATTTTATTTGAAATGCAAATTTTCAAAATTTAACCCTTGAGCGTCCACCAAAACCTGTCACTACCTGACACTTTCCCAACGAAACGAAATTCTATCGTTTTTCTACACTACAAAGTCCTGATATATCTACTAATCTCAGAGATATATAGGAAAACATGTCTTTAACGACATAAAATCCAATTTATACCATTAATTACCCTGATATAATTGAACTTAGACCCAAATACACCGAAAATACACTACACTAAATAAAAACAAATGAACACAAAATACACTAAATGAAAAAAAAAAATTATATATACAAATTTTTGAGAAAATATTATCTAATACGATTGGATTTTATAATTTTTGCTATTTTTTCATTTTTTGAAAGTACGACAATCCCTTAGATAAATTTCCCAAAATACCTATGTACAACCTATACTTAAAATTGAATAGCCTATTTATTCATTCTATGTCTCCTCCGGAGGTCTACTTTTATCCCTATCGTACTTTTTACGTGAACCCCTGTTAGAATTATCCTGTGAACCATTCTTCCTCTCAAAATTATCCCTCTGCGAGTCCTTACTTCTAACTCTAGAGTTCCTATAATTTTGCCTTTGCTGTGCAAAATTTCCATTATTATGACCCTTGGGATAAAATTATCATCCGTACAATAATCAGAATTATACCCTGAAAAATTCCGATTTCTTTGAAAATTATCATAATAATTCTGTCCATTAGATTTTTTCAAAATTCCCATACGTAAAATTCTGTTGCAAGTAACCATGATTATTATCATACTGTTGATTGTTATGATAATTTGGTATAAAATTAAGTGTAGAATTGGGATTAGAATTGAGATGAAAATTGGGATACCCCTGAACACTTGGAGATAGATATCCAAAACCTGCATTAAATCTGTTATAATAACTTCTAGGATTAAAATTTTCAGAATTCTGCTTTCTAAGAAAATTTGGTTTATTTGTATTCGTTTTACCATTAAAATAACAATTCTGTAAATCGTGCTTACTAGTTTTACAGATCGCGCAATAATTTTCCTGAATTCTTTCATCTTTATTTTCACTACTTTTCTTTACCTTTAATGCATTCAATTGTTCTGACAATTGTGCGATATATTTTAATTGATCTTTATTTTGCTCCAATAAATTCTCATAAATTTTCTCTTTACTCTCTTCATTTCCGTCACATTGTTAACTTGTTCAATTATTGCAGAATTGAAAACATTTTCTAAGTGTAAAGCTTTTTCGCATAATTTTGAGAATTCTTTTATGTCTAGTTTCCTGAGTTCCAAAGAAATAATCGGAGCAATTCCGTCTAGGAATTTATTTATTTTGATTAATTCAAAGAATTCCTTCGCGCCTTTATTGGTATGATACCCTGTCGTTTGTAAATATTTATAGGCCAAAATGTTAAATTCTTCTATAAAGTCTTTTACCGATTGATTAGGCTTTTGTTTTAGTATTTGGTTAAATTTTGTCTGATGTTCCGAAAAAGGTTCTCTTTTTGAGAAAACATCCAAAATTTTCTGCTTAAATTTGGAATAGTCTTCCTCCGAATTTAAATCGTCATTTTGCACCAATGTTTCATGTGCAACTCCTACAAATTTTGATTTTAGAATCTGTAGCCTAAAATCCTCTTTTATATTTGTCCTATCCAGGAACTGATCAAATTCTTTTAAATAGAATTTTACATTCGGAATTTTCTTTATATCAAAAGGGTTGATTAAACTCAACACCTGAAATAATAAATTTTCCTCTTTTTCGTGAGACATATTTGATTCTAATTGTTTAGCTGCCTCTCTTAATTGATTACGCGTACTAACGTTTGAATTAGAATTATCTTTACTTTTGCGATAATTTCTATTTGTCATAAAGTCAATTTTCGAAAATCCTATACACATAAATACACAATAATACACAATAATTTTCGTGATTTTTCACTCCAAAATGCACAAATAATACACAACAACACATAAATCAATAAATTCTTTCTACTAAAATCAAGTAAAAAATTTCTCAGTACCATAAATACACTCCAATAATTTTTCAAAATAAATTCTCAGTACTTCTTACTGATTTTAAACACAACCATGAATTATTTTTCAATAATGTATGATTTTTCTTTATCATACTTCAATAATTACAATTTATTTATGAAAAAGATTTTTCTCTTTTCATTTCATTAAATGTTTCAATATTTTCAAAATTCTCATAAAGTAATTGCAAAATTTTACTGAATAAATGCAACTTTTTCTAGTAAACATAACCTGAAATTCCCTATACACAGAGTATAAGCTACACTTCAATTATAAAATATTGTTTCATGACAATACTTTTTCTTTTTCAAAATATAAATTCGCTGAGCCATACACTTTTTGGGAAAAACAAGTCAGAAATAATTCATACAATTCATTGGTACCAAGACTAATTTTAGAATTTATTTTAAAGTTAGCCAACATGAGCAACGCGTTTTTATACTTATTTTGACTAAAAATACCACTATAATAACATAATATTAACTCCATATAACGGGTAATATTAACAATAACTCCAGAAAAAATCCTGAAAGTCACGGAAACCAGCTAAGTTAAATATATATATATTTATATATATATATATAGATGAAATAAGTTTGAAATTTAGTATTAATGTTAAAGTAAATTAACAGAGTCATAATGACGCATGCTAAAATTTAACATTTAATTACAAGTATATTTTAAGTTAAATAATTTATTTACCAAAACAAAATAGAAGTGCATTGCAAAGAACGCAATAGAATTAGTAATTACATTAAATTTACTTTTTAAATTACCATTACAATTAATACTTAATTGCTTGAGTACCATAAATTGTACCTCCCTAATATAACATAAATTATTCACACAATGGGAAAACAAAAAGATTAAAAAGGACTAACCTTCTGTAGAGAGGGATCACTTGTGGTTAAGGTCATACTTGAATCCTTGACACATTGAATGACTTTTTTTTTTTAACTCACGGTAATGTTAACTAATTTAAACACTTGACGATTAAGCAATGTCCGAGGACAGATTATCCATAGGGCCATCCCTTAACGGGAAAACACGACCCAAATAATTCGACATCGTCATTCAGGAACTCACCCTGAATTCTATTTTTAAGACTGCATAGTTTTGGAGTATCCATCGATCTCATAAGTCGTCCTGGTTTAAAGACTTGAACCGACATCTATGTTTTTAGTCTTCATGGTATAGAAATTTTAATCAATCTCATTTTAAGTCATCAACTGACATCGATCTGGTATTTTTACGTCTTCATGGTATAGAAACTTCAATCGATCTCCTTTTTAGTCTTCATGGTATAGAGATTCGAATCGATATATTTGTAACTTCTCCCTTTAGTTACGACATCACCTCGTGATGACAATGTGGAGAAAGGTCCTTCGCCCCCTCCGTCGAATGATCGGTCAGCCTTGCTGACCTCCATTTCTTCCTTCGACCTGCAAACCTCTGATTCGGTCTTGCACTTTTTCCGGGGTATACTATCTCCGCCCCTTGAGCGTCAGCGATCTTGGTTTCTGGCCCCCGAGTCTTCGCCTGTGTGGCCTGTTTTATTAGGTATCATAAATAAAGTAGTATCCCGTCATAAATACTACTTGGCATTTTATGTCAAGGTATTGTCAGGCTTGCAGGCTTCGTGACTCGCTGTAAAGATCCCCTCTACAGATAGGACTCCTTATGGTGCCCTACTCTTATTAAGACCTTATAGCATAAATACATATATGAGTATACATATTAAATAATAATAATAATAATAATCAAAATACCTATATATAATACACACTCTAAATATATATGCATTTTATAAAATAATAATAATAATCAAAATATGTAAATAATAGTATTTTTTTATGACAATAAAATAAAATAATAACCTGCTGAAGTGGTATCAAGGGTATTTATGTAAGTTACATGATAAACTTCCAGCAGCAAAGTTGTGCAATTATCAGCATTCCAAAACATTTACTTCAGCACGTTATTACGAGAAAAAACATTGAATCTTGAGTTGAATGTGTACTTGATTCCTTACTGAACGCAAAAATTCAAATTACTTTTGTTGAAACTTCGAATTGGCAGAGATTTGTATCGATAATAATTAATTCTGAGGTGCTGAGTTCAGATGTCAGATTTTGTATTCCCTAATTTAATTCTGAATTTCTTTTAAGGGGCTCAGGGTATGATAACTTTGAAAAAATCGATATTTTAAGTTTATATTTTAATTATTCAAGTAATTCTGAACACAGTACAAAAAACAGCATAAAAATATTTGCATTTTTAACGAAGTTATAAGCATTTATGTAACAATAACTTTCAAAGCCGCACCCATTTAATTGCAACATTAAGTCGCTTTTTCTCAAAACTTGATTTTTGACGACTATCCGTAAGATGAAAAAAAAAAAAAAAACCTATTTGATGGAATGTCTTAATTTCTTTCTTTATTTTTTTATTTATTTTTTTTTTTTTTTGCATGCATATAACATCATTATCTATAGAATGAATTAATATATTTTAGATAGTTTAATATTTTGAGTATCTTTAACTGAAAAAAAAATTGTATTTTTGGGGATTTTTTAAATTTTGATATTTGATAGTTTTTTTTAATAAGGTTTTCTTGAGTGATAGTTATATCCATAATTCATTCTACAGAATAAAGTTTTCTGATCATTTTAAATTAAAAATGAGATTCTCATGTCAATTCAACTTTAAGATATCTTACGGATGGCGATATGACACCTAAATTTTTTTCCGAAAATTTTGTTATATAAATTTTGCTACATTTTTTATTTTATTACATTGAAGTACTTCATTTTATAATTTTATTAGACCACAAATATATCTTTACAATATCAGAAAGTTTAAATTAGTTACATTGAATACTTCTGTTTTTATATGGACTCGAAGCGAGAGCTCTGTTTACATGTTTTTCGGTATCGATCAAGCCCTGATCCTCCTTAGGCAAAATAATGACTGCCTCTTTCAAAATTCAAAAACATTCCCTGTCATTTATGATAAAAGCACTCTGACCATGGAATTTTATTTTTTTGTGTATGCATTTTTTTAATTATTTTTTTCCTGACCGTTAAGTAACGAACTGGCCACGCTGATTGGCAGACTTGGATTGTAATTGAAATTAAATAGTGATGTTGTAAATTCCGATATCGTGTTATAAATTATTCATCGCAAAAAACTAATTTAAAATGTATGTAAAGGGTGATTATTTTTTTAAGCAATACGTTGTTAAGTTTACACTAGAAAGACCGTGAGGGGTCATTTTTATCCCTACCTAATGAATATATTTCGGTTCGAACAGGAAATTTCTTTGTAAAATATATTTAAGAGACACAAGGAAAAAAAAGTTAAATAAGTAAGTTAAACAGTTGTAAATAAAAATTCTGGCGTAAAATATCTTGATAACGCTTGAATAACAGTTTCGGCCTTTCTAGTGTTAACGTATTGCGATAGTATGTTTTTGCGAAATAAACTCCTCCCTCTTTTGAAATCTTTCGTAAATTTGTTTCCTGAATAGTTTTATCAAGTGTATGCACCAGTTAACCCATTAACCGCCAAAACTATAAGGTAGATAAATCAGAAAGTTAATTTCGCTTTATTAAAATAGCAACTTCTGCCAATGAATGAGGGAATTTTTTTAATTCTAAAATTTTGGTGGCAAAGTAATGTATTTAATTATGAGCAGTTATTTTGACCGTTCCGTCAACGCAACACCAGAGGGTAATGGGTTAATATCTTTCAATGTACGGATTTAAATATAAAATGTCTCACAAACTAAAACAAAAATATATGGAAAGATAATATAAATGCAAGTTCTGTAAGGTAAAACCCTTTTACTTATTTAATCCTTTTAGGGACAAGGTACTTCTATCTACAATATGTTGAAATAATTTATTGACACCAGTATTTGCAAGAGAATTTATTTTTAAACAAGTAAAAGCATATTTTCGCATATTTAAGAAAGGTGAAATTTTCACTATAAAATTTCGGTGCCAATAAGGGCAATTAGGGATTAAAATTATGTGATGCCGTGACGGCATCACCGCCCTTTAATGGGTTAATAATGCTTTTTGAGTAAACACCAGATTTCTCGTTTCGCGTCTGTAAAAACTTTAGAAGCCATCCACATCGTTAACAATGTTTTTTGAGTAAACACCAGATGTCTATACGTAATATGTTAAAATACTTCATTCACACCAGAAATATTTGAAGAAACAATTGTATATAAATGTAAATGAATATTACATATATACAGCTCTAAGTTGTATAGATTTTGAGTCTTGTAAAGAAGCTGCTTTTAAGTGGCTTTTAAAAATTATTTTGCAAGTAGCCGCAGATAGAGTACAGCGCCTGTGATTCCGATTTACATGATCTCGCAATGATGCACCAAGCTAGTCGCAGTGGCCATTATGGTAACTAAATTGCTTGTTAATCCTTTCCAGCAGAGACAGATTCTGCTCGTGAAATAATTGATTGACATCAGAATTTACAAACGAACATCTTACAAAGTAAAATTTTGTCTATGTGCTTTCATTGTAAGGGCAAAATTTTATTAATATATTCCTCGTGTTCATTGTAAGTTTAGAATTAAAATTAGATGGTCCCGCCGTGGGACCAAAGAACGTAGAGGACACTGCGCTTGAAAAGGCTAAGCCTTTCAGGGGCAAAGCACTTCCATTTTCAACAAGTTGAAATGAATGAATGGCACCAGAATTTAGAAACAAATTTATTTGCAAATTTTTTTTTAAAAAAGGCCATATTTCGCATACATTATAAAACGAAAAAAAATAAAATAAAATCGGTTGCCATTGTAACATTTGTGGATTAAAACTAAGTGGTTTCATAAGCATACCACAGCCCCAGAAAGGGTTTTAACGTCAATGTGGGGCATCCCGACTGAACTAACATTCTGAAATTTTATTTTATTTTGCGTTATTGTAAGAATTAAAATAGAAAATACATTTTTAAATTAAAAAAATGCCATAAAGTCATGAATCGAAAAAAAAATGTTCGTGTTATTTAATGTTTAATTTTTAATAAATTAAGTACTTATTAAGTTAAAAAGCCCGATTTTTTACAACTCAGATTCAAAATATTAGAATAATTACTTTTTTTCCCAAACTGGAAATATCCTTTGGTAATTTAACATCTTTTAATGCAAATATGCAAACGATATTTTTATTAAGAACTTATTGTTGATTAAACTTATTTATTTTCTTAAAATTAATATCATTTCTGAAAAGAATAATTGAAAAAAAAATTATTTTGAAAAGTCAAAATATTAGAATATTTATTCAAGTGGTTCAAAATATTAGAATATTTCGCATTAATTCTCCTTTAATTATCACAAATTCATAACTGGTGGCATCATTGATTAAATTCAGACGATTTTATTTAAAATCGGTGTTCTTTTTATAGTTTGTTTGCTTTTTCGTCTTAAAATGGGTCGTGTGGGTGATATTCCTGAATCTATTAAACTTCGCATGTTTGATTTGTATCGGCACGGTAAAAATCAATGTTATATAGGGAATTATTTACATTTCTCGCAATCAAGCTTTAGTAAAATATTAACACAATATTTAAAAAAAATGAAAATTTTTGAATAATCGCCGAAATGGCGGCGAAAACCAAATGCATCTGCTAGAGCTGACAGGAAACTGAAGCGTACAGTTAAGAAAAACCGATTTAAAAGCGTGCAATTCTTGCACCGAAAATGGAAAGAAGAAGGAGTTGAAGTTTCTACATCGAGAACATTAAGACGTCTCCATAAATTTAAGTTTGAATCTCGTATACCGAAAACAAAATCTCTCATGACTGTAAAACAAAAACGTATAAGATTCAATTGGTGTAAATCAAGATGTTTATGGAGCAAAGAAGATTGGAAAAACATATTAGTTAGGGATGAAATTATCTTGTATAGATACAAAACATACTTTCATCGCTAAATAATATATTTTCCCAATCTTCTTCGCTCCATAAACGTCTTGATTTACACCAATTGAATCTTATATGTTTTTGTTTTACAGTCATGGGAGATTTTGTTTTCGGTATACGAGATTCAAACTTAAATTAATGGAGATGTCTTAATGTTCTCGATGTAGAAACTTCAACTCCTTCTTCTTTCCATTTTCGGTGCAAGAACTGCACGCTTTTAAATCGGTTTTTCTTAAGTATACGCTTCAGTTTCCTGTCAGCTCTAGCAGATGCGTTTGGTTTCGGCCGCCATTTCGGCGATTATTCTGAAATCTTCCATTTTTTGAATATTGTGTTAGTATTTTACTAACGCTTGATTGCGAACAATGTAAATAATTCCCTATATAACATTGATTTTTACCGTGCCGATACAAATCAAACATACGAAGTTTAATAGATTCAGGAATATCACCCACACGACCCATTTTAAGACGAAAAAGCAAACAAACTGTAAAAAGAACACCGATTTTAAATAAAATCGTCTGAATTTAATCAATGATGCCACCAGTTATGAATTGGTGATAATTAAAGGAGAATTAATGCGAAATATTCTAATATTTTGAACCACTTAAATAAATATTCTACTATTTTGACTTTTCAAAATAATTTATTTTCAATTATTCTTTTCAGAAATAATATTAATTTTAAGATAATAAATAAGTTTAATCAACAATAAGTTCTTAATAAAAATATCGTTTGCATATTTGCATTAAAAGATGTTAAATTACCAAAGGATATTTCCAGTTAGTGAAAAAAAAGTAATTATTCTAATATTTTGAATCTGAGCTGTATTTAATTGCAGAACAAAGATTGAATCTTAATGATTTAGAAAAGGTACCACCAATGCAAAATGAACTTACTCAATTTGCATTGACGAATGTATTCGCTTCATAGTTTATGAATCCATGAAATAATTGATTAACCCTAGAACTACCGGAAATTTTACTCAAGTTTTATAAAAACATTCTACACCAGAATTTTTACTTAAAACTATTTAATTTGTTTATTTAACTTATTATTGTCTGATTTATACATTTAGTTTGTTTTGAAGAAATTTCTGGTTTGAATAAATATTTTGAATGTACATGTCGGGTCCATTGGACCCTTCTGGTAGACAGAGGGTTAATCGTTTCTGGTTTTATAATTCTTTTTTTTTATGTTTCTTAAAATGCTGATTAGTTTGTTATGAATTATGTTCAGTTGTTTGAATTTTACTAAACCTATGACAATCTGGTGTAAGTTAAATATTATTCACAATTTAATTTCTTAAAGTTTAATCTGCATATACTAATTTTAATTTCTAAAAGGTGTAAATTAAAACTTTAAAGTAGTAAAAATAGGATTAATCAAATGTGTACAGGTTTCGACACTGACCGAGTCATTTTCAAAACAAATAATAAAAAAAAAATATTCTTAAATCTATGAAACGCCATCGTTCAATCTTTCATGTTATACGCGTCATTATTTTTTTTTATTTTACTTGGATATTTAGGGGTATTTTCGTACCCATTGAGTAACTTGAGCCATAATTTTGGTAAGTTAAATCATGCTGCATCGTTACATATTAAAATTTTGCGGATTACAATCTCTATGGTTTCACTTATAATGGATAGATAGTATACACTGGAGGGGGAAATTATCTTACTTTAACTCATTAAAGCCGCTTGGCAAGAAAACTTGCCATGTAAACGAACAAAACTTTTAAATTTTTATACCAGTATTTTAGTTTGGAAATTTCAACATTTTCTAATCTCAAATTTTGAGCAATTAAATAATTCAAAATTACAATGTGGAAAAAAATGGTGTCGAAGAATTAAAAAAAGTGTAAAAGAGAATCGTCCTTAATAGGTTAATTGAAAGGGCATAGCCAGATAAGCATCGGAAACATGCCTTTCAATCAAATGTCCTGATTTTTTCCAAGGTGTGGATACCTATCTGACAACATATTCCCCCTATTATCACCTTATAAATACTGATATTTTATGAGATAAAAATGTTTTTTCGAATTTTTTAAAAACTGATTTTCTCAAAAACTACTGCACCGAATTTCATGCCATTAACTGAAGTTATATGGATACCAAATATGCATAACTGAGAATTTTTGTATAATTTCCTGTTTATAAAAACTGTGTGAAATAGCGATAAAAATATTTTCAAAAATTAAAATCATATCTTGTGGTTATACGAAAATTCCCATTTTCTTATTCCTCATATGTTGCAATTCCTCATATGTGCACGTACCTTATTTATAAATGTCGAAAATTTGCGTTTAATATAACATATCAATATTTTTAAAAATATGTGTAAAAATTAATAAAATTCATATAAAGGCGTCATTTGGGGCGGAGCTACTCAAATTCGGCATCCAGTTTTGGGAATAAACACCTACAGAACTTCTGTATTTCAAATTTAAATAAACACATGGGCATCATTCTCAACGCTGTCGATACTGCTTCAATATCAAAAATTGTCGTTGTAGCCAATTGTAGCCAACAATAGAGAAGAATATTTTTGAGATGGTAAAAACTACATTCTTCGATATCGAAATGAAACGACAGTGATCACAATCAATTTAAATATTTTTTTTTGCCAGTTTTAATGAAAAGTAATTATATTTACAATTTATTTATTCTTTCTTTTTTTTTATATTTACCGTCTTATAAAATTTGAATTTATATTTTATGTATAAAATAATGATATAAAAAATAAATAATAAATAAATAAATAATAATATAAACATTAACACATTGTGAGCAGTTTTTTTTCTCATAAAATTGATTTTCCTTGAAAGCGAGGCTTGAAGCACTAAACCCGACTATGTATTTGTATGTATGTTTGTAAATATAGTTAAAAAAAAATAGCAGTCTCTTTACACTACTTTTTAACCTCCTGATATTTGTTCCAATAATGACTAAAATTTGTTAATTTTAAAAACATTATCTGATCAAAAAATAAACGGCTCAAAATTTTAGAAATATATTTTTAAATACAAAGCATCATCTAGGGATGAGATTTCCGCTTTTTAGCACACCAGTATTTTGTTAGAGAAAATGTTATATTATTTAATAAGAACATTTTTGCGATTTAGCAGTACAACATATTCTCTAAGAATATACTGGTGTGAAAAAAAGCGGAAATCTCATCCCTGGCATCATCACTAGCGTCTAAACCGCGTCCCTCACAACGGCTCATATCACAAATGCACCCGCGAAATTCCCTATGCTACTGAGAAAGTCCCTATTTAAAGGGAAAATATGGTTTTCTTTCTTATCTGCGGAAACGAGTTAAATTCAGATGCTTTTTTTTTTTTTTTTTTTTTTTTTTTTTTTTTTTTGCTTGTGTATGTGTGTGTGTTGTTATTGGCGTGGGGGGGGGGTGGAATTGATTTTAAATAGATTTGATAGTAGTGAGATTAGATTTTTATTTATTGATTCTGAATAAAATAAACGGAGGAATGTAGAGGAATATTTCTGGATAAAAATGTTGTCCTTTAGATGTTATGAATACGATTTTTGTTAATTTTGTTATTTTTTTACTTATCAAATTTCTGGTTGCTTCAGCATTTAAAGGAAAGAGTAAATAGTATATGAATATTAGTTTTTAAAATAGCTTTCTTAGGTAAAGGTAAGCAGTCTGATCTTAAATATCTGGCACTAGAGATCAGAGAAAAAGCGACTAACGAGTTGAGTATAATAGATTTAAAAGTTTTAGTAACTTTAAGTGTAGATCGACCGAAATATTCGTTACGTTTTCTGCCCAAAATCTGAGTTTCGCCAAACATTCGTTTTCGGCGAAAATGCTGCTGAAAATTCGGCCGAAATTATCTGTATTTCAAAGCTTTCGTTTCTTTCTTCGGAAATTTTCTACAATACTCATTGATTTGAGCTGTATCGGCTTAAATGAGACACTCTTCATTTATTGCTAAGAACTTTACTGTTTACAATTATCAGTCATCAGGGACACCAAAGGTGAGTGCAAAGTATTTGGGTAACGCTATGCTATTAATTAAAAGAAAAATATATCATCATTTTCTTTTTTTTTTATTTATATTTATATTCACAAGTGCAAACAGTATTTTCAACATCAATTGATATATATACAATTTATTCACTAATGCCTTTTCATTCAGGTCTTTCATAAATTCAAAATATGGGTTTTGAATGAGATGGTATGAAAATTTGAGTGGCGAATTTATAAGACTTTAAAAGGTTTGTTTTAAAATTCGATAAAAATTATTTTAGGTTTGTCTTTTTAAATATATTTTCACATCCAAACAATTTTTAAATTTTCCAGTACACTGTTAAATATATCAATTTTTCACTGAGCCAAAACTGAGCAAGAAATGCATATATTCACTGAGCAAGAAATGTATATATGACTAAACTTTGAACATGCTTTCCACGTGCTCATTAAAAGCTACAAGCTTAACAGTAATTATTTATTTATTCTTTTTATTGAACAGCAAATGTTACAGATTATTTTCTTTAAATAAAGAATTAAAAAAAAAAAAAAACTATCGGGTTTTCTGTCTGTCATGTTAGCGATTTGCATATATTTCATTTAATTTGGCTACTATGACGCAAACAAAATATTTACATAAATTTTACTTATGATTTTTGGATAGCTTGGCACAAAAGATGATAACTCGTTTGAAATAAAACATTTCAATGTATAGGCTCAGTAAAAAATTGATATATTTAACAATGTACTGGAAAATTTAAAAATATCGTTTGGATGTGAAAATATATTTAAAAAGACAAACATAAAATAATTTTTGTCGAATTTAAAAAAAAACCTTTTAAAGTCCTATAAATTCGCCACTCAAATTTTCATATCATCTCATTTAAAACCGATATTTTTAATTTATCAGAGACCTGAATGAAAAAGCATTAGTGAATAAATTGTATATATATCAATTGATGTTGAAAATACTGTTTGCACTTGTGAATATAAATAGAAAAAAGAAAATGATGATATATTTTTCTTTTAATTAATAGCATATGGTTTTCCAAAATTTTATATTATTATTTTTAATACCTATATTTAAAATTTTTAGAGCCATAAGCAGTGGTGGGATTCAGCCGGTTCGCACCGGTTCGGTAGAACCGGTTGTTAATTTGTTTTGAGTTCGGCGAACCGGTTGTTAAATGAAACTCGCATTTACATTAATTTACTTTCTTTAAATGTTTATCTGCACAAACGCGTTTTCTAAACATAATACTGTGACAGGTTTTTGTTTCATTTAATAAAATAATGTTTCATTTGCAAACTATATTTTTTTCTTCATCAGTCCTGTAAGAAGCAAATGTAACTTGAAATTTTGAAGATTTGAAAAATTTCGGGATCTAAATCGGCAGCCTAAGGCTAACTTTAGCTATGTAGCATGTTTATTCAATGCTACATAACTACTTATATTCGAATAAAAATGTACTTTGCTTTGGTTCCTTTTTTTGAAAAATATATGGAATGTTCCCTGTTAGGGCCACCGCTAAGACTTTTTATTGGGGAATGGGGAGAGGACCTTAAATTGCCAAATCAAATTTCAGTATTTGCCAACTCACTGAGAAGCAAACAAATCGTTTTCGACGTTTGCCAACTAGTTTTATAATTTTGCCAAATTACAACAATTAGAAAATGTAATATAGATCTTATTTGTAAAAAGCTTTATAATTTATAACGTTTGCCAAGTCTATCAGAAATAGAAAGTGTATCATAGTTTTTTATTAAAGTTTTAAACAAATTTGCCAACTAAGTTTGTCAATTTGCTACGTGTAACTGAAATTCACGAACGTTTAGGGGGTGGAGGCTCACCCCGTCCTCCTCCTTATCGACGGCCCTGTTCCTGGTATGACGGATGAATATTTAAATCGTTAGATTTAGTGGCATACTTCCATCTGCATTTTTTAAAAATATTATTTTTCATATCTTAGAAGTCATTTGAATCTATGTAGTTATCGTAGATGTAACAAATTTTAAATTTTTATAAGATCCCTGAATCCTATAAGTTACATTTAGAAAACATTTTCCATGATCTAATAAATAAAAAAAAATATTATATGGTCTAAACTTGCCGAGCCATGATTAATTTGTATTTTACGAAATTCCAGTGTTGTATGGCCTGTTTTTTGAACAAAAAAATGGTACAAATTCTAAATATCATAACTCGAAAAGTCGTGCGAAAATTTGTCTCACTTGTTATAGCATGGATAATGTTTTCTAAATATGTTATAAGACCCAAAAGATCACATAAACATTTATATTGTAACCGTTTTCTAAAGTAAAACGGTCTCTAAGATGATGAAGAACAACATTTGACATATTTTTGAAATTAGAAGTACATGTTTTAAATTTAACAATTTAGGAATTAGTTCATGATCAGCGGTAAAAAGTGACGCCCTACATATTTTATAACCGATATTTCCTTCGTGATTGTATATTTTAAATGAAATTGTCGTGTTTCAAAAGCACTGGGAACAAGAAATATAAGCATCATAAAGGATGAAAACTTATGATAAAATTTGCTAAAGCGTTTGAAATGCTTCGGAAGAATAAAGCCCTTACAAAAGAAAGACGGTGAAGCTTTCATTACTTCAGAAACTTAAAAAAAAAAAATAGTAGAAGATCATAAATGTTTTGTAGTCAATTTGAATATAGGAATGACCTACGTTTTACCCCGTCCGATTACTGGAATATTGGAGAAGTAATACTTCCATGAAAAGCAGCTGAAGAAATATTATTTATATTTAATGCACTTATATTAATATGATTATCGATGATGTTTTTACTACATTTTAAATATTTTTTCTAAAATCATTGAGATTTTTAAAGTATTCAAAAGGCTAAAAATAGTATCTGAACAAATGCTGCAGGTTAAGCAGAAATGGAAAAGGGCTTTTCAAAGATAAACATTTTATGGTCAGAGGAGAGAAGTCGACTAGCTATCTCTAATGTATCAAACATAATGACGATTAGTCTAATTGGCCTACCTCTAAATAATGGGTTCCTAATATGATTGTGCAGATTATGTTAAGAAAGAAATACTGTTAAAGAATTGCTCTTTTGTTTCAAAAACATTCCACAAGATGGCAGCATCAGACAATCCTCTTTGTTGTTTTACTGGCACAGACGCTAGAGGTCTGCACGGGCCCGGGCTTGGCCCGAGGCCCGTACCCGGCAAGGCCCGCGGGCCGGCGGAATGGAGGAGAATTCAAACGGGCCGGGCCGGCAGAATTAGGAGAATTTTTTCAACGGGCCGGGCCGACAGACAAAATAAACGGGCCGGGCCGGCAAAAAAATTGAACGGGCCTGAAGGGCCGGGCCCGGCCGATAAAAAAATTAATCGGGCCTGTCGGCCCGATATAAGAATTTGAGAGGAGCAGATAAAATACGAGGTCATTTCCAATGAATATGACTTTTTCGAGAAGTATAAATGTGCGTTACGAGCCGATGCGAGTTTAACAACATCAATACAGAAATGTAACATGTCCATCGTAGAGATCGGCATCGTACAGTTACATGATGCCTGATCCCGGGTTTAATTTTTTTCGGCAGACTTGTGCCGGGACGTGAACTGGTCTTAATCGTTCTCAGGATGTGTAGGACAGGCATTATGTTTTGTAAAAGTATTAATAGCGATAATGAACTTCTGTTAACAGTATCTTTGGAAATGTACCTTAAGGTGGTTCTCATATTTACTGCTCAACAATGCGAAACTCTCAGACACATTTTCTGACTCATTTTTAACTATAAAGGCATAAAATTGACAGGCTGAGTATTGAAGGCAATTGGGATCAAATAGCGTTTCCATTTTTCATAAATTACGTACAGAGATAACAGAGACTCTTGTCACGTGACTGTACGTTTTCTCCTTTCCTGTGCTGTCGCTTCCGGAAATTCGATTCAAAACGCTAACTTTAGCAGTATTTTCTGAAAGATATATTACTTTTATCTAAAAAAAAAAAAAAAAACGGCATTTACATGGTTTCTGAATAAGAATACCTGCCAATCTCATGCGTTTCCGAAAAGAAATGAATTCATAAATGTGTCAAAATGTAGCTCCTTTGGATTTGAGAAAAGCCTTAAAAATGACAGAAATATTTTCACAAATCTACCTTTTATTATAAGCTTCAAAAGTTATCATGTTTTTTAACCCTTTATTCTAAACTACAATAATCTTTTAATGAACCCTTATTTAAATTTTGAAACGTCTGTAGAGACGTTGACTAAAACACTGTAAGTAATCGTTAAAGTTTACTATTGTGTGTTTTCTATTTTGCGAACACATAGTAATTTAAAATATACTGTAAAATGTTCCCATAAATATGCATGTAGTATTCATTAAAAGAATCTTAATTGTATGTCGAGAAAAAACGGAATTTTTTGTAGACATTTAGTCGGGCCGGGCCGGCCCGGGCCTGTTTTCACTGATTTTTGTACGGGCCGGGCCGAGAACGGTAAAAATGTAAACGGGCCGGGCCGAACTTTCAATTTTTACACCGGGCCGGGCCAAAATAGCTTTCCTTCGGGCCGGGCCTGAAAATTCCGGCCCGTGCAGACCTCTAACAGATGCTCAGAACAGTTAGTGTTACTCCATGGCTTATAGCACTGTGCACCAAAATGCTGCTGGATTAAAAATCCAATAATATTCCAAAGGAATAATATTATACATTAAAAACTGCAACAAACTAATATTTAATACATAGTTCAAAGTATTTCTTTATATTTGTATTTTGTAAATCGTCTCAAGAATATTCATCTGTTTTTAATGTTTGTAAAAAATTATCAGTATTGTGTGCAGCGTATTATTCTAGTGTATTTAATCTTCAAGTAAATGATTTTTGTTCATCCCAAGAAGAATATATTTCTACTGAATAATACATCAAAACATAAAGGTAAAACTTTTAACCTCTTTATTGTTTACTATTGAGGAATTTCGTATTCATGCCTTCATATGGAATAGCATTCCAACAAATACACATCAGATAATGTTCGAGTAAAAACAAAGAAAATTGAAATTGAAGACGCTTATCCAAGAAGCTATATGTAAATATCTCAAATACTACAAGATATTTAATATTTCAGCATTGTTTTTCTGTACTATAGTATAGATTTTTTACATCCTTTATTGTGTTACTAATTATGTGTTATGTATTAACAATGGGAAATGATATATATATGAAAATTACCTTTTAGGATATCTTTTTAAAACTTTTCAACATCATAAATGTAAAGTTATTTTCAGTATAGGATTTCGAAAACAATTCGGGTTTATTTTTGCTGGTTTCAATCTGAAAATGTACAGCGTGCTGATGGATTTCATCGACAATTGTTATCCATGGGCAGTTAATGTATTAAAAAGTTTTTTAAAGATGTTGCATGTTTTTAAACTGGGCTAAATTTTATTACTGATACAAAATTCTCTATAATATATCTTCTCAGCATGCGCCTTATTGTTATTACAAAAATAACTTTAGAGTCATTTGGAATTAATTATAGAAGACGGCATTGAAGAATATCTTGGTGAAATTTGCGACTTTGGTGGCAAAACCTAGTATAAAACAGGCATTGAAAAAATCCAAAAATCAAGCACTTACCACTGAAAAGAGCCGATTTATTGAGATTATCTTTTGAAGAAGTTACAAGCATTTATCACCAAAGCAAGGATACCAGTAGGAATGCTTGATATTCAGTGGGTTAGTATTCACATGAGATTAGAGACTTGAGAAATATCTCCAGCTCTTTCTACAGTTAGTGTTTTTAATATCTAAGTGTTTGCAACTTTAGATCATTGACATGAGTTAATTCTTGGGCTTACATTTCAGCTATTTTTGTGTTATCTTTATTGTATTACTATACTGTTATGAGGCATTACCTGATAGACATTTTGATCAGAGTTTCATAATTGCCGAACATTTATAAAATAAATTATTCCCTTTTATAGGCAAACATGTTTCAGGATTATTTTTTCCTATACCAAAAGATCAAAGTTTTTTTTTTTTAACAACACTCTTATAATATTGGAAAGTGCTTCATATTCTATGTGTAATGCTTCATTTTCCTTTCAAGTTTATACATCAAAAATCCTTCGGGCAGCGAACCGGTTGTTAAATTATATGAATCCCACCACTGGCCATAAGGTAAAGTGCTGTGTCACAAACGTTTAACTCGTTAGGGTTTTTGTACTGGATTTAATTACTAATAAAAATTGTAAATGAATAATCCATGTTTCCCAATTTTGCGTTCTTCTACCTTTACAAGAGGAAATTAGTTGAATTCGGGGAAATTTTCGATTTCCGGTTTTCGATGGATTTATACGTTATAGAAAATACTGAACTCGATTTAATGTTTTTCAAAAAATGTCTGTCTGTCACTCTGTCTGTTAGTCTCTCTGTATGTGACAAAAATTTTGTGGGCACTCTATCTCAATAACTAATACACGAAATTTCACAAACCTGTAGCTTCAGTTAGATCTTGATATAAACTGGTGCTAATTAGTGTTTGGTGTATATCGCTCAACAGGTATGCTGATTTTTTTCACGATTTCAGCAATAACTCTATCAAGAATTGATGTACAGAATATAATAAAACTTTAGATTCAGTTAGACCTTGATATAAACTAGCTTGATTAGATTTCGGTGTTTATCGCCCAACAGGTGGCGCTGCTGCGCTGCTTTTTGTACGATTTCTGAGAAATTAATAGCTATATCTCAAGAAATAATGCACGGATTTTCATCAAATTTCATATTCAGTTAGACGTTCATGTAAGTTGTTACTGATTAGCTTTTGGTGTAAATCGCACAACAGGTGGCGCTGCTATGCTGAATTTTTCTAGATTTTCGCAAAAGCTATATCTCAAAAACTAATGCACGCAATTTTATCAAACTTAGTATTCTGTTACATTTTCACGTAAATAGATCCTTTTTAGACTTGGGTGTATATTGAACAACAGGTGTTGATTTTGATACTTTGGGTTAGAATTTTGGATGCGGACATCTAAGAGCAGTGGTGGGATTCAAATAATTTAACAACCGGTTCGCTGCCCGAAGGATTTTTGATGTATAAACTTGAAAGGAAAATGAAGCATTACACATAGAATATGAAGCACTTTCCAATATTATAAGAGTGTTGTTAAAAAAAAAAAAAAACTTTGATCTTTTGGTATAGGAAAAAATAATCCTGAAACATGTTTGCCTATAAAAGGGCATAATTTATTTTATAAATGTTCGGCAATTATGAAACTCTGATCAAAATGTCTATCAGGTAATGCATCATAACAGTATAGTAATACAATAAAGATAACACAAAAATAGCTGAAATGTAAGCCCAAGAATTAACTCATGTCGATGATCTAAAGTTGCAAACACTTAGATATTAAAAACACTAACTGTAGAAAGAGCTGGAGATATTTCTCAAGTCTCTAATCTCATGAGAATACTAACCCACTGAATATCAAGCATTCCTATTGGTATCCTTGCTTTGGTGATAAATGCTTGTAACTTCTTCAAAGATAATCTCAATAAATCGGCTCTTTTCAGTGGTAAGTGCTTGATTTTTGGATTTTTTCAATGCCTGTTTTATACTAGGTTTTTCCACCAAAGTCGCAAATTTCACCAAGATATTCTTCAATGCCGTCTTCTATAATTAATTCCAAATGACTCTAAAGTTATTTTTGTAATAACAATAAGGCGCATGCGGAGAAGATATATTACAGAGAATTTTGTATCAGTAATAAAATTTAGCCCAGTTTAAAAACATGCAACATCTTTAAAAAACTTTTTAATACATTAACCGACCATGAATAACAATTGTCGATGAAATCCATCAGCACGCTGTACATTTTCAGATTGAAACCAGCAAAAATAAACCCGAATTGTTTTCGAAATCCTATACTGAAAATAACTTTGCATTTATGATGTTGAAAAGTTTTAAAAAGATATCCTAAAAGGTAATTTTCATATATATATTATTTCCCATTGTTAATACATAACACATAATTAGTAACACAATAAAGGATGTAAAAAATCTATACTATAGTACAGAAAAACAATGCTGAAATATTAAATATCTTGTAGTATTTGAGATATTTACATATAGCTTCTTGGATAAGCGTCTTCAATTTCAATTTTCTTTGTTTTTACTCGAACATTATCTGATGTGTATTTGTTGGAATGTTATTCCATATGAAGGCATGAATACGACATTCCTCAATAGTAAACAATAAAGAGGTTAAAAGTTTTACCTTTATGTTTTGATGTATTATTCAGTAGAAATATATTCTTCTTGGGATGAACAAAAATCATTTACTTGAAGATTAAATACACTAGAATAATACGCTGCACACAATACTGATAATTTTTTTATAAACATTAAAAACAGATGAATATTCTTGAGACTATTTACAAAATACAAATATAAAGAAATACTTTGAACTATGTATTAAATATTAGTTTGTTGCAGTTTTTAATGTATAATATTATTCCTTTGGAATATCATTGGATTTTTAATCCAGCAGCATTTTGGTGCACAGTGCTATAAGCCATGGAGTAACACTAACTGTTCTGAGTGTCTGTGCCAGTAAAACAACAAAGAGGATTGTCTGATGCTGCCATCTTGTGGAATGTTTTTGAAACAAAAGAGCAATTCTTTAACAGTATTTCTTTCTTAACATAATCTGCACAATAATATTAGGAACCCATTATTTAGAGGTAGGCCAATTAGACTAATCGTCATTATGTTTGATACATTAGAGATAGCTAGTCGACTTCTCTCCTCTGACCATATAATGTTTATCTTTGAAAAGCCCTTTTCCATTTCTGCTTAACCTGCAGCATTTGTTCAGATACTATTTTTAGCCTTTTGAATACTTTAAAAATCTCAATGATTTTAGAAAAAAATATTTAAAATGCAGTAAAAACATCATCGATAATCATATTAATATAAGTGCATTAAATATAAAAAGTCCTTCCGGCCAGTGCCGGGAGGAAGAGGTAGCTTTCATATTCCTTATTTTAAAAAAGCCAACTTATATTATTCAAACACACGAAGCTCAATTAAGTGGAAACCGAATGTAGGAGATTCAATACTAATTTTTATCAATACTAAATCATTATGAATCAGAATTTCGCGAAATTAGTCAGCTTTATCCAAGCTGCTTTTATTTAAAGTAACTTATATTTGGCTGCCAAATTCGGCGATTTCTTAAAGTGCCTGCATTTTAAGACAACATGGTGGATGAGGCTAATCAGTGAACTTGGTCGAGACCTTAGTAATTGCTGTGCACATGCTCACTCACATCGGAAATTGGTTGATATATACGAGTGCTGTCCCATGCAAAAAATCAGATTTTTCAAAATGTCACCCACAATAGAAATTGAAACTGCTATATCTGAGCAATTTTTTAAGGTAAAGACAAACAAAAAATGCTCCTGAATCCTTATACCAAGGTCAAATACTTAAGAAAGAAACCTTTTTCAATTTCTAATTTTTTTGCACCTCACTTTAAAGATATATATATTTTTTTATTTAATGTCCGCCATTTTGAAACAAGATGGCTGATGAATGTGGCCAGCGAACTTGGTCGAGGTATTGATGTATATTATCCACATCCCTTCTTACATCGAAATAGGCGAATACGTGTGGTATCGCCAGACAAATACAAGATCGTTTCAAAGTGTTAGCCATGATAGAAATTCAAATTGCTATAATTCAACCACTTTTTAAGATATAAACAAAAGAACAAATTTTCAGAAACAAAAACTGCTCCAGAATCTTTGTATCAAGGCCAAACGCATAAAAAAAATCTTTTTCATTTTCCAATTTTTTAATACCTCATTTTAAATTTTAAATTACATTTTTTTTAAAATGGCAACCCTTTTGAAACAAGATGGCGAATGAAGCTGGCCAACGAACTCGGTCGAGACATTGGTATGTACTATGTACAGACCAAGTTACATTCAAATCGGTTCATAAATACACCTGTTATCGCGTGACAAAAATCAGGTCGTTTTAAAATGTCAGCCACAATAGAAATTCAAAATGTTATAACTCAGCCATTTTTTTAGATATAGACGAAACAAAACCTGTTCCGGAATCTTTGTATTAAGGTCAAACACATACGAAAAAACACTTTTTCATTTTCCAATTTTTTGGTATCTCATTTTAAATTTATTTTTTTTTTATTTTTTTTAAATGGCCGCCATTTTGAAACAAGATGGCGGATGAAGCTGGTCAACGAACTCGGTTGAGTTATTTGTATGTACTATGTACACACCAAGGTACATCCAAATCGGTTCATAAATAAGTCTGTTATCACGTGGCAAAAATCAGGGCGTTTCAAAATGTCAGTCACACTAGAAATTCAAAATGCTATAACTCAGCCATTTTTTAAGATATAGACGAAACAAAAACTGCTCCCGAATCTTTTTATCGAGGTCAAACACATAAGAAAAAAATATTTTTCAATTTTCAATTTTTTGGTACCACATTTCAAATTTAAATTTTTCTTAAAATTTTAAATGGCCGCCATTTTTAAACAAAACAAAATGGCGGATGAAGCTGGCCAACGAACTCGGTCGAGACATTGGTCTGTACTATGTATAAACGAAGTTACATCCAAATCGGTTCATAAATACGCCTTTTATAGCGTGACAAAATTCAGGACGTTTCAAAATGTCAGCTTCACTAGAAATTCAAAATGCTATAACTCAGCCATTTTTTAAGATATAGACGAAACAAAACCTGCTACGGAGTTTTTGTATAAAGGTCAAATACATAAAAAAAAATATTTTTCCATTTTCAATTTTTTGGTACCACATTTCAAATTTAATTTTTTTTTTAAATTTTTAAATGGCCGCCATTTTGAAACAAAATGGCGGATGAAGCTGGCCAACGAGCGCGGTCGAGACATTGGTATGTACTATGTACACACCGAATTACATCCAAATTGGTTCATAAATACGAGAGTTACAGTGTGACACAGGTCAGATATATATATATATATATATATATTGATATATATATATATATATATATATATATATAGAGAGAGAGAGAGAGAGATACAGGGGCGGCCGGTCCATTGGGGCCACTGGGGCCAGGCCCCACTAGAATTTTCTGTTCATTTAAAAAATTTTGATTCATATTTTTAATTTAAAACTTAAAAAAAAAAAAGAACTGTTTACTAAAAATATATTGCAAAGAAACTCCTTCTTACATCGTGCCCACTCATCCGTTATCGACTCTCAGCATCTATTTCTTTCTCAGAGGCAATAAATCACTTTACTGGCCACTACTTACTTCTGAACACCAAGGTTACTGTATCGGGGCACAAGACATTTGTGCCCATTTGGCGCGATAATGAGTATTTCCCTCCCTCACGTGTCATTCAATTTTGGCGATGTACTGCTCTTTTAGAGCTAAATCTTCCGTATTTTTTTTGCAATGGGGGGCACTGGGCGAGAGTGCCCTTGATCCAAAGTTTGTTATACGGGGATTCTCAAAAATATTCGTCGACATTTGTATTACTATTGCTGCTTATTCGTTGAATTACGCGATCTTTAAGTACTCTGTACTCTCTTTAAACGGAGACACATGTTATTGTTAAGGTGTATTCCAATCCAAACTGCTTATTTTCTGATTTATTTTTAAATTCATTTTTACTCTCAAACGCATCAAACTGGCAAATTCTCTTATTTAGAAACTACATAATGGGACGTGCTTGTCGATTTTTTGAAAAATGCAGAAAATATTGCAAAAAAAATGCTATCAAAGTGGGAGTTTTGAACCGAATTTTCTGAAGCGGGAGATCTGGGGATGAAAAAAAGGGTCCTAATGAGAAAATAATTGTTTTAAAATCAAATTCTATTGAATTGAGCGAAAAATGAAACCACACGGCCTCTTAAACATCACTTCAAAAATCATCTCAGCAAGTTTCATGTTTTTACTTTTAAAAATGAGTCTGAAAGTGTCCCAGAAAATTTCGAGCTGTTGAGGGTGGAAAAATATTTTTTCGAACACACCCTTAAATTCTTGAAATAAAAAAATGAATTCTGTAGATTATTTATTATGCCCTTTTCAACAATGAATTTGGAAGAAAAACTTGAAATTAAACGCCTGGGACCTTATCAACCGAAGAATTTTGAAATGCAACGAAAAGATGGGGGAAAACTACGCTATTTCTCTACACAGTGGTATCAAAAATTTCTGTGTATTTTAGCAAGTGAAGAAAAAAAAAAAGCATTGTTCTGTTTTTATTTTTTATTGTTTGGAGGGATGAAATTATGGAGTATGGCCGGCTGTAACGATTTGAAGCATTTTTCTGAAAGAGTAAAAAAAAACATGAAATGAATACTACTCATTTAAATAATGCCTTTAACTATAAAACCTTCGGTTGGTTGTATGGTTGTATTTATGACGGCCAATTATCTGCACGGCGGATATAGGCCCAGGGGGGAGTGCCCTTCGTGGGGGTCTTTCTAAGGGAACCTAACCCGTATTAACGCTTGGAAATCCAAGCTTCGAAGAAAACCACGAAAACTCCGAACGATTAGGCCGACGGGCGCGATTGGGATCGAACCCAGCACCTCCCGTCTACCAGATTCGAGAGCAGAACCTCTCAGCCACTGGTGGGGCATAAAACCTTCGGAACTGTCAATATTGTAGTGCAGTTGGATGAAGGTTACAGGATTTCATTACAAAAACATAATGAAATGGTTGAGAAGAACAGGTATGTGCTAAATCGTAAACCGAGGTATGTTTTTAGAATTGGTCACATACGCCTCAAAACTGGACATTATATTGGAGGACCATTTAAACAATGCTACAGTATCTAAAAATACTTAAAAAACTATACAATATGAGCTGTTGGATTGTATATATGAAACGTATATGCATGAAGTTAAAAATGAGATTTCTGCTTCTAATTTTGTAGATTTACAAGCTGACGAAACTATGGATGTAAGCTGCACTTCGCAATTTGTTATCATTTTACGATATATAAAAAACAACAAACGCTTGAAAAGGTTTGTTCAATTTATTGATGTCTATGATAAAACAGCAGAGGGACTTACTATAATGTTAACTCAAAATTTAGAAAAGTTTTATTTAAAAGATAAGCTTGTTGCGCAAGCATATGACGGTGCGCTGTTGTGAGCGGGTGTCATACTGGAGTTCAAGAGCGAATGAAAGAAAATTTTAAAACATTTTTGAAAAACTCTATGGGACAGGAACGATTAAGCACACTCTTGCTGTTCTTTCAGTCCACAAAGATTTTATTAGTACAATATCAAAATTTGATGTAAAAGTAAGTGAAAGATTTGCTAGTCGAAAATATCGACGTGCCTAATTTCTATTTAAATAATGCATTAAATTTTAATTTGTGAATGGATTAAATCTCTGCAAGAAAAATATGTATTTTTTTTTATTAAATTATGAGATAATTATTTTTTGTTTGATTTGTGAATTTGTTTTTTAATTTAATAATGTTTGACCAGAGTAAGTTTAATGTGAATAATGGTAATTAAATTTAAAGTTAAAGATTTGCGCATCTAAAAACATACCAAACTTTTATTTAAATAATGTACTAAATTTTAATTTCTGAACAGTTTCAATGTTTGCAAGTAAAGTTTATATTTTTTTTTCTGTAACGTTGTGAGATTGTTATTATTATTACTATTATTATTATTATTATTATTATTATTTTGTATATTTGTTTTTTAATTAAATAATGATTGATCAAAGTATGTTCAATGTTAATAATGGCAATTAATGGTATGTTAAAAATTGTAATTAATTTGATAAATTTGAAATTAACGTTGATTACTTGAAAAATTAATTAATTTTTTTTTTTTTTTTTTTTTTTTTTTTTTTTTTTTTTTTTACAAAAGTAAGAAATAAAAGTTTTAAATAATAGTTAGTTTTAAATAATTTGTTTTCATGTTTAAACAACAAATATTAATACATAAAAATTTACAATATGTTATGAGGACCGGGCCCCACCAGTGAAGATTGGCACGAGCCGCCACTGTATAGATATATATATATATATATATATATATATATATATATATATCAATTTTGAACGGAGGGTGGTTTCGGGGTCTGGGGGTCATGATCGATGAAAATATACCAAAATTTTTTGAAATCGCTTTCCTCCGAACGGCTGCAATAGGTAGCTTTTTGTAATGAAAGCTACCTAATAATATTTCTTCAGCTGCTTTTCATGGAAGTATTACTTCTCCAATATTCCAGTAATCGGACGGGGTAAAATGTAGGTCATTCCTATATTCAAATTGACTACAAAACATTTATGATCTTCTACTATTTTTTTTTTTTTTTTAAGTTTCTGAAGTAATGAAAGCTTCACCGTCTTTCTTTTGTAAGGGCTTTATTCTTCCGAAGCATTTCAAACGCTTTAGCAAATTTTATCATAAGTTTTCATCCTTTATGATGCTTATATTTCTTGTTCCCAGTGCTTTTGAAACACAACAATTTCATTTAAAATATACAATCACGAAGAAAATATCGGTTATAAAATATGTAGGGCGTCACTTCTTACCGCTGATCATGAACTAATTCCTAAATTGTTAAATTTAAAACATGTACTTCTAATTTCAAAAATATTTCAAATGTTGTTCTTCATCATCTTAGAGACCGTTTTACTTCAGAAAACGGTTACAATATAAATGTTTATGTGATCTTTTGGGTCTTATAACATATTTAGAAAACATTATCCATGCTATAACAAGTGAGACAAATTTTCGCACGTCTTTTCGAGTTATGATATTTAGAATTTGTACCATTTTTTTGTTCAAAAAACAAGCCATACAACACTGGAATTTCGTAAAATACAAATTAATCATGGCTCGGCAAGTTTAGACCATATAATATTTTTTTTATTTATTAGATCATGGAAAATGTTTTCTAAATATAACTTATAGGGTTCAGGGATCTTATAAAAATTTAAAATTTGTTACATCTACGATAACTACATAGATTCAAATGACTTCTAAGATATGAAAAATAATATTTAAAAAAATGCAGATGGAAGTATGCCACTAAATCTAACGATTTAAATATTCATCCGTCATACCAGGAACAGGGCCGTCGATAAGGAGGAGGACGGGTTGAACCTCCACCCCCTAAACGTTCGTGAATTTCAGTTACACGTAGCAAATTGACAAACTTAGTTAGCAATTTGTTTAAAACTTTAATAAAAAACTATAATACACTTTCTATTTCTGATAGACTTGGCAAACGTTATAAATTATTAAGCTTTTTACAAATAAGATCTATATTACATTTTCTAATTGTTGTAACTTGGCAAAATTATAAAACTAGTTGGCAAACGTCGAAAACGATTTGTTTGCTTCTCAATGAGTTGGCAAATACTGAAATTTGATTTGGCAATTTAAGGTCCTCTCCCCATTCCCCAATAAAAAGTCTTAGCGGTGGCCCTGAGAGGGAACATTCCATATATTTTTCAAAAAAAGGAACCAAAGCAAAGTACCTTTTTATTCGAAGGATAAGTAGTTCTGTAGCATTGAATAAACATGCTACATAGCTAAAGTTAGCCTTAGGCTGCCGATTTAGATCCCGAAATCTTTCAAATCTTCAAAATTTCAAGTTACATTTGCTTCTTTCAGGACTGATGAAGAAAAAATATAGTTTGCAAATGAAGCATTATTTTATTAAATGAAACAAGAACCTGTCACAGTATTATGTTTAGAAAACGCGTTTGTGCAGATAAACATTTAAAGAAAGTAAATTAATATAAATGAGAGTTTCATTTAACAACCGGTTCGCCGAACTCAAAACAAATTAACAACCGGTTCTACCGAACCGGTGCGAACCGGCTGAATCCCACCACTGTCTAAGAGTTCGGGTTCCGAAATTCAATGATTTGTTTGAAACAATGCGATACATATATCTTCTTATTAAATACATCCAATTCAACGAACCTATATACCTTTACATTCCTCATGATGGAAATAGATTGCCATTTAATTTTAGCACTGTGATAGCGAATGTGAATTATTTACATTTATGAGATAGGATAAAGCTTTGGAATTGGCACATCATTCTAGTTATATTTTTACAAAAATAAAGTAATCATCTAACTAGGGAATTAAGCAGTTTTTAAAAACGAATATTTATCCATACTTTTATTTTTAGGATATTGTATCTCGCATCAATACTTAAAAAGCAAATTTTTTTAAATGTATTCTAGTATTTACTTTCATAAAATAATAGCGAGTTTTTTTCTTTTCTAAAAGACAGAAATTTTTATAAAATGTTACCTCTTTCATTATGTTTAAGTTGTCTGTAATATTGTTTTAATATCTCTTTATTGAACATTAATAAATAAAAAATCCCGTCTCCAGTAAAAATCAATCCAAAAGAAAAAATAAACTCATTCTATTCAGATTTAAAAATAATATTAATAAAAATAAATGATGATATAAAGCAATTTAAATCCGGTTTTAAATAAAGCTCATTTAACTTGTACATGAATGATATTTGTTATCTGTATTATCATTTTTTTTTTTCTAAAAACTATGAAGACAGGATATGCAACGCTCCGCTTTTAAGCTGAAAGTAAACAAAGCATCGTATGAGTCAGCGCGCCGTGCTAGGGAATTTCGCGGGTGCATTTGTGATATGAGCCGTTGTGAGGGGCGCGATTTAGCAACACCGTCTCGATATATTATAACATGCCTCTCCACGGTCATAAAAACTACCCGTGACGTCACGAGAGAAGTGCTTGTATCTCCCTAAAGAAGGAAAAGACTTTCCCTCACCCCTACGAAATTCAGTGGGCTCACCACCCCCGCGTGTGTTTAAATTATTTCCGTTGTGTTGTTGACGCTGTTATGTGCGAATGGATAATTAACGAATATTTGTTTAGAAGATTGTCTAATTGTTCAGAAGTTAGCAGTTTTTATTATCATAGACATTTTGCTAGCTGGAATGGCTGTAGTAATTGAATGTCAATTGTCCTATTTAGTTCTATGGCCAAATCAGCTAGAATTCCTTTCGAGTTGTGAATGCATGGCCTGCAGATGTATTTCGCACTTTCTTAATTGCGCTAAATTATGTGGTAAGTAATTAAAGATTAATTTTATTTGATTTTTTCTTATTTAGCGAAAGAAATTTCATGTGCAATTTCTTTCATTTTTTTTTTCATTTGTTTATATCGTAAATTATTTCACTGTTTATATAAACATGAAAGTTATTATAATTTTTTTTTATCACAGACTTTATTTATTAAAAGTAAAACAAATACTAAACTTTAAAAATGTAAAATTTTAATACTGATTACCAGTGGTGTAGTCGTAAAAAAAAACAGAGGGTATACGTTCTAAGCAGAGGGTATACGCTCAAGGCAGAGGGTATACCCTAGTGTATATATACTATAGCTTTCTTGGGAAACAGAGGGTATACGGCGTGCCTTAAAAAAATCCAGAGGGTATACGGCGTATACCCCAGTATACCCTCCACTACACCCCTGCTGATTACAATAATAATAATTAAACCCATAATGTACTTCACTAAACTTCTAATATATTGTTTAAATGATATGTATGGTATATAATATATGTTGCTGAAATTGATTATGAAGCTGAATGGATAAATTTTTTAAAATATAAAAGTCCTGAAAAAATATTTAATATATTCATCTAAAGTAAAAAATAAAATAAAACAATATGAAATTTGCTGTTGAAATAATATATTATATTATATATATATATATATATATAATGAATTAGCTTTTTTAAGGGGGGTGGGCGACATATAAAATTATTTTCAACTACTTCAAAATTTTCGAAAATTTTATTATATTTTAATTTCAGGCATTAAATTTTTGTTTAATTTCAGGCTTTTAACAAAGATTACTTATCTTTTCTTACCTTGATTATATAAGACAAAGACAAATATTACTTATCTTTTCTTACCTTGATTATATAAGACAAAGATTACTATTCATGAATATTGGTATTTATTTTTAAATAATTATTCATATAATGTTTTAGGCTGTATTAAGTGTATTAAAAGCATAAAATTTTATAATTGAAAATTAATATTATAAATAAAAAATAGAACTTTTTAAAAGGCATTAATTACTGAATATTAACTCCAATTATATTATTAAAATGTGAAATATTTCCGTAATTTAAAAAAAAAAAAAAATCAAAATCCGTTTTATCTTAAATAAAACTATGAATGTAGTAATAGTAAAATTTAAAATGTATGAATAGCAAAATTTAAAATGAAAAACAATTTGATAAAATCTTTTGTTCGAAATTAATTTTGTTGTTAGTCGTAAAAAAGAAATTTTTGAATTCATGATTACCAATAAAACTTTTACTATCGAATTATTCTTTCTCGGATACTTATTATGAAATAACTATCTATGCAATGTTTGGAATATATTTGACTGCACTGAAAGAATAAAATTTTACAATTGAAAATTAATATTATACATAAAATAAAATTATTTAAAAGGAAATTTCTGAATATTAACTCCGAATTGATTAAAATGTGAAATATTTCTATTATTTAAAAAAAAAAAAAAAAAAAAATCAAAATTTGGTGTGTATAAATATTAAAGGTGCTTACTGCTTTATATTTTGTTCAAATGATATATTTAATTGTAATATAACTATTAGAAATAATATCATAATATTAGAATATATATCAGAAAATAAATAATATATAATTTATTATATATATATATAATAAGTTAGCTTTTTGAGGGGGAAAACATAAAATTATTTTCCACTACTACAAAATTTTCGAAAATTTTATTTTTATTTTATTTTAATTTAAGGATTTTAATTTAAAAAGCATAGATTATTATTATCCTCTAATGAGAAGTATTTATTTTTTATAGTTCATAGTGAGATGGATAAGACAAAAATTACTCTATTTATATTTCTGTTAAATAAATAAAACTATATTATTTATCAAGGTACTTATATATATATATATATATTTTAACCTGTGATTAAATAAAACAAAGATTATTATTCGTAAACTGTGGTACTTATTTTACCTACTTGTATCTGATGAAACTAAGAAAATATAATAAAGCATATTTGAAAATGTAACCATATATTTTAATTTAGGCTTTTCATTTAATATGTGTAGATTGTTATTCTCTATGATAAGTACTTATTTTTTACAGTTCATAATGAGATAGACGAAATGAAAATTACTTCTTTTATATTTCTATTAAATAAAAAAAACTATATTCTTATCAGAGTATCTTTTCTTACCTTGATTATATAAAACAAAGATTACTTATCTTTTCTTACCTTGATTATGTGAGATAAATATTACTCATCTTTTCTTACCTTGATTATATAAGACAAAGATTACTCGTGAACATTGGTACTTATTTTTAAATAATTATTCATATAAATTTTTAGGCTGTATTTGAGTGTATTAGAGTAATAAAATTTTATAGATGAAAATTAATATTATAAATAAAAAATAGAATTATTTTAAAGGCATTAATTACTGAATATTAATTCGAATTATATTATTAAAATGTGAAATATTTCCATAGTTAAAAAATAAAAAAATCAAAATCCGTTTTATTTTAAATAAAACTGCGAATGCCTTTCCTATTAAAATTTAAAATGTAAATCAATTTGATTTGAAATTAATTTTGTTGTTAGTCGTAAAAAAGAAATTTTTGAATTCATGATTACCAATAAAACTTTTACTATCGAATTATTCTTTCTCAGATACTTATTTTGAAATAATGCTATGTTTGAACTACAATTGACTTGACTGAAAGAATAAAAGTTTACGATTGAAAATTAATATTATAAATTAAAAAAAAAATATTTAAAAGAAAATTTCTTAATATTAACTCGAAATTGATTATAATGTAAAATATTTCTATTGAAAAAAAAAAAAAAAAAAAAAAAAAAAAAAAAAAAAAAACACCGTTTTGTTTTAAATAAGGTTGTGAATGTTATGAAATTTAAACGGAAAATTTATTTTAAAGACTTAAATTTTCTATTGCTTGAAAAATAATTTTATTGTTGGTTATGAAAACGAAAACTTTTAATTCGGGATTCCCAATAAAACTTTACCGACGAATTAATCTTTGTTGGATATGTAATTTTAAATAAATATTTATATCAATATTTGAACTGTATTTATTTAACTAAAAGAATAAAATTTTATAATAGAAAATAATTATCATAAATAAAACCATATAATTATTTAAAAGTTATTACTTACTGAATATTAAATCGGAATTATGTGGTTTAATTGTGAAATATCCTCATGATTAAAGAAAAAAAAAATCACTGGATGTTTTTCGTATTCTGTAAAGTTTATAATGGGAGAAAAAAAGTAAAAAAGATTGCTAAGAATTTGAGCAAATCTTTTTTTTTTTTTTTTTTTCGAAAATAATTCTTATTGTTAGGTATAAAAACAAAATTTTTGAATTGAAGATTCCCAGTAAAAAGGTTACTGGCGAATGACATTTTGCGGTGTACATTTTTTTCCTAGCACTTCATTCTCCGCCATATTTAATGGGTAAGTAGGCCTGTCTCTTCGAGACGGTATTGGATTTAGACGCTAGTGGCATCATCCAGTGTTGTCGACATTTTTTTTTTTTTTACTCAAAGTATGTACAGTCGTGGAAAAAAAAAGTAAACACCCCTACTAACTCCTCAGCAAATTATCGTAGAAGAAAGTTACTGGTACCGAACGATTGGAAATAAAGTATACTTTTAAATGATGTATATAAAATTTGCTTAGAGGGCCATCTACATATTAAAACGACCCCAAACTTCATTTTTTCAATAGCAGTACACAATTCTGACAACATAAATGAACTCTACACCCTTCAATTAATCTAAAAACAAATTTTTATGCAATTCGTACAATAAGTTTCCAAGAAATTAATTATTTTAAAACGAGCGTATTTTAAGGGCTGTATCCAAATTGAAGTTCGGTACTCGATTGTTAACCCAGAGAGCCCCCTTCTTGATCAAGGTATCTCAACCCCTTTGGGACGGGAGCCTTTTACGAAATTTTTAATCTTTTGTGACCGTTTTTTAAAAACAGAAATTTGTGTCTTCTTGAATCGAGAAAATGCTCTGATTAAATAAGGCAAATTTTACAATAAAATTTTACTGGTGAGGAGAATCCAGGATTCTGAGCGCTTCATGCGGCACGTATACGTGTCGCTCGTCCCCAAGTAGTTAAGCACCACTCAGGCAGTCAAAGAAGCCTGCTAGATTACAGGACAGCTTAAGAAATTTTAAAATATCTAGTCACTTCTATCATAGATGGCTCCTTAAACCATCGTTTTGCCGTTTTTTAAGCATAACTTGAAAACTACTGGGATGAAAAATGTGAAATTTTGGATTACCATAAAGCAGGACTTGATAAATCTAAATCCATCAAAAAAATTGCAGGTTGCAATTCATAATGTTTTCGAACATTAAATCAATATTTAATAATTCATATCATAAAATTATAAAAATTTCAAATTCAACGTATTTATGTTTGGGTATATTAGTATTATTGCTACACAAAATAATAGCACATTAGGACCATAATTTTAAGAATTATATATAAAAACATGAAAATGTAATTTAACATTAGAAGCACTAAATTTTGAATGTTTATAATTCAAAAACTTATCATTCAAATGACTTGAAATTTGGTGTCTGGACATAGTTTGAATCATAGATTTGAAATATCTCGTTAAAATTGGGTATTGCTATTGAAAAAAATGAAGTTTGAATTCGTTTTAATATGTAGATGGCCCCCTAAGGAAATTTTGTATACGTCATTTAAAAGTAGACTTTATTTCCAATCTTTCGATACCAGTGACTTTCGTCTACTATAATTTGTTAAGGAATTAGTCGGGGATGTTAACTTTTTTTTTCCACGACTGTACCGATTTTCCCTAATATTTATCTTCAAATTGAATAGCCAGTGAAATCTACCATTAAATAAAGCAAAAGTTATTAGAAGTATATATCGTGAATAAAAAATTGTCTATGACTACCCAAACCTGAGCAACATCTCAGAAATAAATGAGCTCAATTGACTCAAACGCTAGTTATAAAACTTCCTTATTTCATTATGGTGGTTCGCGCTCAACCTCTTATTCTCGACACAGTGCAGTGTTCCCAGTGGGCTACTTTTTTAAAATTTAGATTTCTCGAATGGCACCACTTTTTTGAAACGTAAAAATTCCCCTTGTTTTCACCTTAATTGATATGCCGTTAAATAAGGCGAATTTTACTATTTCAAAAAAGTGGTGTCAATCAAGAAATCTGAATAATAGCCTACTGGCAACACTGTGCGAGTGATATTCACGCGCTGTGTCTTTTATTCAGATTGTTTGATTCCCACCAGTTTTATAAAATAATGTAATTGATTTTATTATAGTATCATTTTACCTGTCACTAAATAAGACGAATATTTCTTTTTCAAAAATCTGGTGCCAATAAGTAATTTGAATTTTTAAATCGCAATTTAATGCGACTGTTAAGTGGCTAAAAATGAGGAAACTGCTTACTCTTATTACTCTTCGTTAAAAGTGGCGAGAAAAATGTTTAAATAAAAGCCATTATAATAACTGTCGTTACATTTTGATATCGAAGAATGTTGTTTTCCACATGCTTATTGCAATCTAAGATACAGCAGTTGACACATTGCCTGCTGACTTTATTCCAAAAATTTTTCGGATGTTGAATTTGAGTAGCTCCGCCCCAAATAACGCCTTTAAATGGATTTTATGTATTTTTATGCATATTTTTGTAAATAGTTATATGTTATACCCAACGCACAATTTCGTCATTTATAAATAATATAGATGCACATATGAGAAATTTTATTAAAGAAAATGCTAATTTTCGTAAAATCATAAGATATGATTTTTATATTTGTAAATTTATTTATCGCTATTTCACAGTTTTTATGTATAGGAAATTATGCAAAAATTCCCAGTTATAGGTCTTTGGTACCTATATAACCTCAGTTAATTGCATGAAATTCATTGCAGTTTTTTTTTTTTTGAGAAAATCAGTTTAAAAAAATCGAAAAAAACATTTTTATCTCATAAAATATCAATATTTATAAGGTGATAATAGGGGGAATAGATTCTCATATAGGTAGCTACATCTCAGGAAAAAATCAAGAAATTGGATTGAAAGGCATGTTTCCAATGTTTATCCGGTTATGCCCTTTATTGGGATGGAATACAAATAAACATCCAAGTAAAATAATAAAATAACCTACATAATAAGAAAAATTTAATTATGTCGTTTCATAGACCGTACAATTTTAGAATATTTTTATTTATTTGTTTTGAAAATGACTCGGGCAGGTTCGGAACATGTAAACAGTTGAATAAACCTATTTTTACTGTTTTTAAAGTTTTCATTTACGCCTTTTAGTATATAAAATTAGAATATTATTACAAGGTGTTAATTTTTTGTATAGATTAATCGACATTTAAGAACTATTTATAAAACAAAATTTACAGTTTATATAATTCCTGGGCAAAATTTAAAAAATGCATCTTTGTAAATTTCAAACATTTTTTATATGATTTGATCAACATGCTGTTTATTTATTTATTTTTAGTTTTTACTGAATTCTTTAAACAAATTTTCAGTCATACAGAAGAGCAAATATTTTTCTGAGTCATTAGTATCTTGGCTTGCATTATATCTAATTTAGTCTATCGATGCTCCTTAATTTAATTTTTATTTAAATCAATCATTTTCACTGATTTTTTTTACATTTAAAGGTACTTTGTTCAAATCTATTATGATTATCATTATGTAATACATCGAAATTGTCAAATATTTAGATAGATTGATTTAATCAAAATTCTTTTATTTTAAAATTCATAGAAATGAAGTGTCTTAAACAAGTTTGATAGTACCTTATAATATACAAGCAACATAAATTTATGAAATTAAGTTTACACATACAGTATCATCTGCTGTTGAATAGTATTTGCATATTAAATTATATTAAAATCTGTTTCGCGTTTATTAAAGGAGTTTATTTTGCAAAAACATACCGTCGTAATGCGTTAACGCTAGAAAGGCCGAATATTTTACTCAAGTTTTATCAAGATATTTTACAGCAGAATTTTTTTTTAAAAACTGTTTAACCCCTTGGGGACGAGCGACACATATACGTGCCGGAAATAGGCCTAAGGATCCTCGTTTATCCTCACCAGTAAAATTTTACTGTAAAATTTGCCTTATTTAATCCGAGCATTTTCCCGATTTGAATAGACACAAACTTCTGTTTTTTAAAACCGGTAGCAAAGTAATAAACATTTCGTAAAAGGCTCCCGTCGCGAAGGGGTTAACTTATTTATTGAACTTTTATTTCTTTGTGTCTTTTAAACATATTTTATAAAGAAATTCTTTGTTCGAACCGGAATATATTCATTAGGTAGTGATCAAAATGGCACTTCGCGATCTTTCTAGTGTAAACTTTTTATATTGCGCCAATGCATTTGTTTCTATTTCAAAAGTACTTGATTTCCTGAAAGCGTTGATTTGTTTTGAATGGAATACCATTATAATAATAAAAAAATTGAGTGTTTTATTTATTTTAATATTTCATTTTTTCTTTAGAAAAGTTACAATTAAAGAAAAAATAAATTTATTTATAAGAAAAGCGGAAAAAAAGAATAAAAAATATTCTATAAAATGTTGTATGAATTAATGTAGCAGGTTTCGGCGCGGATTGTTTCAAAAGAGACGAAATAAAAATTTTGACCACCATTATTTACTTACGGAATTTTTCGCATTAGATTTATCTTACAAACGTCATACAAACACGCTTATTTTTCAATTCAATTTTATTAATAATATACCAAATACCGGGTGATCCAGAAGTTCCGGGAGTTTTGAAATGTTAATAATTAGAAAACTATGTAATGCTCAGAAACGTGTGGGATTTTTGTTTATAATGAAAATTTTTAAATAAATAGTTTAATTTTTTAGCAACAGTTAGCGCTGCTGTAGAACATCGAAAGTATCTATACACAGTGCTGCCAGTGGGCTACTTTTTTTAAATTTAGATTTCTCGAATGGCACCACTTTTCTGAAATGTAAAAATTCCCCTTGTTTTCTCCTTAATTGATATGTCAATAAATAAGGCGAATTTTACTATTTCAAAAAAGTGGTGTCCATCAAGAAATCTGAATTTTAGAAAAGTAGCCCACCGGCAACACTGTCTATACAATGCGCTATATTAGCAGATGAGTTCATTGCGCAGCATCTTTCCTAAGATATTGCAAAGATTTCGCTTTAAGGGTCGTTTATGTTCAAACGTTTTTCCGAATAAAGGTCAACTCTCACTTGCAAGAGAGAAATGGGCTCCATTCCGTGACATTCATGCAGAATGGAGTTACTCCCCCCATCGCTTCTCCTATTCAATCTTGGGCACTACATTTGGAGATGCCCATGTCCTGGGCCGCCCTTTTCGGCACGAATGGCCTCCAAGGTATACAGATCTTACGCCTTGTGACTTTTGGTTATGGTGCTATTTGAAGTCACATGTGTAGAGTGATCGGTCTATGTCGTTGCCCAGTTGAAAGATGCTATACACCGTCAGTTTCAGAGATTCCCCCCCCCCCCCCCCCCTGAACTGCTTTTCAATGCTGTGCACGCTGTTTTACGTCGTCTCACGGCGGTACTTATAAGTGATGGGCGTTATACTGAAAAGTTGTAACCCTTGGGCACTGATTCCTTCTTTTTAGTGAGCTATATTATACCATAGCAAAACTATATTATCAATTCCAGCACCACCTGTTGGCAAAAAATGCAACGAATAAAACATCTTTTTTTCATTAAAAAAAAAAAAAAATCCCACACGTTTCTAAGCATTTCTGTGAAAACCGCACCTTTCTATTGCATATAGTTTACTAATTATTAACATTTCAAAACTCCCGAAGCTTCTGGATCACTCGGTACTTGGCCAATTTGACATTATTTTTATTTCAGAAAATCCAAATTCATATCGGAAATTATGAAAGAAGAATAATTACGTAAAAAAATAACAAAATGCCTGTCATTAAATAAAGCTCAAAGTTTTATTTGAATTTTCTGATTCGGAAATTCTGAATTTAACCCTAGAACTACCGGAAATTTTACTCAAGTTTTATAAAAACATTCTACACCAGACTTTTTACTTAAAACTATTTAATTTGTTTATTTAACTTATTATTGTCTGATTTATACATTTAGTTTGTTTTGAAGAAATTTTCTGGTTTGAATAGATATTTTGAATATACATGTCGGGTCCATTGGACCCTTCTGGTAGACAGAGGGTTAAGAAAGTCAAACTGGCAACCCGGTTTACCACGAATATAATTTAAAAAAAAATGTCGTGACCGGGTAAAACTCTGTACTCGGGTGCTTTCTGTGATTTTTTTTTCTTTTTTGGTCACCAAATTTAGCATTTTAGCTAAGAAATTATTTTTTCAAAACAAGAAGTACATTTAACGTTAAATTTTGCATTTTCCGACAAACAATACAACATCACATGTTATTTTTAAACCAATAAAATATGAGAAGCAAAGAACATTTAAGAGAAATAGAAACACCGATTCAGAAGCAACTTAAGACGTGCTCCAGCAACTTCAGCTAATGGAGCTATGAATTAACCCCTTAATGATCGCATTACATTACGCTTTAAAAATTCCAATTGCTTATTGGCACCACTTTTTGAAAAAGAAATATTCACCTTATTTAATGAGCGGTAAAATGATACTATAATAAAACCAATTACACTATTTTATAAAACTGGTGGGAATCAAATAAATCTGAATAATCCGAATAAAAGACACAACCCGTCAATATGACGGGAGCGAGAATTAAGCGGTTAAGAGGAGGAGACGGAAGTAACTGAGGAGGTTGTTACATGATGGCGATTGTTGTTTTTTCCATCGGATCAGGGTCTTATTAATACCGGGAGAAATTCCCACCAGTAAAAACGAACAAAAATTTTTGCCATATTTCTGGCAGAAATTCTGCATGAATAAGATGTTTAAATAATGATGAAAATTTCTATACAAATTTACTGGTTGAAGTTTGCCCGCCAGTAATCTAATTCGCTGGCATTGACAAGAGAGTAGTTTTGGTTGTCACAATATGGCGGAATCTTAATGTCTGACTACCGCAAGAAAAAACTTCCACCAGTAAAAAGGAACAGATATTTTAGAATTAATTATGACAGAAATATTGCATGGATTGATAAAAAAGAAATTTCTATTCAAATTGACTGGTGGAAGTTTGTTTTTGTTACAATCATAACTTGTAGAAAAGGTTATAATTAGATCTTCCAATTTTTCGGATATGTCAAATCCTCTTTATTCATACTTCCATGCTTCACCTACTGAGTAAGTTGTTAAAATACGTAATCATAACAACGCACACATTCGTCAATAACTCTGTTTTTAAATTTATCAATAACACCGGTTTTAAATTTGTCACTAACTCTGGTTTTAAATTCGTAAATAACTCCGGTTTTAATATTCTAGCCCAATACATTAAAATTTCTTTTTATGGCCGGGAAAAGTGAGATTCAAATTAGTTGTTGAAACGGCGATTACGTGATGTTCTTTTAGTTTTATAGTAAAAAAAATAAAAAAGGATTAAATTAGCGACGGAAATAAAGATCACATGACTTTCATTTAGGGTTACCTCAAAGCAAAGCTCCTGATATGAAAACCTGGAATTACCGTAATGAAATAAAAATTACCAGATGGACCCGGTTATGGAATTTCCCCTTGGTGACCAAAAAAGAGACCGCTGCGAAGATATAATTATAGTTTCTAATTTAGATAGTGAAGATTTTTAAAGTATTCATGATGAAATTATGATTATACTTTTTAGTAATTATGCAACATGAAAAATAATTCTTTCCAAAGTGGAATTACCTCACTTTCAAAATCAGCACATTTAAAATATACCGTAATTTCCGGCGAGTCCGTAGATCAAACAATTCAGTTTGGACCCAGAAATTTTATTCAGTATTCGAAGACCAATAGTTACCGTGATCTAAAATGTTACATTTTATTTAAAAAAATTTCTGGGTCGAAACACGATTGATTGATCCGCGTGCTGTACACCGGAAATTACGGTAGTTGACGCAATAAATTACTAGTGCATAGGTGACAACTTGTAAGGATTTTTCTAACCACTAAAATTTAATAGCAAATTTTATCAAAAACAATCGCCGAAATCTGGTCTTTTTCTAACGATGCAACAATACAAAAAATTCTGTTGAATTTTTGTGGTAACAAAATTCCATGCAAGTTGGCAGTTATCGAGTAAAACATTGATACTTATATTAAAGTATATTTATGATTATATTTTAATACTATCAGCATCATAATCGCTGCGAGGCCTGATATAATTATATTTTCTAATTTAGATAGTTAAGATTTTTAAAGTATTTATGATGAAATTATGATTATGCTTGTTAGTAATTATGCAACATAAAATATAATTCTTTTAAAAGTGGAATTACCTCACTTTCAAAATCAGCACATTTGAAATATAGTTGATCTAATAAATTACTAGTAAAACATTGATACTCATACTAAAATAATTCATTGTGAATTGATAAAAAATATAAATTTTATGTAAATTTGTAATAAGAGGTTGTTTTAACTAATTTTTTAACACTTTCCAACAGAGTTGAATTTTTTTTATGAATTCAATTTGTCTCTCTATCTGTTTGTCTGTCCGTCCGGGCTATTATTCCTGTAAATGTAGTCCGACTGCCATGAATTCATAAATGTCATTGGGTATTAGCTATGGTATGTTTGGTATTGAAAATGAAGTGTGTAGCATTTTCGTTTCATTTACAGAGACGCTCAAAAGAATTATATTGCATTACGGTATGGGGGAAAATCGTTTGCGGTGTATTTTAATGATGTTACACTATATTAAACATACTGAAATTTATGTATATGACTGAGGCGTGCTACATGGCGCTTACTGTAGAATATGGTATGCATAGGATTTATCATTCATTTACAGGGATACAAAAAATAATTTGACAACTGAAGAAATTGGACGCTGGAAGTGCGTTTGAGTTATGGTACGCGTGTTTAAATTGAGCTATTTTTTTAAATATTACTTGGTGTATATATATTCTGTAAATGATATACAGGGCTGCACAAAAGTTCTCCGGCACATTTCTGTTTATTCACGAAATTGTTGGATAGAAATTTTCAACTGCACTATTTTTGTAACGGATATGGTATACATACATAACATACATGGTATACATATAAATCCATAGATCATATACAAGGCTGAAAAAAGGATATTTTTCCGACTATTGATACTTACAACAGAAATGGGGTTTTAAAATACGTTGTGCGTTTTCCATATGGTTTATTTAGATATCATATTTAAACTTAATAAACTGTGAAGTATTGTTTCAGAATTCTGAATTTTTTGCAAAGTGTTAGGGGCCGTCCAGCGCCTCCTGAATACTTGGCGTGAGCGTTGGAGCAAAAATGGTGGCTGCCGAAGGCGGATTTTCTTCAGCGTGTGTATGGCCCCTTGAATATTCGCACCGATAATTTAAAAAAGATTTCCCGCTTTACATCTCTGAGACTAACCAAGTCAAAGAAATCTTTAATAAAATACTGGTGTCTAAATTTAAGGGACCGTACATACGTTAAATAAATCCGCTTTCGGCAGCCGCCATTTTTGTGTCAGCGCTCAGGCCTAGTATTCAGGTGGCGGTGTGCCGTCCATAAATGATGTCATGCTTGGAGGGAGGGGTTCGTGAAATTATGACAGTTTGTGACAAGGGGGTGTGAGGGGGCAAGAAGAAGCGTTATATCACACATTTTAGTTAAAATAAAAGCATTTAGAATCAGCCGATTTAATTTTGAAGTTATTTTGAGGACTTATTATTCCCGAGGATAACAGTGATGTCAAAATGCCTGTGTGATATAAATGATTATGAAAGAATTAATTGAGTGCCGAGAATAAACATATGTGGCGAGAATAAACATAAGTGGCGAGAATAAACATTTTGCCGATGATCGAATTGTTATTGCAGTAGAAATAAAAATAAATGGTCTTACTTAAATAATGAGGTAACACATTGAAGAGACAGCAGTTGTAAAAAATCTTCTTTATTTGTTCGTTTCACTTGAGAGGTTGGAAGGCAATTAGAATAGGTGGGCCACCGTACACATCAGATGAACGTTCCACATGGCATTATTAAGAACTTGAAGTAATTCCATGATAAAAATTAATGCTGGTTAAAATCATTTTTTAAAGAAGATCTTGATGATTAAAAAAAATGTCCAAAATCGAACATGCGTTAAATTAAAAAGCCAGAGACCGAAGATAAACTTTTAGATATCGAGATATAGCTATTGAAGAACATCGCTCTTTGAATTTAGGCGCAACGGCCCAAAATCCAAAAGACAAATCACATTGTCAAAAATAATACATATTAAACTTTGGTAAAAATCTTATATCTGTTAAAAAAAAAACTGGCCGCATTGATTTATATACTATGTAAACAGGGTTTACACAAGTACCTCCTCAATTGATTTAAATCTATTCGTTAAATTAAATTTACGCATTATGATATGTACGTATGAAAACAGCGTAAATAAAAAAAGAGAAAAACAGAACTTCTCATAAAAAAGAACGACACCTAATTCGCCAACCGAAGACACACCCTTAATATGACGTGGTTGACGTCACTTGCAACACGCGCTGTTTCTAAAAATAGAACAGAGGACGGGGAAAATCTGAAATCAAAACTTATCTGCTATTTGCGGTAAAAAGGAAAGAAAAAAAGCGATTTGAACGATGTTTAAGTCGAAAGAAAATTATTTAAAAAGGGCGAGATAAGAATACTGCATTACAAATAAAAAAATAAAGAATAAATGTTATTACTACATCACAGCCTGTGTACTCGATGGACGAGCGTATATCTTCTCAATCTGAAATCATCTGAATATTAATTATTAAATAATATTCTGACAGATATTTCATAGATGAAAATGACTTATTGTTATTTAAATTATTTTTGAATGTGTGCACTTCACGAAAAGCACATTTTAAAGTTGCTTAAAATAAATATATTTGACTGAGATGTGCAACACGACGCTTACTGTAGAATATGATATGCATAGAACTAATCATTCATTTACAGGGGCACACAAAATAATTTGGCTACTGAAGAAATTGAACTATTGAAGCCTATCAACAATAATTGCTGGAAGTGCCTTTTGAGTTGTGGTACGTTGATACGTTTTTAAACTGAATTAGTTTTTTAAATATTACTTGGTGTATATGTTACCGGCCAAACCCGCTTTTAGGCCAAACTAGTTTATCCTAACGCTCATCGGATAAACTAGTTTTTCCTAGGCCAAACTAGTTTATCCTAAGGCCCATAGGATAAACTAGTTTTTCCTAGGCCAAACTAGTTTGACCTAACGCTCATAGGATACTAGTTTAGCCTGCTATTCATTGGTCTGAACTAGTTTATCCTAGGCCGATCTAGTTTATCCTAGGCCAATTCAATTTGGCGTACTTTTATTGATCCCAAAAACCGCTTTCGCGCCAACCTTCTGGTTTATCCTTGGCCAATCTAGTTTATCCTACGCCAATTCAATTTGACATTCTTATATTGATGCCACAAAATGAAAAAAAAAAGAAAGAACCGAACCGAACTAATTCAAACTCAATTTCAATTTCTCAAAAATGAGTCAAGTTCAAGCTCAAATTCAAAATTATTCAAACGAATCCGCTCAACTCAAACACATCTATGGAAGCCCACAAAAAACTCGTATTTTTAATTATTATTTTTAAATATAATAGAAGTTTAGCGACCAAATTTACAAAATTTTGTAAGCTTGTCTTTGGTTATTCGATGTAAAGGTCTCTACTGGCCCGCTAAATTTTCCTGCCCGAAACCGATTTTAGGCCAAACTAGATTGGCCTACGCCAAACTAGTTTATCCTAACGCGCATCGGATAAAATAGTTTTTCCTAGGCCAAACTAGTTTATCCTAAGGCCCATAGGATAAACTAGTTTTTCCTAGGCCAAACTAGTTTATCCTAACGCCCATAGGATAAACTAGTTTTTCCTAGGCCAAACTAGTTTGGCCTAACGCTCATAGGATAAACTAGTTTAGCCTGCTATTCATTGGTCTGAACTAGTTTATCCTAGGCCGATCTAGTTTATCCTAGGCCAATTCAATTTGGCGTGCTTTTATTGATCCCAAAAACCGCTTTCGCGCCAACCTTCTAGTTTATCCTTGGCCAATCTAGTTTATCCTACGCCAATTCAATTTGACATTCTTATATTGATGACACAAAATGAAAAAAAAAAAAAGAAAGAACCGAACCGAACCGAACTAATTCAAACTCAAATTCAATTTCTCAAACATGAGTCAAGTTCAAGCTCAAATTCAAAATTATTCAAACGAATCCGCTCAACTCAAACACATCTATGGAAGCCCACTAAAAACTCGTATTTTTAATTATTATTTTTAAATATAATAGAAGTTTAGCGACCAAATTTACAAAATTTTGTAAGCTTGTCTTTGGTTATTCGATGTAAAGGTCTCTACTGGCCCGCCCAATTTTCCTTCCCGACACTCGGTCCGGGCTTGGTTTGGGATTACTTTTTTCGAGAGGTTCGGACCTAGATGGACCGGGACTCATTTTTTTTTCCGGCTTAAGTCATGACTGGACTGCATTCTTCTTGATGTCTGCACACGCAGAAATGCTAAGTCCAATTTCCAACCCAGCTCATATGAAAATCATTTAGACCCATCTCTGGTCTGTTCAGTAAAAATATCAGTAGCATTTGGCACGTCCAAACTTTTGTTTTTGTGTGCACGTTTTTTTAAATCGCTATTATTCCACAATTTAAATTTATATATTTATTATTATTATTATTATTATTTACTTTCTTCTATCTTTACAAGATTAAAATATTGGATTCGTGAAAAATTTCGACAGATATACACGTTTTAGAGGTCAGAGATTAGATTCCCGAAAACATGTTTTTACAAAATGTCTGTCTGTCTGTATGTATGAGACACAAATTTTGTGGGCGCTCTATCGCAATAACTAATCCACGTAATTTAATAAAAATTTATATTCAGGTAGTCCCTGATATAAATTGGTGCTGATTACTTTTTGGTGTAAATCGCCCAACAGGTGGCGCTGCTATGCTGCATTTTTAACGATCTACGCATTAGCTCTATCTTAAGAGTTAAAGCACGGATTTTCATGAAACTTCAGATTCAGTTCGTCCTTGATATGAATTGGTGATGCTTACGTTTTGGTGCATATCGCCCAACAGGTGGTACTGCTATGCTGCATTTTGCAGGATTTACACGATTTCTGCAATAGCTCTATCTCAAGAACTAATGCACAGATTTTCAATAAAGTTCATATTCAGTTAGGCCTTGATATGAATTGATGCTGATTAGATGTTGGTGTAAATAGCCTAATAGGTGGCGCTGCTGTTCTGTATTTTTCTCGATTTCCTCAATAACTCTATTTCAGGAACTAATGCACGGATTTTCATAAAACTTCAGATTCAAGTATACCTTGATTAATATTGTGGCTGATTATGTTTTGGTGTAAATCGCTCTACAGGTGACACTGCTGGGCTGGATTTTTCACTATTTTCGCAGTATCTGTATCTCAAGAACTAATACACGGATTTTCACCAAACTTTAGATTCAATTAGACGTTAACATAAGTTGTTTCTGGTTAGGTTTTGGTGTAAATTACTCCACAGACTGCTATGCTGCACTTTGCTGGATTTATACGATTTCAGCGATAGTCATATCGGAAGAACTAATGAACGGAATTTCAATTCTTTAGAATCTTCATGATGAGCATAGATTGCCATTTATTTTTTCACTGTGATAGCGAATTTTGAAGTACACTGGTGTCCAAAATTAAGGACCAGTCACAAAATGCTAATTTTTAAGTAAGCGAATACTCAAAAGGAAATAATATAATTCAAATAATTACTATCCCTACAGCACTGCTAGTTCATATAGTATCTCATTCACGTCACACATGTTCACAATTGTCACAGTCACTACGGTGAAACAAAAAATAAGAAATTTCACACGTCTCATTATGAGTCTCAAATGATCACTATATGTGACACCACTGAGACGTCAATGTGACTGCTGTTTTGTGACGAGTCACCAGGTGACTTTACAATGTAGGTACATTTTGACTCTCATCTGACTGCCATTTTTAGACTCAATTTCAAAGTCATCATGGAGGTTGTATTATGATAAGTCACCAAATAATATCACATTATAGTCACATGGTGACTTTTCACAAAAGAGCACAATAGTGACTTCACAGTAGTCTCTCTGTCCCTGAAAAGTCATCATGTGACTTTAATGTGACATTATTTTGTAACTTATCACAATGCAGCGTTCACGATGACTTTGAAATTGAGTCTGCAGATGACAGTCACATGAGAGTCACAACGTAACTACATTGTAAAGTCACCTGGTGACTCGTCACGAAACAGTAGTCACAGTGACGTCTCAGTGGAGTCACATATAGTCATCATTTGAAACTCATATGGAGATCTATGGAATTTCCTATTTTTTTGCTTCACCGCAGTGACTGTGACACTTGTGACTATATGTGACAGGAATGATATGTTATATGGACTAGTTGTGCTGTAGAGATAGTAATTATTCGAATTATGTTATTTGCTTTTAAGTATTTGCGTACTTAAAAATTAGCATTTTGTGATTGGTCCCTAATTTTGGACATCAGTGTATTAACATGTTTGAGATAGAAAAAGGTTTTGGAATTGGTACATCCTACTAGTTTTAACATGAGTAGATGCATTTTTAGGTAATACAATTAAAGTACGGTAAAACCTGAGAAAAAATAACCAGCCTATGACGGAATCCCCTGTTTAACAACAAAAAAATATGTTGATCTTTGTAAAATGAGGATATTAGTTACTTGTAAAAAGAATAAAATGCATTTACAACAGACGATGAACCTTCTAATAAGGGAAACAGCCTATAACTATAGCTGCCAACATCTTACGCTTTTTCAGACCACAAAAATTTTATGGAAAATTTTACCTTTTTAAATCGCCGTAATCTGCCAATTAAATAACACAAAAATTTCTATTAAATTTTTGTGGTCTGAAAAAGCGGAAGAGTTGGCAGCTATGCTATAACGGATTTTCTTCTTCCCTGTGCAATTCCGTCTTAGATGATTTTATTGTATAAGATTTTTAAATCTCCAAGCCACAGAATGTGTATTAACGATATTAATGATTCTCTTGTGAACTATATTGATTTTTTAATGAATATCTATTTGTATGTAAATATCTGAATACTTACCACTAATTTTTTTACACGGCTTGGAAACTTGAAAATCTGAAAGAAATTATATAGAAAAACCTTCAAGTCGGAATCACATAGGAGAGAAAAAAATTTCGTTATAGTTAAGTTCCTTTTTTAGCAGGCCCATCGTCTCTAGCAAATGTATTATGTTTTTTTCAAACGAATTATTGTATCCAATTTGCACCGATTAAAAAAAAAAAATTGCGTTTAATACAGAATTTCGTCATACACAGATTCTTCTAACAGGTTTCACAATACTGTATCCCCATCGTATAAATGTATATGTACTATTCTTTAAAGAGAATTTCAATTGTGAAATAATGGTAGCTTAAAAATATATGTATTTTAGGCCAAACTGGTGCCGGGACTTCGCCGGATTTTTGAAAATTCCAGATTTTTTAAAGAATATCAAATGTACTTTTGATATTCTTAATGATGCATTTATTCATAAGTAATTCAATTCAAGTGATATTTATGTGGAAAAAAAATCTGTAAATTCTTTCTCTCCTAAATTTTATGATAACCCCTCATCCCATTCTTTGGTACTCCAGCACACAATTTGTCATATGGAACATATTTTGTAACTACTCCTCATCAAATAAATTTTATTATACGGGGGGTGACGGCAATACTACTTTGCACAAGGTTGGCGCCGGAGCGGTAGTTGGGATCAATAAAAGCACGTCAAATTGCATTGGCCTACGATAAACTAGATCGGCTCAGGATAAACTAGAAAGTTGGCGCCGTTGCGGTCTTTGGGATGAATAAAATTACGCCAAATTGAATTGGCCTAGGATAAACTAGTTCGGACCAATAAATAGCAGGCTAAACTAGTTTATCCTATGAGCGTTAGGATAAACTAGTTTGGCCTAGGAAAAACTAGTTTATCCTATGGGCGTTATGATAAACTAGTTTGGCCTAGGAAAAACTAGTTTATCCGATGCGCGTTAGGATAAACTAGTTTGGCCTAAAATCGGGTTTGGCCGGTAACATATATATGTTCTATAAATCATATTCAGGGCCGCACAATATTTCTCCGGCACATTTCTGTTTATTCGCGGAAATTGTTGAATGGAAATAGTCAATTGTACTATTCATTTAATTGAACTAACATTACCATACTATGTAGTATACATGTAAATCCATAGATCAAATACAGTGCTAAAAAAACAAATAAACAATACTTATATATTTCTGTCTATTGAGAAAATGGGTTTTCAAATGCCTTATTTGGTTTTTTTCAAATTGTTTATTTAGACATCTTATTTAACCTTAACCCTCTCGCTGCGTAATTGTTTTATCAAAATAGCTTCAAAAATTGCGTATTTAATTCGCAATTAAATACGCAATTCGCTTCGCGACGAGCGTCTTTTAAGAATTTTTATTCTTTTGTCACCGGTTTTTCAAAACAAAAATTTTCGCCTGATTCAATCGGGAAAATGCTCCGATCATGTAAGGCAAAATTTACAATAAAAAGTTACTGGTGGGAATGATCAATGATAGACGGAAAAAGTGCATCCCGATGAAATTTCGGGTTGCGCAAATTTTGCTACTTTTACGTTGCCCGAGAAACTCTCGGGTTGCGCAGCGAGAGGGTTAATAAACTGTGAAGTATTGTTACAGAATTCTAAATTTGTTGCCAAGTGTTACACAATCTATGTTATGCGTATGATTTCTCGTTCTTGTTTCTTCATATACTGGACTTACTCCATATTCAAAATCAATTGCTTAAATGTAAACATTTCTTTAATATATACCGTTAGATTAAAGTACGAACAATCCCACATATTTCACATCCAATATTAGTGCAAGATAAATTGGAATTTATTACTTTCTAGATCTTTACAGAATCATTCGTTCAATTTACAGGCGTGATTTCCCTGGCTCCCACAGGAATGTCTGACGGAGAAACCTTTTACGAAATGGAATGCAACAAAGCCGTAGCATTAATAGATGCGTTGGATTTCTAAATAAGTTTTTCGTAACGTGGGATTTTATTCTGAAATGGCATTTGTGCTTTTTTAGAATTCTTCCATATTTTCACGTTCTGAAAACGCAGGACTACCGTCGGAGTTCGTATGTTTTTCTATGAATATATCCATTTCAATGAAAATAATTTTTTAAGTTGATTAAAAAATTCATGAAAAGCAAAATAAACATTTAATTTTCATTTATTAGAATAATAGGAATGTTTAACGTTTCCTTTTTTTCACAAAACTTTATATTACTGTGTTTTTTAAATTTGGTAATTTTAAATAATATTCAGACATATATTTCAAAGATGGAAATGATTTATTGTAAATTTTTTAAAATTATTTTTGAATATGTGTGCTTCACGAAAAACACATTTTAAAGTTGCCTATAAAAGTTTAAAATCTTAAAATAAATATATTTGACTGAGATGTGCAACACGGCGCTTACTGTAGAATATGGTATGCATAGAATTTATCATTCATTTTCAGGGACACACAAAATAATTTGGCTACTGAAGAAATTGAAGCCTATGAACAATAATTGCTGGAAGTGCGTTCTGAGTTGTGGTGCGTTGGTTACGTTTTTAAACAATTGCTGGAAGTGCGTTCTGAGTTGTGGTGCGTTGGTTACGTTTTTAAACTGAATTCGTTTTTTAAATATTTCTTGGTGTGTATAAATTCTATAAATCATATACAGGGCACAGACTGCACAAAATTTCTCCGGCACAGTTCTGTTCATTCACGGACATTGTTGAACGAAAAATCTTAACTGTACTATTCGTTTAGCTGAAATAACTTTTAGCAAAGTATGCAGTATGCATATAAATCCATAAATCATACACAACAGTGATGGAACAGTGTAGCAGCAGAGAATCAATTGACTCTGCAAAATTTTATTAGTATTCTTCATCTAACTTTTAGACAGAACTTCTGGGATTTTTGAAGGCGAAGTATACTATAAAAACTTAGTGGTGGCAATCACACAATTGCTATGCCACTGCTACATCACTGAACAGGGATGAAAAAAAAACAGAAAAAAAAAAACGGATATTTTCCCGACTAATGATTATAATAGTAGAAATTGGGTTTTCAAACGCATAATGCGTTTTCAAATTGTTTATTTATACATCATGTTTAACTTTAATAAACTGAGAAGTTTTGTTACAGTATTCTGAATTTGTTGGAAAGCATTACGCAATCTATGCTGCACGCATGCTTTGATTTTTTGCCCCTTTTTTAAAATATGATATGGGCTTACTCCACTTTCAAAATCAACGGCTTAAATCTAAATGTTTCTTTAGTATATACCATTAGATTTCAGTACGAACAATATCATATATTTCACGCTCAATATTAATACGGGATAAACTAAAATTTATTACTCTGAATTTGTTGGAAAGCATTACACAATCTATGCTACGCGCATGCTTTGATTTTTTGCTCTTGTTTTTTTCATATGATATGGACTTACTCCACTTTCAAAATCAACGGCTTAAATCTAAATGTTTCTTTAGTATATACCATTAGATTCCAGTACGAACAATCTCATATATTTCACGCTCAATATTAATACGGGATAAACTGAAATTTATTACTCTGAATTTGTTGGGAAGCATTACACAATCTATGCTACGCGCATGCTTCGATTTTTTGCTCTTGTTTTTTTTTTTCTTATGATATGGACTTACTCCACTTTCAAAATCAACGGCTTAAATCTAAATGTTTCTTTAGTATATACCATTAGATTCCAGCACGAACAATCTCATATGTTTCACGCTCAATATTAATACGGGATAAACTGAAATTTATTACTCTGAATTTGTTGGGAAGCATTACATAATCTATGCTACGCGCATGCTTTGATTTTTTGCTCTTTTATTTTTTTTCTTATGATATGGACTTACTCCACTTTCAAAATCAACGGCTTAAATCTAAATGTTTCTTTAGTATATACCATTAGATTCCAGCACAAACAATCTCATATGTTTCACGCTCAATATTAATACGGGATAAACTGAAATTTATTACTCTGAATTTGTTGGAAAGCATTACACAATCTATGCTACACGCATGCTTTGATATTTTGCTCTTGTTTTTTTCATATGATATGGACTTACTCCACTTTCAAAATCAATGGCTTAAATCTAAATGTTTCTTTAGTATATACCGTTAGATTCCAATACGAATAATCTCATACATTTCACGCTCAATATTAATACGGAATAAACTGAAATTTATTACTTTCTAGATCTTTACAGAATCATTCGTTCAATTTACAGGCGTGATTTCTCTGGCTCCCACAGGAATGTCTGAGTGAGAAACCTTTTACGAAATGGAATGGAACGAAGCCGTAGCATTAATAGATGCATTCGATTTCTAAATAAGTTTTTCGTAACGTGGAATTTAATTCTGAAATGGTACTTGTGCCTTTTTAGAATTCTTCAATATTTTCCCGTTCAGAAATCTCAGGATTACTGTTTGAGTTGGTATGTTTTTCTTTGAATATATTTATTTCAATGAAAGAAATTTTTTTAAGTTGATTAAAAAAATCCTAAAGCACAAAATAAACATATAATTTTTATATCATAATATTAAAATATTTATTTGCTTAAAAGACGTTATAAAAACACATTAAAAGTAAATTAAAAACTCTTTATTTACATGTTTCAACTCCTTTTCTGAGTCGTCGTCAGAATGTATAATAGAAAATTACAAATGCATAATGAAAAATGGAAAAAGGAAAAAATCATCGAAAATAAACAAATAATCATGTAACGCGCCCTATATATATTCGCGATTGCCCGTGTTCTCTCTATGTCGCGATGCCGTAATTTATCTAACCATTCAACCCATAAATTCGGGATACGAAAGGATAAAGTATCGTTACAAACTCCTGAACCTCTTAAATAAATTTCAATGGATTCTCTTATGAATAATTGTAAATAAAAATTAGATCTGTAGATGATTTTACTCTCGTTAAAAAGTATGTTAATGTTCTCTATTTGATTTAGCCGGGATAAAGCAGTATTACCTCTATTGTATTTTATGTCCGCTATAGGTTCTTTACATCTGATATTGAATTTTCGTTGGGTTATACCTATATAATGATTTTTGATTCCTCCCTTCCTAATGAATGGTATCATATAAACCCCTGAGAGGTCATCTCTATTAATCGGATCAATTTTAGTATTTAAAAGCATCTTTAATTTCGGAGGCGGCTTCGCGATCAAACATAAGCCAAAATTTCTTAAATGATTTTTTATATGTTCAAAGAAACACGGGAAATAATTTGCTACAACCCTTTTCGTAGTGACTTCATTAATAGTTTTATTTTTATTTTTAGAAGTATCAAAGAAGCTCTGAATCAATTTGTTAATTAATTCCGCCAGAAGGCCAGATATTGGGGATCCCATCGGAGCACCACATGATTGTTCATAAATAACATTATCAAAAATAAAAAATCATCTGGCCTTCTGGCGGAATTTAAATTACGCCCCCTCGAATCTAAAATTTTCAGCACTTTTGAGGTAGTCCCTATAGTATGGTTACGTTATGTAGACGATATTTTTATTGTTTGGCGAGGTAATACAGATGAATTAATGATTTTCATACAAAAGTTAAATGAACTCGACAATAATATTAAGTTTACTTTTGAACTAGAAACAGGAGGAAAATTACCTTTTTTAGATATTGAGTTACAGAGAAAGGGGAATGAATTAATTCGTTCAGTTTAACGAAAACCTATCGCAGATTTAAACGTTATACCTTCCGATGCATGCACCCCATTCCCTTACAAATTATCCACCTTCAGGTTCCTAATCAATCGTGCTTTCAAGATTTCTTCTGATATAAATTTGGGGGATGAATTAGAGAGAAAAAAAAAAAAAAAACGTATTGCTAGTGATAATGGATATCAGATAAAATTAATTAACAAATTGATTCAGAGCTCCTTTGATTCTTCTAGAAATAAAAATAAAACTATTAATGAAGTCACTATGAAAAGCTTTGTAGCAAATTATTTCCCGGGTTTCTTTGAACATATAAAAAATCATGTAAAAAATTTTGGCTTATGTTTGATTGCGAAGCCGCCTCCGAAATTAAAGATGCTTTTAAATACTAAAATTGATCCGATTAATAGAGATGACCTCTCAGGGGTTTATATGATACCATTCATTAGGGAGGGAGGAATCAAAAATCATTATATAGGTATAACCCAACGAAAATTCAATATCAGATGTAAAGAACCTATAGCGGACATAAAATACAATAGAGGTAATACTACTTTATCCAGGCTAAATCAAATAGAGAACATTAACATACTGTTTAACGAGAGCAAAATCATCTACAGATCTAATTTTTATTTACAATTATTCATAAGAGAATCCATTGAAATTTATTTAAGAAGTTCAGGAGTTGGTAACGATACTTTATCCTTTCGTATCCCGAATTTATGGGTTGAATGGTTAGATAAATTACGGCATCGCGACATAGAGAGAACACGAGCAATCGCGAAAATATAGAGCGCGTTACATGATTGCTTGTTTATTTTCGATGATTTTTTCCTTTTTCCATTTTTCATTATGCATTTGTAATTTTCTATTATACATTCTGACGACGGCTCAGAAAATGAGTTGAAACATGCAAATAAAGATTTTTTAATTTACTTGTAATGTGTTTTTATAACGTCTTTTAAGCAAATAAATATTTTAATATTATGATATGATTAGAAATGGACGTAATTTTGACTTCGCACTTATTTACTTTTATATAATTTTTATTTATTAGAATAACAGTAACTTTTAACGTTTCTTATTTTCTTCACATAAGTTTATATTACTATATTTTAAAGATGTTAATTATTAAATAATATTCTAATAGGTATTTTATAGATGAAAAAGACTTATTGTAAATTGCTTGCAAATTATTTTTGAATATGTGCACTTCACGAAATTCAAATGCTAAAGAGAGTAAATCTTTTTTAAAAGCTCAAAATAAACATTTAATTTTCATTCATTTCAATAGTAAGTTTTTGCATGTCTTATTCATTTATAACTACTACCTGACCGTCCCGTTGTTGCCGATTGCAATGTAACAAAAATCACACGAAAAGCGAAAATAACTCTGAATTCACGGAAAATTTGAAAACTGCGACACGTATTACGAATAAACTTTATTGAAAAGAGAAGAAATTTCAATATGTTCGGCTAGAAGAAATCAGCCGGATTCCTTTTACTGGTGTTGAAAAACTACAGCAACTCCCACCAAAAATGCTGAAAATCGCATAAAATAAAATCGCTGACATGTTCAAATATCGCAAAGTTAGATAACTCGTTCGAAATGCATGCTCTTGTCGATGAATCTACGATAAATATTAGATATTTGATTAATGAATAATATCGTAATTCTAGTATTAATAAAGTACAAATAGCACTGTTTATATGTTTTTTCATTGTTTCGTTTTGAACTTATGTTCTGATTCACAATTTCTGTAATGATGAATCGTTTATATGACCGAAGAAATTTGATAATTTCACTTCTACTAATGCGTTTTATCCTCGTTTATGAATTACATATTTGTAAAAAAAAATAGTATTGAAAATTTTATTTGTATACAGATAATTCTTTTTTAAAATGCTGTCTCGTGAGCTCTATCCTGTAAAAAAATACTTTATGAAAATGTTTAATTTCACTACATATAATTAAATGGATTTTTTATACCTTTAAATAATTTTTTTTCGTATAAAAAGATGCACTATTTCTAAATAGTTAATATATGCAATTAATTACTTTATTCTCATGAATTGTATACTTATAAATAGATATATTTTCTCATTTTATGTCAGAACTTCTCAAGTTATAGAAATAAAATAAATACTTTTAAAGGAATATATTTAAAAGCATGATAATTGTAAAACAATCGTAAAAATGTATTTAAAAATAGACAAAGCATTTTCAAAAAAATATATATTTATAAGAAATATAATCAAGGAAATAAATTAATTACTCAACAGATATGAAATATTTTGAAACAGTATTCTATAATTATAAGATAAAAAAATGAATATTAAAAAAAAAAAATCCATCTATTTTCGTAGGAAAATTAAAATTTTCAAAGTATATCTATTTCAGGGGCGTAGCTACAAATTTTTTTCGGTGGGGTGGGGGAGGGGGGGAGGCAGAATTCAAAACTTTTCCAACTTGTAATTCAAAAATTTCCTAGCGTGAAACAAATTGCTCTATTTTCCAACTAAAATGATATGTCCAATGTGTGTTTAATGATAATGATACTTATACGAAAAAAGAAAAAAATCTTTCCAAAGAAAAATGCCGAAACTAAAAACATAAAAACTATAATTATTGGTTCATTTAATGAAAATTTTTGTCAATTGTGTACCAGTCATAATCGTACTTCATATGAAAATAGCTTCATATTTTTAGATTTTTGAGAAAGGAACAAAGTTTTGGAGGGAATGTATTAGAGATACTATTGATGGACAACACAGAGAAATTCAGGTCAGGTAGATGCATGATATTTTCGTAGCACAGAGAAACATAATGAGAAATTGAGTCTGGCTGCTTTTTGTATTTCTTTTCAAAGTTTAACTATTTTACTATTACAGAACTCAGAAAGGTAATCAGCAAAATAATAAAAAAAAATCTTTTTTTTTTTTTACTTAAAAAAAAAGGGGAAAAAGTGTTCCAAAAATTTATAATTTTCCAACTCTAAGCTCAAATTTCCCAAGTTCACATGTATGGGGGGAGGCTGCCCCCCCCCATAATCCCCCATCGCGAAACCTCTGATCTATTTGCAGGATGGAACTGACGAGACCGCATTTTAAAAAATAATTTTTTATAGATCTATAAATCAAATTTTCAATAAATTTTTTTTTACAGATCTATAAATCAAATTTTCAATAAGATCTTTTTCACAAATGTATGATTCATAAACAAATAGGATAAAACGTACAGTATAAGTGAAATCATAAATTTCTTCAGTCACATAAAAAGTATATTTCATCATTCATAATATATTGCAAATCATTACAAAAGTTGTGAATCGGAACACAAGGTCAAAACGGAAAGATGTTAAAAACATATAAACAGTGCTATCTGTACTTCATTACTACTAGTACTACATTATTCAGGGTTCGTACGCTTCAAGGACCTTTTACCAGAATTTTCGTAAAATGATATTCGCCTTATTTAATGAAAAAAAAATTTTTCTATCTTCAGATATACCAACCAACACTTTACGAAATTTCTGGTACGAAAACACCTAAAATCCCCTGAATAGCTTGATGCGTATGAAATCTGTCATTATTCGTTAATAAAATATCTAGTATTTTATATCTATCATAGATTCATGGACAAGAGTATATATTTCGAACGAGTTATTTAACTTTGCATCAGCAACAAACTATTAACAGTAACTCAAATATTATTATTCAATAAAATTTAGTCGAATAATAGTAATTCTTTTAAAAAAAGTGTTTTACTTTCTTAACCCTCCGTCTACCAGACGGGTCCATTGGACCCGACAGGTACATACAAAATATTCATTCAAACCAGAAATTTCTTTAAAATAAACTAAGTATGTAAACCAGACAAAAATAAGGTAAATAAATAAGTTAAATAGTTTTAAATAAAAATTCTGGTGTAGAACGTTTTATTAAAACTTGAATAAAATTCCCGGTAGATCTAGGGTTAAATAAGGAAATTATAAAACATAAGTGCTTACCTTCGTCAAAATATATGTTACGTCTCTTCATTACTTTCAACCCCAGAACATACCCCTCCCCCCTGGATTCATCCCCAGATTCAACTCCCAGGATCGAACACGTACTGTTGCCCGCGCCGAATAACAATACAGTTTTATACAGGGTGATTAAAAAAAGATGGGAAAAATTTTAAGAGGTGATAGTACACACCCAAACAAACATTTTGTATCAAAGAATGCATGGTCGAAAACTAAACGTAAAAAAGTTAGAGGGCGCCAAAAATTGAGGCAAAAACACACAATGAACGATTAAGTTAAGTTACGAAAACAAATTTAATGGCATTTGATTACAATAAGTGCTCAAAACATTGACCGGCAGCTGTTATGCACGCAGTACAACGGCGAAGAACAGATTGGCGAATTTTCTGAAACACACCAGGGATATCGCGAACTTCCCCTACAGCAGCCGAAAGCTTGGCCATAAGTTCTTTTGAGGATTCAATGGGAGTCTCATACACAAGAGCCTTTAGCTGTCCCCCCCCCCCCCAAAAAAAAAAAAAAAAAAAAAAATCGAGACCATGAAAGATCTGGCGAGCGCCGTGGTGCCTGATGTGTTTCAGAAAATTCGCCAATCTGTTCTTCGCCGTTGTACTGCGTGCATAACAGCTGCCGGTCAATGTTTTGAGCACTTATTGTAATCAAATGCCATTAAATTTGTTTTCGTAACTTAACTTAATCGTTCATTGTGTGTTTTTGCCTCGTATAAGAACATAACTTTTGGCGCCCTCTAACTTTTTTACGTTTAGTTTTCGACCATGCATTCTTTGATACAAAATGTTTGTTTGAGTCTGTACTATCACCTCTTAAAAATTTTCCCATCTTTTTTGAATCATCCTGTAGTAATCATTGCTATAGTGTCAGTTTGTCCAGATATTATAATGTTTTTCACTGACAGCGACCGGAGGTTGTCTACGTTATTACAACATGGCGGAAACGAAAAGGCCTGATTACCGATGAAATAAACTTCCACCAGTAAATATGAATATTTATCTGTTTTCGCTATTATTCACCGCCCCATGAATATTAGGCCTGAGCGCTGACACAAAAGTGGCTGCTACCGAAGGCGGATTTTTTTCAGCGTGTGTACGGTCCCTTATATATTCGTGCTAATAGTAGGAGAGCTGTTGAACAATTTTTGAGTAGGTATTTGAGGCACCCTGAAAATTTGTGCAATACTTCTTTTGTAACGGCTGAATACGAAATCGAATGTCTGGCTGAAGGATCGTGGCCCAAAAACTGTGCCAGACACGTGTCAAGTGCCATTTGGCATTTGACACGTGTCTGGCACAGTTTTTGTGCCGACTAAAGTGTCTGTCATTTTCAAAATATTTTTTTCTAAGCATAAATATTATTCTGCCTCAATCTCAGCGTGCCTCAAATACCTTTTTTTGGGTAGTCAAAAAATGGCACTTGACACGTGTCTGGCACAGTTTTTGTGCCGACTAAAGTGTCTGTCATTTTCAAAATATTTTTTTCTAAGTATAAATATTATTCTGTCTCAATCTCAGCGTGCCTCAAATACCTTTTTTTGGGTAGTCAAAAAATGGCACTTGACACGTGTCTGGCACAGTTTTTGGGTCACGATTCTTCAGCCAGACATTCGATTTTGCATTCAGCCATTAGAAAAGAAGTGTTGCACAAATTTTAAGGGTGCCTCAAATACCTTCCCTAAAATGTTTAACAGCTCTTGGACTATAATAAATTTTTAAAGATTTTTCCGCTTTATTTTTCTGAAATTAAAGAAGTCAGAGAAATCTCTTATAAAATACTGGTGACTACATTTAAGGGACCGTATCTATGTTTAAAAAAATCCGCCTTCGACAGTCGCCATTTTTGAGTCAGCGATCAGGCCTAGTATTCAGGGGGCGGTGTATTATTTCCGACTGAAATTTTGCATCAAAACGCGTTTAAATAAGGTGAAAATTTCTATTTAAATTTACTGGCGAAATCAGTTTATTTTAAAGTTATGTCAGTTCCTCTTTATTAACCATTTAAGGGGCAAGGTACAGGCGTGGAAAAAAAAAAGTAAACACCCCCTACTAACTCTTCGACAAATTATCGTAGACGGAAGTTACTGGTGCCGAATGATTGGAAATAAAGTCTACTTTTAAATGATGTATATAAAATTTGCTTAGGGGGCCATCTACATATTAAAACGAACCCAAACCTCTTTTTTTTCAATGACAATACCCAATTTTAACGAGATATTTCAAATCTTCGGTTCAAACTATGCCCAGACACCAAATTTCAAGTCATTTGAATGATAAGTTTTTGAATTATAAACATTCAAAATTTAATGCGTCTAATGTTAAATTACATTTTCATATTTTTATTTATATCTCCTGAAATTATGCTCCTAATGTGCTAATTTTTTGTGTAGCAATAATACTAATGCGCCCAAACATAAATACTCTGAATTTGCAAGTTTTATAATTTTATGATATGAATTATGAAATTAATATTCGAAAAAATTATGAATTGTAACGTATAATTTTTTTGATGGATTTAGATATATTAAGTCCTGCTTTATCAAAATCCGAAATTTCTCTTTTTTCTTCCAAATAGTTTTCAAATTATGCTTAAAAAACGGCAAAATGATGGTTTAAGGGGCCGTCTATGGCCGTCTATGGGTCCCGTTGTCTAACAGACATTGACTGCTTGAGTGGTGCTTAACCCCTTAATTCTCGCTGCCGAGATATTCTCGGGCTGTGTCTTTTACTCAAATTGTTTGATTCCCACCAGTTTTATAAAATAGTGAAATTGGCTATATTTCAGTACCGTTTTACCTGTCATTAATTAAGCTGAATATTTCTTTTTCATAAAAGTGGTGCCAATAAGCAATTTGAATTATTCAACCGTAAATTAATTCGAGCTTTAAGGGGTTAAGGTGCCTTGATCAAGAAGGAGGCTCTCTCGGTTAACAATCGAGTATTGAACTTCAATTTGGATACAGCCCTTCAAATACTCACGTTTTATAATAATTAATTTCTCGGAAACTTATGGTACGAATTGCATAAAATTTTTTTTTAGGCTAATTGAAGGGTGTAGAGTTCATTTATGCTGTCAGAATTGTGTATTGCCATTGAAAATAATGAAGTTATGATTTGTTTTAATATGTATATGGCCCTCTAAGCACATTTTATATACATAATTTAAAAGTAGACTTTATTTCTAATCGTTCGGTACCAGTAACTTTCTTCTACGATAATTTGTTGTGGAGTTAGTAAGGGGTGTTTACTTTTTTTTCCACGACTGTACTTGTATTCGTAAAATGTTGAAATAAATTTGTGGTACCAGGATTTACAAGATAATTTATTTGTAAACAAGTAAAAGTATATTTTCGAGTACTTAATAAAGGTGACATTTTCATTATAAAATTCCGGTGCCAATGTGGCAATTGGAGATTGAAATTCTATGATGCCATAACGGCATCACCTCCTTTCAAGGGGTTAATAATTCCATTTTCTGCCCATCACTAGTACAAACCCTGAAAAAAATATACATACGACATATTTGAGTCACTGCGTGGGACTAGTATTCAATGGGTGATTAATCGAAGGATTTTTTGAATTATATCTTTGTTTAAAAATTAAATGAAAATACCATTTTCTTTGGGGAAAAATAGCTTAATACGGAAATGTATTATAATGAATTGCTAAAGTTCTCTTATATGTTTCATAAAATTTATTACTTGAAACTAGAATCCAAAATAAATAGTTTCAATTATTTCCTTCTTTGTTTAATCACAGTTTTAATTTAAACTTCTCCAGAAATCGTCAGAAGGAAAACGATTTTTTTAAAAAGTATCTCCCGCAATTTCCAAAATATATTACCGTTATGTCTATTTTATTAAACTGTCATAGGGTAACTAATAATTTTTAATAAGAAATATATATAAAGTTTAGAAAAAGTTAGATTAATAAATTCTAGTTATATGCGTATATATTTTGAGAAATCGTAATTACTTTTAAGGCAACTACTTCCCTATTGTAATACCCGCACTCTAACTTAGTCTGTTTTCAAAATACCACTTTCTTCAAAGAAAAAGCTTCTTTTTAACTTTTATTAGCAATTTTTGCAGAAACGTACCCGAAATATAATTTATATTATGAATGTTGTAGAAACCTAGCATGAAAAAGTTTCATTACTATTTTTTTTACATCGAAATACTGAGAAAATGTTTTGATGTTTTACGCATAACTATTTTTTTTCACTTCGAAATCCTAAGAGAATTTTTTTGATGTTTTACGCATAACTACATTTTTTTTTAAACATTAGTCGCACTATGCAAAAAATTTTAATGCAATAAATTAAATTTTCATCAAAATATTTTATAAATTAATTTATTACTCAATATTATACGAGGAGAAATAAATATGCTTTTGGAGAGTATGTATCTTGGTTTCATTTTTTTTATTGGCTTTTGTAACCTACTTACTGATTTGCCCTCGTATAATATATATATATATATATATATATATATATATATTAATTCTACCTCCATTTAGTAAATAAATATTTAAGCAGCAAAGCAATCTTTAATTTCTGTATTTTCTCGCATAATTTACTTATCCCTTCCTTTTGAAAGAAAAGTTTGGACAAAATAAAAGATTCACACAATTTTCACATACCGCACTTTTATTTTATTTTATTTTTAAAGAAATTTCTGGATTGAATAAATATTTTGAATGTACCTGTCGGGTCCACTGGACTCGTCTGGCAGGCAGAGGGTTAACCCATTAAGGATCACACATTCTTATACTTATATTAGTTTGAGCAAAAAGTTCTGGGAAATTTTTTATCTAATAGTTACCAGAATTTTTATCGCATATAGGAGTACTAGTGGTATATTTATTAGAGTTCAGGAGTTTCGGCTCCAAAATGCCTATTGAACAGTACGATTTACGCGTGTTGATCCGGTATTATTGGAGAAAAGGTCTAACGTTTGTGAAAGATTTCGATGAGAATCGTTTAATGAAGTTGACGAAGCATGTCAAGAGTTTTTCGATTCCAAGGAGCCGCCAGGTACTTCCAGCAACTGGCAGAAAGTCGTGGGCTATGATGGTCTGTACTGTAAAGAATTGTCCTTGTTGCTTTTGTTGTTAATTTGCGCATAACAACGCAACTTTCACAAATTTCCCAGGACTTTTTGCTCACCCTAGTAAATGAAATAAAATTTTATTTTATACATATTAATGACTAATAAAATCGATCTTATATTTTTTAAAAATGTGAGATATGATAATGCTGCGAAAACGCAACGGCAGTACAAATCAACTACATTTTTCACATATGAAAAGTTTTAAAGCATTTACTTAGCGGTACATTACATTTACTGCACATAATTAGCTACAATATTGCTGAATTTTATTTCATCAATTAAGTGCATCAATGAACACAATCCGAAACTTATCGATAAAAGTATTCAAAACCTTCCGTACTATTTAATTCATATTTCTAACCTTTTACAATTAGAATCAATTAACATATATTTTTCTTGAAAATAAAAGTTATATATACAATATGTGATAATATACATGTTGAAAAATAATGGTCACAACAACAGTGATGGAACAGAGTAGCAGCAAAGAATCAATTGGCACCGCAAAGTTTTTTAGTATTCTTCATCTAACTCCAGGACAGAACTTTTGAGGTTTTTGAAGGCGAAGAATACTATAAAAATTTAGTGGTGACATTCGCTCATCTGCTGCGCCACTGTTCGATCACTGCAATTAAATAAAAAAATATCGGAAACATAGTTGCGAATATGCAACATCAGTCTTTAACCCCTTGATTCTCGCTCCCGTCATATTCTTGGGCTGTATCTTTTACTCAAATTATTTGATTCCCACCAGTTTTATATAATAGTGAAATTGGGTATATTTTGGTATCGTTTTTACTGTCATTAAATAAGGTGAATATTTCTTTTTTATAAAAGTGGTGCCAATAAGCACCAATAATTGAATTATTCAACCGTAATTTAATTCGAGCGTTAAGGGGTTAATTGGTTTTACTATACTAGGATTAGCGTTTCCCGAACTTTGTTGTTATGCAACCCACTTAATCCCTTAGGAACGAGCGTCACTTATACGTGCCGCATAAGGTGCTCAGAAACTTGGTTATTACCACCAGTTATTTTTTATTTACTATTATTTACAATCTATAGTATAAAGGACAAACATATCTGTGCGTAACGCCGACGTCATTCTACGAATGGCAACACTTTGAAATTTGAAATGAAATTTCTATTTTGCAATATTTGCTACTCCAAATTTTTAAACTTCTAAGCATCGCGCATTTTTGATTTTTACACCATCGTACAGGGAAAAAATGTACTTTTAAACGCAATTTGTCTGAAAGCTATATCTCAATTTATTTTTGAGATATATTAATTTTTTATAGTTTTTAGTACCAATTTTGTAATTGTGGCAACTGATCTACCCCATTTCTATTAATAGTAAAGGGTAAATAGTAGATTTCTTTATCCTTTTGTTACCATTCTCTTATAAAAACGGGAAAAAATTGAAATTAACTCTTAATTCTCGCTCCCGTCATATTCTCGGGCTGTGTCTTTTACTCAAATTGTTTCATTCCCACCAGTTCCTACCAGTCCCAATAGTGAAATTGGCTATATTTTAGTGTCGTGTTTACTGTCTTTAAATAAGGTGAATATTTCTTTTTCATAAGATTGGTGCCAATAAGCAATTTGAATTTTTCAACCGTAATTTAATTCGAGCGTTAAGGGGTTAAAATACGTGCTATGTCAAGAATATCGTCTATTATAAAATACGGTGAATTTTTGTTTTATTTCTTTTTTATTTATCAACTAAACGATTTTTAGTCTATTGCAAACTTACTTTACAAACGATACTACACTTTCTCTTTACAAAAATGTATTTTAAATAATATTTGTGTGACTTATTTTCTCCGCATTTACTTAATTCGTATCAGAAAGCTGAAAGAATGCAATTTTATTAATCTGTGTGTAATAAAGTTTTCCGAATTTAAAAAAAATACAAATGAATGATTTCTGATAAAACATGGAGCTGTTATAAACAAACAAATAAATGCATATGAATCATTAGATACCTGATTTGTTTTGCCGAATTTCTTGAATGACGGCATTGCTTTTGCTGCGTTTGTGTATCATTCCACGATAATGCCGTCATATGCATACTTTTCTGTAGATGTTGTTTAATACTGGATCGTAAAAGTGGAATGCTTTAGCGGTTCCAAATGACGTCATTTTATAAAGAAAGAGTGTATTTTAATTCTCAAAACTGAAATATATTTTGTAGAAGTGCGTTATTTCACCCCAGCTGCTTTGAAATTCTTCGCAGGTGAAAATACTTCACTTTTGAACATAACGTAATGGAAATCACAGACTGATAAAAAGCTATGTTTTACAAAAATTTAGGGTGCCTTTACAGAAGAGCAGTTACATACAGTGTGCATGCTCCAATCTGAAGTTTTTGTCCGAAAAATAGTAATTTATATAACAGAATTTGATTATTCTCGCCTGGATGAATTTGCTTCGTTAAGTTAGACAAGCAAACAAAGTAGATCTTGGCAATAATTTGAGGTTTAAAATAATATCAGGTTCCCAAGTTTTTGTCCAACATTCTCTCGACTAATAAATTTTTATTGCTACAGGGTTCGTACGGGTGCTTGAATTTCCAGACTAAGAAACTCTTCGGTACCAATATTTTCTCATGGAAAGTCTCTCCTGAAATAAGGCGAAATTTCGTCCGTTTAAACTAGATTTATTTTTCTATAAAAAAAATTCTGATATTGGGCCTTGAAAATAGCGGTACCCGTACGAACTCTGTGCTATTCTTTAATACATTTTACTGTAATTTTATCAAAATAACATTGCTTAATTTAATTTTTTACAATTTTATATAATCTATATATTTAAAGCACAAGTCTGTTTTTTAGTCATCTGCCCAGAGCTTCTTACTTAGCCAATTTTACTAATATTGTAAAGCTGTTTATTTGTAGATGTGTCCGCACTAGCTGTTAAATATCCCCATTTTTATATTTTAATTTTAAAAATATTTTATGAACTTTCTTCAAAATGGTGGTAATTAGATAGCTTTCATTATTGCAGAGAAGAGAGAAATAATAATTTATTCATCTTTATTCATGCCATTTTCAGATAAAAATTAAAAAAAAAACATTTTTTTTCTTTTAATTTGTAGTTTAAATTTTGTTGTATAGGGTTCAGTGGCGCAAAATCCTTTAGGGACATGCTGCGACAAACTATTTTGAACGGAATATGACGTACTGCTTTCGAAAAAACGCATTTTTTCTCATAAAGTTTCCATATTTTTTTCCTTCTGCATGTGTACTGATACTAAGTTTGAGACACTAAGCGAAATGTTTAAATAAGTGAAAATGACCTCCCATTTAAAAGAAAACGATAATTTTCTTAGATAAAACTAAACGTTTTAACATAAATACATCTAAAAGATATAAATTACGGAATTTTTTACTCTCCGGTACTGAGATTAGAATCTGAAGTTAAGAGTGCCACTGTTTACATGCAAAGACGTTGCTGACAATCGTGACTTCAAGTTTTGAGTTAAAATGATTTGAAAATGGTCAAATTAAAATACCACTTTTTTAAAAATAGTGAATATGGATATGAGAGTTGCGTATGTAAATTTTGAGACGGTGAAAATGACGTCGGGTTTAGATTTCTTGGGGGGGAAATTCTATGATCGTGTCAAAGTAGAATAAATTTCGTTGTTTTTATTCCATAGTATGAATCATAAGAGCCTCAATTGATAACTTCATCATAATAACTGATCTTATTATATTTTACTGTTTAAAAATACGTTTAAAGTCTAATTTTAATAATTTGGATGCGTTTTATAGAAATAGTATTTTGTTAACTTTAATTTAAAATAATATTTGTTTGAGATTTAGACTAACGAATATAAGATGCCTTTTTTATTGCAACTAATTTTGAAGGTCTTTTATAAATCAATGAAACAGTTCCTTCTGAAACATTTTCTTTCGTTGAAATTCGATGGGTTCCACCTTGTTTTCATAAAGAAATTGTCGCCTTATTTGATTACAGAAATTTTGCGATAAAATCCCGTGAATAATACTCTACGAAAATACTTGTATTCAAAATAAAGTTTTGGTATTTTCCTGACATCTCTAATTCGGATCCCTGCTTACGAGAATCATCTCCAATTACCAAAACAATAACACACGTACAAAAGAAGAAAAAAACCCCAAGAGAGTAAAATATTAAGCATGTACAGTTGAAAAAGTAACTTATTAGTTTCTGAAACTAACAGCGTCATTGAATTAACTTGTTATTTTTACTTGTATAAAATTAATTTCATATGCACGATTCCATAGAAAATAACTTATTCTGCATTGAGAATAAAAATTTATCTGAAACACGAAAGCTTTTCAAAGGCATATGCAAATAGAATAAAAAATCGTAAAACAAACAATCCAGTCTCAAATGATATGCAAGGAGAATACAAGAGATCAAATAACTTTATTTTTAGAATACTTTGTTGCATCTAATTTAAGATCAGGGTTTCTTCAAAGAATCTTTTGAATTAAATTATGTAAAAATATACTTATTTTATATAAAATAAATTGAAACTTTTATCCATAAGAAAAATTGAATTTAAAAGTAAGGATTGAATGTCACATTTTAATCTTATTTTAACAAGTACAACGTAATATAAATGCAACATAAGCAAAATTACTTAGTTTTCAAGTTCTTTTTAATTCTGTCGCTGTATTAGATTGTTTCTTTGCTTGTTAAAGTTTGAATAATTTTAAGGAAATTCAATCTTTAGTCTGTAATTTTTTAGTTAAGTATTATATGTTATCAGTTACAGAGCAGATACTATTTTCAAAGAATACGAAAATGGCGTTCGGTTTTTAATATCGCAATAGATACAATATAAACCAAGATTTAACTATTCCAATGTAATTGTTTTCTCAATTTAATATTAAGTTTTAATGATACGGGTTAATCTATATTTATTTCTATTTTAAAGGATACCGATGTTAACAATATTTTCTTGTATTTAAAGATAATTTTTGTGAATTTAAAATACTTTAAATGTCTTTATGAGTTTAAAATATTTTAAAATACTTTAAACGTTCACTACCAGTATTTTATAGCAAAACAGATACTTTTTGACAAATTGCTTGACAATTTACAATAGAAATATACCAAAAAATTTACTGTTTCATAATAGTGGTTGCATTGGTAATTGTTTTTAGAAACATGATACAATACAGTGAAATTTTCTACAATAAAAGACTGAGGAACTTTGCACCTGCGATAAGCAGGCTCTGCTGTCAATGCACAATTACAACATTCTCAGCTGCATAACAAAACTTATGTTTGTAAAATAATAATAATAATAATAATAATAATAATGTTTATTTTAGGCTCTTAATTATGAATCTCTTCAACTGAAAATGCTTACTGAGCATGGAAATGTTTACTTAATAAATGTTATCAACCGAAAAACCGATATCCCGCATTGATACAGCGGGTTGATAGAAAACTGATTAATAAAACAACTTGGAAACATTTCCGGAAGCAAAAGAGACTTTTGTTTCAGAAATTCTTCTTTAACACTTTCAGGGGTAAAGTACTTCGTTGCTAGAATGTTGAAAAGATTGATCAACACGAAGATTTCGAAACAAATTAATTTGAAAATAAATGTACAAGATTTTCTTCACGTAGTCCATAAAAGCTAATTTTCATTTCAGAATTCTGGTGTCAGTATTGTGTTTGGGAATTAAAATTAAGTGGGATATACAGGGATGCCACAGGCGACTATTTTTCTAGTCTAATCGCACCACTACTTAAAAAAAAAAAACATTTTGTATATATAATATATCTCTTGTTTGTAATATATCTCTTGCAAATGTTCTCGAACAGTATGTCAATAATTTTTGATCAACACGAGGATTTCGAAACAAATTAATTTGAAAATAAGGTACAAGATTTTCTTCACGTAGTCCATAAAAGCAAATTTTTATTTCAGAATTCTGGTGTCAATGTTGTCTTTGGGAATCAAAATTAAATGGGATATACAGCGCTGCCACAGGCGCCTATTTTTCTACTCTAATCGCGGCACTATTAAAAAGAAAAAAAAACAGATTTTGTAGTATAATTATCTTCCAAAAGTTCTCGAACAGTATGTCGATAATTTTTGTTAAAGTGGTGTGAGATAGAATTAAAAATTAGTCGCCTGCGGCAGCCTCGATATATTATATCCCACCGCTCTTCAAAGAGTTAAATCTCAGAAATCATCAGATTTCTTCTCTTTATTTCTTTTTTTATTTCAGGCTGTTAATTTAGAATCTTTTCTATGGAACATGTAAATGTTTACTTGAAAAATGGTATCAATCGAAAACCCGATATTTCTACGTGTTAACCCATTGAGGGGCAAGTAAATCTGTTTCTGTAATGTCGAATTATTACCGGAATCTTAAAAAAAAAAATCATTGCAAAATAAGTAAAAGCAATTTTACGACTTTTTCCCACCAAAGTTAGAAAAAAAAATTTATAAAATTTTTCTTGTGCAAATCTTCATTAATCTGAGGTGGGATAAAATATATCCCACCGCCCCTCAAGGGGTTAAGAAAACCGATTAATACACTAGAAAAATTATTTGGAAAAATTTTCGGAAGCAAAAGAGACTTTTGTTAGAGAAATTCTTATTTAAATCTCAGAAATCTTCAGATTTATACTATCTTTTTTATTTCTGGTTGTTAATTTAGAATCTCTTGATTGTATTGAAAATGCTTATTGAACATGAAAATGTTTGCTTGATAAATGGTGTCAACCGAAAAACCTTTTTTTGGAACCGTGGTTAAATAGAAGTTTTTTCATAAATATTTTTTTCCAGAGAGAAGAAAAAATTCTTTGTTTTGCGGTGTAATGATATGCAGATGAAGCAGTTTTATTTAATAAATTATTACTGTTTTTATTCAAAATTTTAAAATATTGTCAAAACTGAAACTTTTTTATTTCGTTTGGATATCGATATTTGTTTTCGACTTTTAAGTGACAGTTAATTTCAGACTACTGCTTATAATATTTTACAACTGAAGTATTAATTTAGTGCGGCAATACATTAATATTAATTTACTTAATTTAACTCATTTATATGTATAAATACACAACTATACACTCATATGTACAGGATGTATTATAATTGTTGACAATAATTAATAACTAAACGGTTAGTTTTAAACGTATAACCTTAAGTTTTTAAGGTTCTATTTATTAATATGTTTTAAATGTTGTTCTTCATCACATGAAAATGCAATTATACGTCAAAATATTTCATTCAAAAAAAGTTACAAATCAAACTTTTTACACTGTCACTGGGTTGTATAAGCATAGTCGCCAACTGCTACGATTTTTCCACCATACCTTTCAATGAATAGGAAATTTTACTTTATTCAGGGATGAGATTTCCGCTTTTTTGCACACCAGTATTTTGTTAGAGAAAATGTCATTTGATTTAATCGGAACATTTTTGCGATTTAAAACAACAACATTTTCTCTAAGAAAACACTGGTGGGTAAAAAAGCAGAATTCTCACCCCTGTTTATTTTATCGAAATTTCTGTGTTAAAAATCTTTCTCCGTGCTCCAACAAGAAAAAAGCAAGAATTCCGTTATTCTACAGCCAAAATGTATCAAGTATCAAGTTATGTTACTTGTAATTTTATTAATTTTCAGACTGCCGGAAAAAGGTAAAAGTTCATAGCATTGAAATTATCATAACTCAGTAAGACTTGATCGTGCAAAAAATAATGGATTCTTACTATTGTACTTGTTTGAGCATAGCAAATTTTTTCTACATGTATATCTTAAAAGACCGAGAGTCGTATAAAAATTTAGATTTCTCATCTTTTAAAAAATAATAACTATTTCATGTATATGATGTAATTAGCAACATTTAAAAGATTTTTCCGACTGGAATTATATCACTAAAACGAGCTGTTTGAGATTTAGCTATTGATCAACGATAAAATAATATATAAAAATATCGGCATAAAAATATATATTTTAAAGCACACGTTAAACTGAAAGTATTAAGAAATAAGGATTTTTTTAAATTACGTTAAATGCTACAAATTATCCAAAAATCAATGTTTTTATTTTGTCAACAAGCTTTATTGTAGAATGTTTTTTAAATTACTTTTGACATCAATTTAATAAATTATGGCTTTTTGGAAATGCAGTTGAGCGCCGATTATCCGAACAAGTCGGGAATGACCCTAGTTCGGATAAGCAAAAGTTCGGATAAATGGACAGACAATTTAAGGGATGTTCCTGACTACACTAAAATTTTCACAATTTGTCCACGCTTCGGACTGACAACACTAGTTTATCCTGGCATGTTTAAAAGTTGATTTTTATCTTTTTAATTTTCTTTTGTTTACTTTTTTATATCATTTGCTTAGCTCCATGGATTATAATTTAAGCAAAAAAGCGTTCGATTGTTGCTTGCTTCAAAGAAGACATTCTTTTCAATACTGCCATGTCTCGAATTCTTCTTAAATATATTAGTTGAATACAATCAGCATTATTCTGCCTTCGAGCCATTTCATAGCTGTTTCCAAACATTCAAAGACTTCGGTTTGTGATGGACCTGTGTCATTTTCACAGCATTCGTTTTCATTTTCCTCAATTTCGTTTTCGTCTTGATCTCATCAGCATTTAAAATCTGATATTCAGTTCTAATATGGTGTTTAGATAACTGGAAGTTCGTTTTAAAAAAATTTTTGAGAGAAATAGGCTGTTCGGATAATTGGAAGTTCGGCTAAAATAATTTTTTGAGAGAAATTGGCTGTTCGGATAATTTGAAATTCGGTAAATTGGAGTTCCGATAATCGGCGCTCTACTGTAATTTAATTTCTTCTTTGTGTGTTCATTATGATGCCGAAAGAAACAAAACTTGACCCGGAAATTATTCTTCCTGAAACATACAAGCTTGTTTCTTTTCACAGGTAGTTTATTAACAATGTCTGTCACGTATATCTTTTATTCAATAAAAATATTAGCCTTATCCAATAATTCTAACAACTGTCATAAGAATATGTAGCGGAAATATTTTTCTCTCTTAAAAAAGAAATAAAAAAATAGTTGAATGTTTTCAGACGCATCTTTAACATCAAATGTTTCATTTACGATTTGAAGTGTCAGTATCGCAGTAATTTTAATAGGTTTTATTTATACAATAATTAATATTAACCCTTTAGTGCGCAGCCTTGCACATATGTAAACAACAGTGTTTTAATTTAATAGATTTTTTTATTCGTATATACTTAATTCACACCAGAAAATTAAAATAGCAATATTTGGTTTAATTAATCGCAGTCATTCCGTATTTAAATAAAACGAAACTAACCATTGAAACTTTCTGGTGTGAAGTCAGATACTCTAAACTACGTAATTTCTAGAACGTATTCTATCATGGGAACTAAGGGGACCGGGTAAGCGAAATTCAACCAAAAAATCGATTTTTACTTTTTTATATCCTTAAATAGTTCAAACTTTTATCTTTTTAATGATGTATTACACATACCTCACAGCAGTGGGCTACTTTTTTAAAATTCAAATTTCTTGCTTGGCACCACTTTTCTGAAGTGGTAAAATTCCCATTGTTTTTGTCTTAATTAATATGTTATTAAATAAGGCGAATTTTACTATTTCAAAAAAGTGGTGCCAATCAAGAAATCAGAATTTTAAAAAAGTAGTCCACTGGCAACACTGCTTCATAGCTTTAATTGACTTTTTCTCAAAACTTCGTTTTTTCAGGATTGTGTTCCTTTTTTTCAATATCTATTAAACTTAAGAACTCAGATTTTTCTAAATACTTATGTTATAGTGCATACTTTAACACAGGGATTTAATGATTCGTTGCGAATTATTTATTTTAGACAGTGAAATCTTAACAAAAATGCTAATTTAAAAATGTCTTTCAATAAATAATTAATAATTAATTTTCAGTTTCACTTAGAAAGAAAATGGCCTGTTAAAATACATAAAGCATGTTAATCAAACTACTCTAAAAAAATCTAGACCTCTATCTTTCACCATTTCTGAGAAAAAGGTACATAAAGTTGGTGTATTTTAATATGGCCAAGATAGAGCTTACCCGGTCCCCTTAAAGGGTTAAATGTTAAGTTTTATAAAATAAATAGTTATATAAAATAAGGTATTTGGAGACATACTTGTTAAAATATTTACTAATTTTACTTGTATTGCAGATGTGCAACATAAGATTGACGTATTATATGAAAAATGTATCTCTGATTTTTTTCAGCATTTTTCACGTGCAATAAACTTTTTAGAGAATTATTTATAATTTTTTCGAAACAAAAGGAAAAATCACTTATTTAAGGGTTAAATCGGTTCATGTACGACTATTTCGAACGTACATCTTTTTTTTTCGATGAAACAATTAGGCAGAGCTGCCAAGTATTCGGCTGTTTGGACACCAGTATTTTATTACAGAAAATGTCGTTTTATTTAATTGGAACATTTTGAGGATTTAAAAGAATAATATTTTCTCTAAGATAATAGTGGCGTGCAAAAAGCCGGAGACTTGGTAAATCTGTAGGGAAAAATAGTTTTAAATGTTTTTAGAAGTATCTTTACTGGCGGTGGGATATATTTTTCATATCACTAAATTTTAATCAAGATTTGTAACAGAAATTTTGAACAAAATTTTACTTTTATAACTATTGTGAAAAAATATTAACAGTTGAAGATACACTATATGGCCAAAGGTGACCGGTCACTTGCGATTTTAGACGTTTTGTTAAATATCTAGAAAAATACATGAGGAATTAACCTGAAACTGCAGGTGTGTAAACAGTATAGTATATTAAAAAGCAGAAAAACCAACGTTTAAAATGCACAAATAATATATGAAAAGCAGCAAACAGCTGTTTCGAATCTACTAGCGAGATTCTTCTTCAGTGCATGCTGGGCAACATATAACTATGATATGTTCCCGCACCATGTTGGTTAAATCAAAGTAAAATTGCGTAATTTGTTATTTCTGTTTGTATAAATATTTTTTATAAAATATAATTATGAGTGTAAAATTATAATGTTTATATATTTAAGTAAAATAGGAGTGTAAGTTCATACAAAAATTATTAAGTTGATTTTAAATATTAAATATATATTTTAAAAAAATTGTTGTATTGTAAAATGAATGTATAATGTTGAGTAGAGTTCGGATCTCAGACAACAACAATAGCCAGACGCCATGGTGTCGTTTTATGACAAGCCAATGGAAAGTGGTGTATAATTAGAAATCGTAAAATAATAAAAACGTTGAAATAAATTTATGGCCTCAATAAAAGTGTTGGGATAAATTTATGGCTTTTCAGACCACCCAAACTTTAAGGCAGATAATAATATTAAAGTATATGTAAGGGGCCATTTGCAGACTGTTAGCTAATAGGCCTATCGAAGTATAATAAAAAATCTTCTCACATCCAATAACAGTGGACTAGACAAAAATAGTTCCACCCACTGCAGGAGTGGTGTGCAAGAAGAATAAGGTTTAAAAAAGAGAGTCTGAAAAAAGATGTAGAGGACGCAGGAGCTCTCCTGAAAGCCCGTGCAATGAATCCTGAAAGCCCTAGCAATGCCCAGGCGAGATGGACATATCGGAGCGAGCCTAATCAAGCCTAATTGAGGATGTCTCCCTGATGTACATATCGGAGCGAGCCTAATCAAGCCTAATTGAGGATGTCTTCCTGATGTACTTATCGGAGTGAGCCTAAGCAAGCCAAATTGAGGATGTCTTCCTGATGTTAAAATAAAGAGGATTATTCTACAGAGGTCCGTAGCTTTGCATCCTGCCATCCTGATGTTGCCGCTCTGATACAAAGCGGATTCCGGATGACATAAGAATATGATCCCAAGCAACGCGACAACTCTGAATTTGATGAATAAAGGCCACCATCCCGTATATTAAAAAAAGGTACTATTTTAAACATTTTCTTTTACCACTTAAGATCATATGAAAAAATCATAAAAAATACTTTTCTGATATTTTATGGTAGAGAGTAAGCTGAGATCCGACAAAACCAATAATTAAATAAGATTAAGGTAATTTAAAAATGAAAGAGAATTATTCTTTTAGCAAAAAGAAACAATTATAATAATTAGAGTATATGAAAATATTGTCTTTTTTTTTTTAAGTTTAAATATACTTAAAATAATGAGAAGCAAACAAAAGTATTGCTTTCTTTTTTTTTGAATTAATATTATGTATTTCTGTATATAGTTGTGTTCAATGTAAATAAAATATTTAATCAAGTTTTAAAAAGTTTCTGCAATTATTTAATTGATAATGTTTAAGGTGTGTCAATTTATTTTTACAGCTTAAATTTTAGTTTAATTCATAAGTGGAAGAGTTCGTCTAAATAATTCACAACGCAAACTCTTAATTTTATTCGTAATTATTCAAATTTAATAATTACATTTTGACGCGAATTATAATTTAATTTTATTAATGCTTCGCGTTGCTCTTCTACTAGAATTTAGGTAAATACGATCACTTATATTATTTGAATTTATCTAAGGTATATAAAATTATATACCAATTTGCTATGAGGTTGCTTGGATGATTTGGACCAATTAACAATTTTGGATATAACTTTAATAGAAAATAAACAGGTGTAATTATTTGTCCAGCATCCCCCCCCCCTTCATAGTAAAATGGTGCTATGACTCAGGAACGTTCATCTGAGGTCATTAGAAATAATAATAATAATAATAATAATAATAATAATAATAAAGGAAAATAAATTTAAGTATTATTTTAATGTCACAATTTTAAAGATATTGTAGGTATTTAAGTTTAATTGATTAAAATTTTATTAAAATTAATTTTATTATTGTGACAATAATGACACACATATAATAATTTTATATACCGTAATTTCGGGTGTATAGCCCGCGGATCAAACAATCATGTTTCGACCCAGATTTTTTTAAAAATAAAATGAAACTTCGTAGATCACGGTAAATATTGGTCTTAAAATACTGAATAAAATTTCTGGGTCCAAACTGAATTGTTTGATCTGCGGGCTATACACCGGAAATTACGGTAAATAAAATGAATAATATATGTTAGCAAAAAACAAAAAGGAAATGAAAAAAATAATTCTGGGATTTATAATAGGTAAATTTAGGAATTACAATTTTGTTTTTTTTTCTCTCTTTTCTCTTGTGGTTGGATCTCAGTTACCATTGAGAAATAATGGCATTCACATCACAGATGACACATTTGTAAAAATAATTTTTTTTTATATACTGTATAAATAATAAGAAGAAGAATAAAAAGTAAAATTTGATAATATGTCTGGTATAAAAATGATTGAAATGTCAATAGATCAGGATTTTTGAAATGGTATCACCTTGATACAAAAGAAAATTTATGAGTCGTACTACGAAGTAGTAGTACAATATTTATAAAAAAAAAATAAAATAAGATTGTTTTTCCTGTAGAAAAAGACAGATATTTTTCTGTTAAATGAAATTATTTTGTTTTTTTATATATACGTGTATTATAAATATTTTAAAGGTATTTATGTGTGTAAAAGAATAATCTACAAAACAACTTCATCTCCTAAGAAATTTTTTTAAATTTTAGTGTTGTTGTTTTTATGTATTTATGCAATTTAGAATATTTTCATACATATGTTGTAATATAGAGAAAATAGTATGAGATGCAAAATATTCTTTTAAGAGGTATAGGATCTATTTTGAATTGATATTTTGAAAAAGTATACATTGATTACTAATATTTGTTAAAAATGACTCAGACGCTGGATATAGATACACGTATTAAGTTAGTGTCACGATTTGACAATAAAAAGAACAAAAACATTATATTTTTCTTAGAGGAATTTGATAATATTTTGAATTCGACAGATATACAGGAAGAAACTAAATTATTAATTTTAAAGGCTAAAATTACTGGGGACGCAAAACATATTTTAAGTAAACAGATTGAAACATATAACGAGACCAATTATAATTTATTTAAAAATAATTTGGTGGAGTTATTTGGTACAAAACTAAGCTTCCTTAATGCTCAGAGCAATTTCCTAAATTTAAAACAGGCCGCAAGTCAAACGATAGAGGATTTCATTTTGGAGTTTAAAAAGGGTGTAAAATCTTATATCGAAAGTGCAGGCGAAAATGTGGATAATAAGGAAGAGAATTTTATCGAAATCTTAAAAATGTCGAATTTTTTAAATTCAATTAGACAGGATATTGCACTAGATGTGCGTAAAAATGCGCCCAGGTCCTTCAAGGAGGCATGCGAGTTAGCAAAACTTATGGAAAGTGCGTATAATGAATCAAAGTTTGAGGAAATTAACGCAATAAATAAAGAAAACAAAGATCTTTATGAGAACATTATAGAATCAAGTAAGCAAAACAAAGAGCTAATCGAGAAATTAAAAGGGGAGATTGAAAAACTAAAAAAATCAAAGAAAAAAAACCATGCAATTACAGATGATAGTGTTCCGCGGAATAAGAAACTCTTTAATAAACACAATGATTATCAGGGTCCCCATTTCAATAACAATTTTCATTATAATGATTATGAACGATATTATAATGATTACTACAATTCCTTTAATTACCCGACGCATTATGGGATGTATGATTATTCACAACCTAACTGGAATTCGGGAAATAGGGATTTTGGATATATTTCTGAGAATTATGATTAAAATGGTTATCAATTTGAAAAGCGCAAAAAGAAAAAAAAATGGGCAAAGAAAACAGCGAAATCGGATCAAGATTCGGGATTTTCAGAGACGGAAATCGATAAAATAAATAAAACAATCGCAAATATAACAAATGCAGACAAAGATAGTCTGCCAATTATATCACTAAGTATACAGGGCGTCGAAATACAAGCGTTACTGGATACCGGAGCTGCTGTGTCCCTTTTATCACCTTCTTTATTCAAAAAAATTAAAGATACAAACGTCAAAATCAAATATTTGGGCAATCAGATCCAAATTAAAACTTTAACAAATTCAAAGATTTTTTTTAAACAATGTGTAAAATTAACTTTTCGATTAAAAGGTATATTCACAACAGGCACATTTTATGTCAGTAATGATGATTTTGATAGGCAGTACCAAATGTTATTAGGGTACGATTATCTCAAAGAAAATCATATGATTTTGGATTTATGCAATAAAACATTAAAATTTAAAAATCAACAAATTAAATTAAACGTTGCAAGTGAAGTAAATAATTATGAAGTGAATAACATTACGCCATGTAATTCAGGGGAACATTCAAATAAAAGTATGTTTGCCATTACTAAAAATAGAATTTTTCTCCAACCTGAAGAATCGAAAATTGTAAAATTAAAATGCCCAGAGGATATAAATATGTCAGATATGATTATTTTTGACCTCATTCAAGAAAATAGTAAATTTTCATGCGAGACTTCGTTACACGAAGTTCAAAAAAATAATAACATAAATATTATAATAAAGAATAAACTGTTAGAAAAGTTAATTATTCAGAAAGGAACTAAAATGGGGGAAATTATAAAGAACTTTGAGTGCAAGCAAGATGACTCAACTGATAATATAGAGAAAGGGACATTTTATGAAATAAATAATTTAAATATAGAAGATGTAAGAAAATTGCGAGAAGCAGAAATTAAAGAGACGGATTTCGATTTAAGCCATTTATCAGAGGAAGTACAACAAAAATTTCGAAAAATTTTAATGGGCAATGTTCATGCATTTTCAAAAAGTTATCAAACATTGGGGCAATCAGCGTTTGTCGCACCAAGCTTTCAATTGAATCATGAATTCCCGGTACAAGCTAAGCCATATAAATTGCCTCAGGCAGTAAGACAGTATGCGAAAAGGGAAATTGAACAATTGTTACAGGCTAAAATTATAGAGAAGACTGACTCCGAGTATGCTTTTCCAGTTATTTTCGTTAGAAAGAAAAATCCGAGTAATAACCCGAATGCAGAACCCAAGTTTAGAATGGCAACGGACCTAAGACTATTAAACCAAATTTTACAACCTTATACTAATCCGATGCCGGACGTAAAAGACTTATTACAAAAAATAAGCGGTAAAAAATACTATACGGTGCTAGACTTACATAGTGCCTTTTTCCAAATAAATTTAAAACCAGAAGATTGCAAAAAATTAGCGTTTATTACGGAATTTGGAAAACATATGCCACTTCGTTTAGCTTTTGGCACACGAAATTCTAGCGCAATTTTTGCAGAAGTAATCGATAAAATTCTGGGTCATTTTGACAAAAGCAAAGTATCATACTACATTGATGATGTGTTGATATCTGCAAACACAATAGCAGAGATGACGAAAACCTTAGAAGAAGTTCTACAGGTATTAATAAATCACAATATGACAATCGAACCTTCAAAAATGCAAATTTGCAAAGCAGAAATAGAATTCCTAGGATTTAGGGTGAATCAAATGGGATATTCTCCATCTCAAAAGAATATTGAAAAAGTAAAAAATTTAGTCAGACCAAAATCGAAAAAGGGGGTCAGATCTTTATTGGGCTTAGCGAATTATTTTCGGACGCTAATACCCAACTATTCCGACAAAGTTAACCCTTTAATAGAGCTGACTAAAGATAAAGTTAAATTTAAGTGGAGTCCAGAAGCAGAAAAAGCTTTCCTGATAATTCAGGAAGAAATTGTACAAAAACCAACACTCAGACCCCCCGATTTTAACAAGGAATTTTTCTTATTCACGGATGGGAGTAAAGTTGCAATTTCAGGTGTTCTAGCTCAAGAAAAGGATGGTCATTTGCTACCTGTTGAATTTTTCGGGAGAAAACTTAGAGAACCGGAAAAAAAAATTATCCGAGTATTAAATTTGAGTTATTAGCAGTGCATGAAGCAATTATGCATTTTAAATATATGCTTTCAGGTAGAAGATTTACTGTGTTAACTGATTCGAAAGCACTAACTCAGCATTTACATTTACAAGATAAATCAGAAATTATAAACAGATGGGTAGCAGATTTACAAGACTTTAATTTCGACTTCGAATTCGTCGAAGGAATTAACAATCCAGCAGACTATTTGAGCAGGAATTTAGATAATCTTACAACAGACAGAGAACTCCAAAATAATTTGTTTGCAAGTAACATAGCACTTACAGACGAAAATATTAAATCGGAGCAATATGCAGACGAAAAATTAAAAATTATAATAAATAAAATCGAAAAAGACAAAAATAATAGAAGCACGAAGAGATTTGCTTTAAATCAAAATAAATTATTAATTTTGAAACCTGGTTCAGATAAAAAGGAGCTTTTAATTACCCCGGATTCATTAAAAATTGCAGCCATAGAAGAAGCTGATAAAGCGCATTTCGGATTTCAAAAAACTTATGATAATGTGAAAACAAGGCTTTTTTGGCACGGAATGTACAAAGACATTAAACAGTATTGTGCAAATTGTGTGCAGTGCCTCACATCTAAACAACACACGACAATAAAAGTCCCTGTTAAAAAAATGGTGAAAGATCACGAAGTCGGTACAGTCCTGCATGCTGACGTCATTGGACCTTTAAACCTCACGTTAAGGAAAAAAAGATACATTTTAATTATAATTGATTCGACATCGAGATTCCTGGAAGCTGTTCCCCTACGAAACGTAGAGTCACAGACTATATTAAATGTACTAAATAAATATTTTGCAAATTATGGGATGTGTAAAGAAATTATCTTTGATAATGCAAAATATTTAAGAAGCGAAATTATGAAAGAATATTTGGAATCTTTAAACATACAAAGGAAATTTGTGAGTGTATACCGTGCGCAAGGAAATGGACTTTGTGAAGTTACCAATAAAATATTAAAAACATCAATTGTAGCTATGTCGAAACGCACTACGGAATGGGACATAAGACTGGATTTTTTTAAACTAGCGTATAATTCCTCGAAACACCGCGCTACGGGATATAGTCCCTCACTGCTATTTTTCGCAAGGGAAATAAAAAATCCCTTTACAGCCCATATTCCTTCTGAGGAAATATATACCCACTCTTATGTTAAAAGCAGAATACAGCATATGAAGGAAATCAAAATTCAATCCCTTGCAAACCAGGAGAAAATAATGCAAGAATATATAGATGAAGAGGCATACGAAAAAGTAAAGGATTTAAATTTGGGTCAAACAGTATATTTAAAATGTATTGGAAAACCAGGCGCATTAGAGCCAAAATTTCAAGGACCCTACGAAGTTACTAAAAAGTTTAGAAACTTTAATTATTTATTACAATATGTTCCAGATAAATCAATAGAGCCGATCAAACGACATATGGATCAGCTGTACGCTCCGAAATATGCAACAGGTAATACAGAGGCGGAAATTACGAATTTACAAGGGTCTCAGAAAAAAATTAAGGGTGAGAAAAATTACAAAAATAAATGTGACATTTGTAAAAGAAAATCGCACTTAACTGATAATTGTTGGTTCAAATTGAACAAAAATACGATTCAAAAGGGTGACAAAGGTGCTATAAAGTATTATAAAAAAAATAATAAATATTCTGAGAATGTAGACCCATATTTAAAGTGTCAAATAGATTATGATAAAAATATGTCGTTATATGGTTATACACCATATACAAACTTATACGGGGATGTTATACAAGATCATTACCCTTTCCCCCCTCCCCAATATTATCCATGGGATATGAATTGGTATTAAAAATAATTCAAAATACATAATTAATCGAATTTCAAAATTTAAAGATTTTCAAAATTTAAAAATAAATTTTTCTCTTTTAGGTAAAAAAAATTGGAACAACATTAATAACTTGCCTTTTTAAAATTCAAAATAATAATAAGAAAGGATAGGAACATGGGAACGCCAATTTGTCTCAGGGTTACAATATTGAGCAAATGTGCAGGGCGCACCCGAAAACATACTTATAAAATTATGTAATGTGCTTCACAAAACTTCAATGGAGCAGTGAAATATTTCTCTCCAGGCAAAAGTTATATATATATTTTTTTTCGAATATGAATTAGAAAATATAAAATCTTAACAAAGCCAAATAACATTAAAACTTAATTAATTTAATAGTAAATAATGTTGGAGTAATTTTCAAAAAAAAAAAAAAAAAAAGAGAATTTTTTCTGTCTTCTATAAGGGTAGCCTTTGCTAATAGCCTTACAATTTAGATGACAGAATTTCAGAATTACTCTTTAAAATGAGTAGGTGTAAGCTATAGGTTCAGGGTACTTAGAACAGCTTTATAGCATACTCATATATATTTTTTTTTCTTATATAAATATATGGTTGACAAGGAATAAATTATTAGTGCACTCTATATTAGGATAGCGGTCAGCTATAAGCCTAAATATAATAAAATATACAAATAGTGCTAAGATTTATTCCGGTAGTTCAATTACAACTTATATGCTAAAGTCTAGAATTTAGACAGCAGGGATAAGTTTTATGAACAAAAGTGTTATAAAAAATTTTAAAAAAGGATTTTGGTGTAGCACACTGTTTTTTTAAAATATATATATATATGTATAACAATGGACAAGGCAAGTTATTTCAATATGATTGCACACAAAATTATAGTAAAAAAAAATACACAAATAAATAATTGAAGTAAAATTAAAATTTTCTCACCAAAGGCTTTCTGTATAGGGTGCAATTTTGGCCTACGGCTGGGTATGCACCAACACCAACAAAATATTTGTAGAAAAATTATTTATCAATTCATCAATATATAGTCATCACTTAGGCATCAACTTCAGGATTCTTGGCTGAAAAAGGAATCGAAGAAAAAATTAAGTATGGTATAATTACTAGATGTTATGCTCAGAAACAATAAAATTAGTAATATTATATTGTAAAAAGCAGCATTTTGAGTTTTATTTAGGAAAACTTTTGATTTTTAGGTTTTACACATTTATGGAGTGTCTAGCTCAGTGTATAGTTCCTAGATTTAATAAAAAAAATAGTAAGTAAAAATATAAGTTCGTGTTGTTTTCAAAATAAATAACAAAAGGTATAGCAATTACAGTTAAAATTTATGGAATTTTCAGCAAAATTAACATTAGACAAACATAGTTTATATTATATTTAACTTGATAAGCTAATTTACTTTTATTAATGGTATTCAATTAGAATTAAAGTAGGCTTAAATCCAAGTTAAATTAATTAATAACATTGTTGTAGTGTAAAATTTTATGTAAGACTATTATATTTTTATTGTATATATAAAAATATGCAAATTTAATAATTAATAAAATGTATTAGCAAAATTATTTAATATAAATATTAAATGACATCTTGCTGAAATCAGCTAGAAATTAGATTTTTTTTTTTTAATGAAATATTTATAAATTTATGTTATTTTAGAATTTAAGCATTTTTTTTTTCTCTTTACTTTCCCTTAGAATTAAATGCAATTCTAAATTTAACACATATAAATATACATAGTACTGATAAATTTGAGTGTGTGAGTTCATAAAATTTTTTTTTATATATAATTTGGCCAATTTAACATAAGGAAACAAAATAAATAAATAAATATATTTATATATATTGGCCTTATTTTTATTAAAATAGGTAGTATGGCTTAATAAATTTAGTTACTCAATTTTTTTATAGTACATACAGTAATTATTTTTAAAAAACTTAATCTGTAACAATTGGGTGTAGATATTTATGAGTATACAAAGATTGTTTTCTGCTGGCAGAAATTCTTTGGTTCGGCCGAGTACTCATGGGTTACTACATACGATTTTACGTAGTAATTATCATTTGCTTTTGTATTTTTAAAATTATACAAGTGTATTAATAACATTTTTTTTTATAATTAAATAATAATTATTAAAGTTTGATTAATAATAATAATTTGGTATCTTTTACTTTTTTAAACATATCATTAAATTTTAGACATTAGAATTCACATACGGAATGTTAATGATAAATAAAATTTTGAATAAATAAATTTTTATTTCATTCAGTAAAAAATAAATAAATATGAAAATTTAACAATCTTTTAAGATAGAATTGTTGGCTAAATAAATAATAATTTAAGACAAAAAAATTGTTCTCTTCTTCGTCAATGGCATTTTCTGACAACACTACTTAATAGTATTAAATGAAGGTGCATTCATAAGGTCAGCGTAATGCATATTTTGCATTTTGAGAGGCTGTAGAAGTCATATTTCCGTGTTGTTTACATTTTAATTGTAAGCAATATCATGAATCAAAATTTGTGTTTGTTAGAAAGGTCTAAAAATATACAATGTAATCTGTTAAAGGAAATTATATGCATTTTTTTTTTAAATCCTGAAAGGCAATTTGGTTTAGATGTGAACCTGACAGCATAAAAGGCCACCCTCGCTTCAGTTCCAGTATGAGGCAGGAGAATTCAGATGCTAGAATCGCCATTTTTCCCCTGCAAAATAATAAAAAAAAGCAGAAGGTTTACATTAGATACGATACAAATACATACACTGTTTATGCATAGATTATGTTTAAAATTACATACAGGCATGCACAGTGAGTTAAGAAGAAAGTATATCAAGAAATTATACTAATTAATAAGGTAATTACAAGCATGAAATGGTTTTAAATACATACTTTGGGAAGTCGTAAAATTTTGTCACAGCACAAATCACCTCGCAGAAAGGGATTAGTAGCTTGACCAACCCCCACTTTTCGGGAGGATCGGTGACGGTCAAAAAACTGGTTTTATTCTCTCCTGCTTCTTCTTCTTTTTTTTTTCTCGTATCGGGTAAAGTTGGAAAGCATTGCGTAATGATATATTAAAGGAGATGAAATAGCTTGTATATTTTGACATATCATACATGTTAGAAGTAACAAATAAATAAAATAATGTAACAAGTCTGTATACAATATTTTTCTGATTATAATTTGAATACATCAGATTAATTATGTGAAAATATAACATGTCATATTACAAGCATTGTACTTACTTTTATTCAGTATAAAATGTGTTTTAGATAAAACACTGTGTCATAAGGTTGTATGTGATGAAATAATATGTCAAATGCGTATGCCATTATTTTTCTTATAATTAGGTTTATTTCGGCATATTAGTTTCAGACAAAATTATAGCTTTGAATGTATTTTGGGCACTTAAACTGTAAAGTTACAAAATTAGTAAACATGTGTGTGGTAAAGAAAAAAGGCTTCGAGAAAGACGTCTGATTTTCAGTACAGAGGTCTTCTATAAATGTGAATGTCAACAGACAACTATGCTATCATGTGTTGAACTTTCTGTTATGAAAAATAGAAGAACTTCTTATAAAATATACCAGAACCATTGATAATTGAACTTTACAAACTTAGTTCAAAAACTGTGTAGATACACAGTCATATGGACACGTACATTCCTTTAAGCTTTACAAAAAAAATAAAACCAGCAATCAGTTTTTATTTTTTTTTTTCTGACACCGGGAGAGATGCTGGGCAACATATAACTATGATATGTTCCCGCACCATGTTGGTTAAATCAAAGTAAAATTGCGTAATTTGTTATTTCTGTTTGTATAAATATTTTTTATAAAATATAATTATGAGTGTAAAATTATAATGTTTATATATTTAAGTAAAATAGGAGTGTAAGTTCATACAAAAATTATTAAGTTGATTTTAAATATTAAATATATATTTTTAAAAAATTGTTGTATTGTAAAATGAATGTATAATGTTGAGTAGAGTTCGGATCTCAGACAACAACAATAGCCAGACGCCATGGTGTCGTTTTATGACAAGCCAATGGAAAGTGGTGTATAATTAGAAATCGTAAAATAATAAAAACGTTGAAATAAATTTATGGCCTCAATAAAAGTGTTGGGATAAATTTATGGCTTTTCAGACCACCCAAACTTTAAGGCAGATAATAATATTAAAGTATATGTAAGGGGCCATTTGCAGACTGTTAGCTAATAGGCCTATCGAAGTATAATAAAAAATCTTCTCACATCCAATAACAGTGGACTAGACAAAAATAGTTCCACCCACTGCAGGAGTGGTGTGCAAGAAGAATAAGGTTTAAAAAAGAGAGTCTGAAAAAAGATGTAGAGGACGCAGGAGCTCTCCTGAAAGCCCGTGCAATGAATCCTGAAAGCCCTAGCAATGCCCAGGCGAGATGGACATATCGGAGCGAGCCTAATCAAGCCTAATTGAGGATGTCTCCCTGATGTACATATCGGAGCGAGCCTAATCAAGCCTAATTGAGGATGTCTTCCTGATGTACTTATCGGAGTGAGCCTAAGCAAGCCAAATTGAGGATGTCTTCCTGATGTTAAAATAAAGAGGATTATTCTACAGAGGTCCGTAGCTTTGCATCCTGCCATCACGATGTTGCCGCTCTGATACAAAGCGAATTCCGGATGACATAAGAATATGATCCCAAGCAACGCGACAACTCTGAATTTGATGAATAAAGGCCACCATCCCGTATATTAAAAAAAGGTACTATTTTAAACATTTTCTTTTACCACTTAAGATCATATGAAAAAATCATAAAAAATACTTTTCTGATATTTTATGGTAGAGAGTAAGCTGAGATCCGACAAAACCAATAATTAAATAAGATTAAGGTAATTTAAAAATGAAAGAGAATTATTCTTTTAGTAAAAAGAAACAATTATAATAATTAGAGTATATGAAAATATTGTCTTTTTTTTTAAAGTTTAAATATACTTAAAATAATGAGAAGCAAACAAAAGTATTGCTTTCTTTTTTTTTAAATTAATATTATGTATTTCTGTATATAGTTGTGTTCAATGTAAATAAAATATTTAATCAAGTTTTAAAAAGTTTCTGCAATTATTTAATTGATAATGTTTAAGGTGTGTCAATTTATTTTTACAGCTTAAATTTTAGTTTAATTCATAAGTGGAAGAGTTCGTCTAAATAATTCACAACGCAAACTCTTAATTTTATTCGTAATTATTCAAATTTAATAATTACATTTTGACGCGAATTATAATTTAATTTTATTAATGCTTCGCGTTGCTCTTCTACTAGAATTTAGGTAAATACGATCACTTATATTATTTGAATTTATCTAAGGTATATAAAATTATATACCAATTTGCTATGAGGTTGCTTGGATGATTTGGACCAATTAACAATTTTGGATATAACTTTAATAGAAAATAAACAGGTGTAATTATCTGTCCAGCAGTGCAAAAAGGAACAGCGTGCTAGAAAAAGCAAGGCTGCAGCAAACAGCTGTTTCGAATCTACTAGCGAGATTCTTCTTCAGTGCAAAAAGGAACAGCGTGCTAGAAAAAGCAAGGCTTTTTCATATATTATTTGTGCATTTTAAACGTTGGTTTTTCTGCTTTTTAATATTGTTGCACAAAGGCTTTATTTGCTATTTTTAAGTATAGTATATGTCATATATTTCCGCGAAGATTTTTTTTTCCCCGAAACCCCGTAGGGGACCGTCAACAAATTGAAAAATAACGAATATCTTTTGGATAACCCTGTAAAAACTAATGTAGCAAAAGCGTTCAAACTCGAGATTATTAATAAGTGGCTTATTTTTATATATTATGTTTATTTTTAGGAGGATAGCATATATACTCGTTGAGAAATTAAGGTTTTTATAAGTACTGTCCAAAATTTCGCCAAGTTTTTTGCTTATAATTTACAGAGATCTAAATATAAAAAAAAGTTCTTTTCAGAAAATATGACCAACGACATTGTACACTATACTCTGCAATCAGAATTAAAAAATAGTAAAAACTGGATGAAAAATGAGCAGGTTTACTAAAACATGTTTCACTGCACATGCGCGAAAGCAATCAAAATATAATGTGCATAATGTATTAGCTAAGTATATAGAGCAACTTTTGTGAAAGTCTCAAAATCATAGCTTGAAAATTCTGAAAATTATCGGCGATAGAATAAGCTCGAAATCCGTTGTTCCCAAAAGGAAGCAAAAAGATGAGGGGTTGTATCAAATATAGTAGTACGAGCAATATTGTATACGCTATCTTGACACTAATCAACAGATGTTTGATATAACCCCTCATTATTTTGCTTCTTTTTGGGAACAACGGATTTCGAGCTTATTCTATCGCAATAATTTTCAGAATTTTCAAGCTATGATTTTGAGACTTTCAGAAAAGTTGCTCTATACCGTTGCTATATATACCGTATATACTTGCATATGCGCCGACCCATTAACTTTAGAACGCAAATTCTGCAAAAAATCAAGAACTCGCGTATGTCGACCCCCTAACTTTTTACTTCAATTTCGCACAAAATCAAACGAAAGAGTTCACTTACTAATGCAAAAAATTAGTAAGTAAACAAAAACAATTCATTGAAATTTTTTTAATAATAAATTATTAATATTTGTATATTTTATATATTATTTTACTATTTATACACATAAAAAAGCAGACTTTAGCAGTATTCGAAGCTAATACATATTAGCTAATACATTATGCACATTATATTTTGATTGCTTTCGCGCATGCGCAGTGAAACATGTTTTAGTAAGCAGTTTTCAAACATATTGCATTTGAAAATAATTTTTTTTTTCCATTCGACGGTGTAAAAATTGAATATGTGCCATGTTCAGAAGTTTAAAAAATTGAAAAAAAAAAAAAAGAGTAAAACTCGAAATTTGATCGCCTGCTGTTGCCTTTCGAAAAACGACTCCAGCGTTAAGCACAGGCACGTTTGTCCTATAAAATATAGATAGATAGATAGTAGAAAACTTCTTGAAGTACTCATTGAAATGTATCAAGTAAAACTAAAATTATAAGTAGCCTTAACGAAGTTCCATTTGCATTTCATATACAGTCAAACTTCCCTTTAACGAAGGCCCTATTTAACAAAAATTTTTACTTAAGGGGATCCGGGGACACAAAAATCTTTAAATTTTCAATTTTTTTAAAACTGGATTAAAAATTTCTCTGCCGTTTTCTGTTTAACCCCTTCGGGACGGGAGCCTTTTACGTAATTTTTAATCTTTTGTCACCGTTTTTTAAAAACAGAAATTTGTGTTTTCTTTAATCGAGAAAATGCGCTGATTAAATAAGGCAAATTTTTCTGTAAAATTTTACCGGTGAGGAACAACAAGGATTCTGAACGCTTCATGCGGCACGTATACGTGTCGCTCGTCCCCAAGGGGTTAAAATGATGTTTAAATCACGTTTCTATCTTAATTAGAACAGGATATATTAATTTTTTCGTTTTGGTTTGTTTTCAAAATCTGCCTTTCAAGCTATGGTTGTCAAGGAAACGAGTTCTTGTGAAATTGCTTTTTTCTTCATGATAGGTTTTTTTCACCATTTCTCATATTTAAATTCTTATAACTCGAGAACCGTTAAAGATACAGTGTTGAAACTCGGAACATATCTTTTTCAATTATTTTACTTTACTTTTGAGCCAGCATATTTGAAAAAAAATATTTACTTTTGAAAATATGATTTTTTTTTTTAAAGTTGCACCACTTTTTTTGTAATTTTTTCGTTAAATATTTTTATTTAAAAAAAAATTAATATTTTTTAAAATGCTGGCTCTAAATTAAAATTTATATATTTCTGTTTATTTAAATGAAAAAAAATTGAAATTCTATAAATAATATTTCGAGTTATAACGATTTTAAACTACCCCTCTTTTTTAACAAAATTAATTTTTTTTTTTAATTATGAGAAGTTTTATCATGCGATTTTGTTTACAAATGATATGGTTAACCATCACAAAAAATTTCAAAAATTTAACTCAATAAATAAAAATTTTTTGAAAATATGTCCCGGACCCCCTTAACGAAATTTTATGCTGAACCTTGACTCCGAACACCATTAACTTGTAAAATAATCTCCATATTATGAAAAATATATTCTATATAACGAAGTTTATTCCACTTTCGTGCGTATACAGCATTCAAATAGAGAGGTTGCTGTTGCGATGCATGTATGAATTTATTTCAGCGGAATGTATGAAAATGATTTTTTTTTTTAAATTTATTTGATCATTTCCATTCAAAAGAAGAAATGCTAAAAGCCTTCGATACAATTAGAAGTACATCGTAAGATTTAATTTAGTAGCGGCAAAATTTTTTGATATTTCAAGATTTTCTAGCAAAGCAGATGCAAAAAAATTGTTTGATTTAATGAAATTGCCAGGTTCTTGGAATCAATTAAACCTGATACTGCTCTTGAAATCCGGAAGAGAGGCATCGATAAATACAAAGAGGCAACTGAATTAGCATTAACCATAGAGAAAGCGTTTGTATCGGTGAAACATGAAGAATTAAATGCGATTAGCACAAATGCAACGACGGAATTTTGTGAATCACTATTAAAAAAAAAAAAAATGAAGCGCAAGCTCAGGAATTAATACAGTTAAGAAGTGAACTGGAAAAACTAAAAGTTCGAGAAAAGGAGAAATTACAAATTAATTTCACGAGAATGTTACAGATGCATTTTTCGGGTACTTACAAAAATACGAAAATTTTTACGAACAGTGAATTTTTTATAAGAAACCTGTACAAAGTAATATTCCAGACTTTTTTAGAGTTAAGGAATTGAAATTCTGTGAAATAAGAGAAAAGTTACGCCACGCTTTAGTTTTTGTTTACCTCTCTTTATGCTGGGTTTTTTTAGACATTACTCTAATTATATTTTTCTCACATGTCTACATTGCATAAAGAAAAGTTACTGCCTGAATTAAAATACAATTTTTCCAATATTTCAATTTTACGTGTATTTTTCATTTTATGCATGTGTATTTTAGTGCACAAATTTCATGAATTTGAATTGATTTCTGTTTAACGAATTCTTTTCATAACGAAGTGTTTAACCCTCTCGCTGCGTAATTGTTTTATCAAAATAGCTTCAAAAATTGAGTGTTTAATTCCTTCACGACGAGCGCCTTTTAGAATTTTTATTCTTTTGTCACCGGTTTTTCAAAAGAAAAAATTTCCTCTGAATTAATCGGGAAAATGCTCCGAATAGATAAGGCAAAATTTACAATAAAAAGTAACTGGTGGGAATGATCAAGGAGGGTTAATTAGACGGAAAAAATACATCCCCGATGAAATCTCGGGTTTCGCAAATTTTGCTAGTTTTACGTTGCCCGAGAAACTCTCGGGTTGCGCAGCGAGAGGGTTAAGTGTAACGATGAGACTTCCTTAAATGGAATTTTCACTGTATATGGTAGAAGCTGCGATTCAACGCGGTGATTACAAATTGAATAATTTAAATTTTCAACATAAATTTTCTGTTTTTAAATAGCGATTTCGGACACACATAACAATTTTTTTAGTAAAGTTTGCAATAGAAAACTGCACGTATTGTATTGAATACATAAAAAATGTTCATTAAAAAATATGTTAAAAACTCTCAGTAGAAACGAGAAAACAGGGATAAATCTGAATTTGCTATATAAAGCGATGCTACTATATACAGGATGTTTCATGAAAGACTCTTTTACATTAAAATACAATGATTCATTACGCACTTAACCCTAAAATGCGCGATTTTTAATTTTGTTTCGAAAAAATTATATATGATTCTCTGAAAAGTTTATAATACAGGAAAAATAATAAAAAAAATCAGAGATACATTTTTCATATAATACGTCAATCTTTTCTTCTTTTGCACACATGCAACACTAGTAACTGTGACTGTTTTACGCTAAAATAATGCAAATTAGTGAATATTTTATAAGTATGTCTCGAAAAACCATATTTTATATTATTATTTATTTTATAAAACTTAACATATAACTCTTTAACCCTTTACGGCACACTGTGTCCGGGTCGGGATACCTAATTTTAATTCCAAACTTACGAACGGTACCAAGAATATTTTAGTAAAATTTTCTTTTACAATGAACATTAAAAATAACATGTTTTTAATTCCTAAAAAAGTGGTTTTAAAATTCCAGTGTCAGTCATCATTTCTTCATTTTACAACAAAAATTGCCCGTGCCGGAAAGGGTTAATTGCCACGATAGAATACGTTCTGGAAATTACGTATTTCAGAGAATCTGACTTTACACCAGTAAGTTTCAATGGTTAATTTCGCTTTATTTAAAAAATGGAATTTATTATTGCTGTTATTAATTAAAGCACATATTGCTATTTTAATTTTCTGGTGTGAATTAGGTATACACGAATAAAAACAATCTATTAAATTCAAAACACTGTTGCTTGCATACATGCAAAGCTGTGCACTAAAGGGCTAACAGTTTCGGCTACCCTGCCGTATTCGCCCGGATATGGCGATATTTTTTTTGCCGATCATAAATTTCTTCATTTCGATTTATTTATTTACTTTTTTTGTTTTTATTTTTTTAAATGTTTAATCTCAAATTCTTTTTTGACTGTAATTTTGGAATATATATTTTTAAAAATGAATATTTGCTTTACTCTTCTGATTTGAAATTTATGTATTTACCGCTTGCTAATTACGAATTTTCCTTACCCCTTCCCTAATTTTCTTTTCTTTTTTACAAATAATGTTTGGAGTGCTGATTTTCTGTTTAAACTTTTTTGTTGTGGTTGTTTATGTTTAATCTCTAAATTTTCAAACATTAAGCATAAAGTGGTTATAAATGGCCAGCAAAGAAACAAGATGGCGGACTCCGGGCAAATACGGCAGCTGTTCCACTGTTTTTTTTTTTTTCTTTCTTTCTTTTTTTTTTTTTTTTTTTGGCACAACAAATTAAAAATTCGGAAGAGGCACCATTTTTTTAAAACTAAAATTTTTGGTTTTGTACAATCGGAAAAGGTATGCCATTTAACAAACCAAAGATTTTTTTTTTTTTTTTTTTTTTTTTTTTTTTTTTTTTTTTTTAAACGATCGATTATTTTATTGTATTTTATTTTTGCATATTTTCACCTTTTAACACTCAAAAACATCATGATAAAGAAGTTTTATCAAAAGTCGTATTGGTTTAAAAGTTATCTGTCTTTTGGTGTTTTAGTGAACACGTTACTTTTAAGCTTATTGCGAAAAAAAATTGAGAAAGAGGAAGTCTAAGAGGGTTTATTATATTCGCTGTTATAGATGATTTTACGTAAGTTGAAAATTGTCACTGTATCTACGTTTAAAAAAGCTGCAAAACCTTAAAACTGTTTTTCACGAAACTCTGAATTTCAAATCGGTATCTGCTAGAACTCGAGATTGGATTGACCGATTTGGTTAATATTTTCGTGCTTTTCTAGGATATATTATTTTATAGTCCCTCACTGACGCGTTTTTCAATATTCGAATTTTAAATATATTTTGCACGATTTAAATTCGAAAATTTTTGTTTAAAATCGGCAACTTAACCCCTTGAGTGGCGTTGGGATAAAATATATTCCACCTAATATAAACAAGATTCTCACCAGAAAATTTTAACTAAGTTTTATAATTTTAACTTTGGAGGTAATTCGCTGAAATTGCTTCTCTTTATTTAAGAGTAAAAGTTTTTTATTATTCCGGTTAGAATTCAATATTTAGAGACATTTTTGCTTTTCAAGGGGTTAAAATTTGAACATCCGCCATTTTCTTCAAGATCGAATAAATTATAATAAGAAGGACTACAAAATATCGTAAATTTTAAATTTTTTTCTTGTTTTTATTATAGCTAAGCAGATTTCGAGAGTGACCTGGTACCGCAGAACGCTTGACTTTTTGTACACTCCTCTATCAAAGGGCGCGAGAGGACCATTTTTTAACCAATTTCTAAATAAAAAAGTGTTTCTAAAACTTCACGATATGGTCTTTCATTTTCTTAAAAAGAAAAAAAATCATTATTATTACTGTATAATTGTGCTAAAAAAAAATACAAAAAAGTGAAAAAATCTTTATTTATTTTCTTTTTAAGTTATAACATGCCTTAGGTTAATTTACTTTCTAAAAGATAAGATATTTCGATAGAATGTTCACATATGTTAAAGGATGAAAAATGCATAAAAATAAATCTTTTCAAAGACCTGATAAAAACTTTAAAATTTACTCTTAAGTACTTAAGTAAATATTAATGAATAGCTTTACAGGAAAAGTGGATTTTTAAAACGTTGCATACTTCAGAGATAAAACTTTCTCTGAATTATTATGCTTAAGATAGTTAAAAGTTTTATAATAAAGTTTATGTTTCTTTACTTGAATAAATGAAGTTACATTTAAGTTAACGTCTAATGATGTAATTTAAGATCAATAAATAGATTTTAAATTCTAGGAAATTATAAGAAATGAATAAAAGAGAAAACTGATAAAAATATTATCCAGAGTATTTTATTTATGTAATGTGCGTTTATAAATTTCTTGATTTAGTTGGTCTTCTTGAAACATTAGATCTCTCAAGACTATTAATATATTTGAAGTGGTACACCAGGGGTGTCAAACTGTGGCCCGCCGGATACCTCTAAAATTTTACAGTTATCTTTGCCTTATCTAATCGTCGAATTGCTGTGATTCAAGTTGTCGATTATTTCTTTAAAATTTTAGTGGTATCCGGCGGGCCACAGTTTGACACCCCTGTGGTAAACGATAAAATACCGTGTACTGACGATATTTTGAAGTAGCTTTTGAATTACTTTAAACAAAAGTTATGATTTTTTTTATACGTAATTCATTTATTTCACCTTGACATTTATAAATGCTAATGCATTATTGAAATTGAAATTTAAGGAGTCCTGTATGAAACACATGGCTTGATTACTGTTTAGGAAAATTTCCAAATTTAAAAAAAAAAGTAAATTTCGCTTTATTTAATTTCAGATTAGCCCAGGGCGCGAAATTTCCGCTTGCCAGCTCGCCAATAGCGAGCAAATATTTAAGTTTTGTCTTTTAAAATGTTGTGTTTTAAATCAAACTATGTACATTCAAAATAATGTGCCTCAATCCAGCAACATGCGGATCTTGTAGATCTTTTGTGCTTAGCTAAGAAATGTGGATATTTTAACAAAGTATGGCAATGAAAAACAATGCAGATATTTTATCCATTTTATTGCTGAAACTATGAAGTTAGATATAGGGCGAAAATTAAAAAAAAGTGTACATATATCAGCATTCTGGTTGATGTATCATAGATAGTTCAGATGTTGAACATTCAAATGTGTATGTTCGATACGTGGATAAAAAAAATAATCATATAAAGATGACATTTTAGGAGCAATAGAGCTGCCAAATTCTACCTCATCCAGTTATTTTCACAGCGATAACTGATTTTATAGATAAGAATATAGGTTCAAATGAATATAGAAACAGGTGTTATATTGTAGGCTAGTGTACTGATGGTACTCCAAATATGGTTGGATACAAATCAGGACTTGCCATGAACAAGAAATCCATTTGTGCGAAATTGATAAACATTCACTGCCTTGCACACCATTTGCAGTTGGCTGTTTTGGATGCATGTGGTGAAGTTGTATATTCGAAAATATTTGATTCAGTGGTTTGGAGTATTTTTAAATTTTGCCATGTCTCGGCTAGAAGTCCTCATATGTTAAAAGACACAGGGGAAATTATAGGAGAAAAAATTCTTAAACTGAGTAATATTCACACTGTTAGATGATTATCCATCAAAGAAAGTGCTGTGAAAGCTCTTTTGCAAGCCATCTTGAACAGGGGGCCCACGGACAAGACAATGATAGTGCTAAAGCTAAGGATTTGCTGAAAAGATTGAAGGATTCTTCAGGAAATTGAGCCCTTTAAGTGTGGCATTAAAAAACAAGGAACTTGTCATTTCATCTGGAAATAAAAATTTAACATTGCATCTCAGTTCTGACAGATCTCGAATCTAGTGTTTCCCCAAACGAACAGGAGTTTTTGGACCAACTATCCATATCAGAGATAATCAATGTTGTACAGCTGGCAAATATTGAAAATGGGAAGCGAGAGTTTCAGGTTTTAAAAGGGAGATTAATTAAACATGAAAGATATACATCACAGAAAGACTGCAATTTCAGTCAAAAGATGTGTTAACATCTCTGCATGTTTTTGACACTTTATGTTGGTCTCAAAAAGAAACAAATTCTTGAATTTGTATTAGAAGAAATAAAAAAGACTTTCATGTATTTTAACCCAAGTCTCTTTAATGAAAAAATGGATATTGTATTGGCAGAGGGGGCAGAATTCAAGTTTATGGTCCCTTCACTAACACCGAAAGATATGCTGGAGAAGTTTTACAGTGAAAAGTACTCAGCAAGATTCCACAATTCGCTCCTGATTCTAACAATTTCGGATTTTCTACCAGTGAGAATAGCTTCGTGCGAGAGGCTTCAGCTGTCACAACAGACTGAAGACTGCATACAGGAATTCTCTGAAGACTGGGACACTGGATGATTTAGTCAAAATTTCTATTAATGGATCCATCGTGACAGATTGTGACCCTACAGCTGCGGTTGACAAGTGGTATTTCAGTGAAGGAAATGCTACACAAATTTTTCATTAAAAATTGTTCATATTTCTCATGAATGTAAAATATTCCAGATTTAACAGACAGCTCCTTCTAACGACGGTCAATTTAAATTCAGTTTGTCATAAAAAGATCATTTTCTGGCCTTGGTGACAGACGCTGTCTGAATAAATATAAAATTATGGCGAGCAAAAATTTTAGTCTGGGGAGCACCTTTTGCACTGAAATTTCATGCCCTGGATTAGCCCCTTGAGGGGCGGTGGGATATGTTGCATCCACCTAATTTTAATAAAGATTCACACCAGAAACTTTTAATTAAATTTTGCTTTTTTAACTTTTGTGGGGGGGGGGGGGGGAGGTAGGGGAGGTCAAAAATGGTCGTATGAAGCGAAGCTCTCACAGTTTGTAACATTTTCGCAGTGTTGAACGGTCGATGGGGTGGTTCGTATGAATAAGTTTGTCACTGTTCGAAGCTGCATTATGGCGTATATGGATAATTCCGGATATATGGAGGATATTATTAATAATATCTCAAATGGATCGCTAAACAGCAATTTCGCTGAACAATTTGCTAGTATTTCTTCAAATTTTTGAGGTCTTTGCTAAAAATATACTGACTGATTTCTACGTCTTCACTGACCAATATATTCTAAATTTGAAAGCCAAAGCTGGTTACTCTACTTCTCCAACCGACCAAGAGGAGGTAAGAAAAACTTGCCTTGAAGCTTTTTCTTTGCTAAGGGAGCCAACTATCGATAACTTGTTAAATTCTGCTATCTTTAGTTTTTTCTGCTCAATTAAATATAAGAAAGCACCAAACCTAATTATCAATAATACTAACCTAAGAAATGAACTTTTTAACGCTAATGTAAATAATACCATAAAATGAAATGCAATATTTCAAACATAAAATCAGGGATAGGAGCGCTCCGACTCAAATGACCGATTTCTACCAATAAAATTTAAAAGTATTCTTTGGTTTCTAAAATCCCAGAAATTCTGTCATTGAATAATGCGAGAAGTACTATTAAAATTTAGTGGAATTAATCGGTCATTTGCGTCGGAACGCTCTCATCCCTGTAAAATATTCAAACATAAAATATCTTATATGAACTTTAAAAAGTTCACTGTTTTACTTAAAATGTGACTAAAATAATAGAAGAGATGTTACAAGTAAAAAATATAAACTTTATTTAAAACTTCTTAGTTTAAATATGTGGTTTTTCATTAATTAAAAATTACATATAAAATATTTCGATTCCGGATTACTTTAGTTACTTCAGCGGCCGTGTATTAATACACATGTAAGTAACATTTCACAATTCTGGCTTCCAAACTATGGATTTATATAGAATTACAGACAGACAAATTTTCATTTTTATATATTAGATTGACCAATTAAACGCATTTTTGAATTCAAGAAACCTATCTAAATTTTCCAATAATAATTTTTGCTTTATTTAATCACAGCGATTCCGTAATTAAATAAGGGGAAAATTATTACTTGAAAATTCTGTTAGGTTTATTAATTAAAAAAAATTACTATGCTCAATCCATGGTGGCGGTTTTGCATACCATTTGTTGTTAAAATAGCTTTGTACTTAAAGGATTTAGAGCTCTAATATTTCAGTTACACATTTTTAAATTAAAATAACATTTTTCTGTCTAAATACAGTAATATTGATTTCTAAAACGTCTTTTTTAACACTTTCCAACATAGTTGAAAAGTGTTTATGAATTTGGTTTTCTGTCTGCTGTTTTGCTGTACATGCTCCAACTCGTGCTCCAATATCCTCGGATTGAGGTGTACTTTTTATAGGTTTTTAGGTGCGTTCGTAATTATATAAATACGTAGCACCTATAGTCGTCGTTCAGTCCGTCTGTCCGCATATAACAGAACAAAAACTTCCCAACTGAATGGTCTGAAATTTTAAATACATAATTGTTGCAAAATTTTGTCGAGTCACTTCAAATTTTATGAAAATCGGATGTATAGTTTAAATACAGGGACAGTCAAAAGTGTTCCGTTACATTACGGCCAATGGGAAAAAATTATAGCAAGTGCATTTTAATGATGTTACAGCCTTCTGAATGGTCTGAAATTTTAAATATATCATTTTTGCAAAATTTTGTCGACTCATTTCAAATTTTATGAAAATCGGATGTATAGTTTAATGACAGGGACAGTCAAAAGTTTTCTGTTACATTACGGCGAATGGGAAAAAATTATTGCAAGTGCATTTTAATGATGTTACAGCCTTTCGAATGTATAATTGTTGCATAATTTTGTCGAGTCACTTCAAATTTTACCGTTACAGTAAGGCCAATGGGAAACAATTATTTCATGTGCATTTTAATGATGTTACAGCCTTTCGAACAGAATGAAATTGATAGGCACTTATGAAGTGCACTAAAATATACATTCAGTACAATATGCGGTGCAAAAAATATTTATAAAACTAGTTATAGAACGAACGCACATCATTTGTCACGTTTGACGAGCAATTTCCAACTTGTTGAACTTTACTATCAGGGCTCCCAAACGGTCCGCCAACTGAATACCAATATTTTTTTAGAAAAATTTTCTTTTTAGATTTTTCTTACAAACTGCCCCGGAACCACCTTTGAAAGTTAATTCTCGCGCAAACCTACCATAAATTTTTCTGTTAAAATTTATTGGAATTCAGTTGGCGGACCATTTGGGTGCCCTGTACTATAGAATGTTCCGTATTGAAAATAAAGTGTGTAGCATTTACATTTAGTTTATAGAAACATACTGATGGGATTAAAAATCCTACCATCAAAATGAGGAATATTATCCCTAAAAGTAATTAAACGATGGACAAAGAACGCATCAAAGAACTCCCTGAATCAAATTTAGGGGAGATCACCAGAAATTAAATTTATGGCCGGCGCCGACCATTCAGAATTAAATTTATGGCTGGACACTTGAGTTTATGGTCGAATGACAAAATATATATATAGTCCATGCAATAGGGAATTTTGCCTAGCAAAACTAATGGTAAGTTCTGGAAATAGGCTTACTTTATGTTTTTTGGGTCGCTGAATCCGAATTTGTAACTTCCCACCAAAATTTTCCCCGGTAACCCCCCTAAATTTTGGTAAAAAGCCCCCCAAAAAAGGTTTTTATTAAAAAGTTCCATTTTTTATTGTTTTAGGAGAAAAGCAGCTAGAAATTCAGAAAGTAGACAAAATTTGCGACAAATTAGATATATGACATTATGACTTAGGATGAAGGGGAAGGGGGGATCTGCCTCGGAACATGCGAGCAGTGCTGCGTGGGCTAAGTTGCGCAAATCCACTTAACCACTCACACGTTTACATTCGCCCTCCCATCTCCCTTGCGTTCTTACAAAGTTTACTTTACTTAAGTTTAGTTATACTGCGTTTCTTACAAAGTTTACTTTAAGTTTTTATGGTCGCTGAATCCGAATTTTTAACTTACCTCCAAAATCACCCCCCCCCCCCCGAAAACCCCCAAAATAGTTGTTATTAACTTAAATTGCTTATTGTTTTAGGGGAAAAGTATTACGAAATTCAGAAACTAGACAAAATTTGCAATAAATAGGATACATGACATTATGACGTAGGATAAATGGGGAAAAAGGGGGCTGCTTCGGAACATTCCCCGCGCGCTTTTCTCAAAAACCAAATTTTTTCAAAAAATCAATTTTTTGGGGGGTTGCCGGATGAAATTTTGGTGGGAAGTTACAAATTCGGATTCAGCGACCCAAAAAACATAAAGTGAGTCGAAATCCAGAACTAGTATTAATTTTTCCAGGTAAAATCCCCTATTGCCTGGACTTCATAACTTAGTGCACGTAGCGCCGCATTGCCTGTTAGAGGCAGCCCTCCCTCTCCCCATTCATCCTACGTCATAATGTTATATATCCTGTTTGTTGCAAATTTCGTCTAGTTTCTGAATTTCGTAATGCTTTTCCCCTAAAACAATAAGAAATTTAAGTTAAAAACAACTATTTGGGGGGCGGTTCGGGGGGAAAATTTTGGGGAGAATTTAAAAATTCGGATTCAGTGACCCATAAAACTTAAAGTAAACCTTATAGAGAAAGTTCGGAGGGGAGATGGGAGGGCTAATGTAAACGTGTGAGTGGTTACGTGGAATTACGCAACTTAGTTCACGCAGCACCGCGCGCATGTTCCGAGGCAGATCCCCCTTCCCTTTCATCCTAAGTCATAATGTCATATATTTAATTTGTTGCAAATTTTGTCTACTTTCTGAATTTCTAGATACTTTTTCCCTAAAACAATAAAAAAATGATTTTTTTTAATAATAACCTTTTGGGGGGGGGGGGGCATTTTACCAAAATTTGGGGGTGTTGCCGGGGGAAATTTTGGTGGGAAGTTAAAAATTCGGATTCATCGACCCAAAAAACATCTAGAAAGCCGATTTCCAGTACTACTTTTAATTTTGCTAGGTAAAATTCGCTATTGCCTGGACTATGGGTTTTTTCGCAGGTTTATGCAGTGTTGTTAGATTGCGGACTTTTTTAATTCAGATTATTCGACTGTTACCACTTTTTTAAAGTAGTATAATTCGCAAAATTTTTTAGAATGTTTAATATTTTTAACTAGGTCGAATATTTCTATTTCAAAAAAGCGGTGACAATTAACAATCTGGGGACATAAAAGTCCTATTTTTTTAATAATAACCTTTTTGGAGGGGTATTTTACCAAAATTTGGGGGGGGGGGGTTGCCGGGGGAAATTTTGGTGGGAAGTTTAAAATTCGGATTCAGCGACCCAAAAAACATGTAGTAAGCCTTTTTCCAGAACTACCATGAATTTTGCTAGGTAGAGCCCCTATACGGTCTCTATTGCCTGGTCTAATATACGATGTGACACTGTAACGAGAAAACGATGATTTCCAGAACATGCACCCGACGAAAAAAAATAAAAATAAACAAGAAGGGCACATAATGTGTTGGGGGAAGGAGAGTCACATGCTCCAATCACAGAACTTTAATGTAACTGATCTCGCATAAATTTGAGAGATCCATTCCAGGTAAAACATGGGAAAGCAGATTGGTTCTCATATGACAATAGGAAGAAAGCGAGGAGAAATGTAGGGAATAAATTATCTAAAATAAAATGTACGAATCTTTACAGCAAATAAGAAAGAAGTCAGTCTTGTCTAAAAATGTTCTCGAGTTAGTCTTGCATAAAAATGTTTCCAAGTTAATTCTGTTAGAAAAAAAAAAAAAAAAAAAAAAAAAAATGTCTTCAAGTTTGTTATGTTTAAAATGTGATCCAAGTACAGATCTTATTTTTTTGTGTGTGTGCTGGTATCCTATTTAAATTAATCCCATCACACACAACATGATTCCGCTACAATATGGTCTGTGAGGAAAAATTGTTTTCGATAAATTTTATTGGAGTTACAATATTTCAAACATAATGGAATTGGCATAACTTATTGAGATGGACTGCAAGATGCTTTTTTTCGCCGGAGAGCTCAATAAATAGCATTTATAGTCCGTTTAGAGGGACGCACAAAGTTTTCCATTATATTATGATCTATCGGAAAAAATCGTTTGCGGTGCAATTTAATGATTTTATGATGTTTATAAAATGACGAAATCACTGAGGTGCACTTTATGTTTTCCCTACATAGCTGCCAACTCTTACGCTTTTTTGTTCCAGAAAAGAATGATGGATATTTTTGCTTTATTTAATCGGCCAATTATGGCGATTATAAAAGGTTAAATTTAGTATTAAATTTTATGGTACAAAAAAGCGTAAGAGTTTACATTTCTCTAGATTATATAATGAATAGCATTTATCGTTAATTTATAGAGACATAGAAAAGGATGGTGTTGGTTTTGTTTATGACGGCCAATTATGTGCACGAGGGATATAGGCCCGAAAGGGAGGGTACCTCTGTGGGGTCTTTCTAAGGGAACCTAACCTGTATTTACGCAAGGAAATTCAAGTTTCGAAGAAAACCACAGAAAACTCCGAATGATTGGGTCGACGGACGGATTGGGTTCGAACACGGCACCTGCCGTCTGCCAGCTTTGAGAGCAGAACCTCTCGGCCACTGGTGGGCCCAGAAAAAATGCTTTTAAAATGCTGATTAAGATCTAAAACATGGTTTGCCAATAACATAACACGAGTTGAGGAGCTACCACCTTTTTTTTGGTATAATAATATTAGCTCTTTTTAATTCCTGAAATTTATTCCAAATTCTTCAATTAAATAACATCAATATTATTATAAGAAATCACTGATATCACTGTGTCCCGCGGTTGAGTTTTGAAAAATTCAAACCACTTTCTAAACTTCTTAAAGTCATGATAGCTAAAATGGCAGCGCAAAATGTCTCCTACATCAATGTGTTTAACCCCTTAACCTACGATTTACTTTTAACAGCTCCACTGTTTGGCAAATCCATTGCTACCACTAACATTTAATAGAGATTTTTGCCTTGTTTAATCATGGAATTTTGACGATTAAATTAAACTATATTTACTGTAAAATTTTAGTGGTAAGAAGAATTTACATTTGGCTCGATCATCGTACGCGGGCTATGCCTGTCATTGTAGGTTAAGGGGTTAATCCCTTGAGGGGCAAGTGATTGTGTTCCTGTAATGTTGAACTCACTCCGGAATTTTTTAAAAAATCTATTTTAAAATAAGTAAAAGCAATTTTACGGCCCTTTTTTTTTTACCAAAGTTTGAGAAGTAAAATTTAATAAAAATTTTCTGCTGCAAAACTTTATTAATCGTAGCTGGTATATAATATATACCGGTGCCCCTCAAGGGGTTAACATTAAAAAATCTATTGGTGCTTTACATTCGATTGCCACAAAATTATACACAACTTTCGTTGTTCAGCATTTAACCCTTTACAGCGCGGTGTAATTCTATTTGTGAAAAGGTGAAAGGATTGGCCGATCGCAGAATTTACAAACGAACTTATTTTAAAATAAATACGCACTTTACGTTCAAACCAAAATTTTATTAAAATATTCTAGGTGGCAGTTATACCAACAAAATAACACGGGCTATGAAAGTACCACTTTTATCGTATAATAATGTTACCTTTGTTTAATTTAAATTTATTCCAAATTCATCAATTAAATAAAGTCAATACTTATTTATTTCCAGTGTCACTTCTCAATGTTAATTTAACATGAAAAAGCCTAGACAGATCATAACTTTTTCATATTTTCTTCCCACCTTTTTGTCCCTGATGCCACTCATTTTTTATTCTTTACTAATTCTAATGATATTATAAATTTAAAGTGTAAAAACGTTTGCTTGACGTCAGGGTCAAAACGAATGTTAACCCCTTGAAGAGCCCCGGTATATTATATATACCACTTAATTTTAATTCCCAAATGCCACATTGGCACCAGAATTTAGAAATTAAACTTTTTTATATATAATGTACGTGAAGAAACGTTGTTACTTAATTTCATATAAATTTGTTCGTAAATACCGGTGCCTTTCAAATATTTTAACATTTTAGCAACATAAATACTTTGCCCCTGAAGAAATTAAAATGGCTTTGCATATGGGTGAATTATAACCCAGAGAGAAACATGGGCCAATTTAGACATTTTTTTAAGTTTTGTATTTTGCATGCATCTTATCATTTTATGCACAATTGTCATAAACATAATACAAAATCTGAAATATTTTCAATTAAAAGTGGGAGAAGTCTAAGATTTATTTGGTTTTTATTTGAACAGATGCTAATTTTTAGGGTGTTTTAAGTATCATATTGTATGAATTTTATTTTTATTTTTTAATCTTCAATTGGCTTAACTAATTTGTTTCAAAAAATTAACATTAAATGTAGAACTAATTGAATGAAATGACTTAATATATGTCTCTTCTCGGGCTTAAACAATGTAGGAAATAACTTTTGTTTTTTAATTTGTTCTTCAAATTATGTTTTTGTTTAATTATAATAAATCAGTGGTATCACTGTGTCACATGATTGAGTTACTGGAGACTCCTGATCTAAATCACAAATGTAAATGAACAAAAAATTATATCTTCGCCTGCCAAATATGATAATAAAAATTCTGTATTTCTTTCGAAGTAGCTGTCATATCTAATATCTTTTCCCTAAAGATATCTACATGCTGACATCTGCAATAAGTGACAATATATGAGGAATAATAGCTGTAATGATTCTTATCAGAATGAATGTGTCGTAATATGTAAAGCATTCAAATAGAATTCTTATGAGCAGCAGAATTTTTGTTTTCATTTATCTCGAAACCTTTCAAAAGAATGTTTAAATGTCACAGTGAAAGATATTTAGGATGTATTTAAATCGAAAAATTTAAATAAGCATATATAGTATTTCTTATAAGCCAAATATAGAGAACATTAAATTTAGATGTGCGCTTGAAGTCGACTTTTGTAATCTAAAGATATTTTCAATGTGTTCTAAATTACTCAATTATAATTTCTCGTCTATTTGAAATTTTATAATCATTATATCTTAAGAATTCAAATTTCTAGAATAATACACTTGAAAGAGGTAAACTGTGCTCAAGAACATAACAGAATTAATTTCAAAGTTGAAAATATTAAAATGATAAAGCACTGAAGGAAAATCGTATCAGATAAAATATATAATAAAACAACAATTCAAATATATTTATTAATTTTAGCTGTCCTGACTAGTAAGTTAAATACATAAATAAAGTTACTTTCTTTCCTGTTGTTGAATTTAAATATTTAGTATTTCAACATGTTTTCTTTTGTGCAAAAAATAGTTACTTTACTTCTGTTGATATATATATATATATATATATATATATACAGAGAGAAAGAGAGATATAAGTAGGGTAAAAATGTAGTGTGGGTTTAAACTAACTATCTCAGTTTTTACTCGATTAGATCAGCCTTTTTTTTCACATAACAATCATTTAGAAGAAATTCAAATCACTTTCTGAACTTCTTAAAGCTCTGATAGCCAAAATGGCAGCGCAAAATGTTCCCTACATCAGTGTGTTTAACATTAAAAAATCTATTGGTGCTTTACATTCGATTACCACAAGATTCTTCACAATTTTCGTTGTTCAGCATTTAACCCTTTACAGCGCGGTGTAATTCTATTTGTAAAAAGGTGAAAGGATTGACTGATCGTAGAATTTACAAACGAACTTATTTTAAAACAGGTAAAAATTAAATTTAAAAAACGAAAAAAACCCGACTGCGTAAAAAGCGAACTAATTAATTATTTCTCATCAATGTGAAACTATTTTTTATATTACGTACCTATTTTTTTTATTTACTTGTATTGATGACTTTTAAGTTGTGTTTAATTGTTAGTTCCTATCTATGAACACCTTTTAGATGAGGCCTACAGATGTCTATGATGGTTAGAGTTGCAGTAAAGCTAGAGATCCTACCTACGCAACTTTTAGGTTGTGTTAATTTTAAACGGAGCTTCTGACTGTAAAATAGTTAATGAAACATCGTCTTCATTTTGAAAGACCTATCCAATGATATGCCATTAAATAGGCTGCGTAAATTTTTTTACCGTCTCTGCCGCCATTTTGAATTTATAAAAACAAAACCTAGTCTATAACCATCGGACGATTAAGACGAATCGAGAGAGACCTCATTCATTAAAATCCATCGAGCCGTTGGGATGTTTCGAGGGTATAAAGAAATCCACATACCCAGATACGCGTGAAACACATAACCCTTCTTGGCAGTCGGTTAATAAATACACATTTTTTGTTACGTTCAAACCAAAATTTTATTAAAATATTTTAGGTGGGAGCTGTACCAACAAAATAACACGGACTATGAAACTACCATTTTTTCGTATTATAATGTTCGCTTTATCTAATTGAGATTTATTCCAAATTCTTCAATTAAATAAGGTCAATATTATTATAAGAAATCATTGTTATCACTGTGTCACGCGGTTGAGTTGTCAGAGACTCCTGATCTAAATCACAAATGTAAATGAACAAAACATTATATTTTCGCCTGCCAAATATGATAATAAAAATTCTGTATTTCTTTCGAAGTAACTGTCACATCTAATATCTTTTCCCTAAAGATATCTTCATGCTGACATCTGCAATAAGTGACAATGTATGAGGAATAATAGCTGTAATGATTCTTATCTGAATGAATGTGTCGTAATATGTAAAGTATTCAAATGGAATTCTTATCAACAGCAGGATTTTTCGTTTCATTTATCGCGAAAGTTTTCAAAAGAATGTTCAAAGAATGTTCAGTGAGAGATATTTTGAATATATTTAAATGGAAAAATTTAAATAAACTTATATAGTAATTCTTACAAGCAAAATGTAGAAGACATTAAATTTAGATGCGAGATAAAGTCGCCTTTTTTTAAATCGAAAATATTCAAAGTGTTCTAAATTATTCATACATAATTTATCGTCTATTTGATATTTTATAGTAATTTATATCTCAGGAATTCAAATTTCTGAATTAATATACATGAAAGATTTAAACTGTATTCAATAGGGTTGCCAGTTTGGTCCATTTATAACTCCAAAATTTCACATTCATACCAGAAATTACTTATAACGCTATTTTCTTTAATTATTGACAGACATTTCGCGATTGCTTAAAAAAAAAAATTCTCCTTTCAAAATTTCGAGTGTAAATTGAAATTTTCGAATGAAAAAGGCCCAACTGGCAATCCAGGTCCACAAGAACATAAAAAATTAATTTCAAAATTGAAAATAGTAAAACGATAAACCTTGGTGCCCAAGACGAAAAAAATAATGAATTTCAAATTTCAAAATAGTGAAACTATAAAGTACTAGCAAAGAATCTTATTGGATAAAACGTATCATAAAGCAAAAATTCTAAAGTATTTATTAATCGTAGCCTTTCTAACTGTTAAAATATAGCAACAAAGAGAGGTTTTTTCTTGTGTTCTAATTAAATGTTTAGTATTTCACAATATTTTCTTTTCACGCAAAAAGTAAAGACTTTTCTTCTCTGGATATAATATAGAAAAAAATGGGGTTAAACCATATAGACTGTTTTAACCAACTATCTCAGTTTGACTCGATTAGAAAAGTCTTCTAGTCATATAATAATCATTTAGAAGAAATTCAAATACCTTTCTAAGCTTCTCTACTTCTTCTACAACTAGTAATTTTAAAGTTCTGATAGCTAAATAGGCGCAAAATGTCCCCTACATCATTGTGTTTAACCCCTTAAGAGTTTCGTTTTTTCAACACAATAAACTAAAAATAAGGATAAAACACCTCTTTTCCGATAAAGTTAAAATGCTATAAAAAGTGATAGAAAATCTTTATTAAGATTGACGATCGTTTCGTTGCACAAACGGAGTTTAGTGTTTTTAAATTATGTGAAAATATTTTCTATCGTTGAATGATTTTGAAAATGTTGCCGTTTGTGCAACGAAACGATCGTCAATCTTAACCCCTTCACGCTCGAATTAAATTGCGGTTAAAAAATTCAAATTGCTTATTGGCACCACTTTTATGAAAAAGAAATATTCACCTTATTTAATGACAGGTAAATCCATACTAAAATATAGCCAATTTCACTATTTTATAAAACTGGTGGGAATCAAGCAATTTGAGTAAAAGACGCAGCTCGTGAATATGACGGGAGCGAGAATTAAGGGGTTAATAAAGATTTTCTGTCACTTTTTATAGCATTTTTAACTTTATCTGTTTATAAGTGATTATTATACATGTGTTTATAACCTCTTTTCCTTACAAAAATACCAATCGAATGTAAAACAGAAAAATGTCCGTCAATTAATATGGCAAAAATTATAGATACAAATTAGTGGTATCCATAAAACTTCTAGTAACGAAGTAAGAAAACTCTTCTTGCCCGAGCGGCGTTCGGCCAAATCTGTTAAAGGGTTAGTTTATAAACTTCTATTGTTGCTTTAACATCCGACTGCCACAAGATTCTTAACAACATTCATTGCTCAGGATTTAACCGTTTCAAGCGCGGAGCCACTACCGGTTACATTAGAAGCTTCACCATTTTGAGACTATGTCAATTCCTCTTCATTCATAGTTCCATTGGAAATACAGGCATGCACCTGTTTTTAGTCTCGAATCTAGTGATCGAATTATAAGAGAATTCATATGGCAGTTCTATACAGTATCACAGCTACCAAGTTTTATGCTTTTTTGTTTCCACTTAAATTTACGAATTTTTTTGACTTATTCATTCGCAGATTTGGGTGATTAAAAAAGTCAAAATTTACTATTAAATTTTAGTGGTAAGAAAATAGCATAAAAATTGGCAGCTATGCCAATTATTATTGGTATGTATCCAGCTTGCGGTTAACCTGTCGGAATTCCCTGGTTTATAAGATGTGTACTTGAATCTACTAAGAAGCCATTAATACTACGTAATTATTTTTACATGGGAAATAATCCAATGCTTTTTTATTTTATTTTACTACCTGTATAACTTCACAGTTTAATTGAGTTTTATTACATTTATAGATATAACAATTAAATAATCAAATTAATATGAAATAATCAAATGCATTTTTATTTTATTTTACTTCCTATATAACTTTACAGTTTAATTGAGTTTTATTACATTTATAGATATAATAATTAAATAATCGAATTAATATTAAATAATCAAATGCATTTTTATTTTATTTTGCTTCCTATATAACTTTACAGTTTAATTGGGTTTTATTACATTTATAATTTGTGTTCCCACAAAATTTATTATTCTGAAAAAGAAAAATCCCATAATAAAAATGATCTAAATCCGTTTTATTTGTTCTTTTATATGTATAAAGATTTCATCGATAAGGCTGAAATGATAAATGAGTCTTATTTTGCCGTTATTTTTTAAAACTAAATATTGGGAAAATGCTCGCTCATTTACCTCATTCAAAACAGATAATTCTTCTTAGATAAAAGCACAACAAAAAATCATTACAATCGTCATAAATGAAGCATAAAGCTGTTTTTTTATGCATATTGGTTCAGTTAATGTTTATCTCGATAGCAAGATGAACAATAGTTCAAAGAACTTTATTCTATTCAAATACTGCTTGAAATTCTTATGTACAGTTAGGTTTCATTATTTTTATCGAAAATAAAGAATAAATCCAATATATGAAGAGCAATTTTTCCAAATATAATTCTTTCACATAAATAATTTTTAAAACTGTTCACATTAAAGTTTTTACTAAGCAAATATGTCGGAAAATTTATCCCTTTGTTTGATAGAAATTTATGTAAAATTAAAAATTAAAAAATTAAATATAATATTAGGAATGGCTTAATATGGCTTAAATTCTAAGACAGCGCATTTTTTTCTTGTGCAAAAGTTTATTTCTATTTTTCGAAAGAAATTGCTAATTTTAGAAACATTTTCACATCTTTAATGAAAATCAATTGAATTGGTATTAGTTAAACGATATTATGTAAATATGAATATAAGATAACCCATTTCTATATGTTTTACACACTTATATCGTTAGTGTATATATGCGTGCATTTCAGTAATTGCTTTTTTAATCAGAAATTACGAATTTATACTAGAAGTTTTGAATAATAATTTTTACTTAGTTCATGGAGCGACTTTTATAATCCAAGGCATCTTAATGAGTGTAAATCACAAATTCAATAGCAGCTATGCTCACAAGCAGTGTTATTGCATACAACGATTTTTTATTTTCGATATTTTGAATTCAAACCAGAAAATTTTAATTAGTAATATTATTTTATTTATGGAATATCTGTTATCCTAAAAAGCAAAAATAGCTGTTAAACCTTTCTGGTGAGAATTCGGAATGGTCAACCTTTTCCCTTACTACTCCGAGTTATCTCGGTTTCGTATATCGTGTAAATAATTATTATTCCGAGAATAATCGGGGATACAGTGCTTCCACAGGTGATTATTTTTCTATTCTATTCGCACCATTATTAAAAAAATAATAATAAATGTAGTTTGTTTCTCTTGCAAATATTGTCAAGCTGCACGTGAAAGACTTTGTGTGTCGTGCGAGGTAGAATTAAAACAAAAAGTAATTAAAAATAATAGAATAAATAAATGTGATGATTTTTTGCAGTATTTTTCATAAAAATTGGTAAGGGAAGCGGTTAAATAATAAAAATAATAATAGCAAGATGAGGCAGCACTGATCGCAAGACTCCTAGTTTCGAATACTATAAAAATTTCTCGGCTAATAAGCCGGTGCTAAACCAAACATATTTCAAATCAGAAATCTTATTTAACCTTTTTCCGTCGAGTGTCGGTTAATAGCCTCCCAAGTTATATATAATGATTCTATTTGCACCACTATATTTTAAAAGTATATTTTTTTAGTAAATTTCTCTTGCACATTTACAACTAAGAACGTTTAAAAAAAAAAAAAAAAAAAAAAAAAAAAGTAGCGCCAATCTTCAAAAGTAGTAGTAATAAAATTAGGAACCGTTCAAGCACAATCTGTCAATTTTCAAAACGTTTTAAGGGGACCGGGTAAGCTCTATTTCGGCCATGTTAAAATACATGAACTTTATGTATCTTTTTCTCAGAAATGATGAAAGATAGAGGTCTATATTTTTTAGAGTAATTTAAATAGCATGCTTCACGTATTTTAACAGACCATGAAACAGACTATGAAACTGAAAATTAATTATTTGTTGAAAGGCATTTTTAAATAAGCATTTTTGGTAAGATTTCACTGCATAAAATAAATAATTTTCAACAAATCATTAAATCCCTGTGTTAAAGTATACAATATAATATAATAGAAGTATTAAAAAATTGAGTTGTTAACTTTAATAGACATTGAAAAAAAGAAACACAAACATGAAAATTCCAAGTTTTAAGAAAAAGTCAATTAAGCTGTGAAGCAGTGTTACCAGAGGGCTACTTTTTTTAAGTATCTGATTTCTTATTGGTACCACTTTTTTGAAATCGTAAAATTCGCTTTCTTTAATGACAGATTAATTAAGGCGAAAACAAAGGGAATTTTACTCTTTTAGAAAAGTGGTGCCAATCAAGAAATCCGAATTTAAAAAAAGTAACCTACTGATGTGAAGTGCTCTTAAAATGAATGAAAAAATCCAACACTTTTTTTTTATATATAAGCATGCGTAATACATCGTTGAAAAGATAAAATTTTAAACTATTTAATGATATAAAAGAGTAAAAATCGATTTTTTGGTTGAATTTCGCTTTCCCGGTTCTCTTAACACTATATATACCAATTAATGAAATTTCAGCTTACTTTTTGAAAATACTTTAAAATATTTCAGTAATTAGTGCAGTAGAAATAACGGGAAAAAAATCCTTTACGTGGAACTAATTGGAACAAAAATGATTCTTGTTGTAAATGGTAGTTAACGCGCTCCTAATGAACATAGTAAAAATATACAGTCGTACTGTTGCGCAAAATGCGTTTATTTATGCGTTTATTGGCAGCCATCTTGGAAAAAAAAGCATGAAAAATTTGAAAAAATCGCAAAAAAATGTTGGTGCCGCAAAATTATTCCGCAATGTTGGGTATCAAATTACAGGAAATTTTGAACTGAAAAGGAATATGATATTTGTTTTTAAAAGTACAGTCAGTACCGGATATATGGTCACCCGCTTATAAGGTCACCCCGCTTATAAGGTCACTTTTCGTAAGTCCGGACTGACTGAATAGGTATTACGTGTTAAAATACATCGCCTATATGGTCAGTTTCCAATGGCTACTATCGGATATATGGTCATATGGTCATCTTTTGTCTCCCTCTTTATTGCAAAATATCTTATAGTTTTATGCTTTTTCCTTCCCTTTTTTTGGGTATAAAGTGCCGAATAGACGTATCATTCACATTCAAGTATCTTCAACTGTCGGCTTCTTTGTATTGATCACGCAGTGCTTTTCATTTTTAGTAGCTTTAGAAAGAAGTGGATAGATATCCTAAAGGAGGAACTTCTTTCCTTCTAGTCAATCTTCCCCTTTTTCCATCGTTGAATCTCCCGTGCTTTTCCTAAAATCCACAAGTACGAACTTCCGTATGGTAAAGAAAGGCCAGTTGACATTTTTATAGCTTTAGAATGAGAGGGAGACCTTTTCCTTTTTTAACGGAGAGATCGCGATAATATTGCAAACCACGTGACTAGATGGGCGTCGATACTCAGGGGAGGGGATCTCCTCTTCCCGGCTGCAGCCAATAAGAGAAACTCTTTCCTGTCGTAAGAGTTTCCAAAGGTTTGGAGATTTCTCCCTCAACTGTCGCATTAGATACCGATTCTTGGAAAATATACCACCACCCCTAGCGACCGTATGAAAATTGTCCTCTGTGCAGAGAAATGTTAAACCACGCATTTTTAGTTTTTTGTATTTTTCATTACTTGTCGCTGCGTGTAAAGTCTTCGTTCATTTGTTAATTGTCATTTGTGAACATAAGATGTCAGCAAAAGAAAAGTTTGACAATTGCGAAAAAAAAAATTGGTAGAAAAATCGAATGTTTCGAAAGCAGCTTTCGTGAAGACTGGTGGAATAGAGAGAGCGACACTGAATAACGTCTTAAGGTTCAAATCTTGTTAAACAGGAGATGTGATCAATCAAAAGAGAAAGCGAGAACATGTTTCCACATTTAGGAATGTTGAGAAAGATCTTTTCACTTGGATAAAATATGCCAGATTGCAGAATGTTCCAATACATGGGTTATCGTAAAAGAAAAATCTCTGCCTAACTGGGAAAAGCGAATTTTACTGCCAAAGAATCCAAGGAATGACTGCTAACTTGTTAAGTGACATTCTCAATAGGTTCAGACCTTGTGATGTTTTTAGTTTTGATAAACATGGGCTGTTTTTTTTCATGCTTTGCCAGATAAAACTTTTACTTTTGAAAATGAAAAATGAAGTTCTGGGAAGGTAAGCAAAAAAAGATTGGTTGTTTTATTGGCAGCGAATATGGATGGATGGCTCAGAAAAGTTGACTCCATTAGTTATTGGTAAATTTCTCAAGCCTCGATGTTTAAAAAAAATGCAAATCTTTGCAATTACCTCACGATGCGAATCGAAAGGCCTGGATGACAATAAGCATTTGGGAAAAATAAATTCGGCGTTTCGATAAAATTTGCACGTACAAGTGGCTATAATCGCAGACAACTGATTCTCAATTTAAATTCGATTGAACTTGTTTTCTTTCCTCAAAACTGAACTAGTATGGCACAACAATTAGATCAAGGGATTATTAACACTAGAACGGCGGGAAATTTTACTCAAGTGTTATAAAAATATTTAACATCAGAATTTTTACTAAAAACTATTTAACTTATTTATTTAAGTTATTTTTGTGCAGCATATATTAATCTTATATTATAAAACAATTTCTGGTTCGAATCGAGATGTATTCATTCGGCAAGGGTCAAAATGACCCCTCGCCGCCGTTTTAGTGTTAAAAATATTAAGATAAATTATCGAAAGCTGCTTCTAAATGACGTCATTGCTGTCATTGATTAAAAAAAAAAGAAGTTTCGCGTGACTGTGTTAGATGCCATATGTTTCGCAGACAAGAGTTGGAATATGGTATCAAAGAAGACCATTGAAATTTTTTTTTTGACATCCTTGGCTTCCAGAATGTGAAGAATTATCGTTCGAAGACAGCGACAATGATGATGATGGTGATTATGTGTCCCTATTTGAAGTTGCCCAAGAACTACGGAATGCCGTTTGCACAATACAAAGTGACATACGCAGTTGTTGGCAATGAGATCGCTACTAACGGACTTTACACACGAGTGGCAACAGTCACGCCTTTGCGGGTATGTACCTTCCGAAAATGACTGCTTATTGGACGAAGGGGAAGCCGTGTTAAAATGTTCTTCAGGCCTATTGGTGTTTTTTTTCCTAGATATCCGCAATTGACCTTACATCGCTAAAGTCTATGGTGAAGCTTCTATACTGGAAATACTTTCGGAAATTTTAAATATAAACACTGATGGAAACGATGATAATGACAGTGAATTTGAAGCTGAACCAACAACGCGAGCAGAAGCTCTCAAAGCACTAAATACATTCAGATATTTTTTTTTACCAATCCCAAAGGCACAGAGGAACATTTTAAAACTGTTCGTGAATAAGAAAAAGTAGTTTTAACAACTATGATAAAAAACAAACAAACCTACAAAAAAGATTATTTTTACTACTACGAGTATACTTATCAATTTGAAATTTTAAGTGTAAAGCCATTTTAGTTTATACCTCTTGTTTTATAAATTATGTGTTCATATCGTCTTTGTACATTATTGTACAAAGTAGCATTATTGTACAAGAAGGTAATAACTAACTTATTATTTATATTTTATTGTCTGAAATAAAATCCCTGCTTACACCGCATATAAGGCCACACCGCTTATAAGGTCATATTTCTCAGGACCGCATGTGTGACCATATAACTGATACTGACTGTATAAGTAAATAAAAAAAATGATGGTGAAAAAATGAAGAATTTTGGATTCTTAAAAAACACCATTTTATTAAAAAAATTTAAATAAATACACAGGAAAACGGATTTAATTATATCTACAAAATCCTATTTATGTAACCAAATTCAAATATCCTCTTCATCGTCATCGTCTGTCTCCTGTGTTTTCACAGTCATTTCCACAACAGTTTTTATAAACTGCAGAACATGGAAGTCCATATAGGCGACATGTACATTTGGTAGTGTTACATGGATTTTCAATTGTGGTTCGGCAGGTACATTTAATCATATTTAACAGTTTGTCTGGTGCTGGGTTTAAGTCTATTAATACCTGTTGAAATTCTCCATCAACCAACTGCCAATCCCACAGTGTAGCATCAGGAGTTGGCATATTTAGATTTTTAGATATAAAACACTGCAAATGCACTCGAAGTAGATGGTATTTCGATGAATTTTTTGTGTTGGAGGCAAACGAGATATATCAAATTCATTTTTAGCTGAAGCTATTTTCCTCGTGTATTTTTCATAACGAAGCACATTTAGGTCACATGTTTCAATGTTGCCACTATAAAGTGACACAAGAAGTTTACAGCCATTGACAACCAATTCTTCCGTAGAAACTTCTTTGGATGATCCATAATGTTAAGCCCATTCGCATAAAATTTTCGATTGAATGATTTTTTTGAAAGCAGATTATTTATTTTTTCCAAATAATGCACTAGTGGTGTCAAATCCTGTTAATGCATGAGTAAAAAGTAAAGTTTTGCGAACCTTACCTCCAATAGATCTTTGCATGGCTTGGATGTCACGAACGTTATCAGATAGTGTCGCAGACTGCATGAAAATGTTCTTCGAAGAATGATATAATAGTAGGATTAAAATATCAATGTCATCAGCTATTACAATGAGATGTTTTTCCTGGGCTATGTTTAAAGCTTCTCTGACGTTTACAGTGAATAATAATACTAATAATAAGTTAGAAGTAGCTAGGAGTCTTTCGGTAGCTTCATCGCCCGAGCCCAACCCTTCCCGCTTTTCGGTGTCTTTAATTTGTGTAATTTCCATTTTAAATTTGTCCGGTTTCAATTTTTGATTTTTTTTTCAATCTGGCTTTCGCTTTTGAGTCTTTTATTTGGGACGTGGCTGGGGACCTAAGAATCTTGCTTCCGCAAAAGAGTCGGACAAGAGTAGAAGAATAAAGGGCTGCGGACCAAGATGGGCCGCTCGCCGCGGCGGTTTATATTTTAACAACTTAAAAGTTAATAGATATAGCTATTTATGTAAGTATAATGTTCAGGACAATTTGCCCGTTTTTCATGGAATGTACATTTGTGATCTCTGACAACAATCTCTGAAAAATGTTCAAACAAATTCATAAAACCATCAATATCAATAATCGGTACAAAAGTATCGGTACAAAAGTATTTTTAAATGCACTTACAGGCAGTTGAACATATGCTACCTTTTTTTGCGAATTCAGGTCGCGTAAACCGGACAAATTTAAAACGGAAATTACACAAATCGTCCGTCATCATCTTCTGCATGAATGACGGAATGACCCCTTTCTTGAAAATAATTCCAAAGCATATTGGTAAAGCGTTGTTTGTTTGTAGAGTTAGAAAGAAATTTGTTTTTCTTGATGATTACGGGTGAATTTTCATCAAAGAATGCTACAACAGACGACTGCTTCATGCGTAATCTATGCTCCATATCTTTTATATTTGGTTTTTCATACCCATCAAATCTATTGTCATTTTTCCATACATTCTGTTGACATACGATTCGTATTGCCTTATCACATCGCTAAATACTGCAGAAGCGGACCATATGGTAAGTGGTGAATTAATGCACCACTATCAAGAAGGTAGTGAGAAGTTTGCTGGGAATGAGACCGGTGTATTTCGTTGACATTCATGCTATCTAATGAGAGTGCCAATTATGATTTATCCGTTTTTCTCATTTGCCGGATAATATGGTCAAATAATGAAGTTGGTAGAATGGACAACTCGTAATTGAAAAACTCTCTTGTATCTTGAGCGCTATTATTCGAACGGATACAAGCAACCATCTTTATTCTTCTACTCTTGTCCGACTCTTTTGCGGAAGCAAGATTCTTAGGTCCCCAGCCACGTCCCAAATAAAAGGCTCTGTAGCGAAAGCCAGATTGAAAAAAAAAAATCAAAAATTGAAACCGGACAAATTTAAAACGGAAATTACACAAATCGTCCGTCATCATCTTCTGCATGAATGACGGAATGACCCCTTTCTTGAAAATAATTCCCCAGCATATTGGTAAAGCGTTGTTTGTTTGTAGAGTTAGAAAGAAATTTGTTTTCCTTGATGATTACGGGTGAATTTTCATCAAAGAATGCTACAACAGACGACTGCTTCATGCGTAATCTATGCTCCATATCTTTTATATTTGGTTTTTCATACCCATCAAATCTATTGTCATTTTTCCATACATTCTGTTGACATACGATTCGTATTGCCTTATCACATCGCTAAATGCTGCAGAAGCGGACCATATGGTAAGTGGTGAATTAATGCACCACTATCAAGAAGGTAGTGAGAAGTTTGCTGGGAATGAGACCGGTGTATTTCGTTGACATTCATGCTATCTAATGAGAGTGCCAATTATGATTTATCCGTTTTTCTCATTTGCCGGATAATATGGTCAAATAATGAAGTTGGTAGAATGGACAACTCGTAATTGAAAAACTCTCTTGTATCTTGAACGCTATTATTCGAGCAGATACAAGCAACCATCTTTATTCTTCTACTCTTGTCCGACTCTTTTGCGGAAGCAAGATTCTTAAGTCCCCAGCCACGTCCCAAATAACAGACTCTCTAGCGAAAGCCAGATTGAAAAAAAAAATCAAAAATTGAAACCGGACAAATTTAAAACGGAAATTACACAAATCGTCCGTCATCATCTTCTGCATGAATGACGGAATGACCCCTTTCTTGAAAATAATTCCCCAGCATATTGGTAAAGCGTTGTCTGTTTGTAGAGTTAGAAAGAAATTTGTTTTCCTTGATGATTACGGGTGAATTTTCATCAAAGAATGCTACAACAGACGACTGCTTCATGCGTAATCTATGCTCCATATCTTTTATATTTGGTTTTTCATACCCATCAAATCTATTGTCATTTTTCCATACATTCTGTTGACATACGATTCGTATTGCCTTATCACATCGCTAAATGCTGCAGAAGCGGACCATATGGTAAGTGGTGAATTAATGCACCACTATCAAGAAGGTAGTGAGAAGTTTGCTGGGAATGAGACCGGTGTATTTCGTTGACATTCATGCTATCTAATGAGAGTGCCAATTATGATTTATCCGTTTTTCTCATTTGCCGGATAATATGGTCAAATAATGAAGTTGGTAGAATGGACAACTCGTAATTGAAAAACTCTCTTGTATCTTGAACGCTATTATTCGAGCAGATACAAGCAACCATCTTTATTCTTCTACTCTTGTCCGACTCTTTTGCGGAAGCAAGATTCTTAAGTCCCCAGCCACGTCCCAAATAACAGACTCTCTAGCGAAAGCCAGATTGAAAAAAAAAATCAAAAATTGAAACCGGACAAATTTAAAACGGAAATTACACAAATCGTCCGTCATCATCTTCTGCATGAATGACGGAATGACCCCTTTCTTGAAAATAATTCCCCAGCATATTGGTAAAGCGTTGTTTGTTTGTAGAGTTAGAAAGAAATTTGTTTTCCTTGATGATTACGGGTGAATTTTCATCAAAGAATGCTACAACAGACGACTGCTTCATGCGTAATCTATGCTCCATATCTTTTATATTTGGTTTTTCATACCCATCAAATCTATTGTCATTTTTCCATACATTCTGTTGACATACGATTCGTATTGCCTTATCACATCGCTAAATGCTGCAGAAGCGGACCATATGGTAAGTGGTGAATTAATGCACCACTATCAAGAAGGTAGTGAGAAGTTTGCTGGGAATGAGACCGGTGTATTTCGTTGACATTCATGCTATCTAATGAGAGTGCCAATTATGATTTATCCGTTTTTCTCATTTGCCGGATAATATGGTCAAATAATGAAGTTGGTAGAATGGACAACTCGTAATTGAAAAACTCTCTTGTATCTTGAGCGCTATTATTCGAGCAGATACAAGCAACCATCCTCTGTGTTAAAAGATGAAAATCTACATGGCGAGTCTCACCAGCAATAATAATTCCTTTTTTCAATACTTTCATGGTTACTTCTTGGTCTGATTTCAATAAAGTTTCACATTTGAAAAGTTTACCGCTAAGTTTATCTTTGATGCTTCTTCCAATGATGTCAGCATTTCTGCATTCACTTTGTTTTTACTATCTGTAATTGCATTAAAAATATTCCATAAATCAATTGAAGTAGCAGTAAATGGATTGTGGTCTATAAAAAATTGCATTACGTTTTTCATATCTTCCAAATCTCTTGCCATCCTTGCATCAGTTAAATTAGTATGTTGTTCACTGCCAATGCGTGAAACATTGGTCAGCAAACTCATTGCACATGTTACTTCACTACATCGAGAATGACTCAAAATCCAATTTGCACATTGACTATCAGTTTTATCACCTCCATGAGTTATACCTGAACGACTTTTAGTGCATTTCATGAGCGTTTGTTCAATGTGCCTATGGGTCCAAACACCAGACCACTTCTTGTCCTTTCTTCGTACGGTAAAGTGACCTTCATTCAGCATTTGTATAGTTCAGCTTTCGTTGTCTTTAGTTCCTGCATTTGTTGAAGATATATTCTTGTGCATTTAGCATAATTGTTATGACCTGAATTCGCAAAAAAAGGTAGCATATGTTCAACTGCCTGTAAGTGCATTTAAAAATACTTTTGTACCGATACTTTTGTACCGATTATTGATATTGATGATTTTATGAATTTGTTTGAACATTTTTCAGAGATTTCTGGATGCCATGCATCATCAACATTAACTTACCCTCCTCACCACCTTAAATCAGTACAAAATAATTTTAAAAAATCCAGGGTTCGCACACTCTTAAGCCACGCCCCATTTTATAATGATTCGCATAAAACTATCTTCTAGTTAATGAAACGTGAAGAAAATAATCTTTCTATGTTTGTCTAGTACCACGTGTGCCTGACTTACCACATGTGTCTGGTATATTTGTTGAAGAATCCTTACAAAATGGGACGTGGCATAACCCCTTGAGGGGCGGTGGGATAAAATATATCCCACTTAATTTAAACAAGATTCTCACCAGAAAATTTTAACTAAATTTTATATTTTTAACTTAGGAGGGAAATCGTAGGAAAATTGCTTTTCCTTATTTAAAAATAAATTTTTTCGATTATTCCGGTAAGAAATGAATATTTAGAGACATTTTTGCTTGCCCCTCAAGAGGTTAAGAGCGTGCGAACCCTGTAAATTTGCTTTGAAAATTTTGTCACAAAATAAGTGCTATATTTGTGGGAAAAAAATGAGAATGAAAATACCAAGTTGTGATTATTTTAATAGCAAATAATACAATTTTAACTGATTTTTAAGGAATTTTTGCACATAATAATGCTTCAGGTTTACATATCAGGTTTCGCGGAAGAAGATTTTGACGACGAAGTTTTTAATTTTTGAGATGAGTTATTTTGTAACAGTTGTCTCCGCCTGACAGCATAATATTTTTCATACATGTTTGAAAAGTTAAAAATACATTTTCAAGCTTCTCCACTTCCATATTTTGAAAAGCGGTTTCAACAGCATCAATTAAGTTGTCAATATTGTTTGTGGGTATCTGATGTTGCAATGACTGTATTGCATTAAAAAACCCGACATCAAGTACATTTAAATCCGGTCTATTCGGTGGTTGACATTGTAGTTACAAATTCCATCCATCTTTTAAACATTCTTCTGTTATACTGGGACCATCCACAGCCAAATGAGGTTTCGCATTGTCTTGTTGTATGTGTATAGGACTCGATAAAAAAGTTTGTCATCGACCATGTCAAAAACACTTTACATACTTGCATTACGTCCATAAAAATTTAAAAACTTTCAAATGGTATTGCTAAAGTGGCTTTGAATGTATTTCCTACTTACATATCAAAATTCAACTGCTATGCGATAGAAGATGCTGGCACTGGCACCAACGAATTTAATTTTAATGCATTGATCAAAACAAATATAACCAGAATAATCCAAGGTAAATGATCTATCGACAGTGAACTTCTCAAAAGTTCAACTCCTATGAGATAGCCGGGTTGATGTTAACACCACCAGCTATTTTTGTTCAACGTAACAAGAAATATGCAATAGCTGTAGTAAAGTTATTGGCTGCCAAAAACGGCGGCCAACAGTACGAAAGCGTAAATTTGTATTAACCTACGCCTTTTGTGCTACATTCTTAAAATGTGGTTAAAAGAAATTAAATGGCAAGCATTAAAAAACATAAATTGAAAACCATGCGCGTTTTTACTTTAAGTACATTGCACTTACGTTTAACGCATGAAAAGCTTTTATATTGAAACATTCGCTGTTGTGAACATTATCGAACTTATTTTTTTAACGCTCAGTCGGAAGAAACTCTGTGATTTCCGAATCATTATTACCTATTTAACTCAATTGTAACGCTCTTAACCTCTTCGGGCCGAGCGTATTTTACAGAATTTTTAATCTTTAATCACCGGTTTTTTAGAGCAGAAAATTTTGCCTAATTGAATGTGGAAAATGCTCGGATTAAATAAGGCAAAATTTACAATAAAAAATTACTGGTGAGAATAATCACGGATTCTGAGCACCTTACGCGGAACGTATATACCGGTCGCTCGTCCCCAAGGTGTTAACCCTTACCGGCGCGGTGGCCTTAAAAAAGGACACCTAATTTTAATTCAAAAACTGACAAATGGCACCAAGAATATTTAACTAAAATTTTCCTATTATAATGTACATGAAAATAAGAAAGTTCATATTTTCTAATAAATTCGTTTATAAATTGCGGTGTCAGTGCATTATTTCATCAGTTTATAAACAGAATTACTCCGCGCCGGTAACGGTTAAAGTGATCAACGATCTTTATTATGATATATAAAGCGAAAGTCTTCAACATTTAATTAAATTATTAACTATCTATTCTACATCCAATTCAACTTCTAACGATTTATTAGTACAAAGCAAATAAAGAAAATAATATTGAAATTTAAATCAACTCTGAAATGTCCAGCTGCGCCTTTCTGATACGTAAAAAAAACCTGAAAGTATAAAAAAATATATAGATAAATTAAAACTGCGCGCGTTTTTATATTATGTCTAAGGCCCTTATTCGGGTTCGCAGCATTCCTAAAATTTTCTTGCATTGCTTCGACTGTTTTAACCCTTTCAGGAGCAAAATACTTCTATTCCCGAAACACTGAAAGGATTGAATGACTTCGGAATTTGTAAACATTACAAACCTTCGCCAGGGATGAGAGCGCTCCGACCCAAACGAGTGCTTGCTACCACTAAATTTTAATGCTATTTCTAACCTTATTTAATGGCAGAATTTCCGAGATTTAATAAAGTAAAGAATACTATTAACATTTAGTGGTGAATATCAACCATTTGAGTAGGAGCGTTATCATCCCTGCATTGCGTAAACATCACATTACATTGTAAACCATTGTGTTATATTTGGAAATATGAAAGAGAGTTTTCTTCACTATTTAATAAAAAGAAAATTTTCAAATGTAAATAAGTGCGAGTAATAAGTCACAATTACGTCCACTACTAACCATACCAAAATATTAAAATAATTATTTGCTTAAAAGACGTTATAAAAACACATTAAAAGTAAATTAAAAATCTATATTTACATGTTTCAACTCTTTTACTGAGTCGTCATCAGAATGTATAACAGAAAATTACAAATGCATATGAAAAATGGAAAAAATCATCGAAAATAACAAGTAATCATGTAACGCGCCCTATATTTTCGCGATTGCTCCTGTTCCCTCTATGTCGCGATGCAGTAATTTATCCAACCATTCAACCCATAAATTCGGGATACGAAAAGATAATGTACCGTTACAAACTCCTGAACCTCTTAAATAAATTTCAATGGACTCTCTTATGAATAATTGTAAATAAAAATTAGACCTGTAGATGATTTTACTCTCGTTAAAAGTATGTTAATGTTCTCTATTTCATTTAGTCGGGATAAAGCGGTGTTACCTCTATTGCATTTTATGTCCGCTATATGTTCTTTACATCTGATATTGAATTTTCGTTGGGTTATACCTATATAATGATTTTTGATTCCCCCCTCTCTAATAAATGGAATCATATAAACTCCTGAGAGGTCGTCTCTATTAATCGGATCAATTTTAGTATTTAAAAGCATCTTTAATTTCGGAAGAGGCTTCGCGATCAAACATAAACCAAAATTTCTTAACCCCTTGAGGGGCAAACAAAAATGTATCTAAATATTGAATTCTCACCGGAATAATCAAAAAATTTTATTTTTAAATAAAGAAAAGTAATTTTTCTACGATTTTCCTTCAAAGTTAAAAGCATAAAATTTAGTTAAAATTTTCTGATGAGAAACTTGTTTAAATTAGGTGGGATATATTTTATCCCACCGCCCCTCAAGGGGTTAAATAATTTTTTATATGTTCAAAGAAATCCGGGAAATAATTGGCTACAACCCTTTTCATATTAGCTTCATTAATAGTTCTATTTTTATTTTTAGAAATATCAAAGGAGTTCTGAATCAATTTGTTGATTAATTTTTACCTGATGTCCATTATCAACAGCAATACGTTTAATTTTCTCTAATTCATTCAGTGGCTGGAAATGTAGAAAACTATAGGAGCGCTGCGAGCTCTGAATTACTGTCTATAATTATTTCGCAAAAGTAGGATTCGTGTTAGATTTACTAACAAAGTAAAAGAGATGAAACATGTAAATATAGATTTTTAATTTACTTTTAATGTGTTTTTATAACAACTTTTAAGCAAATAAATATTTTAATATTGTGATATAGAAAATTTTCATTCAAAATTTAATTCAAAAATTCCGTTGTGTCATTTAGGTATTAAAATTAAGTGGCGCATAAACAGATCACCACCCTTCAAAGAGTTAAAATGATATCGTCATTGTAGATTTCAATTGTGGATTTAGAGCGTATCTCACGAAGAAGAGTTTTGATTTAAGACAGTGGCAGGAAATGTAGAAAACTATGCGAGTGCTGCGAGCCCTGAATTACGATCTATAATTATTTCGCAAATGTAGGATTCGTGTTAGATTTTTTTTATGCGAACCATGGCAGCTACAGCAGTTATCAATGCTAGACGACATCTGTCTGAGTTAGACGGTCGTTAGTCGATGCGTTTAGGAAAAGTAGCATCACAAAGGTTATGGAGCGTAAGTGAAAACATTTGATCCCTTCGCTCGCTCAACTCAAAAGTGTGACAACTAAAAGGTCTAATTTCACGAATGTTAATTTTCCTAACGCAACGTTAAGCGTGTTTCGAAACAGAATTTTTAAAAAGAAATAATGTTAAACAATTTTTACTTGAAGCTATGAAAGTAAATAAATAAATAAATATCAAATAAATTTTTTAGTTAAATTTTGTTTGACCAAGGTCAAATTAAACTGGATTTTACTGATGAATAGTTGGTGGTTCGCAAGCATGCATGGTAAAGTACTTTAACCCTTAAATACTGGGTGTCGCCTTTCGGTAACATACCCAATTTAGGCTTCTAAAATACTATTAGAATAATATTGAAGCTATAATGTCTAATGTTGCAAATAAAATACATTCTGAAAATATTATTTAATCGATTTTCAACAATGTAGATGGTAATACTTGTGCTGTTTAAGAATAAAGATAGATTTATTTTTTCAATTGTTGCTAAATGTTCTTTTTGTTTTGTTTTGAAGCTTGCGAAATACCCTATTTTGTTCTGCAGTGAGCAAATAAAATTTATTTCTTATCATAGTTCTTCATTTTCTTGTGTGTTTAATATTATAGAATTTTATCAAAGAAATTTATTTTTTCAATTAAACACCAGTATTACCGATTAGTAACAAACTGATTTTTAGCCGTAAACCATGCTTAAAACAAAATAGGATTTTTTAAAAGTATTTTCCCCATGATTTATTTAAAAAATGAAAACCGAAAAACATTTTAAAAATTATTTTTGAAAACTCAAGCATTTAAGGGTTAAGACTCGTGCTGCTAGGTGTCCGCGTAAATCGGAGCTCCAAATCAAGGTGGTGAGTAATCAGGGAAAAACCCAGTCAAGATAAGAGGGAACTACCAGTATTTTCTTTTAGAAAATAATTAGAATAATATAAAGGGATTGAAGAAGGCGAATTTCTCTTTAACAAGATACTGGTATTTAACACCTTTTTTGACTGTGTTTTTCCCTCATCACTCGCTAACCTGCAAATGCTCTGGACACCGGTATTTGAAAGTAATTTTCTTCGCATTATCTAATGGCAGAATTATGTGCGTTTAAATATGGCAAAATAAACTGTAAGAAATGAGTGGTGACCAGAGCATTTGGAGCCCGACTTACGCAGGACATCTGGCGATACTACTTATGACTAATTCATCCTTCAGGTTATTCCTCTCAGTTGATGTGTTAACCCCTTGAGGGGCGGTGGGATATATTACATCCCACTTACGATTAATGAAGATTTGAACCAGAAAAAATGTATTAAACTTTACTTTTCTAAATTTGGTGGAAAAAAGGCGTAAAATTGCTTTTCCTTGTTTTGCAATAAAATTTTTGAAAGATACCGGTGCGAATTCGACGTTACAGTAACGCAATTACTTGCCCCTCAAAGGGTTAAAATAATTTTATACTTTTCTTAATTACAATTTAAAAGTATTGTTCGGGAATAAAGATTAAATTTAACTAATGTATTTTATTTTAGCTATGTACTACATATAGAATTAAGTTTTATTCCAAAAGAGGAATGTTTAACGTTCAATATTAATCTAAAATATTTCATTTCCCGATTCTTCATATCGGTAAATCTTTGTCAATACTTCGCAAAATAAACATTTTAAAGGCAGCTGTTAAAAATCTTAAACATATTTGAATAAGAAAGGAGATCAATCTGAAATATATTACCTATAATAAAAAACATAAATCTATATTTTCACAAGCTATTGCATTTTGTCGAAGTGTATTTACATTACTTTTTGTTAGTTAATTCATGAAAACGAATTTTCTCCGGTATATGAAAGTAAATATCCTCAGATATAAAAGGAAATTGTTTTATTTTATAAGGTACCTGGTTCCTGAGTGAACAAATATAAAGGAAATATTTAATAATTTATATTTTGACAATATAAAGTGATTTTCCGAAGAGATAAAGTTCAGTTGCTTAAAAATTTATTCTAAATATGTCATTCACTCTGTACACTAAGAAATAGAAAAGCAATTTAGTGTAACTTAAAATTATATTGAGAAAATTAAAATGTTATGTTTGTTGTGTACAGTATTGCATAAATAGTAATGCATCACAGGAAGTTTATTTCTAATGTTGAAAATAATTTGCAATAAAACTAGCACCTGTCAGGGTAAAATGTCGGAGCATTGAGCCGCATAAACTTAAAATATTACACTTTAAAAAGTATTTCTTCAGTACTATTTAACCCTTTGAGGGGCACGCAATTGTGTTTGCGTAATGTTGAATTCACACTAAAATTTAAAAAGAAAACTACTTCAAATGTGGAAAAGCAGTTTTTGACTTTTTTGCACAAAAGTTTAAAAAGTAAAATTTATTTAAAAATTTCTGGTGCGAATCTTCATTAAAATTTGGTGGGATATAATACAACTCACCGCCCTTCAAGGGGTTAATAGTGTAAAAGTAAGTATGCAATAACAGCTGTTGAATCATAACGTGCTTTTTCATTTCTGTTTGCCTGTTCTGAATATCACGCATCTGATCTACCGTTATGCTGAAATTGTTTTGAAATAAAATTATTTAAATAAAAAAATGCTCAGTTATTGGGTTTCCTTATTTCTTTTTGTTGTTGCTTTTGTTTGTTATATTTTAAGTACTGATCTAAATAACAGTCCTTGTAATACTAAGGAAATTTAATCTTAATTTAATCCTTTCAAGGTCAGTGGTATGTTTATGAAATCACTTAACTTTAATTCTCAAATGCCACGATAGCGTCTGAATTTTAGTTATAACAGTACAGATCCTTAAAGTGTTATTAGGATTATTTTCTAGCATACCGTATTTTAATGGGACCAGGTAAGCTCTATCTCGGCCATGTTAAAATACACCAAATTTATGTACCCTTTTCTCAGAAATGGTGAAAGATAGAAGTCTGGATTTTTTAGAGTAGTTTGAATAACATGCTTTACGTATTTTAACAGGACCACTTTCTTTCTAAGTGAAACTGAAAATTAATTATTAATTATTTATTGAAAGACATTTTTAAATTAGCATTTTTGGTAAGATTTCTCTGCCTGAAATAAATAATTCTTAACAAATCATTAAACCCCTGTGTTAAAGTATGCACTATAACATAATATAAGTATTTAGAAAAATCTTGAGTTCTTAAGTTTAATAGATATTGAAAAAAAGGAACACAAACCTGAAAAATTGAAGTTTAAAAAAAAAAGTCAATTAAAGCTGTGAAGCAGTGTTGCCAGTGGCCTACTTTTTTTAAATTCTGATTTCTTGATTGGCACCACTTTTTTGAAATCGTAAAATTTGCCTTGTTTAATGACATATTAATTAAGACGAACAAGAGGAATTTTACCACTTCAGAAAAGTGGTGCCCATCAAGAAATCCGAATTTTAAAAAAGTAGTCCACTGCTGTGAAGTGCTCTTAGAAAGAATGTAAAAATCCAACACTTTATTTTTCTATATAAACACATGTAATACATCGTTGAAAAGATAAAAGTTTAAACTATTTAATAATATAAAAAAGTAAAAATCGATTTTTTGTTTGGATTTCGCTTACTCGATCCCCTTAAGGCTTTTCTGAAGAAAAGTGAGGTGTAACAAAATTTATTAATATGAAATTTGAGATTCAACATTTATTAAGAAGTCATTAACAAATGTACTAAAATATTTCTTAGGCTATTTTAAGCCCTTTCAGGGGAAAGTAATTGCGTTTCTGTAATGTCGAATTCTCACCGTAATTTGAGAAAATTTTTGTTTCACAATAAGGAAAAACAATTTTTTAACATTTTCCCACCAAAGATAGAAAAGAAAAATTTAATTAAATGTTTCTGGTGCAACTCTTGATTAAAATTAGGTAGGATATAATATATCACATCACCCTTCAAGGGGTTAAAGGTGATAATTTTGCTAGGAGAACAAACAAAAAAACCCCAGTTAAAAATATGTCTGTAGGTTTAATAATCCTAACTTCATTGAAATTAATTTGAAACATCAGCACACCATTCACAATCCAAATATACGGTGTATGTATCTCATAATTATGTTACTTTGATTTCCGCATAATTTTTAGAAATTACCTTGAAACAACTGTCATTTTCGTAATTACAACTATGCACATAATTTACTTTAAAAATATAATACCTCAAATTCAATTCATTTTAATGAGATAATCCCTTCTTAACATTTAGATAAGAATGTATATACAGTGGGTGATCGGTTAACGGACAGATCGATTAATGACACTTTCACAAGAGATTTTTATGTTCGGATAACGAACACCTCACTAAACAAAGCCAAGAAGAAGTTTCTGTGTTTCAGATTTTCTGAGTTGTATTTAATTGAATCTATTATCGATTTAGAGAGCAATTTAACAGTTGGTATAACGTATTGCCTACGCAATTCCTAGGTTACATGGGATTCGGGTCCTACATTTTACCCCCCCCCCTCCCCTCCAAATTAGAATGAACATATTAAAAACATAAATTTTTATATTTTGTGTCCCTTTTTAACCCCTTGAGGGGCGGTGGTATGTTTATAAAACTACTTAATTTTAATTCCCAAATGCCACAACGTCACCAGAATTTTAATAAAAAAATTATCGGTTTGTGATGTACGTGAAATATAGCTTTTTGTTATTTACAAATAAATTTGTTTTCAGATTCCGGTGTCAATCATTAACTTCAACACTTTAGCAATGGTATTACTTTTCCCCTGAAAGGGTTAAAGAAATAGTTATAGTTACAATTAATCCCTTAAGGATCGCTTAATATCTGGAAAAACCATAAAAAAAGTACCTATTTTTTCATTACCGAAATTGAATAATTATAAGGTTTTCTAAATAAAATATGCAATTAGTTTTTTTTTAAAGGCGAAAAAAAAGATGTTATACAACAAATTCACATTTGTAGAAAAGCCAACTTAATGTTTGTTTTACATCATTCAAATTAATGCGAATAAGACGTTTATTTTTCACATCTTAGATCTTCATTTATCATCATTATACAAATTTTTACAAATAATATTTGAAATAATATATACGATTTAAATTTTGATTATTAATAATTCTTTTGAGTGCGATATATTTCGAAACATGCAATACAAAGTCCAGCATCACAATCAGCGCCAAAGACCAAACCTTTGCCGCACTATTCTAAGGCTTCACACGGAAATGCCAGTTAAAATTTCCGGTTTCGCAAGTTTTTCCAGCAATTAAATCTCCAGCCCGGAAATATGACAGGCACGAGAAATAACGAACGACACATCAGCCCGTGATATTGATGGGGGCAAGAATTAAGGGGTTAATTATTTTAATTGAAATTTAGTTCACAAATTATTAACAGCCTTTAGGCCCTACTTAAGCTGTATCGGGCCCTGCACTAAACACGAAGGAGACTAATGAGAATAGAGAACGAAGGAGTTTTTGAAAGGTCAAAGTGACAAATTGATATGATTTAATGCTGCTGTCAGTGAATGTAATCCTGAGAGTCCAAGAGCTGTTAAACATTTTAGGGAAGGTATTTGAGGTACCCTGAAAATCTGTGCAACACTTCTTTTGTAATGGCTGAATACAAAATCGAATGCCTGGCTGAAGGATCGTGGCCCCAAAACTGTGCCAGACACGTGTCAAGTGCCATTCCTTGACTACCCAAAAAAGGTATTTGAGGCACGCTGAGATTGATGCAGAATAATATTTATGCTTAGAAAAAAATATTTTGAAAATGACAGACACTTTAGTCGGCCCAAAATCTGTGCCAGACACGTGTCAAGTGCCATTGTGCCAAAAATGGCACTTGACACGTGTCTGGCACAGTTTTGTGCCGACTAAAGTGTCTGTCATTTTCAAAATATTTTTTTCTAAGCATAAATATTATTCTGCCTCAATCTCAGCGTGCCTCAAATACCTTTTTTGGGTAGTCAAAGAATGGCACGGCACTTGACACGTTTCTGGTACAGTTTTTGGGCCGACTAAAGTGTCTGTCGTTTTCAAAATATTTTTTTCTAAGCATAAATATTATTCTGTCTCAATCTCAAATACCTTTTTTGGGTAGTCAAAAAATGGCACTTGACACGTGTCTGGCACAGTTTTTGGGCCACGATCCTTCAGCCAGACATTCGATTTTGTATTCAGGCATTACAAAAGAAGTGTTGCACAAATTTTCAGGGTGCCTCAAATACCTACTCAAAAATGTTCGACAGCTCTCCTACTATGAAAGTTTTACAAAGGGCATGTCATTTATTTTTTTAAATACGCCACGAAACGGAAAAAATCCACCAAAATACGATCTATCCATATGAAATAATGACGTATATTCCTATTATAAAGGGGAGATTTACATCATTTTTTATACATTATTTAGCTTTCAAGAACGAACTAAATTCCCACACAAATCAATGCAAAATCTATGATCGGTTAACCCTCACCGGCGCGCAGACATTCTGTGTATAAACTGATGAAATAATGGATTTACACCAACATTTATAAACAAAGTTATTAGAAAATATGAAGTTGCTTTTTTTCACTAGCATTATAAAAGGAAAATTTTAATTAAATATTCTTGGTGCCGTTTATCAGTTTTAGAATAAAATTAGGTGTCCTTTTTTAAGGACACCGCCCTCAAAAGGGTTAACGAATAATTCAGTTAGCGAACGCTGTTTTGGAGCGGATTAAGTTCGTTAACCAATCACCCATTGTATATAGTAAAAAAAGGGATTTTATGCAATTTACGAAAAGATTCAGGACATTTTAATTACTTGATTTTGTGAATATTTGAACAGTGTAATATAATTAAACGTCCTGGTGCTCTCTGAAATGCTGTTAAAAATGGTTAAATCGATTATTATTTTTAAAAGTATACTGAAATTTTCACAAACATTCGTTGATTATTCAAAGTGTTTATTCTACGGATTTTTTTTTCTTTTAAATGCTGCATGTCAAATTTCTAGAAATCAAAACTGTTAAGAGTTATGTGCATATATTCCTTACATTTTTTGCCTTTGGTTATCTTGCACACATTTCTGTTTTTATTTATTTGTTTTTATAATTACGGTATATTCCGGCATATTACCCGAAACTTTTTTTTTTCTTTTTGCCACTATTAGGTATCTGTACCATTATGTGCGCAGCTCCTTCTTTGAAAAGGATACTTCAACTTGTGTACAGCCTAAAAGTACAAAAAATAATAAAGTTCAAAACTATAGTAAATAATTTCCAAATTTTAATTGCTTAAAAGGCGTAGAGCCAACAGAGTGAAAAAGTGTCCAAGCTTGGAATCATACCAGGGTCATCAACCATACACGTCAATGCTTTGCCACTAAACTTCTTGGGCAATGACAAGCTTAGCACTTCTCACTCTTATCTACTGGCAAGGTTGCAACTGCAGCACACAATAATAACTAGCTAGCAATAACCGGGGATGAGATTTTCGAGTTTTTGCACACCAATATATTCACAGAGAAAATGTTGTCCTGTTAAATAGCAAAAATGTTCCGATTAAATGAAATATCATTTTCTCTAACAAAACGCTGTTGTGCAAAAATGCGGAAATCTCATCCCTGAATAACTAACTATCCAGAAAAAAAGAACAAGTAAAATTTAAATTTAGAAAATCAAAAAACCCGACTACAGCGAACTTATTAATTGTTTCTCATCAATGTGAAATTATTTTTTATATTACTTACCTATTTTATTTTTATATACTTGTATTGATGACATTTAAGTTGTGTTTAATTGTTAGTTCCTATCTATAAACACTGTTTTGATGAGGCCTATAGATGCAGAGCCTGATTACCAACGGGGCATATTTACATCAATAAATTTTAAAAGAAATGTTCGCCTTGTCTAAACGCCATATTCATGTAAAATTTCTGCCATGAATGAGGCAGAATTTGCGGTTTCGTTTTACTGGTTGGAATGTGCCCCGTTGGTAATCAAGCCCTGTATAGATGTCTATGAAGGTTAGAGTTGGAGTAAAGCTAGAGATCCTACCTACACAACTTCGAGGTTGTGTAATATTTAACGCATTCACGCCGGCGCGGTGGGTCACACTCGACTGCCTCAGAGTTGCCAAGTCTCCGGCTTTTTTGGATACCGGTATTTTAATACAGAAAATGTTGTTTTATTTAATTAGAATAATTGGGTGATTTAAAGGAACAGCATTTTCTCTAAAAGAACAGTGGTGTGAAAAAAGCCGGAGGCTTGTCAACTCTAAGACAGTTGAGTGTGACCCACTGCGCCGGCGTGAATGTGTTAAACGGAGTTTCTCACTGTAAAATAGCCAATGAAACATCGTCTTCATTTTGAAAGGCCTCTCCAATGATATGCCACTCAATAGAGTGCGCAATTTTTTTTCGTCTCTACGGCCATTTTGAATTTATAAAAACAAAACCTAGCCTATAACCATCGGACGGTTAAGGTGAATCGATAGAGACCTCATTCATTAAAATCCACCCAGCCGTTGGGATGTTTCGAGAGTATAAAGAAATCCACATACCCAGATATGCGTGAAACACATAACCCTTCTTCGCAGTTGGGTAAAAATGGCGCAAATAATGAAGCGAGAATATACATTGATTAACTGTGTATAAATATCAATTCTTATAATTATCTTCCCTTATTTTCTCATTTTTCGCTTTTATAACACCCATCTGATCATCCAGCATCTGTGAATTTTGATGAATATTATTGTATCAAAAATATGCATTACAAGCGGAAGATACCAGGGTTCATACAGGTCCTTGAAATTCAAGACTAAGAAATTCTTCGGTACTAGTATTTTCTAATAGAAAATTTGAATGCTTAAATAAGGCGAAATTTCGCGCTTTTAAACTAGATTTATTTATCTATAAAAAAAATACTGACATGTCACCTTGTAAATAATGGTATGCGTACGAACCCTGTGTACAGTAGTTGAAATTTTACTAAAATAAATTTTTTCTTTGTCAAATTATTCTTTCAAAATTTTTTTTCTTTCTCGTTGCTTCTGTTTAAAGGGATTAAAAATAATTAAATGCTTTCATTGTGAAAACAACTCATGGTAAATTACAAATTTGTTTTTCCATGCAAAATATTTAGTATAAGGAAACATTGAATAGTGTCATGCATATAAGTATTAACAGTTGAATTTAAACGAATTCTGAGATTTAAGAAATACATACAGAAAATATGCTGTGGTATTCCTAGATGTAACAGTAACATTAGTTTTAACAGAAACGAATAGCAAAGAAATCGATTAAAAATTAATATCTTACATATCAAAAAATTCATTGAGAAATTGTGCTTAAATATTTCCTAGACTAATTTTAGTTACGATAATTTTGATATAGAAACTTAAACGCGTACAAAACATTTCTGTAGACTTAACAATGATAGAGTTCTTAACGCATTGAGGACGGGTCAAGTGCACTGACGTTTTCGGGGATTGATGGAAGAAAATATTACTGGTACCGGAAATTTTGTAAGGATGAGTAAAGTAGGTGTAATCCAGGCATGCTTACTTCTGATTGGTTGTAAGCAGGTTTAAATTTCTTACGACGTTTGTAAACAAAGCGATTTAAGTAAGCGTCCTGTTTTAAATAGTAGAAATAACCGCAAGATTAAGAGCGAGGTCACATCAATCAAGGTCATGCGCCACGTAGCGGATGGAGTGTGAACTGCAGGTAGATACCTAACTGTTTTCTTTCTCATACCACTAAAATTGTAAAGTTTTTTTCACCTTGATTAATAACTGAAGTGCTTTTGATAACGCAAAGAAAACTTCGTGATGTCAAGTTAATCTTGATGCCCCTCTCGCTACGCCATTATTTTGCAATATATGTGGCAAACAAAATTCATTTCCATGAGTGACTAAATAATTAGAAAATACGCGCCACACTAAAAGCCCGCGTATGTGAATTATCACTCCATCCACAAGATGGCGCAACTGTGTTAATTTACGTCTGATTCCAGCATTAAGTTTGTTCGCTTACTTATAACGCTTTGTTTGTAAACGTAAAATTTGTGTTCGTTTTAGAAAAATGACCCGTCCTCGATGTGTTAAATATAATTACAGATTGCAACGCACCAGTGGCGTAACGTTCGGGGAAGGACGGGGTGTTTCTCTCGATCACTTTACTTCCAGTATTATTGTATACTAAATTTTCCTTTGTTTAATCGTGTAACGTTCAATGATTAAATAAAGTCAAATTTTCTATATAGTAGTGCTGGTAGTAAAATGTTCACCCCCTTCCCCCCCTAACCCTACGCCGCTGCAACACATCATTAGTAATCCAAAATATATGGATTTTCCTTTATCTTATAATCCTGTTACTTCCATTACGCCTAACTTTAAGAAATTATTCTAAAACAACATTAATTTTCGTAATTGGAACTACCTACATTATTGAAGTTTAAAATATAATACTCGTCCAATTAATTTTACCGAGATAAATTCATAATAACATTTAGATAAGAATTTACATTGTAAAAAGGAGTTTCGTGTATTTTAAGACAAGATTCGAGAATTTTTAATTAGTTAATTATGTGAATGTTTGAACAAGGTAACGTATTTAAACGTCCTCGGATATTTACAAATGTTGTGAAACAGAATTAAATCGATTAATATTTGGCAAAATCTAATGAAATTTAAACAGAGTTTATGATTATTCATTGCGCTTATTCCATGAGATTTTCTTCTACTATGCTGGATATGAAATTCATGAATATCAAAATTATCTGATGAGTTGTATGTTCTTTTTTTTTGTTTAATTTTGATTATCATGCAGCACTGTTGCCAAATCTGACGGGAGAGAGAGATTCAGAGATTGTGAATTTACAACAGAAAAAAATTAATAGTAAATTTTATTTATTTTATTCGCGAAGTGTTTAACTTTATGTAAGAAAAATATAACTAACTAAAAATTAAATTATAAAGATAAATCCGTTCGCACGTTTAATTAATATAAATAGCTTATCATTTGATCTCAGCTTATATTCTACAAAGATATTAAAACGTTCATCAACCGATACAAAAAGCAAAATAAATAAAACACAAATTTAAGATATGTCATCGAATTTTGTACTTAAACTACTGAAATACACAAAATCAAAAAGATTGATTGTAATTAGCTATCTTTGGCGATTTCATCGGTTGTTGAATCTTGACGCAAGCCAACAAAAAAGTATCGCTTTTAATGCGTTTCCAAACTTTATTTGAACACATTAATGTTATTTTTCATATAAATGCGATTTTTAGTAATGTTAGAGGACAATTTAAAAATTAAATGTAAAATATTTATTAGAGCTACCAAACAAAAAAGTGGAACAATGGAACAATGTTAGCAGGTTCATGGATTTCCTAGTTGCGGGGCAACGTAACATCCAGTATAGAGGTAATGCGTGTTATTTGCAATGGAAGCCATGAAAAAAAGATGTTTAGACGCGGCTGGTGACCACGAAAAAAAGAAGAATTAAAGTTTAAGAGTAAGAGAACTTACTAATAAATTAAAATGTTAGTATAACAATAATATAAAACAAATGTTCTATATGATCCAAAACAAACAGTCCATAGACAGGCGAAAAAGCTACCAAAGGGAAGCCCCAACATAAAAATAAACGGTCAAGTGCAAACATTACTCGCGTACAGAGGGTTCCGTAGAATAAATATATGAATTTGTAATTGTATTAAAAAATAAATAAATAAATAAAAAGTTGCTAAAAGAATACTAAGACTTTAAAAAAAAAATTACACAACGTAGGGTTGGGTATAACTGTATATATTAGAAAAGTGTAAATTGGTATACCATGAAAGTTCAAAGAGATATGGAAACCTAAATAATATCAAATATAGCTATTCGTATAACTTTATTTTTAATATTATCCTAATCTGTTTATGATGAACTTAATTCGGTACTGACAATAAAAGCAGTGCATAGTTAAACTTCATTTGGCATTTCATGAAACTAAATTCAGCATAGTAATAACCTTTATTTCTACAGTGTAGCTAAAACAAAACCTTTGTTCAAAGTTCAAATTTGGCATTGTGCTAAGCGCGCTTTGAATTGTGGTCTCAAAGTTGCAACGCCGCCTTGGTCTGTGCCGCGTTTGTCCAGATAGGTGTTTAATTAACTTTTAAAGTCACTCAAGGCACGTTGAGAGATACAATCAATGCAAACTATAGCGTATTCCACAGTATTTATGCAATTCATTCTAATTAAATCTTTCGAGGGCGATGCCCTTAAAAAACGGACACCTAATTTTAATTCCAAAACAGACAAACGGCACCAAGTATATTGAATTAAAATTTTCCTTTTATCATGTACGTGAAAATAAGCAAGTTCGCATTTTCTATTAAATTCGTTTATAAAATCTGGTGTCAGTTCATTATTTCATAAGTTTAACACTAGAACGCCCGGAAGGAGTCGATTCGACTCCGACCATATGATTAAGTGTCAATTGTAACAAGAAATTCTTTCACAAAATAAGTTAAATTTAAAAAACGCAGATTTACGTTAAATAATTCAGCAAATGATTTTAAATAAAAATTCTGGTGTAAAATATTTTTATGAAACTTGATTAAAATTTCCGGACGTTCTAGTGTTAAAAATAGAACTACTCCGTGCCGCAAAGCATTATGTGGTCACAGAACTCTTAACACTAGAACCGCCTCAGCGGTCATTTTGACCGCTACCAAATAAAAATATTTCGATTATCAGCAGCAATTGCTTTCTAAAATAAGTTTAAAATGTACCTCGTACAAATAAGTTAAATAAATAAGTTAAGTAGTTTCAATTAAAATTTCAGGTGCAAAATATTTTTTATAACACTTCAGTAAAATTTCCGACGGTTCTAGTGTTAAAGCTTCAAAATATAAGAAATTTTAATTTTGTTAGATGTTAAACTCTTATCTTTTCTGAATATTTTGATATAACTGTTTCCTTGAAATTCTCATTAGAACAGAAGTTTTGGATTTTATAATTATACCCGCTCAATAGCTGAAGCGGCGTTTCCCAAACTTTAAAGTCATTATTTTCCAAATGGTGTGTTTTGGACATAACGAGCAGGATACCTCAAAAACTTCTGAATATGTTTTCATGAAATTTTCAAAACATATATTTCATGGTAGTATGTATAAACTGAACCTAAAATTTCCTTTTTATTGTTCGAAAAAATATTTTTTAGGTGATTTTACTGTTGAAATTTTCAAAATTTTGTATTATCTAAATGCAATATTGCATTAAAAATATAAAAATGCTTTAAATACAAATTTATTTAAGTTCAGGGAAATTATTACAATCTGAAGTATAAGTAAGCACCAAAATTTTCATTCTAGTTGCAATATTTATTTTGTAATCCTGCGCGTTATGCCAATATTTTGTTCGACAAATGTCTAACAGTTTCGAGCTCCCTATAAATACTAATTCTGTATCTTGAAATTTTTTAAATACATGAAACGAAAGAACATACTTATATCTTTCATCCCAATTAAAATTGTGTTTTAAAATCATATACATTTTAAGACATTAAATGTTGAAAATGGTCTTTTTTTCATTTTTTCCACTTTTTAGAGTCCCGAGAACCGTTAAATTAGTATCTATATTATAAAGGACAAACATATCTGTGCGTAACGCATACGTCATTCTGCGAATGGCATCACTTTAAAATTTGAAATAAAATTTCGGTTTTGCAATTTTCGCTACTGCAAATTTTTAAACTTCTAAACATCTCACATTTTAAATGTTTACACCGTCTTATACAGAAAAAAATGTTCTTTTAAATGCAATTTGTTTGAAAGCTGTATCTCAATTAATTTTTGAGATATTAATTTTTTTATAGTTTTTAATACCAATTTTCTAATTGTGGCAACTGAAGTACTTCATTTCTATTAAAAGTGGTTTAGTTATCTTTATTGATTATATTCTTACTGATGCCATTTTCTCATTATAATTAAAAATATCTTTTTTAAAAATTTGAACAGAAAATGACGTTACGCTTTAAAAAAGACACAATTTCCCTGATGATGCTGTTATATTTCACTATTGTTTAATTCCAGTGATATTGAGTTTGAGACAATAGGCAAAATATTTCAGCGACTGAAAATGCCGTCATAGTTAAAAGAAAATGATAATTTTATTTCATAAAACGAGATGTTTCCCCTTTAATACGCCTAAAATTTATAAATTTCCGGGATTTTTACGCGAAGGTACAGAGATTATACTAAGACCTGAAATCACGAGTGAGAATTTTCCCATGGAAAGCTGTAATAGCTGACTTCAAGCTTGGAAATATATTTATTAATAACCTATTGCGCGGTAATTTTTTTTAATGGTTAATATGGATGTGAAACGTGGAAAATGATTTGATTTGGTTTATATTTAAAGGGGGGGGGGGGAATTCTATGATTATGTCAAGATGAAATCATTTTTGCTGATTTTTCATTCCGTAATACCAAGCGTTAATTGATAACTTAAACAAAATTACTTATATTGATTATATGTTACTGATTACGTATATGAATAAAGTTTATTTTTTCAATAATTTTAACAGTTGAAGTTTATGAAAAAAGTATTTTGTTAATCTTAGGTTAAAATATGTTTTTGTAGAGTTAAACTACGAAGTGTAAGATGGATTTTTTATTGTAATTATTGCTGTCGATGTATTATAAATTTGATGCAACAGTTCCTTTGTAAAAATTTTCTTTCGTCGAAATTCGACGGGATTCACCTCGTGTTTTTAACAATTTGACGTTTATTGCTTTTATACTGTTACTGGACATTACATTACTCATATATATCATTAAAAGTTGTTAACTAGGCATAGAGTACGCCGCGCCGCCCCTGTCCTTGTGTATCTCCAAAATGACCCTACCTTTAAGGGTTAGTATCTCGGCTAATTACCGATGATTGTTTTCGAAAATCATTATCAACAATGCTTTTATTCTTCTGCAACGATAGGTATATTCAGCGATGCTCAACAATTTTTCTGAATGCCCGTAAATCGAAATTTGTGTATAACAGAAAAATGCTAATTACTCAAAATCTATGTGACCTAGGGTAATCGCTATAATTTTCCGGCAAGGTTTATATTAACGTCTACTACCTTTAATTTTTTCATAATTTTAGTTTCAGTAGATTCGGAATTAGATGGGGGGGGGGGGGGACATGTTTTTGCGCTACATTTTCAACAATATCTTTGAAAATATAATACCTAAAATGAAAAGGAATATATTTTTGAGTTCAGCGTTACAAAAGCTTTCACAGGATACACAAAGAAAATATTTTTTTTTCAAGTAGCATAATTAGCCCCTCTACTTTTTTACTAAATATATTTATGAATATTTATTAATCTGAAAATATGTGGGCCAATGGTTTTTATTACTTCCCCGAATTTGAATTTTCCACTTTTCATAGTTTACGAGTAAAATGGCTGTGACAGACAGACAGACACAGGAGTGATCTTATAATGGTTCCGTTTTTACTCTTTAAGTACGGAACCCTAAAAAAGACTCTTTACAGAGACCATACAAAGATTAACTGAAAAAATAACGTAAAGCACAGTGCAAAGAAATTTGGAAAAGAATAAAAAGTATTTACATATTTACAAAAAGAATATTAATGCACAAGTTAAAGTAATAAAAAGCGATAATAAAAAACATAACTGAGGAGAGTTCAGACTAACTAAGCAGAAAAAGAAGAATATTAAGGGAAACATGGGAAAAAGAGAGGAAGGCGCCCTCCCAGTCTGGTAATTCGATGAAAAATGATGATAAAAAGATACCATGATAATAGAACAAAGCGATAGTAAGATAATACAATTTAAGTACGTGAAAAAAAGCAAAATATAACAGTAAAAAGAGTTTTTTTTCTTTCTTACAAAAAAAGTTGATTCCTGCGAGTTTTTATCACCGCAATCTTTGAGATTATTTTCTGGTATGTATTATCATTAATTTCTGCTTAATTAATTTTTTACTTTCTTCTATCCTTACAAGAAGAAAGTACTGGATTCGTGAAAATTTTCCACTTCCGGTTTTTGATGGATTTATATGTTTTAGAAGGTCCTGAACAACTATTTTTTTAGAAAATGTCTGTCAGAGTCCGTCTGTCACTCTGTCACTCTGTCTGCCCCTCTGTGAGTCTGAGTCGTGAGTATGTGACAAAAATTTTGTGGGCGCTCTATCTGAAGAACTAAAGCACGGAATTTCACAAAACTTAAGATTCAGTTAGACCTTGATATAAACTGGTGCTGATTACTTTTCGGTGTAAATCGTTCAACAGTTGGCGCTGCTGTGCTTCATTTTTCACGATTACCGCAGTAGCTATATCTCAAGAACTAACGCACGGATTTTCATAAAACTTCAGATTACATTAGTTCTTGATAGAATTTGGCACGTATTACTTTTTGATGAAAATCCCTCAAAAGGTGGCAATGCTAGACTGTATTATTCATGATTATCGCAATATCTTAAGAACTAATGCACGAATTTTCGTCAAACTTCAGATTCAGTTAGTCCCTGGTATAAATCAGTGATGTTTAGTTTTTTTGTGTAAATCGCCGAACATGTGGTGCTGTTATGCAGAATTTTTTGCAATTTCTGCAACAGCTCTATCTCATAAACTAAAGCACGGATTTTCATCAAACTTCAGATTCAATTAGAAGTTGACATAAGTTCTTGCTGAGTAGATTTTAGTGTAAATCACCTAACCGGTGGTGCTGATATGCCGCATTTTTCAGGAAGTATTAAAATGTATAATATAGAAGAAAGTTTTGGGATTGCCACATCTCATTAGTTTTTAATCAAACAATGTATTTTAACGATATATAAATATACTGCGTTAAAAGCCGCTTGTGGAACCTTTCGAAAAATTTCTCATTCATTGCTGTACCTTTAAAATGTGCAGAGAAAAAAAGGTGGTAACAACAAAAATAATGTATATGATGGTTTTTACCTATATTCTATCCTGGGGAACTCCCCCCCCCCCAACAAAAAAAAAAGTATAATTAAGAAAACAATTCCTCACTGCGCATCGAGAGCTTGTCAAGCATCTCACTATATAAGATGGTTAAACAGCTATTCATAGTTGTCGTTCCCGTAAAATTCTTTTAACCCATTAACGATGAGCCTCCTTTACACTTCTTTTAATTCTTCGACACCAGTTTTTGCCACTTTGTAATTTTTGAAATATTTAATCGCTCAAAAACAGAGGTAGACAGTGTGAAAATTACAAAACTAAAATACTGGTATAGAAATTTTAAAATTTTGTTCTCCTTGCATTTCAAGTTTTCTTGCCAACCGGCTTTAATAAGTTAACGGAACTATTTTGACTGAATTTAACTTTAACCCTTTTAGGGGCAAGGTATTTTTATTCGTAAAATGTTGAAATAATTAAATGACACCAGCATTTGCAAGAGAATTTATTTGTAAACAAGTAAAAGTGTGTTTTTTGCGTGTTTAATAAAGGTGAAATTTTCATTATAAAATTCCGTTGCCAATGTGGCAATTAGAGATTAAAATTATGTGATGCCGTGGTGGCATCACCGTCCTTCAAGGGGTTAAATAAGTCTTAAAATAATTCTTCTAATTTTAAAACTGTCTGCTTCGGCATGTTTATAAAACATTTCCCTATGAAGCTACCAATTTTCACATTTTTACATGCGATACTTATCTTAATGTTAGCTTACAAAGAACCCGATCACAAAAAATAAATTTACGGCGGCGGTTACAGCGTTAGTTAGTTTTCAGGTGCGTTCGTAATTATATAAATAAGTAGCACCTATAGTCATCGTCTGGACCGTCTGTTTGCCCGCATATCGTCAGCACCATGTCAAATTATCTAATGTGAAAAGAGTAGGCCACTTTTTTTTATTAGCACCCCTTTTTTGAAATGGTAAATTTCGGCAAATTTAACCTTATTTAACCTTCAATACTGATTTTCCACCTGAAATTAGGTAAAATTTTATTTTAAAATAAGGGAAATCAATTTTTTCACCTCTGTTCTTCCAAAGTTATAAAAGTAAAACTTAATTGAACTTAGGTTGGATATAATATGTCCCACTGCCCCTCAAGGGGTTAATGACATATTAATTGAGACGAAAACAAGGGGAATTTTACCTTTTCAAAAACGTGGTGCCAATCAAGAAATCTGAATTTAAAAAAAGTAGCCCACTTTTTTCAAATTGGATAGTTTGACTTGGTGCCGACGATATAACAGCGCAAAAACAACCGAACCGAATGGCTTGGAATTTAATATATATAATCGTTGAAAAATTTTATCGAGTCATTTCAAATTTTATGATCATAATCAAAGCTTAAAAAGATATTAATAAAAGTTTTTTCACTCTATTAACTTCTATCATACATAATTAATTCAATGATATCCCATGATAGGTAATGATTCCAGGTTGCCATGGTGATTACGTCCTATTTAAGATGGAGTCATGTTATTTCTGAATTACTGAATTTAATATAAATAATCGTAATAAATTTTGTATTCATGTATTTTTGTATAAGAGTGCAAAAGCTGTTGCACCAAGATCAGAATATGCATAAAACTAGTTACAGTACGAATTGTTATAGTCATTTGCTACGTTTGAGGTACAAATTCCGACTTTTTTTAAAAAAATAGAGATTAAATAAATGTCTAGTATGTGGAATTGTTTAAAATTATGCTAAATTTTCACTTACAATGTGCTAGATAATAAGGATATAGAGTTCTAAAGCTACCATCACGTAGAAAAGTTAATAGATTAAAAATATGTTTGTAATTAAAATGTTTAATTGAACGCTACACTGTAAAAATATTCGTAAATATTCGCAAATTTTTCCGTAAAATTCCTTAATTTTCTTTAGTTTCATTTTTCTAAGAAAACTGTACAATTTTCGTAATTCACATTTTGGGATTATAAATCCAGTAAGTTTTCCTAAATTTTACAGAATGTTACTGTATTGCTTTCAAAGCAATACAAGTTCCGCAAATGATGTTTTGAAATAGTTGTTTTTGTTTGGAAAGCAAAGTAATTCATTGTAGTGTATACTTGTCTTAAAGTGATATTATTTTTATTGAAATCCCATTATTGGGTAAATATGGCTCTATATTGAAAATATATTCAAGGATTTTCCAATAATGACTAAACAGAATGTTTTACATGAGTTTTCAAGTAAAACAGATAAAAAAAAATTGAAATTTTATTAATATTTTTTTTAAGTTTGAGATCGTTAAAAAGGAAATGTTACAGTTTATTTTTCATTATGATTTTAAAATAATTTTTGATTTATTTATAGCAAGCTGTTGATATATATTTTTTAAATTTCTGTTAGGATGTTTTAAAAGGAAAAAAAATCTACTTTTAATTTTAGTATTTTTTAATCTATTCACTTTAACCCCATGAGGGGCGGTGGGGTAAAATATATCCCACCTACTTTAAACAAGTTTCTCACCAGAAAATTTTTACTAAATTTTATATTTTTAACTTTGGAGGAAAATAGGTGAAAAATTGCTTTTCCTTATTTAAAAATAAAAGTTTTCGATTATTCCGGTGAGAATTCAATATTTAGAGTCATTTTTGCTTGCCCCTTAAGTGGTTAAGAGATTCGCACATAAAATTAAAAAAAAATATATCTGAAGTATAATAAGGAAATTATAATAAAATTGACGTTTATCTAAGTTTAAAAATCCCTGCCGGCCCGGCCTACAGGCGGAGATAGATTTCGAAGTTAAATATATTAACTGCACCAACAAAAACTAAATCGTGATTAGATATAAATCCACTTTAATAGTTTATCTGGCCGCTTTTGACGAGTTTTTATTTAATTTTTATATAATAGCTGGTTTTATGAGAATCATGTTAAGGCGGTATTAAAAAAAAATACTTTTCCATGCTCAACAACTTGAAATTTTATGGCACATTGTCAGATTCACTTTTAATAGAAAAAATACGAAACTTGCTGACGTGATTTTTGAAAAGATTTATAAGCGACATGTATTTTTATTTTTATTTCAACTAATTGAAACTTGATTAATAGACAATTATGTTCTCAGTAGGGCAATATTTTTCGTTTCTAACACAATCGCTTCGGGAAATTCTGTTCAAAATGGCCACTTTGACATCATTTTTTGAAATATATTCTGTCTCTTATCAAAAAATCGATCATTACGGTATATTACGGTATTACATTATATAGTTTCTGAAGAAGAAAATCTATCAATCGGATGCATTTGAGAGCAAAAATAAATTTTAAAAGGAGTAAGAAAATAATGAGTTTGGATTTGAATACACCCTTAATAAGATGATTTTTTTCTTCAACCGCTATGTATTTTTAATTTGTTTTTGCTGTAAGAAATGGGCCTATGAAAAACTTGTCTATATAAATGTTGAATATGTTTAATTTTATCAAAAATCTGTGATACATAAATTTTTGGTCCTATTTTTAGAAGTAATAAAAACTTTCAACTGATTTGATATGTACAAAAATTACAAAGTTATGGGTTTTTTCGGTTTTCATAAAAACCCTGTCTTTTCCATCCCCTTGGTCCGATTTTGCCCATTACCGAACTTGACCGAGATTTTATGCCCCTTGATTTTATGTATCTGTTTGGAAGAGATTTGTGCAGAATTGTGAAAGTTATCGTGTACAGAAGAAAGTGATATATATATATATATAAAGTTTTTTACTGAAGGTGGTTTTGAGTTCTAGGGGTCATGATCGGTGTAGATCTGCAAAAATTTTTCAGAAATTCCAACAAAGGAACGACGCCAATAGGTAGTATTTCATACGAAATCTACCTAATAAGCAATAAAGGAAATTTATTTTAATACGATGTAGTAACTATCTTTATTTGAATTTACAGTAGATTAGACAAATAATTTGGAAAATTTGAAGAAGTACATGTTTGAAAAAAATATGTTGGTATTCTTGCAAAACTAAATGAATAAATAATAAAAATAATATTAAAATAAAATTTTAAAAATCTTGCAAAAAAGAAGCAGTCATTACTCTTAATACATTCTTTCATACCTGTAATATTTTAAAGACTAAAATTTCTCTTTTATAAAGGCCCCACCAGTGGCCGAGAGGTTCTGCTCTCGAAGCTGGTAGATGGGAGGTGCTGGGTTCGATCCCAATCGCGCCCGTCGGCCTAATCGTTCGGAGTTTTCGTGGTTTTCTTCGAACCTTGGTTCTCCAAGCGTTAATACGGGTTAGGTTCCCTTAAAAAGACCTGCACGGAAGGTCCTCCCCCCATTAGGGCCTATATCCCACGTGCTGATAATTGGCCGACATAAATACAACCAACCAACCAACCAATCTCTTTTATAAAGCATGAAACTAAAAAGCTAAATATTAAAAAAATACAGGGAGAAAATATTTAAAATATTCAGAATTGCAGACTCAATTGAAAAATATTATGTTTACGAAAATACTTTCCTTGTTTAACATGGTAGCCCTTTTTTTTTATAAAAGACATCTGAAATAAGTAACGACATTCGAACACATAGTTTGTGAATCCGTGGCGTAATCGTTAAGGGCGATAATCTAGAGGACGACAGCTCCCTGGTTCGAATCCCGTCTGGTTAAGTGTTGTTTGAATTTAATTATTATTTTCTGACCGTATGTAAACGTGTCCTTGTGCGAAAAGCGATGTGTCAATTTCATAAATATGTAAGTTTCACCTTGAAAAATTATTATATTTTGCACGGAAATTTTTAAATACGGAAAAATGAACAAAACGGAAAATTTTTGTGAAAAAGCGGATTTTCTTATGGAATTTACGAACAAATTTTTCCGTTAAAGTACGGAAATAGTACTGGCGTCTCGATTGCCAGTACAATTTTCGTATTTTAATGGAAATTTTTTTACTGTGTACATTTCAGGAACTGAATAAAAATACATTTCGTTCATAGTAAATTCGCTGTTTGAACTTTGAATCTAGCTTGAAAATAAAGCTTTTCAATTATTTAGTTGTATGAGGCTTTCTTTATTTTTTTCATACGTTCTTTTTTCTAAAAATAGCAAATGCAAATCTGGCAGCGTTGAAAAACGTATCATCTTCATGCAATCCTCATTAAATTTGAAAATTTATTACTTTTATAGCCCTCAATTCTGAAATGACTTCAATATTTTAGAGAACAATTTATTTTTTCTTATATCTTTACAAGAGGAAAGTTTTGGATTCGTGAAAATTTTTGACTTCCGGTTTCAGACGAATTTACACGTTTTAGGGGTCAGAGATCCCAAAAAACTTGATTTTACAAAATGTCTGTTTGTGAGTCTTTCTATTTGTCTGTCTGTGACACAAATGTTGTGGGCGATCTATCTCAAGAACTAATGTATGGAATTTAATAAAAAATTAAATTCAGTCCCGGAATTAATTTGGTGCTGATTAGCTTTTGGTATAAATCGCCCAATAGGTGGCAATGCCAGGCTGCATTTTTCACGATTTCCACAACAGCTCTATCTCAAGAACTAATGAACGAATTTTCATCAAATTTCAGATTAAGGTATATCTTGATAAATGTTTGTGTTAATTATGTTTTGGCGTAAATCGCCGTGCATGTGGCTCTGCTATGCTGCATTTTTCACGATTTCCGCAACAGCTCTATCTCAAGAGTTAATGCACGAATTTTAATCTAACTTCAGATTCAATTAGACGTTGACACAAGTTGCTGCTTATGAGGTTTTTATGTTAATCGCGCAATAGGTAATGTTGCTATCCTGCATTTTGCAGGATTTACGCGATTTTAGCGATAGTTGTAGATCGAAAACTAATGCACGGAATTTTATATCTTTAGAATCCTCATGATGGGCATAGATTGACATTTAACTTTGGCACTGGGATATCGAATTTTGAAGAGTTAACATTTATGAGATTTAAGAAAGTTTTTGGATTGGCACATCCGACTGGTCCATTATGTTTTATTGATACGTAGAACGAAATATAGATTTTTAAGAGGAAATTTTGAATAATAAATCTCCTCATTACTTTACGCATTGAATATTATTTAATATTTCTATAAAAAGTAGTATTGTAAAACATCATACGCAAAAATAATGTTTATACTTATTATTTTTATGAAAAAAATTTATAGATTATTTATTTAAACTTCAAGATGAAAAATTATTTCACGAAAAGTATTTTTCCATTAAATTGCTACGTTATTGCTGTTTTAATGCTGTTAAAAAACTGAGCATAATAAACATGTTAATAAGAATGTTTTTCCCCAAAAATCATTCAAAACTAAATACAAATTTATAATAATTAACTAGAGCAAAAATGTATGCCAGCCACACCCTTGGTCCGTTTTTTTAAATAACACTTTTTTCAAGGAAATATTTTCGTTCTAGATTTTTTCTCACAAAATTCGCAGAAACCTACCAGCAAGTTAATATTTATAGCAATTGCTGTAAAAATTCGATTCAGTTCTCAAACTACCAGTATTTTTGTAAATAAATTTCGAGCAAGGGTTTTACAAAAATTAAAATAAAAAAGAACTTGTTGGTAGATTTCTACGAATTTTGTGAGAAAAAAAATCAAGACCGAAAATTTTTGTTTGAAAAAAAAAGTGGTAGTAAAAACAAACGGACCCGCTGCATCTGTATATATTTGGGTCTGGCTGGTAGATATTTTTGCTCTAGAAGACTATTATTCAATACATGCAGGGATGAGATTTGCGCGTTTTTCCACACCAACATATTCTTAGAGAAAATGTTGTTCTATTAAATCGCAAAAATGCTCCGATTAAATCAAATATCATTTTTTTCTAACAAAATACTGGTGTGCAAAAAAGCGGAAATCTCATCTCTGTACATAGCAGCCAAAGTTTACAGTTTTTTCTATTATTATTTTTGAACACACACACACACACACACAAAAAAAAAAAAAAAAAAAAAAAAAAAAAATCAAATAACTTCTTTAATCGCTGAAAATTTAGAATTAAATAAGTTAATAAAAAAATAGTGATAGGAAGAAGGCTTAAAACTTAGCATAACATATGCGTAAATAATATAGAATACCAAAATTGAAAGCATTCAGCAAAATTATTAAAATACTAACTTTTTTTTTTTTTTTTTTTTTTTTTTTTTGCATGTAAAAAAAAAAAAAAAAAAAAAAAAAAAAATACAATTCTAGAAATCCTTAAAAAATCATTATGTTAAAACGAAATTCTAGCTTGAAGATAAATATTTTCAATTAAATTCACCCGTGGTTTAACCGCTTTTTTAATTTAATATTTTCTCAAATTCTTTCTGTTAAAAACATAAAATAATATCACGCAACGCTGAAGGTAGACTGTCGTTATGGATAGTCCATTACATTTATGTCCGTTTTTACATGTTTTCCTTATTTTATATTTTTTAGTTAAATATTTCAGACAGAATGTTTTAATGATTTTCACAGAAATTTAGTAGGGTATTTAGATTTTTAATGAAACTTTTAATAAGGAATATTCTTTTTATTTACACATTGAGTATCTTTTATGTGTATTTTTATATTCGTATATAAAATAATATTGAATATATCATATGTCATTTTTTTTAAATATTGTTTATACCATGGAACTATTAATAAAGAGGAACGGACATATCCTTAAAATAGTGAAGCTTCAACTGTAACCGCTATTGCAGCGGTTGTTTACCACCGGTGGAAACTTCCACCAGTAAGTTTATACAGAAATTTCCTACTTCCTTAAACGCCTTACTATTGCACAATTTCAGTCATAAATATTGGTAGAAACAGATTTTTATTTTTACTGGTAGACGTTTTCTTTGACAGTAGTCACGCCCTGCGTTTCCGCCATATTGTGTCAACCAGGGAAACAAACTGACAGTCTTACAATACAAACTGACACCAGTAAGAACAAATGGAAATTTTGGCACGGTTGTGAGAAAAACATTTCATGAATAAGACGCTTAAATAAGACAAAATTTTCTATTCAATTTTACTGGTGCGACGTTTGTGCCGGCGGTAATCAGAAACTGAAGATACGATTTTAAAAAAATACAGCCGCCATATTGTGACCACCTCCTCAGTTATTTCACTCGCAACTGGAAAACAGTACAGTATATGTCTCCTCCTCTTTACTCATAACTCCATTGTTTATACACAGACTTGCAAACTTACCGATAATTTCCGTAAAACTATACTCATAAATACTATGGTAAATAAATACGTTTCGAACCAAAAACAATTAATCCTAAAATGTGTATTGTTTCTTCGTGTTCCTTATTTTAATTTTTATTACACATTTTCCCGGTGTAAAAATCGCTTATTTGACCTAGGTCACGCTGAAACAATTTTACGGAAATTATCGGTAAGTTGGCGGCTATGTACAGTCTTGGAAAAAAAAAAGTAAACACCCCCTACTAACTCCTCAACAAATTATCGTAGAAGAAAGTTACTGGTACCGAACGATTGGAAATAAAGTTTACTTTTAAATGATGTATATAAAATTTGCTTAGGGGGCCATCTACATATTAAAACGAACCATAACTTTGTTTTTTTTCAATAGCAGTACCCAATTCTGACAGCATAAATGAACTCTACATCCTTCAATTAGCCTAAAAACGAATTTTTATGCAATTCGTACCATAAGTTTCCGAGAAATTAATTATTTTAAAACGAGCGTATTTTAAGGGCTGTATCCAAATTGAAGTTCCGTACTGGATTGTTAACCGAGAGAGCCCCTTCCTTGATCAAGGCACCTTAAACGCCACTCAAGGAGTCAATGAAGCGTGTTAGATTACAGTACAGCAGAATACATTTCAAAATGTCTACTCACTTCCATCATAGACGGCCCCTTAAACCGTCATTTTGCCGTTTTTTAAGCATAATTTAAAAACTACTTGGAAGAAAAATGTGAAATTTTTGAATTTCCATAAAGCGGGACCTAATAAATCTAAATCCATCAAAAAAATTGTAGGTTGCAACTCATAATTTTTTCGAATATTAATTTAATAATTCATAATTCATATCATAAAATTATAAAAATTGCAAATTCAGCTTATTTATGTTTGGGTATATTAGTATTATTACTACAAAAAAATTAGCACATTAGGAGCATAATTTCGGGAGATATAAATAAAAATATGAAAATGTAATTTAACATTAGAAGCACTCAATTTTGAATGCTTATAATTCAAAAACTTATCATTCAAATGACTTGAAATTTGGTGTCTAGGCATAGTTTGAACCGAAGATTTGAAATATCTCGTTAAAATTGGGTATTGCTATTGAAAAAATGAAGTTTGGATTCGTTTTAATATGTAGATGACCCCTAAGAAAATTTTATATACATCATTTAAAAGTAGACTTTATTTCCAATCGTTCGGTACCAGTAACTTTCTTCTACGATGATTTGTTGAGGAGTTAGTAGGGGGTGTTTACTTTTTTTTTCCACGACTGTAAAAAGTTGTCAAGTCTCCGGGTTTTGGATACCAGTATTTTAATAGAGAAAATGTTGTTATTTTTAATTGTAAAATTTGGACAACTTAAAAGAACAACATTTTCTTTCAGAAAATTGTGGCATACTTGCAAATTTACCGATAATTTCAGTAAAACTGTACGGATATCTCCTGTAGGAAAAAATTACGTTTCCGACCAGAAGAGCATTTATTTAACACTAGAACGTCCAGCCGGTGTCCATTTGACAACGATCAAATGACAAATTGTCGATTCTAACCGGAATTGTTTTCGTAAATTAATTAAATTCTAACTGAAGAACAGGTGCTGAACAGGTGCTGAACAGGTGAGCAGCATTGAGGGGTTTCATAGCTTATAACAGCTTAAGGGGTCTCAGGACTCTTAAAATTGGAAAAAATGAAAAAAATAGACCATTTTCAACATTTAATATCTTAAAATGTATTTGATTTTAAGACACAGTTTTAATTGGAATAAAATATATAAGTATGTTCTTTCATTTCATGTATTAAAAAAATTGTAAGATGCAGAATTAGCGTTTACAGGGGGCTCCAAACTGTTAGACATTTGAAGAGCAAAAAATCGGCATAACAGATTACGTGCACGATTACAAAATAAGTATTGCAACCAGAATGAAAATTTTGGTGCCTACTTATACTTCAGATTATAATAATTACCCTGAACCTAAATAAATTTGTATTTAAAACTTTTTTATAATTTTAATACAAAGTTGTATTTAGCTAATGCAAAATTTAGAAAATGTCAACAGTATAATCGCCTAAGAAAATATTGTTTTGAACAATAAAAAGGAAATTTTAGGTTCAGTTTATACAGACTAACATGAAACATACGTTTTGAAAATTTCATGAATAAATATGCATAAGTTTTTGAGATATCGTGCGCGAAGTGCCCAAAAACGTCATTTGGAGAAAAATGGCTTCAAAGTTTCCGAAACGAAGCTTCAGCTATTGAACATGTATAAATGTAAAAGCCATAACTTCAGTTCTAATAGGAATTTCAAGGAAACAATTATATCAAAATGTTCAGAAAAGATAGGAGTTTAACATCTAAAAAAATTAAAATTTCGAAAATTTTAAAACTTTAAGAGTCCTGAGACCCCTTAACACCCAGAATAGGAATTGAACTATCTTATGTTTTGTGGGCCATCGGGAAAAATTTAATTGTAGTTTAGAACTACTTGAGATGTAATTGAAGAAAACTCTGTTGAATAAATAAGTGAAATAGTTTTAGAAAAAAATTGTTGTGTTAAATGTTTTTTACTAAGATTAGGTGAAATTTCCGGACGTTCTAGTTAAAAACCTATCCATAATCTTGTATCGTTGTGTTCCTTATATAACTCAATTTATTAAACATTTTTTCCTGTATCAAAATTAGTTATTTGACCTAGGCTGCACTGAAATTATCGGTAAGTTAGCAGGTATGACAGTGGTGTGCAAAAAGCCGGAGACTTGGCAACTGTGCATGTACAGCCAGTGTTAAAATAAACGAGACACATGCTTAGACACATGCACTTTATTCGCAGTCTTTTACCATAACAATCAATCTAGAGGTGTCATTAGACTCAGAATATCGTTTCTTTAAGATTATAAATTAAATTTTTCGAATTGGTGTTGTCTACTTATTTACAATTGCATCAACTTTGTTTTTTTGAATTGATAACGTTACTTTTGACTCTCTATTAGAGTTCTTATGATCAAGTTACGCCGAATAAATGCAGTATCCATGACTAGAATCGAGCCTAAATTTTTTTATTTCGAATTGTATGTAGAGAGACGACGTCCATATCGAGACCCCAGTTGTCGCTGGTCCCCGGGCAGCCGCCCTGTTTGTCTGATAGTCGCATGGCCCTGATATCCAGCCGAGGAGTCGAAACCAGAATCTCCAGCTTCAATTGCCAGTGCTCTCCAGATCGAGCTATTTGGTCTAACAACCGGCTGACATAGTTCACTCAGATGGTAGTTTAATAGGACGGGAATTGACAATTTAATCCAGTATTTACGTGTTCGACTCACGGTCTGAAACCATTTTCACTCCCTTTAAAGCATATCAATCTTTTATCATATCTTTATCAATCAATGTATTTCCAGTCGCATGGCCCTGATATCCAGCCGAGGAGTCGAAACCAGAATCTCTAGCTTCAATTGCCAGTGCTCTCCAGATCGAGCTATTTGGTCTGACAACCAGCTGACACAGTTCACTCAGATGATAGTTTAATAAGACGAGAATTGACAATTTAATCCAGTATTTCCGTGTTCCAGTCACGGTCTGAAACCATTTTCACTCAGTTTAACCCCTTGGGGACGAGCGGCACGAATACGTGCCGCATGAAGCGCTCAGAATCCTTGTTTTTTCTCACCAGTAAAATTTTACTGTAAAATTTGCCTTATTTAATCAGCGCATTTTTTCGATTCCAGAACACACAAATTTCTGCTTTTAAAAAATGGTGACAAAAGATTAAAATTTTCGTAAAAGGCTCCCGCCTCGAAGGGGTTAAAACATATCAATCTTTTATCATATCTTTACCAATCAATATAATTGAGCTTAAAATAATATAGTTTATAAATTTTTTAAATCATCGTGGACTTAAAGTTTGAGAATGTTAGTATATAATTCACTATGTGTGACAAACTTTATTTTAGATCGTCCCAAAAAACATCCGATTTAAAAGTGTTGTTTTTTGTGAGATATGTTCAATACGACTTCAATATATTCTAGGCATTTTTTCACTCAAACGCATAATTTTAATTATGAATATATTCCCGTTTAAAAAATATCTATAAATATTTACATAAACAAAGTGGGAGTCGCCAAATCATGGATGTGTAAATTTAAAGCATGGAACTATTAATAAAGAGGAACTGACATATTCTTAGAATAGCGATGTTTCAATTGTAACTGTTTTGTAACGGTTGATAACCGCTGGGCAATCTGCCACCAGTAAAATTAAACAGGACTCCACCTTTAATAGAACGTAATCACCATGGGAACTCGGAAGCATTACATATAATGGGATATCCTTGAATTAATTACGTATGATAGGATTTAATAGAATAATTACCATGGCAAACTAGAATAATTACCTATCATGGGATGTCATTGAATGAATTACGTATGATAGGATTTAAAAGAATGAAGAAAACTTTTATTAATATCTTTTTAAGTTTAGATTCGATTTTTATAAAATTTGAAATGACTAGACAAAATTCTGTAACGATTATATATATTAAATTTCAAACCATTTGGTTGGGTTATTTTTGCGCTGTTATATGCGGACACACCGTTGGACAGACAGATAGACGGACGGACCAGATGCCGACTATAGGTGCTACGTATCTATATAATTACGAACGCACTTAAAAATGCAAGAAAAGTAAAATGAAGAAATAATAAACTTGAATACTCCATGTAAATCCAACCAGAGAGAAATTTTCAGTTGAAAAAAAAATCAATTTGCCTTTTTCAAAACAGCTTTAGTTTAACACCTTGAGGGGCGGTGGTATTTCTATGAAACCACTTAATTTTAATTCCCAAATGCTACATTGGCACCAGAATTTTGGTAAAAAAAAAATTTCGGTTTATTATGTATGCGAAATATAGCTTTTTCTTATTTCCAAATAAATTTGTTTTCAAATTCAGGTGTCAATAATTAATTTCAACACTTTAGCAATGAAATTGCTTTGCCCCTGAAAGGGTTAAAGCACAGAGAAAAGTTACGGCAAAATTTATTACAATGAAAATAATTCTCTGATAGCAACTTATGATTTATAAAAATTAATCTGTTTTCCAAAGATTCATCGGCATTCATCTCTTTAAATTGAATGATTTTTAATGACATTATGAATAATTATTTTAATGAATAGCTTTAAATTTCATAGGAAAAAAAAACATAATTAGTGCTTCTTTTATTTTAAGCTGAGGCTTTGATTGTCTCACTGTAAAAAAAAAGTAAGATAAATGATCGTCTTCTTTCTAATTTAATTGTTAAGTTAAAAACACAAAATTTTATTCGATACTAATTACAGACATTTTTTGAGTAAAACATTAAAATTGTAATGTGCCATGGAAACCAAGGAAAAACAATAAAGTTATTAATTATCATTTTTGTATTTCACATTGTTTATAATTGGGTACTCTGGTCGTGTAGTCGAAATAATGTAAAAATATTCAAATTTATTTTTATAAAATTTGTAGATATATATTAGATTAATCACAGAGCTGTTTCAAAATTAGCAATTTTGCAGCTTTAAAACTGGGAAAATTTTAATTAGAAGCATGTACCAGTTTATATATAATTAAGAAAATATTTAATAAAAAATTTTCTAATATAATAACGGAAATACTTCTCACGATTATACTATATATAAAATTCCATTAACGCTAGAAAAACCGAGAATTTTTCGCAAATTTTAGAAAAACATTTCACACCAGAATTTTTATTTCAAATTATTAATTTATCCATTTAACTAGTTTTATTCTTTTCATCTTTTTAACTAGTTTTATAAAAAAAAATTCTGTTTCGAATCGAGATATATTCATTCGGTAACAGACAAAATGACTGCTCTCGGGCTTTCTAGTGTTAATACGGATATAATATGAATCCATCTTATATAGGACGTAATCATCATTGAATTAACCTTCCGTCTACCAGACGGGTCCATTGGACCCGACATGTACATTCAAAATATTTATTCAAACCAGAAATTTCTTCAAAACAAACTAAATGTATAAATCAGACAATAATAAGTTAAATAAACAAATTAAATAGTTTTAAGTAAAAATTCTGGTGTAGAATGTTTTTATAAAACTTCAGTAAAATTTCCGGTAGTTCTAGGGTTAATCACGTATGATAGGATATAATATACTAAAAAAACTTTTATTAATATCTTCTTGAGTTTTGATTCGATTTTTATAAAATTTGAAATGACTCGACAAAATTCTGCAACGATTATATATATATACTAGCAGGCTATGCCCGCTGCGCTGGTCAATATTTCCAAATGAACCTTGGATTAAACTAAATGGTGAATTTGAACTTGTATTTTAAACAATATGGATCTTCAGCGTGACCTTGCACATTACTGAAAACGATGCGAACGCCATTGCGATATCATGTTATCTTAAGCGTTGGACAAAATTTAGCAATTAAGAAGCTTTAGTTGATTATAAACAGCTCACTTATGGTCGGGTAATGAGACCGTTATGACAACAGGAATTAATACATCTGTAACTAATCAACATATAATGAAATCGTATATACTAACATCATTCCTAAAAGTCATGCAACAGGGCCACTTGTAACAAAATATATTCTGTAGATTTTTTTAAAAAGGCTAAACTTTCATAATCAGGTTCACTTAATTTTTGAACTTTTACTGTTGCTCTATAACTAAGTATCCTTGAACAATATGTCACTAAAACCTTTCCAAAATGATTACCTAACTAATTGTGGTATATCCTACGAAAGTATTATAGACAATCGGAATGAAATACAAATTTCCGTTGTAAATATATAGTAGATGATGATGATGCGATTTTGTGTAATAGAATTCATAGTAATGTTTTCGCTTCAAACAAAAACGATGCTTTCAACATTAAAGCTAATACACCAATATGTGAAATATCCGATTACGGAAGGTTACCTTGAATTCTCATGAGCAACTACTCAAAGAAAAGTGAATATGTGGCTTTTGTGATACTTTTATGTCAGCCGGGGGCAGGTAATAAATCAATAAAGATTGTTTTCATAGCATATTCTTATTTTATTATTTTCATTTAAAACACAAAACTTTCACTCATTTAATTTAAAATGCATGCCTTATACTAATTTCATTTAAAAAACTGAAAAGATAAACAATAACAGGAAATAATGCCATAATTAAAAGCAAAAAAATATTTTTAATTTACATACGCAAAATGTAACTACTGCTACTGGGAATTTTAAAAATGCTATCAGCGAGATGTGCGCACGGTTGTTATAAATGTACCCATTTTTTCTTCTTATCCAGGAGCAATTTGTAAATTGCACAATATTATTCTAATTCCAATTTCTTTCATTGAGGAACCTATGATCGGAAAAAATGGAAAAAGACTCTTGTAGATTCTTCGGATGACGGCATCTGACGCGATAAACCGAGTTTATATATATGAAAATAATTTTTAAGTCGTTACAAACATTGCTTTCATATTTAAATATTTTCATTGGTACTACTTGTTATCCCGTCAACCAATTTCGCCAAATTATATAAATCGCCAAACGATTCGCCAAATTATATAAATTGACATAATCTTTATTTTAAATAACGAAATAACAAATAAATTAGTATAACATTAATAAAAATACAAATAAAACGTCGAAATTAAAATCACTTGATGACGTAAACACGTGTAGTTTGTTTAAATTCAAGTGAATTTGATATTTACGATCAACCATTATTGGCATTTAATCTTATAGTTTGACGATAGATTTTTGGTCGACGGAATATCTAAGTAGTACCTTTTCCATTTTTGTTTTATAACGCTAAATTCTCAGTAATTTTTTCCCTTTTATTTTACATAAAATCATTATTTTTTTAAAAAATTAAGATGCTTGCATTTTTATTTCAAACTCATAGAGCCGTTTTTATTTTTTAGCCAAAAGGGTTGATTTGAATTTTTTCCGTTGCTAGAGTAACGGATGTAATGATAGATATTTTGAGGTTTAGATGCCAAAGACATCGCCAAATTAGAAAAATATGAAATGTGTCATGAACTGTTGGACTTATAAAAATTTATTTGGTAGCATTCGATTCAGCATACAAAACTACATTAAAATATGCTATCATTTGACGCATAATTTTGATATTCGATTTTTTCCCCTCCCCGTGCAAAAACCATTAGGGGTGACACTTTAGAAAATCCTTTCTTAGCAGAAGTTTATGTCATAAGAAGTATTTTTACCACGATTTTCAAGATTTTAGGTTCAGTAGTTTGCGCTGTGCGTTAATTATTCCCCTAATCCAGACTTTATTTTATATACTATATTAGATATGCGATTTTGCGGTGAATCGATGATCGAAAATTAGTCCAATATCATTTGAAATATTACATAACAGAGGAGAAAGTACGAAGAAAGACGAAGAAGAAATGACGAATTACAAAAGACTTGTAATTTTTTTTTTTCAAAATGTTGAATTTTTCCATAGTAATAACGTATTAAAACATAAATTTCCTTAAACATTATCTTTATTTCCTAGATTTTGAATCTGTGAATTTTCTTATAAATGAAATTGGCGGTATGACTTGAGAAAATAGATAATATTTGCTTAAATAAAATGGGTAATATTCGTTGATCTGAGTTCGAGTTTATAAATATCACATGCTTTCGGAATTACGGCGAAAAACATTTTAAAAAGTATGAAATTATTTTACAATATGTATGTGTGGCAGAAATTCACAATGAAATTTAAGTATTCGATTCCATTTTTAAAATATTAACTGATATCTATATAAGCTACAATTGAATATGAAAATGTACACAAAAAATGATCTCTTTCACCTAAAAAAACACCATTTGTGAGAACATCCTCAAGCTAATGTCACGCTTATGCATTTTTGGCTTAAAATCACATTGTTTGGCGACAAAAGAAAAATAAAAAATTGTAAAGAAACAAACAGTAATTACACATGTGACTCACAATTACATCTGCTTGTTTCTTCTATAAGTCACGTGATGGGACAATTAGATATAAAAAAAAAGAAAAGAACAGAACAGAAAGAAAATGTCGTTAAAATTTCATCTAATCAAATTTTCAGATTCGTTTCCATATCTAACGCAAGCGATAAAGAGCCAAATATTGCGTATCAAGTGTAATATTTCTTATTAAATTAATTTTTAAGCATTACAAATATTTCTTTCAGGTTTTGATTAAATGTTTCCGTTTTTTAATATTATCACTCATTAAAACGGATTTTCTTCTTCTTTTTTTCTTTTTTTTTTCATTTAAATAAAATTAGTAACAGTTTTTCTTTTATTTTTCGAGGTTTAATAGCCGTTTCAATTTTTTTTTTATCAACGATGAATTTCGCCAAGAAATAAAGTGGTAACCTTATCGCCCAAAATAACAGAATTTTCCGTCATAATTCTAAAACTAATATAGGTAGAATAATGTGTTATAGATTAAAACCTTCCCTGAAACAATACCTATCTAACGGTATAGGTTCCGTAAAAATCCATACAGTAGAACTCAAAATCTAGGCGTTCGGAACGAAATTTCCGTTTGGATTTTATATATATAATAGATAATAGAATAGATAATAGATTATATATATATATATATAATAGAATAGATAATAGATTATGTGTTATGAACTATCTCAAAGTTTAAAACAGATCGCATTGTTAGATTTCCTAATTTTAACAATATCGCGTTATGTTAGTTCCACATTCCACCACCAGGGAGCGCACTCTATTCTTAACGAAAGCGTATCTGAACGAAACTCCTTCATGCAACCTTTCCGTAGATACATGAATCGGGAGGGTGGCGGTCTTAACCAATAATTTAAGATAATTGCTGAAATTACTACGAAAAATATTTTAAAGGGGCCCTACGCGGACCCCTAATAGAGTTAGAGGAAATCGGAAGACGGCAAAATAATCGCGGTGAAAAGTTTGGTTGGGTGCTTTGGAGCTACTTTTGGCGCGAGATCTAAGCTCTACGACCAATAGGAGACCAGATATTTAAGGAAATATGAAGTAACAAAGTCCAAAATAACAGAATTTTCCGTAATAATTCTATAACTAATCTAGGTAGAATGATGTGTTATAGCTTAAAACCTTCCCTGAAACGATACCTATCTAACGGTATAAGTTCCGTCAAAATCCATGCGGTAGAACTCGAAATCTCGGCGTTCGGAACGAAATTTCCGTTTGGATTATATATATATACTAGCAGCCTTCGCCCGCTACGCTGGTCGGTTTCTACGAACGAAACTTTAATCAAACTAAATATATCGGTGTATTTGATCTTGTGTTTTATAGCAATATATACATGTATCTCTAATGATATACCGCATTGCTGAAAACAATATGAACGCCATTATGGTTTTATATCTTCTAATGTCTCAGACAAAATTTGGACTGTTAAGAAGCAAATCCTTTAGTTGATTATTTACAATTGAATATGGAAAAGAACGGAAGAACAATATGTAGCATAATCAAATCATCCCTGGAAATTTACAAATGCAAATCTCATCAAAATCCTTTCAGTAGAACTTTCTAATAAAACTAATTCTTTATAATCGGGTTCACCAGATTATAGAGCATTCACCTATAATTCAATGGCAAAGCAATGTAGAACAATATGTGTTATATTCTAAAACCTTTCCTAAAAAGTTATCTAACAACCAGTGCAAGTTTCATCGAATTCAACTCAGTAGAACCTTTTAAAAAGGCTAACCTTTCCAAATAGGGTTCACTGATTAAAGAACTCGTGCACATAATTCTATAACTAAGCAACGTAGAATGATATGTGTTATATACTAAACCCTTTCTTGAAAATTTATCTAACTTACAATGCAAGTCTTCTCAAAATCCATTCAAAAGAACACAAGTTATAAGTGGTCGGACCGAAATTGCTTTTTGTATTTTATATGTGGAGTAGATAGTTAAATATATCTTTCATAATCGCGTTCACGTGATTGTAGAACTTTCAGGAATACAGCGTAGGCTATACGCCGTAGACCTTCTGGAATTTTTTAGAAACTCTACACACCCTTCATAGCTATAACATATATACTGTCTAGTATATACCCTCTGCCTGTAGATTTTATCCTACTTTTTTTACAACTACACCACTGAGGACTTTCCTCATAGCTCCATAACTAAAAATGTAGGATGATATGTTAAATATTGAAACAATCCCTGAAATATTACCTAATTGTGCAACTCCGATTAAAATACGCTCAGTGGAACTTTAAATAAAAGGTAATCTTTCGCAATCGGGTTCACCTAGTTTTGGAACTTTCTCTTGCAATCTGATTTGTTGCTAAGTTTGCGCTTCAGAAAAAACAATAACCCTGAAGAAAACTTCGCTACAGAAAAGTACCATACATGCAAGAAGTACTAATCATCCTCAAAAAATTATGTAACTAACTTTGGTAATTCCCATCAAAATACATCCAGCAAAACTCAAATTATAAACGGGTGGAAGGAAACACAAATTTGCATTTTATATAATTACAGTAGATGCATATTTAATAATTGCGTTCACCTTTCTCTGTAACTTTTCCAATAGCTCTATAACTAAGCAACATATAATGAAATGTTATATACTAAGGCCATTCCTGAAAAGTTGTGTAATAGTGCCACTTGGATCAAAATCTGTTCAATAGAATTTTTTTTAAAGGCTAACCTTTAATAATAAGGTTCACTTAATTTTTTAACTTTTTCCTTTATCTCTATAACTAAGCAAAGTAGAACACTGTGTATACACAAAACTCGTTCCAAAAACAATATAATAGTGGCGTATCCTATCAAAATATTATAAAAAATCGGAATAAAATTCAATTTTCCATTTTAAATATGTAGTAGATGATGATAATACGATTTTCTGTAATAGAATTCGTCGTGAAGTTTTCGTTTCATACGTAAACGATGCTTTCAACATTGTAGCTAATACACAGATTGGCGAAGCCTCCGATTACGGAAGATTAACCAGGAATACCATGAACAACTACCCAAAGAAAGGTGAATATATGGCTTTTGTGATAAGTTTGTTAGCCGGGCGCAAGTAATAAATCAACAAAAATTGTTTCCATACCTTATTCTTATTTTATTATTTTCATTCAAAATATAAACGTTTCACTCATTTCATTTAAAATACATGCCTTACGCTAAATTCATTGAAAAACTGAAAAGTAAAACAATAATAGGAAATAATGCCACAACTTAATTGTTTTTAATTTACATACGCGAAATGTAACTACTGCTATTGGCAATTTTAAAAATGCTAATGGCGCATTACACAGGCTGACATAAAAATAACCATTTTTTTCTTCTTATCCAGGAGCAAACGATAAATCGCGATGTATTATTTCAATTCCAATTTCTTCCATTGAAAAAAAAAATGGTACTTACATATAATCTGGACCATGAGATAGATCGCCAAAAATGGTTGACAATTGCCAATCTTGTTTATCGTTTGCCAATTATGTTCAAAACAGTAATTTAACGTTCTTAAGCACATAACCTTGTTAAAAAGGGCGAATTGTTTAAAGTAAATCAATAAATAAAATATATAACATAAAACTACATACTATAAACTATAATTTTAAAAAAAACTGTAATAATAAAATAAATTTAAAACTATAATAAATAAACTATCAAATGGATGGAAAATAAGGGTTGCTGTAATTACTGAAATTGTCTTGCATCTGACATGGCCCGGATGTAAGTACCAAAATTTTTTTAAGTCGCACATACATTGCTTTCATTTTTTTAATATTTCGTTTTATAATGTTAATTTCTCAGTGGATCGCTTCCTTGTATTTTAAATAAAATCAATATTTTTCTTCTTTTCTTCAAGGCTTTTTTTTTTTTTTTTTTTTTTTTGAAGTTCATATAGCCGTTTTAATTCTTTAATCAAAAGAATTAACAAAAAGATTTAATTTGAATTTCTTCCGTTGCTACAGTAACGGATGTACAATATGAATGAATATGGATGAATTATCATGTAATGTTCGATATTTTGAAGTTTTGGCGCCAAAAACATCGCCAAATTAGAAAAAATATTAAATATCTCACGAACTATTGGACTTAAAAGAATTTGGTTAGTACCATTCAATTCAGCATACAAAAATACACTAAAATATGTCATCAGTTGAAAAATAACTATAAAATCAGATTTTTAAGGAATTTTTTAAAAATTCATTCTATTTTTTACCCCCCTTAGGGGTGGAATTTTAAAAAATCCTTCCTTAGCTGCACTTTATGTCATAAGAAGTATTTTTACCCCAAATTTCCTGATTTTAGGTTCAGTAGTTCGGGCTGCGCGTTGATTAATACAAAATTCAGACTTTCTTTTATATATATATATATACATAAAAAATTATATAATATTATATAATCTTTTATATATATATACATAAAGGTAGATAGATAATAGATTATGTGTTATGAACTATCTCAAAGTTTAAAACAGATCGCATTGTTAGATTTCCTAATTTTAACAATATCGCGTTATGTTAGTTCCACATTCCACCACCAGGGAGCGCACTCTATTCTTAACGAAAGCGTATCTGAACGAAACTCCTTCATGCAACCTTTCCGTAGATACATGAATCGGGAGGGTGGCGGTCTTAACCAATAATTTAAGATAATTGCTGAAATTACTACGAAAAATATTTTAAAGGGGCCCTATGCGGTCCCCTAATAGAGTTAGAGGAAATCGGAAGACGGCAAAATAATCGCGGGGAAAAGTTTGCTTTGGTGCTTCGGAGCTACTTTTGGCGCGAGATCTAAGCTCTACGACCAATAGGATCCCAGATATTTAAGGAAATGTGAAGTAACAAAGTCCAAAATAATAGAATTTTCCGTAATAATTCTATAACTAATCTAGGTAGAATGATTTGTTATAGCTTAAAACCTTCCCTGGAACGATACCTATCTAACGGTATAAGTTCCGTAAAAATCCATGCGGTAGAACTCGAAATCTCGGCGTTCGGAACGAAATTTCCGTTTGGATTTTATATATATAATAGAATAGATAATAGAATAGATAATAGATAGATGGATTATATATATATAATAGATAGATTAAATTTCAAATCAATCGGGTGGGTAGTTTTTGCACTGTTATATGCGGACAGACGGACAGATAGAAAGTTGGACAGATCCGATGACGACTATAGGTGCCACGTATTTATATAATTAACAACGCACCTAAATACGCGATTACTCATTACTTAATATAGTTATTAAAATGCGATTTTCAACATCAGAAAGTAGTCGTCGGATGACGACGATGTGCTTTTTAAAAATTTGTAGAAATGAAATTTAAACTCGATGAAATTTTATCACCTTTTTAAAAATACTTAAATTATCTGGAGACAATTTTCCAAAACGCGCATCGCGGCATCTGATGTGTAATTTTTAATGGTGAAAACAGCATTTTAATAATTATATTAGGAAATGTATTATCACGCCATTAAGTTTCCCCCATTGATTAACATCGGATTTCGCGCATGTGTTTCAGTACAACGCTCTTGTAAATGAACTATTAATGCTACACACTTCATATTCAATACTGAACGTACCATTGTAAATATCATTAACATATATCAATTGCATGAAAATCCGAGTATATTTAAGCAAGTTAGAGCGAGGACAGACAGACAGACAGCATGCCTGACAGACAAACTGAATTCATAAACTCTTTACAACTTTGTTGGAAAGTGTTAAAAACATCAATAAGCCCTTAACGGTCGCATTAAATTACGGTTTAAAAATTCAAATTGCTTATTGGCCACTTTTTTGAAAAAGAAATATTCACCTTATTTAATGACAGATAAAATGATCCCATAATAAAGCCAATTACACTATTTTATAAAACTGGTGGGAATCAAACAATCTGAATAAAAGACATAGCACGTGAATATCACGGGAGCAAGAATTAATTGGTTAACAAAGGACCTTCTGCCTTGAAGAAAAGGCATTTATGTGGCCACACTTATATTGACCGTATTTTTTAGATTGTAAGACGTTTTGTATTAAATCCTTACATTGAAAGGTATTTCCTGATGCATAAACTTGAGAAAATTAGCTAGGAACATAATTTATGATAGACTTTCGAAGAAGCTGGGACTTTTATTGTTTTAAAATATTTCCCGAAAAACATACCGCCGCGAATCGAGAGGAGACACGAGTGATTTTTTTATTTTTGAAAAAATTGATTTTTTATTATTATTGGCTTTATTATTATTACCTTCCTGAATCCACTGGTATGGCCAGTTTTTTTTCTGACCATTAGAAATAATTGTAAAAATTCATTGGAAGACATGACACGGCTGCCACATACCTGTGTGAAGTTGGCACCCCTCATTGTGAATTTAAATATGAAAACTACACAGGAGTTTTGCCCAAGTTTTGCCCAGTTTTGCCCACCCATTAATTAATTTTGCCCACCCTTCGTAACGCTGTAAATCAAACTTTATTTTTTGACCCACTTTGAAAAAGCTAGCACCCCTCAATTTGAAATTTAACAAAACAATTGTACAATTATTTTGCCCAAGTTTTGCCCAGTTTTGCCCACCCATTAATTAATTTTGCCCACCTTTTATAACGCCGTAAATCAAAAAAATCTTTGTTGACCACGTGTGAAGCTGGCACCCCCCATTACGAATTAAAATATGAAATCCACACAAAAGTTTTGCCCGAGTTTTGCCCAGTTTTGCCCACCCATTAATTAATTTTGCCCACCTTTTATAACGCCGTAAATCAAAAAAATCTTTGTTGACCACGTGTGAAGCTGGCACCCCCCATTACGAATTGAAATATGAAAACCACACTAAAGTTTTGCCCAAGTTTTGCCCAGTTTTGCCCACCCATTAATTAATTTTGCCCACCTTTTATAACGCCATAAATCAAATTTTATTTTTTGACCCATTTTTTAAACTAGCACCCCTCATTAGGAAATTTACAAAAAAAAGTATACTATTATTTTGCCCAGGTATTGCCCAGTTTTGCCCACCCATTAATTAATTTTGCCCACCTTTTATAACGAAGTAAATCAAAAAAATCTTTGCTGACCACGTGTGAAGCTGGCACCCCCCATTACGAATTAAAATATGAAATCCACACAAAAGTTTTGCCCGAGTTTTGCCCAGTTTTGCCCAACCATTAATTAATTTTGCCCACCTTTTATAAAGCCGTAAATCAAGAAAATCTTCGTTGACCACGTGTGAAGCTGGCACCCCCCATTACGAATTAAAATATGAAAACCACACTAAAGTTTTGCCCGAGTTTTGCCCAGTTTTTCCCACCCATTAATTAATTTTGCCCACCTTTTATAACGCCGTATATCAAAAAATCTTTGTTGACCACGTGTGAAGCTGGCACCCCCCATTACGAATTAAAATATGAAATCCACACAAAAGTTTTGCCCCAGTTTTGCCCAGTTTTGCCCACCCATTAATTAATTTTGCCCACCTTTTATAAAGCCGTAAATCAAGAAAATCTTCGTTGACCACGTGTGAAGCTGGCACCCCCCATTACGAATTAAAATATGAAAAACACACTAAAGTTTTGCCCAAGTTTTGCCCAGTTTTGCCCATCCATTAATTAATTTTGTCCACGTTTTCTAACGCTGTAAATAAAATTTTATTTTTTGACCCATTTTTAAACTAGCACCCCTCATTAGGAAATTTACAAAAAAAAATTGTACTATTATTTTGCCCAGGTTTTGCCCAGTTTTGCCCACCCATTAATTAATTTTGCCCACCTTTTATAACGCCGTAAATCAAAAAAATCTATGTTGACCACGTGTGAAGCTGTCACCCCCCATTACGAATTAAAATATGAAATCCACACAAAAGTTTTGCCCGAGTTTTGCCCAGTTTTGCCCACCCATTAATTAATTTTGCCTACCTTTTATAACGCCGTAAATCAAAAAAATCTTTGTTGACCACGTGTGAAGCTGGCACCCCCCATTACGAATTGAAATATGAAAACCACACTAAAGTTTTGCCCAAGTTTTGCCCAGTTTTGCCCACCCATTAATTAATTTTTCCCACCTTTTATAACGCCGTAAATCAAAAAAATCTTTGTTGACCACGTGTGAAGCTGTCACCCCCCATTACGAATTGAAATATGAAAACCACACTAAAGTTTTGCCCAAGTTTTGCCCAGTTTTGCCCACCCATTAATTAATTTTGCCCACCTTTTATAACGCCGTAAATCAAAAAAATCTTTGTTGACCACGTGTGAAGCTGTCACCCCCCATTACGAATTGAAATATGAAACCACACTAAAGTTTTGCCCAAGTTTTGCCCAGTCTTGCCCACCCATTAATTAATTTTGCCCACCTTTTATAACGCCGTAAATCAAAAAAATCTTTGTTGACCACGTGTGAAGCTGGCACCCCCCATTACGAATTGAAATATGAAAACCACACAAAAGTTTTGCCCGAGTTTTGCCCAGTTTTGCCCACCCATTAATTAATTTTGCCCACCTTTTATAACGCCGTAAATCAAAAAAATCTTTGTTGACCACGTGTGAAGCTGGCACCCCCCATTACGAATTGAAATATGAAAACCACACTAAAGTTTTGCCCAAGTTTTGCCCAGTTTTGCCCACCCATTAATTAATTTTGCCCACCTTTTATAACGCCGTAAATCAAAAAAATCTTTGTTGACCACGTGTGAAGCTGGCACCCCCCATTACGAATTGAAATATGAAAACCACACAAAAGTTTTGCCCAAGTTTTGCCCAGTTTTTCCCACCCATTAATTAATTTTGCCTACCTTTTATAACGCCGTAAATCAAAAAAATCTTTGTTGACCACGTGTGAAGCTGGCACCCCCCATTACGAATTGAAATATGAAAACCACACTAAAGTTTTGCCCAAGTTTTGCCCAGTTTTGCCCACCCATTAATTAATTTTGCCCACCTTTTATAACGCCGTAAATCAAAAAAATCTTTGTTGACCACGTGTGAAGCTGGCACCCCCCATTACGAATTGAAATATGAAAACCACACTAAAGTTTTGCCCAAGTTTTGCCCAGTTTTGCCCACCCATTAATTAATTTTGCCCACCTTTTATAACGCCGTAAATCAAAAAAATCTATGTTGACCACGTGTGAAGCTGTCACCCCCCATTACGAATTAAAATATGAAATCCACACAAAAGTTTTGCCCGAGTTTTGCCCAGTTTTGCCCACCCATTAATTAATTTTGCCCACCTTTTATAACGCCGTAAATCAAAAAAATCTTTGTTGACCACGTGTGAAGCTGGCACCCCCCATTACGAATTGAAATATGAAAACCACACAAAAGTTTTGCCCAAGTTTTGCCCAGTTTTGCCCACCCATTAATTAATTTTGCCTACCTTTTATAACGCCGTAAATCAAAAAAATCTTTGTTGACCACGTGTGAAGCTGGCACTCCCCATTACGAATTGAAATATGAAAACCACACTAAAGTTTTGCCCAAGTTTTGCCCAGTTTTGCCCACCCATTAATTAATTTTTCCCACCTTTTATAACGCCGTAAATCAAAAAAATCTTTGTTGACCACGTGTGAAGCTGTCACCCCCCATTACGAATTGAAATATGAAAACCACACTAAAGTTTTGCCCAAGTTTTGCCCAGTTTTGCCCACCCATTAATTAATTTTGCCCACCTTTTATAACGCTGTAAATCAAAAAAATCTATGTTGACCACGTGTGAAGCTGTCACCCCCCATTACGAATTAAAATATGAAATCCACACAAAAGTTTTGCCCGAGTTTTGCCCAGTTTTGCCCACCCATTAATTAATTTTGCCCACCTTTTATAACGCCGTAAATCAAAAAAATCTTTGTTGACCACGTGTGAAGCTGGCACCCCCCATTACGAATTGAAATATGAAAACCACACAAAAGTTTTGCCCAAGTTTTGCCCAGTTTTGCCCACCCATTAATTAATTTTGCCTACCTTTTATAACGCCGTAAATCAAAAAAATCTTTGTTGACCACGTGTGAAGCTGGCACCCCCCATTACGAATTGAAATATGAAAACCACACTAAAGTTTTGCCCAAGTTTTGCCCAGTTTTGCCCACCCATTAATTAATTTTTCCCACCTTTTATAACGCCGTAAATCAAAAAAATCTTTGTTGACCACGTGTGAAGCTGTCACCCCCCATTACGAATTGAAATATGAAAACCACACTAAAGTTTTGCCCAAGTTTTGCCCAGTTTTGCCCACCCATTAATTAATTTTGCCCACCTTTTATAACGCCGTAAATCAAAAAAATCTATGTTGACCACGTGTGAAGCTGTCACCCCCCATTACGAATTAAAATATGAAATCCACACAAAAGTTTTGCCCGAGTTTTGCCCAGTTTTGCCCACCCATTAATTAATTTTGCCCACCTTTTATAACGCCGTAAATCAAAAAAATCTTTGTTGACCACGTGTGAAGCTGGCACCCCCCATTACGAATTGAAATATGAAAACCACACTAAAGTTTTGCCCACCTTTTATAACGCCGTAAATCAAAAAAATCTTTGTTGACCACGTGTGAAGCTGGCACCCCCCATTACGAATTAAAATATGAAATCCACACAAAAGTTTTGCCCCAGTTTTGCCCAGTTTTGCCCACCCATTAATTAATTTTGCCCACCTTTTATAAAGCCGTAAATCAAGAAAATCTTCGTTGACCACGTGTGAAGCTGGCACCCCCCATTACGAATTAAAATATGAAAAACACACTAAAGTTTTGCCCAAGTTTTGCCCAGTTTTGCCCATCCATTAATTAATTTTGTCCACGTTTTCTAACGCTGTAAATAAAATTTTATTTTTTGACCCATTTTTAAACTAGCACCCCTCATTAGGAAATTTACAAAAAAAAATTGTACTATTATTTTGCCCAGGTTTTGCCCAGTTTTGCCCACCCATTAATTAATTTTGCCCACCTTTTATAACGCCGTAAATCAAAAAAATCTATGTTGACCACGTGTGAAGCTGTCACCCCCCATTACGAATTAAAATATGAAATCCACACAAAAGTTTTGCCCGAGTTTTGCCCAGTTTTGCCCACCCATTAATTAATTTTGCCTACCTTTTATAACGCCGTAAATCAAAAAAATCTTTGTTGACCACGTGTGAAGCTGGCACCCCCCATTACGAATTGAAATATGAAAACCACACTAAAGTTTTGCCCAAGTTTTGCCCAGTTTTGCCCACCCATTAATTAATTTTTCCCACCTTTTATAACGCCGTAAATCAAAAAAATCTTTGTTGACCACGTGTGAAGCTGTCACCCCCCATTACGAATTGAAATATGAAAACCACACTAAAGTTTTGCCCAAGTTTTGCCCAGTTTTGCCCACCCATTAATTAATTTTGCCCACCTTTTATAACGCCGTAAATCAAAAAAATCTTTGTTGACCACGTGTGAAGCTGTCACCCCCCATTACGAATTGAAATATGAAACCACACTAAAGTTTTGCCCAAGTTTTGCCCAGTTTTGCCCACCCATTAATTAATTTTGCCCACCTTTTATAACGCCGTAAATCAAAAAAATCTTTGTTGACCACGTGTGAAGCTGGCACCCCCCATTACGAATTGAAATATGAAAACCACACAAAAGTTTTGCCCGAGTTTTGCCCAGTTTTGCCCACCCATTAATTAATTTTGCCCACCTTTTATAACGCCGTAAATCAAAAAAATCTTTGTTGACCACGTGTGAAGCTGGCACCCCCCATTACGAATTGAAATATGAAAACCACACTAAAGTTTTGCCCAAGTTTTGCCCAGTTTTGCCCACCCATTAATTAATTTTGCCCACCTTTTATAACGCCGTAAATCAAAAAAATCTTTGTTGACCACGTGTGAAGCTGGCACCCCCCATTACGAATTGAAATATGAAAACCACACAAAAGTTTTGCCCAAGTTTTGCCCAGTTTTTCCCACCCATTAATTAATTTTGCCTACCTTTTATAACGCCGTAAATCAAAAAAATCTTTGTTGACCACGTGTGAAGCTGGCACCCCCCATTACGAATTGAAATATGAAAACCACACTAAAGTTTTGCCCAAGTTTTGCCCAGTTTTGCCCACCCATTAATTAATTTTGCCCACCTTTTATAACGCCGTAAATCAAAAAAATCTTTGTTGACCACGTGTGAAGCTGGCACCCCCCATTACGAATTGAAATATGAAAACCACACTAAAGTTTTGCCCAAGTTTTGCCCAGTTTTGCCCACCCATTAATTAATTTTGCCCACCTTTTATAACGCCGTAAATCAAAAAAATCTATGTTGACCACGTGTGAAGCTGTCACCCCCCATTACGAATTAAAATATGAAATCCACACAAAAGTTTTGCCCGAGTTTTGCCCAGTTTTGCCCACCCATTAATTAATTTTGCCCACCTTTTATAACGCCGTAAATCAAAAAAATCTTTGTTGACCACGTGTGAAGCTGGCACCCCCCATTACGAATTGAAATATGAAAACCACACAAAAGTTTTGCCCAAGTTTTGCCCAGTTTTGCCCACCCATTAATTAATTTTGCCTACCTTTTATAACGCCGTAAATCAAAAAAATCTTTGTTGACCACGTGTGAAGCTGGCACTCCCCATTACGAATTGAAATATGAAAACCACACTAAAGTTTTGCCCAAGTTTTGCCCAGTTTTGCCCACCCATTAATTAATTTTTCCCACCTTTTATAACGCCGTAAATCAAAAAAATCTTTGTTGACCACGTGTGAAGCTGTCACCCCCCATTACGAATTGAAATATGAAAACCACACTAAAGTTTTGCCCAAGTTTTGCCCAGTTTTGCCCACCCATTAATTAATTTTGCCCACCTTTTATAACGCTGTAAATCAAAAAAATCTATGTTGACCACGTGTGAAGCTGTCACCCCCCATTACGAATTAAAATATGAAATCCACACAAAAGTTTTGCCCGAGTTTTGCCCAGTTTTGCCCACCCATTAATTAATTTTGCCCACCTTTTATAACGCCGTAAATCAAAAAAATCTTTGTTGACCACGTGTGAAGCTGGCACCCCCCATTACGAATTGAAATATGAAAACCACACAAAAGTTTTGCCCAAGTTTTGCCCAGTTTTGCCCACCCATTAATTAATTTTGCCTACCTTTTATAACGCCGTAAATCAAAAAAATCTTTGTTGACCACGTGTGAAGCTGGCACCCCCCATTACGAATTGAAATATGAAAACCACACTAAAGTTTTGCCCAAGTTTTGCCCAGTTTTGCCCACCCATTAATTAATTTTTCCCACCTTTTATAACGCCGTAAATCAAAAAAATCTTTGTTGACCACGTGTGAAGCTGTCACCCCCCATTACGAATTGAAATATGAAAACCACACTAAAGTTTTGCCCAAGTTTTGCCCAGTTTTGCCCACCCATTAATTAATTTTGCCCACCTTTTATAACGCCGTAAATCAAAAAAATCTATGTTGACCACGTGTGAAGCTGTCACCCCCCATTACGAATTAAAATATGAAATCCACACAAAAGTTTTGCCCGAGTTTTGCCCAGTTTTGCCCACCCATTAATTAATTTTGCCCACCTTTTATAACGCCGTAAATCAAAAAAATCTTTGTTGACCACGTGTGAAGCTGGCACCCCCCATTACGAATTGAAATATGAAAACCACACTAAAGTTTTGCCCACCCATTAATTAATTTTGCCCACCTTTTATAACGCCGTAAATCAAAAAAATCTTTGTTGACCACGTGTGAAGCTGGCACCCCCCATTACGAATTGAAATATGAAAACTACACAAAAGTTTTGCCCAAGTTTTGCCCAGTTTTGCCTACCCATTAATTAATTTTGCCCACCTTTTATAACGCCGTAAATCAAGAAAATCTTCGTTGACCACGTGTGAAGCTGGCACCCCGCATTAGGAATTGAAATATGAAAACCACACTAAAGTTTTGCCCAAGTTTTGCCCAGTTTTGCCTACCCATTAATTAATTTTGCCCACCTTTCATAACGGCGTAAATCAAGAAAATCTTCGTTGACCACGTGTGAAGCTGGCACCCCCCCCCCATTACGAATTAAAATATGAAAACCACACTAAGGTTTTGCCCAAGTTTTGCCCAGTTTTGCCCACCCATTAATTAATTTTGCCCACCTTTTATAACGCTGTAAATCAAAAAAATCTTCGTTGACCGCGTGTGAAGTTGGCACCCCCCATTATGAATTAAAATATGAAAACCACACAAAAGTTTTGCCCAAGTTTATCCCAGTTTTGCCCACACATTATTTAATTTTGTCCACCTTTTATAATGCTGTAAATCAAAAAATTCTTTGTTGATCAAGTGTGAAGTTGCCACCCCCCATTTCAAATTAAAATATGAAAAACACACAAAAGTTATGCCCAAGTTTTGCCCACTCATTATTTAATTTTGCCCACCTTTTCCAACGCTGTAAATTGAAAATTCTTTGTTGATAACGTGTGCAGTTCGCACCCCCCATTACGAATTAAAATGTAAAAGCCACACAAAAGTTTTGTTTAAATTTTTCCCAGTCTTGCCCACCTATTATTTAATTTGTCAAGATTTCATAACGTTGTAAATAAAATTTATTTTTTGACCCATTATTTAAACTAGCACCCCACAGTAGGAAAAAAGCACAATTGAGAGGTTATTTTGCCCACCTATTATTTAATTTTGCCCTCTTTTCATAATGCTGTAAATTAAAAAATAGCTCTGTTTATCACTTTGGGCATTTTCACATCCAAATACGAATTAAACTAACCATATTACTAGTGTTACGGGACTTTTCTAGAGATTTCTCCAACTGAAAAAATGTATCCTGTTTTGTCCAGCGTTCTTATAGCATTGCCTGTTTTTAACCGACTTCATTTGTTTTAGTATTCTTTCATTTTACTCTTGTTTTTTCCAAAGCAAAGTTTTTCCTAGTTTTCCCAATTTTCCTTTACTTTCGGCCGTCTTGTCTGTGTCTAGATTTTCGTCCGGATTTACCTAGTTTTCTCCCACTGAGCTCCATATATAACAGGAAATCTGTCTTTCTATTTCCCAAGATGATTTCTAGCGGTCCAGGTTTGCATTCCAGGCAAAAAGTACTGTTTGTTTCGTTTCTTTGCATGATTTAAGAATCATTTATTAATTTGATAAGTATTGCTTAATTAGAGAGACATACATTAGAATAATAGTAAATGTCAACACTAGTATCTAACACTGGTAACGCGGACTATATTTTACCTTTGCCTTTTATTCTTCATTTGCCTTGCAAACGTATGACCGCCAACTGAGAACTCTTGTTATGTATGGAGCTTAGTGGTTTTTGGCCATATTTTGTTCAATTTTTACTAATGCTCCGAGAGTTTTGCCATGCGTTTCAAAAGATTGTCTCAGCTTTGTCCAACGTTTTTACGGAATTAGAGTTTTTTTTTGCACTGTTCATACAATTTTTAAATACTTCCAAATGTTTTGCAGGATTTGCTGGTGTTCCTAAATGAAATTCTAGTTTCGCGTAGCGTGCCTCGATATGAAATTGGCGGCATATGTTGCTCAGACTATGACCAACGTCATAAAAGACCATATTATGACTTTTAAGACATTATATGGAGTGGATCATCTTTACATGGCGATTGTCACCAAACGATGGGCGTAGCGCTTTGTACCAATCACCGAGTAAAGTTGACCCACTCCGTGGGACGTTTTAAACGTCATTAATTAGCCTTATATGTCGTTGATTGTGGCCAAAGACCTTTAAGATACATAGACCGACAATGGAGGATATTACAAATATGCGTTCGAGGCTGAAAAAAGTCACGTGATACCGGTAATTTACCCAAGGAACTTCTAACTGATAAGAAGGAAAGATATTACTGCTTGGCCTCATGAACTGTTTCATTGGCTAGCGGGGATTTACATTACACGTCTACGGAGCCTTCCCTTCTTTACGCTAGAAGTTTTTACCTTGACCACGTGATCAAAACGGAGATGGAATATCCTCCATTCCCATTCAAAAGCATGCGAAATTATGGCAGCCATCTGAAGTAAATTGAAACACCTCAACCGCAAGGTTTGTACGTCAGCTGTGAGTTATTTACCATTAAGTGCTATGGCTAGAATGAGCTTTAAAAATAATTTTCATCAATATATATGAATTTTATGGCATATGTTTTACATGACGCTATTTTTTATATCTAAATATGCGTTATAAATATTGAATTTTCAGAAATAAAGTTAAATAAGGCGATTTATTAATAATTTTATGGATGGTATGTTTGAAAAAGAGTATCTAATTTTTATGCCTGATAAACCGAAATAAAGGCGAAATTAATATGGAAACAGATTGTTAAAGATTATAATTCCACCTTTTTTTAAGTTTGAGTTACAAAAGTAACTGGTAGGGAAGTGTAGATTAAAGGTAACAACTGTTACATAATATAGTAATTTAGAAAATTTTAAATTACTTGTAAAGAAATCTACGTTAAAACTAATTGTTATGTAAAAAGGCAATTAAAAAAATGCATATTAACGAAAGTAACACTATATTTTTATCCTTGGAGGACGTTTATTGAAATACTTACTTGCTATACGGAAAACACAAAAAAATTATTAATAATAAAGTTTTTCTTCTTTTTTCTTTTTTTTAAAGGCCTAAATGAAATAGGGTAGACTAATACTTAATGATACGAAATAAAAAAATACGCTAATAAAAGCATTTTCTTAGGTAAATCAAAATATAAAACATATATGCTGCCGTACAAGAGCTGTGATCAAAAATCCTCAGTTAAACTGACAGTTTGCCGGTCTATGTATCTTAAAAGTCTTTGGTTGCGGCAGTGCCGACGAGCTGGAATTCGACATCACGGCAGATCAGTCATTTGCTTATCATTCATTGAACCCTATTCTTGTGACATAAAAGCCACAAGAATAGGGTCGAACGAATCATCCGCTGATGGCCGACCTGCCGTGGGGTCGAAATCGAGCTCGTCGGCATTGTCTATAGTTGGCGTTGGTTGGGCTTAGACTGTGCTTTGACAGGGGTGTTTGTCCAAACTATGGCAAACCTAGGCATTTTCTGTCTAGATTTTCTCGGCTTGCGTTTGGCCAAACTATAGCAAACCTAGGCATTTTGTATTCCAGAACATGGCGATGCTCACCTAGACGAGTTTCGAGATAAGTTAACAAGCATAAGCTTGGTTATAATGTGACACTCGCTAAGCTTGGGCATTCGCTTTGTCCAGAATCGTCTAACTAATCAAATTTTATATTCGATATGCTGCAACTCTCGTATCGCGGTATCCTACTAAATGCTAGAAATCTATTTGGTGGGTTCTTTATCGTTACTTCATATATTTCTTAAACACAGTCTCGAAAGGCAAATAGAGCATTCAGTCAAATTGATGGGGCGGATATTTCCCAAACAGGCTCTGTAGCATGATTGGCTGTGATGATTTGACAGCAATGCCTCTTTGCGCAATTAGTGTTTCGTTTTTAATTTCCACTCGCTAACTTTTGGTGAATTTTTAGAACTAAAGCAAGCTGTTTAAAATGTTATTCTAAAGTGTTTCGAACTGACTTCGCAGTAGCTCAGTGGTGCGTCGTTTCTCTTCAGTTATGTAAGTGTGAATTTGAATCGAAATGGGAGAAAGTTTCAAAAAATGGAAAGTTTACTTTTTAATATTTATTTAAGGTTCTGACTTTTTTCCTCGTGGAAGAAGGTTGTTCCAAGGAAATAACGCCATTTTATGATCATTTGAGGTCATGCCGGCAAAAGCCGTAGAGAATACCTCATAGCTTAAATAACTAAATAACTATTTATTTAAATTATAAAAAAGAATTTGAATGAAAAAATAGAAAATTTCTATTTTTAAAATGTTACTTAATTTATAAAATGATTTTAAACAATATTAGCGTTTTACATATTGTGATTTTTTTTTAAATGTTCTTTGCAGCGTTTGCGGTCTTTAAGGCACTTCCACCCTTAAGGTAGAGATTCCAATATACTCTAATATATCCAGAGATTCTTTAAGGTAGAGATTCCAATATATCGACTCAACCAATTTCACTATTTTTTTTTGTGTGTGTTTTAATAGGTGTGAATCAGTGGCGTGGCGTCCGGTCATCGCTGGATGCGGCGATGACCAAGCAATATTTTAAAACTCTTAATAAGCTTTTAAAACTCTACGATCCAGTTTTAGCAGAACATTTGGAGTTCATGTATAAGTGAAGGTAAGATTTAAAGTTTCTTTTTTGAACACTAGGGGGCTCGGCCCCCTACGAGCTACGCTCGCCAACCCCCGTCCAGACACTGCAGGCTCTAAATGCACGCTAATTTGATCGGATTTAAAAAGATTTCGATAGATTGAATTATAATTTAAAAAACAGTCGCGATCTCCCTATAAACGAATTTCTATTCATTTCTCTTTGATTGGGGAATTTTAACGCCAAATCCGCTGCGGTACTACTTGATTATCTCGTCGACTAATTTCGCCAAATTATATAAATCGCCAAACCAATCGCCAAATTATACAAATTGACATAATTTTTATTTTAAATAACGAAAGAAGAAATAAATTCGTACAACATTAATAAAAATACAAATAAAACGTCGAAATAAAAATAACTTGATGACGTAGACAAGTGTAACAACATTTCAAAATAAGCTAATATAAAAGGAATCAAGTAAACAGTCTTTCTCTCCTGGTATTTTTTAACAAAGCGAAAAGAAAGTTCTTTTAAATGGGACTTTTTAATCTGACGTAATTTTTACCAAGCTATTCTTTCTCTTTTAAATATTCACGTAAAAATACTTTAGTTAGAAATTAAATATTATTTGCGCTTTCCTAACAAAAATAGTTGAAAAGATCCTCTCAAAATATTAAATAAATGTCTAGCGCAATTTCTAAATTTAAACTTTTTTGTAATATTATTTTGTGTTCATTTTATGTAATAACTATAATGTGACGTAAATATGACGTAATAATGACGTAAATATGACGTAAATAAGACTTCTAACGCATGTTAATGAATTTATTATTTTACAATATCCTTTCTCTTTTAAAATTCACGTGTATACTTTTTATGACGTAATTTTTAATAAGTTCCTGCTTTTTATACGTAATTATTTAATTCTAATTTGAAAGTTTTTTTCCTGTTTATAATAGTCACGTGTAAATAAATTTTTTATTTGAAGCAAGCATTATTGCTTGCGCTTTTTATACAGTTGGCAACAGTTTAAATTAGTACAATTTTCTGAAATCAGTAAAAAATATCTCTAGAAATGCTGAAAATTTCAATTTAAAATAGAAATAAAACCTGAAAAAATGAGTCAAAATAAAAAAACTAATGCAATCTGCACTCCGGCAAATTCTAACGCATAAAATTATCTAAAAATGATTACACTGCCATGTATAGTTTTTGCTGCTATAAAACTTTTTTAGTGGAACGATTTTGTCCAACTTTAGCATTAAATATCTCTTAAAATAATTCTTCGATTTGAAAACTGTCTGCATCAGCGTGTTTATCAAACATTTCTGTATAAAACCACCGATTTTCATATTTTTGTATGCATTATTTTTCTTAATATTAACGAAGAAAGACCTCCGGTCACAAAAAGTTCAAAACCGGCGGCGGCGGCGGTGACAGCGGTAGTTACTTTTTTTTAGAATAGAGAGATTCAACCATTGAATTTTAGAGTTAATAATTTTTCACCACAAACTTAAATAATTGCGATGACCACAGAAAATTTTCACGCCACGCCACTGGTGCGAATCGCTCATACATTCGTTTATGTGACATCGGTTGTAACGAATTTTATGAATATTCAGGATAGATTGCTTCAGGACGAGGTTGCAACATCCTGTTTTCATATTTTAATTCGTAATGGGGGGTGCCAGCTTCACACGTGGTCAACAAAGATTTTTTTGATTTACGGCGTTATAAAAGGTGGGCAAAATTAATTAATGGGTGGGCAAAACTGGGCAAAACCTGGGCAAAATAATAGTACAATTATTTTTGTAAATTTCCTAATGATGGGTAGTAGTTTAAAAATTGGTCAAAAAATAAAATTTGATTTACAGCGTTAGAAAAGGTGGGCAAAATTAATTAATCGATGGGCAAAACTGGGCAAAACTTTAGTGTGGTTTTCATATTTTAATTCGTAATGCGGGGTGCCAGCTTCACACGTGGTCAACGAAGATTTTCTTGATTTACGGCTTTATAAAAGGTGGGCAAAACTGGGCAAAACTCGGGCAAAACTTTTGTGTGGATTTCATATTTTAATTCGTAATGGGGGGTGCCAGCTTCACACGTGGTCAACATAGATTTTTTTGATTTACGGCGTTATAAAAGGTGGGCAAAATTAATTAATGGGTGGGCAAAACTGGGCAAAACTTGGGCAAAACTTTAGTGTGGTTTTCATATTTCAATTCGTAATGGGGGGTGCCAGCTTCACACGTGGTCAACAAAGATTTTTTTGATTTACGGCGTTATAAAAGGTGGGCAAAATTAATTAATGAGTGGGCAAAACTGGGCAAAACTTGGGCAAAACTTTAGTGTGGTTTTCATATTTCAATTCGTAATGGGGGGTGCCAGCTTCACACGTGGTCAACAAAGATTTTTTTGATTTACGGCGTTATAAAAGGTGAGCAAAATTAATTAATGGGTGGGCGAAACTGGGCAAAACCTGGGCAAAATAATAGTACAATTTTTTTTGTAAATTTCCTAATGAGGGGTGCTAGTTTAAAAATGGGTCAAAAAATAAAATTTGATTTACAGCGTTAGAAAAGGTGGGCAAAATTAATTAATGGATGGGAAAAACTGGGCAAAACTTGGGCAAAACTTTACAATGGTTTTCATATTTTAATTCGTAATGGGGGGTGCCAGCTTCACACGTGGTCAACGAAGATTTTCTTGATTTACGGCTTTATAAAAGGTGGGCAAAACTGGGCAAAACTCGGGCAAAACTTTTGTGTGGATTTCATATTTTAATTCGTAATGGGGGGTGCCAGCTTCACACGTGGTCAACATAGATTTTTTTGATTTACGGCGTTATAAAAGGTGGGCAAAATTAATTAATGGGTGGGCAAAACTGGGCAAAACTTGGGCAAAACTTTAGTGTGGTTTTCATATTTCAATTCGTAATGGGGGGTGCCAGCTTCACACGTGGTCAACAAAGATTTTTTTGATTTACGGCGTTATAAAAGGTGGGCAAAATTAATTAATGAGTGGGCAAAACTGGGCAAAACTTGGGCAAAACTTTAGTGTGGTTTTCATATTTCAATTCGTAATGGGGGGTGCCAGCTTCACACGTGGTCAACAAAGATTTTTTTGATTTACGGCGTTATAAAAGGTGAGCAAAATTAATTAATGGGTGGGCGAAACTGGGCAAAACCTGGGCAAAATAATAGTACAATTTTTTTTGTAAATTTCCTAATGAGGGGTGCTAGTTTAAAAATGGGTCAAAAAATAAAATTTGATTTACAGCGTTAGAAAAGGTGGGCAAAATTAATTAATGGATGGGCAAAACTGGGCAAAACTTGGGCAAAACTTTACAATGGTTTTCATATTTTAATTCGTAATGGGGGGTGCCAGCTTCACACGTGGTCAACGAAGATTTTCTTGATTTACGGCTTTATAAAAGGTGGGCAAAATTAATAAATGGGTGGGCAAAACTGGGCAAAACTCGGGCAAAACTTTTGTGTGGATTTCATATTTTAATTCGTAATGGGGGGTGCCAGCTTCACACGTGGTCAACAAAGATTTTTTTGATTTACGGCGTTATAAAAGGTGGGCAAAATTAATTAATGGGTGGGCAAAACTGGGCAAAACTTGGGCAAAACTTCAGTGTGGTTTTCATATTTTAATTCGTAATGGGGGGTGCCAGCTTCACACGTGGTCAACGAAGATTTTCTTGATTTACGGCTTTATAAAAGGTGGGCAAAATTAATTAATGGGTGGGCAAAACTGGGCAAAACTCGGGCAAAACTTTTGTGTGGATTTCATATTTTAATTCGTAATGGGGGGTGCGAGCTTCACACGTGGTCAGCAAAGATTTTTTTGATTTACGGCGTTATAAAAGGTGGGCAAAATTAATTAATGGGTGGGCAAAACTGGGCAAAACCTGGGCAAAATAATAGTAGAATTTTTTTTGTAAATTTCCTAATGAGGGGTGCTAGTTTAAAAAATGGGTCAAAAAATAAAATTTGATTTATGGCGTTATAAAAGGTGGGCAAAATTAATTAATGGGTGGGCAAAACTGGGCAAAACTTGGGCAAAACTTTAGTGTGGTTTTCATATTTCAATTCGTAATGGGGGGTGCCAGCTTCACACGTGGTCAACAAAGATTTTTTTGATTTACGGCGTTATAAAAGGTGGGCTAAATTAATTAATGGGTGGGCAAAACTGGGCAAAACTCCGGCAAAACTTTTGTGTGGATTTCATATTTTAATTCGTAATGGGGGGTGCCAGCTTCACACGTGGTCAACAAAGATTTTTTTGATTTACGGCGTTATAAAAGGTGGGCAAAATTAATTAATGGGTGGGCAAAACTGGGCAAAACTTGGGCAAAATAATTGTACAATTGTTTTGTTAAATTTCAAATTGAGGGGTGCTAGCTTTTTCAAAGTGGGTCAAAAAATAAAGTTTGATTTACAGCGTTACGAAGGGTGGGCAAAATTAATTAATGGGTGGGCAAAACTGGGCAAAACTTGGGCAAAACTCCTGTGTAGTTTTCATGTTTAAATTCACAATGAGGGGTGCCAACTTCACACAGGTCTGCCACATCCATTCAAATTAATTTTACGCTAACATTTTGTACTTGATTTTATTTTTATATTCTACTCGCACCACTATATTTTTAAAATAAATTTTGTAGTATGCACATGTTGTCACAGTTCAGGTAAAAGTGCTTCCTAGAAAATATGTGGTGCTAACCGAACAAAAATGCGTATAACATATGTTGATCCGGAAGTGACATAGAACCCGTACGCGTTGAAACATTCCCCCATTTATTATATGAAAGTAAATTTTATACAATTTTTGTGGTACAAAAAAGCGTAAGATGTTGACAGCTATGATTTAACCCTTTGAGGGGCAAAGTACTTCTGTTGAAAAAATGTTAAAATGATTGACTGACACCGGGATTTATGAACAAATTTATATGAAAGTATGTAAAAGCTTTTTTTCCCGCATTCATTAACCTCCTAGTGCATGATTTTTTTATTTTTCCCTTTAAAAAAATATATTTGGTTCCTTAACACTAGAAAAACCGAGAATTTTATTCAAATTTTAGAAAAATATTTCGTACCAGAATTTTTATTTTAAATTAAAACTTATCCATTTAACTGGTTTTTTTTCTTTGTATCTTTTAAACTAGTTTTATAAAAAAAAACAATTTTGGTTCGAACCAAGATATATTCATTTGGTAGCAGTCAAAATGACTGCTCGCGGTATTTCTACTGTTAATGGGCATTCATTAAAGGAAAAATACTGAAAAAATTATCACTATTATATTTTTCAGTATTTTGAATTTTTTAAAATGGTTGCCAAATGGCAAGACCATGCATTAACAGTATTCTAAGCATATTCTACGATATTTCTCTGGTATTTTTTCTATTAATTCTAGGGTGGCATTTTACAGCACGGGATTCTATCCTTTCTTATTTTTCCAAGGCACGAAATTACTTTTGATTTTTAAAGTGTCATTAGGTTCACTGATGTTTAATAGTTAACAAAATACCGTTCATGATTTACAGGTTCAGTAACTGGATGAGTTAGTCTAGCATTGACTCAATCACTAACCTCCAAGTTATGTGCACTTGGCAGACTGGTTGTATTTTTTTCGCAATAAATGACAAAGTTGTACGCAAATCTTGATACTCCTGCGAAAAATAACAATTTAAAATCATAATTACGCTAGTTTTTTGGGGGTGGGTGGGGGGAGATATATTGCTTCATATGGCCTTTGTCGCACTTATTTGCTCGGAGACTACTGACCAGGCCCCTACCTACCGGTGTTAACCCAGCTGAAGGGGTTTGTAATTGCCTGGAAAACAGGGCGATGCATTGTGAGTACATACGCCAGATCGCCGCAGGCGGCGGACCACTCCGCGGCGAACATACCAACAAGCACCCGGGCCGACTATATTAAGCCAAGTTGATGAGTCTAGGTTGTTTATTGCACTTTGCAAAACTATGATTGTTGCCGCGCACCACGTACTTGCCATGCCAGTTGCAAAAGGGCTGGGTTATTTTTGATGCCTAAAAGGTGGTAAAATTCTTAGCTGTAGAAGGGGGCAATTTTGAGGGAAATTAAAAATCGGAATGGCCGAAAAGCTAAGATTTACCGCTGAAGGGTTAATTTTGGGCCGAAATGCAAGGCAGACGAATCGCTGCAGAGGGAGACGGTAATAAACCTGACATCAATGCCTCGATCGTCATCCTATCTGCAGTGCCTACTGCTCGTTTGTGTTTACTTTGTTTTGCCGGTTACTAAACGTTATATATCCTGTTGATTGGCACCTGCACATTGCTACTCAAGTTGATCTCGTAATTTAGAACCTTGATCAGATGACGAGACCTTCACCTGGCAAGGCACCTCCAGAGGTAATTCACAGGTAACGTGGAGGACTTCGCACTCACGACGGATTTTACATGAACCAGGCGCCCCATTAGCGTACATGACGGAAATTTAGCCGGCAGTTAGCTTTGGTCCTGTGACCAACGGCTACGAGTATATTGTTCTACCAGCTTGGCCACCGCTGCCCGATCTAATTGGGATTGCTTGGAATTTATGAAGCATAAATTGTTGATGCATACTTGTCAAATGAAAATGATAATTTTTTTGTATGGGGGGTGGGTAGAGAAAACAAAGAGTGGGGCTCCGTAGATAGACAAATTGCACCATGTGTTATTTTTTTTTTTTGGGGGGGGGGTGGCGAATTGTTAGGCAAACTTAACGTTGCAAGGGACATAAGACTACGCCTTACTACCATACCCCATCGGGGAAAATCTGGCTCCGTGGGCTGTCCCATTGGAGCGGGTCCGGTAGCTCCTGTGGACAGAGTCCTATTGCACCTAATAAAGAGGCAAACTCTCAAAAAAAAGAAAAAAAAGGGGGGGAACTCCCCCGAGTGGTCAGCCTGGCCGGCCACCCGAGGGGTCCTGGGGGGAAGCTGGAAGAGAATGGTTTTTAGACATGACATATTTATTAATACAATTACTACATTAAATAAACTAAACTGTTATACTTATTAATCTTACTATTTAATAATCAACTTACTTAATCTTAATACTTAAAAATCAATTAGAAACATTAATACTATATCGTCATTCTAACTACTCTTACCAACTTAACTTAGTATTTATCATGAGACTTAATATTTGACCTTGATACTTTTATTATGCGTTGGCTTTTTTGCTTTAAACTGCTAGTTGATTTTACCCATTGAGGAGAACTACGCTTAACTGTGATGTGCATCGTGGAAGCCAGAAAAAAAGACTCATATGAGTAGTGCGTCTTGAATTTAAGATATGATGGGGCCGCGATGCAGAGAAGCTGGAGAAACTAAATGCTAAAATTACAACTTTTAACTATTAACTCAAGACTTATAACTAAGCTATAACTTATCACCCTTTTAGCTGTTAATGTTCTCCCCATTATCTAGCCTAGTCCCTATTATGATTTAACTTAGTAACTATTATTTATTAACTGATATTAATTAACTTATACTTAGCCTCTTGTGGTCTTCTGTCTTCTTCTTCCGCTCTTCCGCTCTTCAGGGCTGGTTGGCTTCTTGTATATATATATATATATATATATTTTGTTTCAGAACACTTATACATGGACGGACAATGTGGTGACGGAGGCTTTTTGATGCTTTTTGATTTGCCATTGTGCAAAGCTTGCTCGGCCGGGGGTGAAGTGCAATTCTTCTGTTGCGGGCCATGGCCAGCTGATACTGTGCGGCTACCGCTCACCACATATGGAAATTAAACAAAACCTGCTTTTATTATTTTTTTGTGGCGATAGGATGCCCTAGGCCTTTTTTAATATTAAACACATAATACATTAAACACAAATTGCACCGCGGGTAACATTTAACATTTATTAGTTACGTTCTTATTCCTTGTGTGTTACTGACTGAGTGTTGTGATGTTGTCGCAATTTATTTGGAGCCATCTCATAACTGATCTTGCTTTTTGTTGTACGTGTTTGTTGTTACCTACCTGTTTGTGCATAAACACAACGAGATTCTTCCATGGATATGGATAAGAATTTCCATTCAGGGTACCGACTATTGGTCTCAAATTAAATAACTTATCTTTCCCATTAGACAATGTATAATCGTTGGGAAAATTGTCGTATACTTTCAAATGTATTCAAGATCATAGTGGGACTACCTGGTGGTACGCCAATGATAGGGTTACCAAACAATCTTATGATTTAAAGTTTTCCAAACTACTCAGGATACAAATTCTTAGATACTTTTTATGTCTGTTGAGTATATCTTGAGTGGTCTTTTGAAGATATTTTAGAACACTATACAGGCTTGTTTGTTCAGATATATCGCTCGAAAAGTACTAGGGGGAAAAATACAAAAAATATTTATGGTGTTTTTAATGATAAACCACTTTCAGGCAGAGAAACATCTCCAATAATCTTTATCCAAGAAAGATCAGGCTGAAGAGTTTGAAGCTTTCACTTTTTCCTGTTTCCGTTTACGTTTACCTGACTGCTTTTGGTTTGATGTAGATGGAATATTCCCTATCACCATCAACATTCTAGTCAATTTCATTAGCTGATTTATCTGTTTCTAAATGACAATCAGTCTCATAATAAATGTCTGAACGATTTTTGAATAGAAGGTTTGGATCAAAATGTGGATCATCATAGCTGTCATTCTAAGAAATGTTATGATCACATGACAATGCAATCCATATTTCTTCTGTTAATATTTTTTTTTAGTGTCTTTGCTTTAAAATATATTTTGAACATGATGAGGCTTCATCAGAACAAATTTTTGATAAGAAAATTGAGAAAAAGAAAGATGAAACAATAAATAAACTCATTGAACAGAATACTAAGAATGTAAATAAAAGCGGAACTCAATTCATAGTGTTGCCAAATGGCAACAAACGCATATTCGCATGCATACAATATTTGTTGCAAAAAACCTTACTCAAAATTATTTAAAATAACTTTTAAAAGCATGTTTTTTTGAGAAATATTTTTTTCAAGTTAAATTTTTCATTTTAAATATTTTTTATTTGTGTTTGAAATCCATCTATGGCTAGGAAAATGGAAGGCTTCAAAAGTTGCCTTTTATTTGTAACTGATAAACAACTATTATCACCTATGGTATTTCTAATGAACTAAACCTAATAAGTAAAGCTACTGTAGTCCATGGCGGCGAATTTCGATTTTTATAGCTCATTCGATTCGTCTCATCGAGCTTAGTAATTTTATACCTCGCATATCGGCTATTGAGTTTTTATAATGACAGAAGGCCGGGTCAAAGTTCAAAATTTCGTTCATTGGAAAGCAGATTCCTTCAAAGAAATAACTGCGATTGAAGTTTACTAATTGTTTTTACAGTGCCATTCATTGCCAATAACTACTATAACGTTATATTATTGCTGTTATTATAAGAAAATAATGACGAAAACTACGTCGCCTCTACAGATGTTTTAACTGTTTTAACTCGTTGCACTCGTATGTCCAATTTGACTGCACATAATCTTTCTTTGTAAAATTTGTTTTTAGCACCAGTAATAAAGGAAAATAAAATTTACCTTATTTAATTAGAACATTTTTGAAATTGTGTACTCGAAGGAAACTTCTTTATAAAATTTGTGTAAGAGATGCCCGAAACGAGACGGTTAAAATTCAAGAAAGAAATCAGAGCGGTTTTGAATGCGTCGTTGAGTCAGCTGAAGAAGTCTTTGCTCATTGTTCGGACTATGATACATATTTTTATTTTCCTCGCTTCTTCGGAATAAACAATGTATCAAAAACTGACTATCATCAATGCATGCCAATGTAAGAACCATAAATAAATTTAAATCTCACTTATTCCTTTGACGGCCGCTGGTTTTCAATGAACAAAATTTTAAACTTTGACCCGGCCCGCTGTCATTATTAAAACTCAATAGCCGATATGCTAGGTAGCAAATTACTTATCACAATGAGACGAATCGAATGAGCTATAAAAATCAAAATTCGCCACCACGGACTATAGTAGCTTTACTTGTAAGTATAGGGTCAAAATGAATACGTAAAGCATAAAGTTATCAAGAGGCAGCATCAAATAAACTATAAGGAGGGGAAATTTAATGTGTTGCTAATTGGCAACAGCATGCACTAGAGGTTTTATACAAAGCAAAATTTAATTCATGAATTCTGGTGCTAATGTGGCATTTGGGAATTAAAACTAAGTGGTATATATAATATAACGGTGCCTTTCAAGGTGTTAATTCATGTGTTTCACAAAATTGTACAGGAACTTCACGCAAGTTAGAAGTGTCTTAAGTTTATTGGCTCTCCTGAAAAATCGTACATTTCAGGTAAAACTCCCATTATCTCATAAAGTAATCGAGCGATTTTGATAATTTTTTTAGGTTGTAGATTATAAATATATGATCATATGTTTGTTTTTTAATTCATTTCAGATTTTTTCTTTCTTAGTAATGGATAATTTCTAAAAAATTTCCATTGCTCTAAAATAAAAAGTTTTAGTCGCAGAAAAAAACCCTCTGCCACAAATCTTGAGCGCAATCCAGTGAATATGGATTCCAAATTTCATCAAAATCGGTCGCGTAATTTCCGAAGAAAAGTGTCTTAAAGTCTCGTCCCATAGGATTGCACCCTGTCCTGTCTTCCCTTAAGATTAAATACAGTGCCTGATTAACAACAGGGGAAACGTCCACCACTAAAAATAAATAGAAAATTTCACATTACTCAGGTCAGTATTTTTCCACGAATTCTGCACTTAAATAAGACCATAATTTCTAGTAAAATTTACCAGTGGATGTTTACCCCATTGCAGGAATGAGATTTCCGCCTTTTCGTTCAACAGTATGTTCTTGGAGGAAATGTTGTTCACTTAACCGGCTGCCCCGAGATAACTGGGGGGTAAAAGCACTGTTTCCTCATACCATTCGCCGGTGAAGTGGTTAAATCGCAAAAATGTTACAATTAAATGAAATATCGTTTTCGCGAACAAAATACTGGTGTGCAAAAATGCGGAAATCTCATCCCTGCCCCATTGTTAATCAGGCCCTGATTTACCCGTTTGGGTCCATGGGTGCATATATGCACCCTCAAAGAGAGCATACATAAGCTGTTTTAGACAACAGTTAAATAGAAAAGTAATATTTAGTTTCTTTAATTAGAGCATTTTCGTGTTATTTAAGTAAAGGTAACCCTTTTGAAAAAAGTGGTGCCAACCAAACAAAATTTGTGCACAAGCCGCCGGTACTGAAGGGGTTAAATGAGACCTGAAACGTATTCAATCACCTACAATTCTAACTTTTAATTCTTTGAGTTGAATGATTAATCATATTCTAATTTTCCTAATATCCAATCTTATAGTAACATTAGACATGCATGATTGGCACAATGAAGCTATATGGTTAAAGAGGACGAGACAGATAGTACAGTGTCTACCATTTGCAAGAATGGAGTTATGAATAAAGTGGAGGAGACGCATAGTGTACTTACTGTCTACCAGTTGAGAATGAAGTAACTGACGATGTTGTCACAAGACGGCGGCTCCTTTTTTAAAATCAGATATACAGTTCCGATTACCGCCGAGACAAATTTCCCACCAGTAAAACTGAATAGAAAATTTTGTCTTATTTCAGCATCTTATTCATGGAAATATTTTCTCACAAACATGGTAAAAATTTGTATTTGTTTTTACTGGTGTCAGTTTGTCTAGTAAGACAGTCACTTGTTGTCACACTATCGCGGAAACGACATGACTGCCGTGAAAGTAAGTATCCACCAGTAAAAATTAAAATATGTTTGTATCATTATTTATGACTGAAATTTTACATTAATAAGGTGTTCAAATAAGAAGAAAATTTCTATATGAATTTATTGGTGGGGGTTTCCATCGACGGTAATCAACCCCCGCGGAAGCGGTTACAGTTGAAGCTTCACTATTTTAACCCTCTCGCTGCGCAACCCGTGGGTTCTCGGGCAACGTAAAGGTAGCAAAATTTGCGCAACCCGAGATTTCATCGGGGATTCATTTTTCCTTCTAATTAACTCTCCTTGATTGTTCACACCAGTTATTTTTTTATTGTAAATTTTGCCTTATCTAATCGGAGAAATTTCCCGATTAAATCAGACGAAAATTTTTGTTTTGAAAAACCGGTGACAAAAGAGTAAAAATTCTTATAAGACGCTCGTCGCGAAGGAGTTAAATACGCAATTTTTCAAGCTATTTTGATAAAACAATTACGCAGCGAGAGGGTTAAGGATATATCATTTCCTCTTTATTAATAGTTCCATGTTTGCAAGTGAGTTTCTTGAGGAATGGGGATAAAATAGCAGCTGTTGTTTGATGACATCGGACAAGCTCCCCTGAATACTAGGGCTATGCAAAGACGCAACAAGTTGGAAATTGCTCGTCAAACGTGGCAAATGAGATGCGTTCGTACTATAACTAGTTTTACAAATATTTTTTGCACCGCATATTGTACTGAATGTATATTTTAGTGCACTTCAAAAGTGCATATCCATTTCATGCAGTTCAAAGGGCTGTAACATCATTAAAATGCACTTGAAATAATTTTTCCCCATTGGCCATAATGTAACAGAAAACATTTGACTGTCCCTGTAATTAAACTATACATCCTATTTTCATAAAATTTGAAATGACTCGATAAAATTTTGCAACAATTATATATTTAAAATTCCAGACCATTCGGTTGGGTAGCTTTTGCTTTGTTATAAGCGGACAGGCGGATAGACGGACCGAACGACGGCTATAGGTGCTGCGTATTTATATAAATACGAACGCACCTAAAAATGAAAGCTGTCGTAGCCGGATTTTTTTCAGCAGTTGTACGACCCCCTGAATTTAACTCTTTCAGGGGTGGTGGTTTCATAAAGATACCACTTAATTGTAATTCTCAAAAGGTACAATGGTTCCAGAATTTTGATAAAATATTTTCCACTTAATCTGAAAGTGAAATATAGTGTTATTCTTATTTCCAATTAAATTAGCTGGTTAATTCCGAGGCCATTCGTTTATTTCAACACTTTAGCATTGAAAATGCTTTGCCTCTGAAAGGGTTAAGCACTAGCATGTTCTAAAAGTTTTGTTTGACTTAATTAATCTCAGAAAAATAAGGGTAAAAATACTTAAAAAAATTAGTGTTATTCAATTTTAAGGGTCGTACAAACGCTAAAAATAAAATCCGCCCACGACAGCCACCTCTTTTGTGTCATCGCGCAGACCTAATATTCAGGGGTCTGTGGCTTACACATCAGTAATTTTTAAAAGGTTTCTTTTACTTAGTTAACCTCAGATAAATAAGGCGAGAAAAATGTTTAAAAATTATTGATATAGGATATTGAAGGAACTGTATGAAGACTGAAAAAAATCCGTCTACGACTGTGTACTGCTGGATGTTTTAAAAATAAAATTTTCATAGTTTATTTGAAAAAAATATAGAATTGAAAATAATTATACATTAATAATTGTCATTTTATTTTTATTTCATTTATTTTAAATGTTGATTATATCGCCTCTTACCAGTGTTCTCAGTGGGCTGCTATTTTTAAATTCTAATTTCTTGATTGGCACCACTTTTATGAAATAGTATAAATTCGCCTTATTTAATGACATATTAATTAAGGCGCAAAGAAGGGGAATCTTACAATTTCACAAAAGTGGCGACAATCGTGAAATCTGAATTTTAAAAAAAAGTAGCCCACAGCAACACTGCCTCTGACTATGCGTGTTTGAATGTACAGAAATTTAATTTCAAACTTTTTTAATACAGATGAAAAATATTTAAATACAAAATTTTGGTTGTGCAATTTATAACGGAAATTTTGAAATTAGAAATAAAAATTTTTAAAATGCCTATTTATATATTTTATAGGATTTTGTGGTTGTGCTATTTATAACGGAAATTTTAAAATTAGAATTTAAAATTTTAAAAATACATATTTATATATTTTATAGGGTTTTTATACAAATATAGAATTAAAGAGTATAATACGATATTAATAATCATTTTATTATTTATTTGAAAAAAAATATATATATATTGATTATATATACTCATAATATATGTGCTTGAATGTGCAAAATTTTAATTACAAACTTTCTAAATACAGATGGTGGCCGAGAGGTTCTGCTCTTGAAGCTGGTAGACGGGAGGCGCTGGGATCGAACCCAATCGTGCTCGTCGGCCTAATCGTTCTGAGTTTTCGTGCTTTTCTTCGAACAATGGATTTCCATGCGTAAATACGGGTTAGGTTCCCTTAGAAAGACCCCACGAAGGGCACCACCCCGGGCCTATATCCGTCGAGTTGATAATTGGCCGTCAAAAATTAACCCAACCTAATGTAGAATATTTAAATGCAAATTTGTGTTTATACAATTTATGAAAATATTTTTATTAAAAATATCTAGCTTGTTATGTATTCAGTATTATTTTCGGCGAGGATCTTATTTTATCATCACATGATCAAATTTGTGTTTATACAATTTATGAAGAAACTTTTATTAAACGAAAATTAATAATGAATACATAACAAGCTTGATATTTTTAATAAAAATATTTAATAAACTTGTATAAAACACAATTGATATTCAAATTGGAGTACCCTTAGTGGGGTCTTTCTAAGGGAACCTAACCCGTATTTACGCATGGAAATCCATGGTTCGAAGAAAACCACGAAAACTCCGAACGATTAGGCCGACGAGCATGATTGGGTTCGAACCCAGCGCCTCCCGTCTACCAGTTTCGAGAGCAGAACCTCTCGGCCACCATCTTTATTTAGAAAGTTTGTAATTAAAATTTTGCGCATTCAAACACACATATTATGTGACTATATAATCAATATATATATATATATACATATATATATATTTATATTTAAAAAGTACATAATATATGCTGGGTGTGTAAATTGATAAAAATATCCATTTTTTAAAGTTTAAATAAAAAACTAAATTTTGTGAGAGATTTTATGAAAAATCATTAAAAAGCTTGTATGAAATATTTAAGTAAAATAACTAAAAAAAGAAAACAAGTATATTAATTTTTAAATTTAATGGGATATGCATAAAGATACAATAATTTATCATGTTGCATAACATATATTTTATGTTTGTAACGCAAAGAAAATGAGAAAATTTTAAATTAAGGAAATTATTAGACCGTGGAAAAAACTAATTGGAATATTTATTTCCAAGCCAGATCCGTGTACGGAATTTCTTGTAAATTAAATGGAATTTTATGCAGTTCTGGAACTATGCTTTTAAGTAAGCATTTTTGAGCACACACACACACACACAAAATGACTACATTTTTAGAAATGTGTATCTTTAACCCCTTAACCTACAATGACGGGCATAGCCCGCGTACGATGATCGAGCCAAATGTAATTTTTTTTCCACTAAAATTTCACAGTAAATATAGTTTAATTTAATCGTCGCAAGGTTCTTCTACATAAGGTTGTTCCATTTGAAGGATAGCCAATCAGAGTAGAGCAGGACTGAAACGTCACGTGGCGGACAAGATCGGAGAGAGACCGGCCGTGACAATGTAAATAGATGAGTAAAAGAACGGAATATGAAGTAAATAATTTTTTTAAAAACAGATCCTCGAAAGTAAACTGAACGAAATCACTTTCCTTAAAATAATTTGTTCAAACACTGATTGGAGTTAGTTAAATATAACATACATAATGGTTAAATAATATCGCGATACATTTGTTTCATTCAAATACTTCAGTACATTCGCGAAAAAAATTACATTTTTAATGCGTAAAAGTACAAATGAAAACTTTTAAACTATTGTAAAATAAAATGAATGGATGAATTATATGAATATGATGACACAGCAGTAATAATAAAAAGACTAGAATTATCAAACAGAATAAATTAAATAAAACTCACATCAAAACTTTTAACAATAATCCATTGTCCGATTACTAGATATAAGTTTTCAAAAAATTTCGAATGTCACTATACTTATTCAGGATCAAAATCAATATGATTCAAATATCTGTAACAATATATACACACACGGCTTGGTTTCTAGAAAAAAAAAGAAAAAGTACCGGAGCTCTAATATTCTGCAGTAATAACAACAAAGTTTATAATCCCCCTGGCCCTGAACCCCCCCCCCCCCCCCCCCACACACACACACACATACGCATATTTATATTTCATACACTACTTCAAATTTTAAAGCAATTTCGTATTCCTCAAAAAGAAATTTATATTTTTGACATATCTTTAGGCATTAATATCTAATAAATTCTAATAAATGAACAGAGCAAAAACATTAAAATCAGGAGTGGGAAAATTTCAGAAAATCCTACTCGTCAGGGACTTCTTTGTATTGGTGCGCACGTGCGCAGCATTTTTAAACTCTGGTCTGTTCTGATTAATATTTAAATATTCACTAAAAATAAAGAAGTACTGGAGCTGCTCCCCTGTGATATTCGGAGCAAATTAAGCACCGTGCAGAGCTAGACAGTTAATCAGAGAGAATATTTTAAGAACACGAACAAAAAGCAGCGAGTAAAAATGGCAGAAACAGTTGCGACTAATTCTGACATTCCTCATCGCCATTCTGAAACCATTGAAAAAAAAAACCTACACAGGACACACTATGTAACATACGTAATTTGGTAGGAAAGAACGCAAAAGATTAGAGATGGGAAAGAAAGAAATAAAAATTTAGGCTTTGATTTTTTAGAAACACTATTTCCGCTAAATTCCGGAGTGAGCGCCGGTGAATTCAGACCAATATTTAAATTTTCACTAAAAACAAAGAAGTAGCGGAGCTGAGAATCAAACAGAATATATTAAATTATTAACGATAATATCCAACGCAAATTAAGCACTGCTTATAGGCTAATACTTCAACCCTACATTAATTTTCATCTTAAATTTCTGCTTCATTTTATTAATCAGAGTAACACGAATATAATATTTAATAAAATAAATATCATCGTTATTCTGTTTGCGAATCGCCGGGTTAGCTAGATACGAAGTGCATGTCGCTGCATCAGCAGCCGATGTACAACAAAACTACGAAAAGTCGAGAAAATTGCACAAAAATCGTTATCACAGCGCTCCCTTCCAGGGTTACATATCCATTTTCAACTGGGATCTGGCGTTTTTTTTAAGGTAAAAAAAAAATCCCTATAACAAAAAAAAAAAAAAAAATAAATTTTTTATGCAATTTTTGACGTTTTCTTTTTTAAATTTTTGCGGCGATTTTTCCATATGAGTAAAAGGAATCCGGCTTTATTTTTTTAGCCCGCTATTGTATTAAATCTTGTCATTTTTTTCAATAAAGTTTATTCGGAGTTTGTACAAAGATTTTCGCATTTTTCTCGAATTTTTTGTGCTATTTTTAGAATTTTCAGATTTGTAAAAGGAACTCGGTTACCAACTTATAGCGAAATATAATAAATTTTCTCCTCTGCGAGTTTCGAACTTTTTTTCCCCCACTTCATGGTGATTTGTCTACATTTGTGAAAGAAATCTGGTTTTAATCTTTTATTCTAATATAGTAAATACTGTCCTCCTTTTTTTTTTTTTTTTTTTTTTTCTTTCATTAAAGTTTATTTTGAATTTCTCGCGATTCTTTTATGCAGTTCTTAGAGATTTTCGCGTTCTGCAGAAATTTTTTGACGCTCGTAAAAGGAATTCGGTTTTGAAATTGTAGCTTAGTATAGTAAATTTTGTCTTTTGCGATTTTCCAGAATAATAATCGCTAGTTAACAAAATTCCCTGAATTTGAAGAATTCGGAATTTCGACTTCCTTATTTGAGACTCTGTACTGTATTGTTAAATCTGTGTACGTGTTCTCCGAGAGTTATTAGAACACGTTGATATAGTGCATTCACTAGTTTTTTTTAAAAAAAGGCTGTTAAAATAATATAAAAATTAAAATCATTCACAGAAAAAAAATCCAACGCAGAACAGCATACAGAATACTATTGAAACGAGCGAAGCCAGGCGAATCCAAAGCGATATAAATTAGCGTCCTATCTTAAATGGAAGAAGTAACCGCAAAATTAAAAGCGAGGTCACATCAAACAAGGTCACGCGCCACGTAGCGGATGGAGTGTGAACTACAGGTAAATACCTAACTGTTTTTTTACTCACACCACTAAAATTATAAAGTTTCTTTCAACTTGATTAATAAATGAAATCGATTTGACAAGGCGAAGAAAACCTCGTGGGATTAAATGCATATGGGTGCTCCTCTTGCTACGCCATTATTTAGCAGTAAATGCTGCAAAATAAAACTCGCTTCCACGAGAGGCTAAAGATTTAGAAAATATGCACCGCCCTAAACGCCCGCGTATGTGGATTATCACTCCGTCCGCTAGATGGCGCAAGTGTGTTAATTTACGCCCGATTCCAACATTAAGTTTGCACGCTTACTTATATCGCTTTGAGGCGAATCTGTCCGCCACGTGACGTAATGCGCGAGCAGTTAAGGAATCTTTACAGTTGGCGCATCGCACGAATGGTACCCTCCTAAATCGTCGAAATTCCATGATTAAACAAGGCGAAAATTTCTATTAAATTTTAGTGGTAGCTATGGATTTGCCAAACCGTAGGTTAAATCGTAGGTTAAGGGGTTAAAACATATATATTTTTTAAACAAAAAATATATTAAAACACATAAAATGTAGCATTAAATAAATTATATTTGTATTAAAGATATATCTATTATAACATCGTAAAAAAGTAATAACGTACCAGGGATCGTAAGGATTAGGAGATTCATTCGATTTAAGGAATTTGAATACCAGTATTTTTGTTTATATTCAAAACTGGTTTTGAAGCGAGCTGTTTTATGAGTGGGATATGGACAAGCAACATTCGTGACTCCAATTTAAATCTTGAATCCTGATTAAGGCTAAGTACCCAGCCAAAAGTATTCTTTTCTGAACGTCTATTAAATTTTAAATAACTAAACAAAATGTGGTGAAATACACATTGCTAAATGATGTACTAAGTTAAATATATTAAAATTACACAAAAATATACATAAATCAACGGTTTCAGCTAGAGTTGCCAGGTTTTCCGCGTAAATCTGGTTTCAAATGCTCTGGACACCATTAATTTCTTATAGTTCATTTCGCCATATATAATTGCAGATAATTCTGTCGATAGATAAGGAGAAGAAAATTACTTTAAAGTACTTTGTTTCAGAGTATGTGGAGCCCCTATTTACGCGGGACACCTGGCAAAACTAGTTTAAACCCTCTTCTGGAGTCATCCTTAGGATATATAGTCAAAATTAATAAAAATGTTTTACTACGTCCCTAAATTAAAAATTCAAAGCATGAACTGTGACCAACCAGCATTAATTTAATTGAAGAGTGAACGGGAAGCAAACGCCATGTATTATCAAAAACTATAACTTCAATAATTCCAACCAAATTGCAGAAATGTTACATGACATATAATTGTTGCACGCTTCCCCCCTTTGCTTTAAAAAATAATAAAAAAATAACAACTTAGTTACGTGATTACATTTCTAGAATCCTCGTATCATTAAAAACTAAAATATTTCAAGCGAAATTTTAAATTTTACATAATCGAGTGTATTTCATGCGCTAGACATTTATTCAATTGAAAAAAATATGTTTATCAGTGATTCAGTTTTTAAAGATATTTTTTCTGTTATTGAATTAACTTGCGGTTAAGGGGGTAAGCGAAATTCACACAAAAAAAGATTTTTACTTTTTTATATCATTGAACAGTTTAAACTTTTATCTTTTCATCGATGTATTACCAGGGCTCCCAAATGGTCCGCCCACTGAATACCAATAAATTTTAACAGAAACTTTTACAATAGGTTTGCGCTAGAATTCACTTTCAAAGGTGTTTCCGTGCCGGTTTGTAAGAAAACTCTAAAAAGAAAATATTTCTAAAGGAAATACTGGTATTCAGTTGGCGGACCATTTGGGAGCTCTGTATTACACATCTTTATATATATATAAAAGTGTTGGATTTTTTCATTCTTTCTAAGAGCACTTCACAGCAGTGGGCTACTTTTTTTAAATTCAGATTTTTTGATTGCCACCACTTTTCTGAAGTGATAAAATTCCCAATTCCCCCCCCCCCCCCCCCGGCCTTAATTAATATGCTATTAAATAAGGCGAATTTTAATATTTCAGAAAAGTGGTGCTAATCAAGAAATCAGAATTTAAAAAAAGTCGTCCACTGGCAACACTGTTTCACAGCATTAATTGACTTTTTCGCAAAGCGTCGATTTTTCAGGTTTGTGGTCCTTTTTGGTCAGGTTTGAAAGTACTAAGAAGTTTTTAAAAACAAAATGTATATTTTAAACATGTAACGTTTTTTCATTACATTAGCTGCCTTTTAAGTAGGATTGTGAAATTTTCAATGTTCACATTATATATATATATTTTATGTTACATAAAATTTAGTTAAAAGTTTCTGGTGCGAATCTTGTTTAAACTAGGTGGGGGTATAATATATTCCGCCGCTCCTCAAGGGGTTGAACTACTACAAAAAATTCGTGGCAATAACACAGTGTGAATGAATATATAGTAGTGGACTGTTAAGGCTGCAGAGTTGCCAAGTCTCCGGCTTTTTGCACACCACTAATATCTTAGAGAAAATCTATTTCTTTTAAATCGCCCAAGCGTTCCAATTTAATAAAACAACAATTTCTGTACTAAAATACTGGTATCCAAAAAGCCGGAGACTTGGCAGCTCTGAGGCTGTTAATCCCTAAACTTCCGAATTCCTCTAGCTAAGTCTATGAGCGTAGAATGCATTCGTATGATTAAAATATCTCCTCGGAAAATTGATATTTTTCACTCGTTTTTTCTTAGTACTCTTCTTAACAGACACCCCCCCCCCCCTTAGTTATCAAAATATTTCTAAAACATTGGCTTAATTTGATATTGTATGTCTTAACCCTATCAGGGGCAAGGTAATTCTGTTCATATAATGCTGAAACGAGTGTATGATACCATAATTTACAAACAAATTTGTTTCAGAATAAGCTAAAGTTGTTGTTCACGTTAATAAAAGGAAATTTTTAATTTCTATATTCTGGTGCCGATGTAGCATTTAAGAATTAAAATTAAGTGGTCCGAAAATAAACCACGCCCTTGAAGGGGTTAAAAGAATGGAGTTATGAATAAAGAGGAGGAGACATTTAGTGTACTGTCTACCAGTTGCGACTGAAGTAACTTAGAAGGTTGTCACAAGATGGCGGCTGTTTTTTTAAAAATCGTATTTTCTGATTACTGCAAAGGCAAACTTCCCACCAGTAAAATTGAATAGAAAATTTCGTCTTATTCATGAAATTTTTTCTCACAAATGCATAAAAATTTCTATTTGTTTTTACTGGAGTCAGAATGACTTTTAAAACTGCCAGTTTGTTTCACTGGTTGTCACAATATGGCGAAACACTGGGCCTAACAACCTCCAAAGTAAACTCCTACCAGTAAAAATTAAAATCTGTTTCTAGCATTATTTATAGCTGAAATTTTGTAATAATAAGGCGTTTAAATAAGGTAAAAAATTCTATATAAATCTACTGGTGGAAGTTTCCACCGGCGGTAAGCAACGCCGGCGAGAGCGGTTATAGTAGAAGCTTGACTATTTTAAGGATATGTCAGTTCCTCTTTATTAATAGTTCCATGGCATAGCTGCCACCCTTTACGCTTTTTTCCTACCACTAAAATTTTCTTATAAATATCGCCTTATTTATTAGTCGAAATCTCACGATTAAACAAGGTGATAATCTCTTCTAAATTTTAGTGGTAGCAAAAAAGCGTAAAGGTTGGCAGCTATGCCATGGTTAAACGCTAACGAACTGTGAATAAGATTTTAACACCTCGCATAAAATGAAGTATATATATTTTAGAAAAAATTTGACAACCAAGAAAAGAGACATATTTTTACCTTTTCAAGGGCGGTTGCTAGACGGCCTAGCCACGTAATTTTAATTCCAAAGCGGGAAAATGGCGCCAAAATATTTAAATACTTCCTCCGTCCAAAATTAGTTGCTACATTTAGGTCGAAAATTTTGTCCCAAATTAGTTGCTACATTTCAAGTAGGTGGAGTCATAAATAACTTTCCGATGCAGTTTAGTTGATCTACTCCAGTAAAATTATTCTACAATGAGTATAACGCAGTATACTAGGTGCTAGTAGTTTAAAAATATAGAAATAGGAAAGTTTGACGATGTAATTTTAATTTTACAAACGTGGGCGGAAAACATTATAATGTCAAGCGGAGGCAACTTGTATAAAATAACCCACCTCCATAAGGAAAAACGTCTTTGTCAAAATCTTCTTCCGCGAGACCTGGCATTTTATCCTGAACCTACATTATTTGCAAGAAATTCCTTAACCCTTTCCAGCACAGACAAATTTTGTTGTAAAATGATGTAATCATCGACTGCCACCGGAATTTACATACGACTTCTTTAGAAATTAAACACCTGTTAATTTATACTTTCATTGTTAATGCAAAATTTTATTAAAATATTCTTGATGCCGTTTGTGAGTTTGGAATTAAAATTAGGTATCCCGGCGCGGACACACGGTGCCGGAAAGGGTTAATCCCTTAACAGTCGCATTAAATTACTGTTTAAAAATTTAAATTGCTTTCTGGCACCACTTTTTTGAAAAAGAAATATTCACCTTATTTAATGACAGGTAAAATGATATCATAATAAAGCCAATTATACTATTTTATAAAACTGGTGGGAATCAAACAATCTGAATAAAAGATACAGCCCATGAAATATCACAGGAGCGAGAATTAAATAGTTAAATATCAATTAAAATTGTTTTATTTGCAATTAAATTTATCATAACTTGGTATTTTCATTCTCATTTTTTTTCTTTCCTCAAATGTAGAACTTATTTTGAGACAATTTTTTGAAGCAAATTTACAGAGTTCTCACGCCCCATTTTGTAAGTACCCCTACCAACAATATACCAGAAAGTTAATTTTCTTCCTAATGAATTCAAGATTCATTAGCTAGAAGAAAGTTTTATGCGATTACTGGTGGAAGAATCATAACAAAATGGGGCGTGGATTCAGATTGTGTGAACCCTGGATTTTTTAAACTAATTTGTTACTGATTTAAGGAGCGACGAAGGGAATGCTCAGTAAGTAAATGTTGTTGATAGTATCCTGATAGCTTTGAAAAATGTTCAGACAAAATCATAAAATTATCAGTATCAATAATCAGTACAAAGGTATTCAAATGTAGCAACTAATTTGGACAGAGGAAGTAACATTTTGCTTTTGTAATGAAATTGCTAAGTTGCAGGTTTTTATTTTCTACGAAATTCGTTTGAATATCCTGGTGTCAATCAAATATTTAATCATTTTGCGAACAGAATTCTTCTGTCCCTGAAAGGGTTAAGAAGAGTACACAGAAAAAATAAGTTAAAAATGTTGAATTCCGCTGAAGATATTTTAAATGTATGAATGCATCACACGACCATAGACTAAGCATTAGCGAGTGCGAGAGTAATTCGGAACTTGAATGGCTAGCAGCCTTAACTCTGAATAGAACTAGAAATAACAAAAGACGTTATCGGTAAACATAATTGCCAATTTAGCTTTCTTATTTATTCAGGAAATCTTAATTCATACCATAAATTCCAAAAAGAACTTTTACTTAGTTACGAAATATCTGTCATTAAATATAGCAAAAGTTACTATTTGGAATCTCTGGAACAAATACAAAATTTTTGAATACAAAAGGAAATTAAGCTAGCAACCAAATCTGTAAAACGATTTTCTAATACAGACAAATGTGGGCGGAGTGTTGCAAACTTAGCTTCTTTTATATTTAAAAAGAACAGCATGATTTTCTGAACAGTAATATTTGTTACATTTAACCCTTTAGTGCGCAGCTTTGCATATATTCAAACAGTGTTTTGGATTTAACATATTTTTTTTTATGCGTATATACCTAATTGACACCATAAATTAAAATAGCAATATCTGCTTTATTTAATAACAGACATTCCGTATTTAAATAAAGCAAAATTAACAATTGAAACTTTCTGGTGTGAAGTCAGATTCTGTGAACTACGTAATTTCTAGAACGTATTCTATCATGGGAATTAAAGGGTTAAAGGCTAAGTTTTATAAAACAAATAATAATATAAAATAAGGTATTTGGAGACATACTTATTTAAATATTTACCAATTTGCAATATTTTAGCGTAAAACAGCCACACGACAGTTGTTTTTACTTGTATTGCATATGTGCAACAGAAAAAAAATATTGACGTATTATATGAAAAAAGTATCTCTAATTTTTTTTTCATTATTTTTCCTGTGTAATAAACCTTTCCGATAATCATATATATTTTTTGCGAAACAAAATAAAAAAATCGCGCATTTAAGGGTTAATAACTGGGATTCTGTGAGCAAATAAAACAAAATTTACTATGCAGAAATTTCAGGAGGATGATAGGATTTTCATTAAAAAGCGCTATATTGAAAAACTGTTTAAGGTCCCCAGTATACTCGACGACCTGTAATTTACAACATACGAGGGTTGGTAAAATAAGATGTTGCCTTAAATATGCAGAGCTTTAGGTAGAAGTGTCAAGTAAGCACATAGTATTCGTCATTCTCTTTGTAGATAATGAGCAAAATAACAGCTGTAATCAGCTTTTCAGGCTCCACAACCCGCATTGTCTAACATACTGTCTGTCACATTTACTAAAAGATATTATCTCTGTTTGGGGAATGACCTTATTATTACTACATAAATAAAATTTGAATCAAATTAGTGAAACCTCATTAAAGGACGCTGCCAAATAGCGGAAACCTATATTTGAGGGACACACTTTCAACCCGTTACACCTATATATCCATATGCCTTTATTTGTGAATAGCACTTCCAAAGAGAGGACAAATTTCGAACTGCTGAGGTAAGAGTTATTTAAAGGTATTACTATATATAAGTATTAGAAAAGTTTAGCCACCGAAAAAGATTTTTTTAACAATTTAAGTGAACCTAAATAATGTAATAAACTTTATTGAACCCTTTCAAGGGAAAGCAATTGCGTTTCTGTAGTGTTGGCTCACACCGGAATATTCGAAAAAATTTGTTTCAAAATAAGGAAAGACAATTCTTTAGGTGTTTTCAAAGTTAGAAAGGTAAATTTAAATTAAAAGTTACTGGTGTGAATCTTGATTAAAATTAGGTGGGATAAATTATATCTCACCTATATTGTTAAAGCACAACCCATTACAACCAAAATTGTTAAACAAATTTTTTTTGGTGGCTAAAATTTTCTAATACAAATATATAGTAATATTTTTAAAAAACTCTTATCTCAGCAGTTCGAAATTTGTCCTCTCTTTGTAAGTGACAGCTATTCAGAAATAAAGGCATATGGATATATAGGTGATACGGGTTGAAAGTGTATCTATGAAATAGAGGTTTCCGCTGTTTCGCAGCGTCTATTAATAAGTTTGCATTAATTTGCTTCAAATTTTATTTCTGTAGTAATAATAAGGTCATTCCCCAAACAGGGGTAATATCTTTTAGTAAATGTGACAGACAGCATGTTAAATATATCCCACCGCCTCTCAAGGGGTTTACTGTAAACGAAAATTCATGTACATGTTAGTGCACATTGACGAACAAATTTTATTAATAAAAAATATAAAAACTGAAAAGAAAATTAAGCGAAACGACAAATATCTCTTTTTTTCACCTGATATACGAAGTAAATTTTCCACTTGATATATTTTTCTGCTGATATGAAAGCGTTTCATTTACGTTTGACAAATAAAGCATTTAATTATTTTATGCAGCAGCAGTTAAAACAAGTAAAAGATTTATTATTTTCATTTATAACAGCTGGTAAAAACATTCAAAGTAAAATTACAAATTTTGTGAACAATTTATTTTTAATCTTTGAATATCCAACGACGATTTAAAATATAAGAAATGTTCTTTTAGTATGAGAAACTCTGAAATTAAATATTGCAACATTTTTGCGTTTTAGTTTTTGCATAGAAGAAATTGAAATTTAATATTTCAAACTTGTTTTACAAAATAACCCCTTGAAGGGTGATGATGCCGTCACGGCATCACATGATTTTAATCCGAAATTGCCACATTGGCACCGGAATTTTATGATGAAAATGTCATATTTATTAAGTACGCGAAAATTTACTTTTACTTGTTTACAAATAAAATCTCTTGATAATACTGGTGTCACTAAATAATTTGAACATTTTACGAACACAATTATCTTGCCCCTGAAAGGGTTTAGACAGGTTTAAAACATAAAGGAAAAAATTAAGTAGTTCGAGGGTCATCTGTTTCAGTGAGAAAATGAAGAGTTAACAATTTGATTAAGTGACTCAAGTTTTGACTACTTAAGGAATCTCTCTCCATCTGTTTATTGAACACCACTTTTTTTCAAAGGAAATTCTTTTTTTCTGAGAAGTTTTTACAGTGACCCACTTTTTATTTCAAACCGATTGAGGCGTTGACATGGGAAAGGGAGAAAGTCACTATTGGCAGTGAGCTACTTTTTTAAAATTCAGATTACTTGTTTGGCATCACTTTTCTGAAATGGTAAAATTCCCCTTGTTATCGCCTTAATTAACATGTCATTAAACAAGACTAATTTTACTATTTTAAAAAAGTGGTGCCAATCAAGAAATCTGAATATAAAAAAAAGTAGTCTTGACAACAGTGACTTACTCCCTCTCCCATGTCAACGCCTCAATGGACTATATTCCAAATCTGGGTTCGAGGCTGAAAAAGTCACATGATACCGGTAATTTACCCAAAAAATTTCTAACTGATAAGAATGGAGGCTACTACTGCTTTCCGCATGAACTGTTTCACCGATGGCAGGGATTTACATTACGTCTATGGAGCCTTCCCTTCTTTACGCTATAAGTTTTTACCTTGACCACGTGATCGTAACGTAGATGGAATATCCACCATTTCAACATCCAAATCCATCTCTATATAATAAAACACAGTGTAACGAATCCGAGGCGAACCCATCAATCTTACAAGTCTCCGATAAAATGGAGCCACGTTAGGCTTCATTTCGATTTGAGATGTGTATGAGAAAACTTATCTGTCTAAATACAAATCTTTTCTACCTGAAATTCCTTCTGTTCAACATAATTTTCTATAGAAGATTCAAAACTAACAAATTTCAGTGATTTACGCAGCCACTTCAGAAATCGGATTGAAAAAAAAAATGTACCGTATTCCGTTATACCATGGAGCTATGAAGATTAAAGGAGAAGATATAAAATACATCACTTGAAGCTATCCTATCCCAGCTGCGTGACGCCAGCCGCGGGTAAACAGAAGAAAAACACCATTAGGCGTGAAAAACATTTTTACAAGGCTGTCCCTTCGTTCTTTCGGATGGGGTTCAACCCGATATACTTCCGCAAAGATCGTACAGAGAAAAAAACACGCTTCGGAAATGCCGCTGTCCGCAACCCCATAACTTGAATGGACAAGGTCCAGCGGGGTTGCAAAAGATGCTTTGGCTAAGTTAGTCAATGGCGGATCTAAGGGGGGGGCGAAGGGGCGATCGCCCCCCCCCCTTGGACTAATAAAGGGTTTGTAAAACGACATTATACATCCTCACAGGAAATAAATTGGGACGGAGCTCGAGCCCGGCGCGACCCGACCCGGGTCGCGCCACTTTAAATCCACGAGACTCAGACTGGGTCAGGTCTTTTCTCTTTTAGAGTCGGGTCGTGCCCTGATCTTAATTTTTTCTGCAGATTCGTGTCGGACCGGACTTCTTTTTCCTCGAGATCGAGCCTGGCCTGGAATTCATTTTTCCTAGAGGTCTGCACTGGCATAAATTTCCAGGTCGGAACTCGGCCCGGAATCAGGGCTTAATTTGCGCCGGAGCCCACCGGAGCTCAGCTCCGGTACTTCTCTGTTTTCAGTAAATATTTAAATATTGGTCGAAAATCACCAGAGCTCATAAATACAGGGCTCCGGAGCCCAGTGCTATAGCACTTCCAAAAAACCTATGCCTAAATTACCTTTCAGTTCGATTTTCTTTTCTGACATTAGGATAAATTTAATTGGATCATTTATTTTTTTATTTAGATATCTCAGATGAAAGGAATATTTTCATTTGTTTTTATTCAACGAGCATCAGTTTGAGGTTTTTAGCCTTCTATTTTCTACGAGAATGAAAAAAACGTTAGTAATTTTTCCAATTATTTTTCATCATGAACGCTGCCCATGTCAAGGCTTTTCTCTGCACATTTAAGAAGCCACTTTCATTTGTAAGTAGATATCATTGCTATATATTGTTTGTTATTCTGATTGAAAGCAACCGAGCAGTGTTTCGTCTTTTTCTATAAAAGCTTCGAATCTTTCTTTTTGTGTGCTAACACTATTTCCGAATCATAATTCTTACATTATTTAATTACAGAATTCTGCGATTAATTAACATTAAAATTAGGCAACGATTTCTATTCGGAAGTAGTGGTAAACTAAAAAGAGGACAGTTAAGTATATGCAAGTAGATATATTTAGAATTTTTATTTTACTAAAGAAAAAACAAGATGATTAAATTTTGCAAATATGAAATATATACATGTGCGGATTGGCATGAAGGCCGTGGGGGGGGGGGGGGGGGGACGCTACGCTTTTAGTACTGCAAAAAATTAGGGCTCCGGTACTTTTCTTGGTAGAAATTAAGCCCTGTCCGGAATAAAAGCTAAACATTCGGTCCGTGTCAGCTCGTATGATAAGCATTATTGGCCCGACCACGACCCGTGCACTCCTCTAAATTCTTCCTCCCGAGCCCAAGTTGGTTCGACCCGACCCGCGTCACGCCAATTTAAATCCACGAGACTCGGGCTCGGTCAAATCTTTTCTCTTTCAGAACCGGGTCGTGCCCTGATCTTAATTTTTTCTGCAGATTCGGGTCGGGTCAGACTTCTTTTTCCTCCAGATCGAGCCTGGCCTGGATTTCATTTTTCCTAGAGGTCTGCACTGGCCAAAATTTCCAGGTCGAGGCTCGGCCCGGAATAAAAGCTAAACATTCGGTCCGTGTCAGCCCGTATGATAAGCATTATTGGCCCGACCACGACCCGTGCATTCCTCTAAATTCTTCCTCCCGAGCCCAAGTTGGTCCGACCCGACCCGGGTCGCGCCAGTTTAAATCCACGAGACTCGAGCTGGGTCAGGTCTTTTCTCTTTCAGAACCGGGACGTGCCCTGATCTTAATTTTTTCTGCAGATTCGGGTCGGGTCAGACTTCTTTTTCCTCCAGATCGAGCCTGGCCTGGATTTCATTTTTCCTAGAGGTCTGCACTGGCCAAAATTTCCAGGTCGGGGCTCGGCCCGGAATAAAAGATAAACATTCGGTCCGTGTCAGCCCGTATGATAAGCATTATTGGCCCGACCACGACCCGTGCATTCCTCTAAATTCTTCCTCCCGAGCCCAAGTTGGTCCGACCCGACCCGCGTCACGCCAATTTAAATCCACGAGACTCGGGCTCGGTCAAATCTTTTCTCTTTCAGAACCGGGTCGTGCCCTGATCTTAATTTTTTCTGCAGATTCGAGTCGGGTCAGACTTCTTTTTCCTCCAGATCGAGCCTGGCCTGGATTTCATTTTTCCTAGAGGTCTGCAATGGCCAAAATTTCCAGGTCGGGGCTCGGCCCGGAATAAAAGCTAAACATTCGGTCCGTGTCAGCTCGTATGAGAAGCATTAATGGCCCGACCACGACCCGTGCACTCCTCTAAATTCTTCCTCCCGAGCCCAAGTTGGTCCGACCCGACCCGGGTCGCGCCAGTTTAAATCCACGAGACTCGAGCTGGGTGAGGTCTTTTCTCTTTCAGAACCGGGACGTGCCCTGATCTTAATTTTTTCTGCAGATTCGGGTCGAGTCAGACTTCTTTTTCCTCCAGATCGAGCCTGGCCTGGATTTCATTTTTCCTAGAGGTCTGCACTGGCCAAAATTTCCAGGTCGGGGCTCGGCCCGGAATAAAAGCTAAACATTCGGTCCGTGTCAGCCCGTATGATAAGCATTATTGGCCCGACCACGACCCGTGCATTCCTCTAAATTCTTCCTCCCGAGCCCAAGTTGGTCCGACCCGACCCGCGTCACGCCAATTTAAATCCACGAGACTCGGCCTCGGTCAAATCTTTTCTCTTTCAGAACCGGGTCGTGCCCTGATCTTAATTTTTTCTGCAGATTCGAGTCGGGTCAGACTTCTTTTTCCTCCAGATCGAGCCTGGCCTGGATTTCATTTTTCCTAGAGGTCTGCAATGGCCAAAATTTCCAGGTCGGGGCTCGGCCCGAAATAAAAGCTAAACATTCGGTCCGTGTCAGCCCGTATGATAAGCATTATTGGCCCGACCACGACCCGTGCATTCCTTTAAATTCTTCCTCCCGAGCCCAAGTTGGTCCGACCCGACCCGCGTCACGCCAATTTAAATCCACGAGACTCGGGCTCGGTCAAATCTTTTGTCTTTCAGAACCGGGTCGTGCCCTGATCTTAATTTTTTCTGCAGATTCGAGTCGGGTCAGACTTCTTTTTCCTCCAGATCGAGCCTGGCCTGGATTTCATTTTTCCTAGAGGTCTGCACTGGCCAAAATTTCCAGGTCGAGGCTCGGCCCGGAATAAAAGCTAAACATTCGGTCCGTGTCAGCCCGTATGATAAGCATTATTGGCCCGACCACGACCCGGGCATTCCTCTAAATTCTTCCTCCCGAGCCCAAGTTGGTCCGACCCGACCCGCGTCACGCCAATTTAAATCCACGAGACTCGGGCTCGGTCAAATCTTTTCTCTTTCAGAACCGGGTCGTGCCCTGATCTTAATTTTTTCTGCAGATTCGAGTCGGGTCAGACTTCTTTTTCCTCCAGATCGAGCCAGGCCTGGATTTCATTTATCCTAGAGGTCTGCAATGGCCAAAATTTCCAGGTCGGGGCTCGGCCCGAAATAAAAGCTAAACATTCGGTCCGTGTCAGCCCGTATGATAAGCATTATTGGCCCGACCACGACCCGTGCACTCCTCTAAATTCTTCCTCCCGAGCCCAAGTTGGTCCGACCCGACCCGGGTCGCGCCAGTTTAAATCCACGAGACTCGGGCTGGGTCAGGTCTTTTCTCTTTCAGAACCGGGACGTGCCCTGATCTTAATTTTTTCTGCAGATTCGGGTCGGGTCAGACTTCTTTTTCCTCCAGATCGAGCCTGGCCTGGATTTCATTTTTCCTAGAGGTCTGCACTGGCCAAAATTTCCAGGTCGGGGCTCGGCCCGGAATAAAAGCTAAACATTCGGTCCGTGTCAGCCCGTATGATAAGCATTATTGGCCCGACCACGACCCGTGCATTCCTCTAAATTCTTCCTCCCGAGCCCAAGTTGGTCCGACCCGATCCGCGTCACGCCAATTTAAATCCACGAGACTCGGGCTCGGTCAAATCTTTTCTCTTTCAGAACCGGGTCGTGCCCTGATTTTAATTTTTTCTGCAGATTCGAGTCGGGTCAGACTTCTTTTTCCTCCAGATCGAGCCTGGCCTGGATTTCATTTTTCCTAGAGGTCTGCAATGGCCAAAATTTCCAGGTCGGGGCTCGGCCCGGAATAAAAGCTAAACATTCGGTCCGTGTCAGCTCGTATGATAAGCATTATTGGCCCGACCACGACCCGTGCACTCCTCTAAATTCTTCCTCCCGAGCCCAAGTTGGTCCGACCCGACCCGGGTCGCGCCAGTTTAAATCCACGAGACTCGAGCTGGGTGAGGTCTTTTCTCTTTCAGAACCGGGACGTGCCCTGATCTTAATTTTTTCTGCAGATTCGGGTCGGGTCAGACTTCTTTTTCCTCCAGATCGAGCCTGGCCTGGATTTCATTTTTCCTAGAGGTCTGCACTGGCCAAAATTTCCAGGTCGGGGCTCGGCCCGGAATAAAAGCTAAACATTCGGTCCGTGTCAGCCCGTATGATAAGCATTATTGGCCCGACCACGACCCGTGCATTCCTCTAAATTCTTCCTCCCGAGCCCAAGTTGGTCCGAGCCGACCCGCGTCACGCCAATTTAAATCCACGAGACTCGGGCTCGGTCAAATCTTTTCTCTTTCAGAACCGGGTCGTAACCTGATCTTAATTTTTTCTGCAGATTCGAGTCGGGGCAGACTTCTTTTTCCTCCAGATCGAGCCTGGCCTGGATTTCATTTTTCCTAGAGGTCTGCAATGGGCAAAATTTCCAGGTCGGGGCTCGGCCCGGAATAAAAGCTAAACATTCGGTCCGTGTCAGCCCGTCTGATAAGCATTATTGGCCCGACCACGACCCGCGCACTCCTGTAAATTCTTCCTCCCGAGCCCAAGTTGGTCCGACCCGACCCGGGTCGCGCCAGTTTAAATCCACGAGACTCGAGCTGGGTGAGGTCTTTTCTCTTTCAGAACCGGGACGTGCTTTGATCTTAATTTTTTCTGCAGATTCGGGTCGAGTCAGACTTCTTTTTCCTCCAGATCGAGCCTGGCCTGGATTTCATTTTTCCTAGAGGTCTGCACTGGCCAAAATTTCCAGGTCGGGGCTCGGCCCGGAATAAAAGCTAAACATTCGGTTCGTGTCAGCCCGTATGATAAGCATTATTGGCCCGACCACGACCCGTGCATTCCTCTAAATTCTTCCTCCCGAGCCCAAGTTGGTCCGACCCGACCCGCGTCACGCCAATTTAAATCCACGAGACTCGGGCTCGGTCAAATCTTTTCTCTTTCAGAACCGGGTCGTGCCCTGATCTTAATTTTTTCTGCAGATTCGAGTCGGGTCAGACTTCCTTTTCCTCCAGATCGAGCCAGGCCTGGATTTCACTTTTCCTAGAGGTCTGCAATGGCCAAAATTTCCAGGTCGGGGCTCGGCCCGGAATAAAAGCTAAACATTCGGTCCGTGTCAGCCCGTATGATAAGCATTATTGGCCCGACCACGACCCGTGCACTCCTCTAAATTCTTCCTCCCGAGCCCAAGTTGGTCCGACCCGACACGGGTCGCACCAGTTTAAATCCACGAGACTCGGGCTGGGTCAGGTCTTTTCTCTTTCAGAACCGGGACGTGCCCTGATCTTAATTTTTTCTGCAGATTCGGGTCGGGTCAGACTTCTTTTTCCTCCAGATCGAGCCTGGCCTGGATTTCATTTTTCCTAGAGTTCTGCACTGGCCAAAATTTTCAGGTCGGGGCTCGGCCCCGAATAAAAGCTAAAGATTCGGTCCGTGTCAGCCCGTATGATAGGATCATAGGATCACCCAACCGGAGCACCCACCAAATTTGGCATAGGTTCAACGCTCCGGCGGAAAACCCCCACCACCAACTACAAAAACCACATACAAGATAACAGTCCCAGAAAAAACAGAAAAACAGGGTTAATTGAAGCAAACTATAGTGAAAATCTCACTAGAACGAAAAATATCTACATACAACAATTACATAGATTATTAGTACAAAAAAAAAAAAAAAAAAAAAAAAAAAAAAGAACACTTTTTGTAAAACACCGACAGTGCACCAAAAAATTACGTAAATTTACAGACGATCAAGCTCAAACACTTGATAACACTTGATAACATAGTAGAAAAAGTCATATACAGTATGAACGAAACTTAACCAAACTATTCGTGAATATCATGTTATCAGTCACTGGAAAACTATGTTTATCACGTTAGTCATATGTAACAAGTCACTGCTACGAAGTAATAATGTTCAGATAAAATGTCCTTGAAAACTGCTTTTGGAAATTGCAAAATTGTCCATTTGCAGTACCTCAGCACTATGTACATAGCTCAAGAATTACCCAATAACTTCAAAAATAGTTCTGGACAAAAGAAACCATTTCGGCAAAGCATGAAGAACCACAGACTTTTCACATGAACGTCACAGGTGGGACAGATGACCTTAATGTCGAAGACATGTTTAATACATCACTTGATCGTAAATGTGTCAGAAATAAAAGTTCCAAGAATAACTGTTTATAAAAGCCGTAAAATAATCCAAAAATAATAACACTACAACTTGTAGAAAAACTGAAGAACCACCTATTGGCACTGTGATAGAGCTGTCCAGAAGAAATGTTTCAGCCCGTATGATAAGCATTATTGGCCCGACCACGACCCGTGCATTCCTCTAAATTCTTCCTCCCGAGCCCAAGTTGGTCCGACCCGACCCGCGTCACGCCAATTTAAATCCACGAGACTCGGCCTCGGTCAAATCTTTTCTCTTTCAGAACCGGGTCGTGCCCTGATCTTAATTTTTTCTGCAGATTCGAGTCGGGTCAGACTTCTTTTTCCTCCATATCGAGCCTGGCCTGGATTTCATTTTTCCTAGAGGTCTGCAATGGCCAAAATTTCCAGGTCGGGGCTCGGCCCGGAATAAAAGCTAAACATTCGGTCCGTGTCAGCTCGTATGATAAGCATTATTGGCCCGACCACGACCCGTGCACTCCTCTAAATTTTTCCTCCCGAGCCCAAGTTGGTCCGACCCGACCCGGGTCGCGCCAGTTTAAATCCACGAGACTCGAGCTGGGTGAGGTCTTTTCTCTTTCAGAACCGGGACGTGCCCTGATCTTAATTTTTTCTGCAGATTCGGGTCGGGTCAGACTTCTTTTTTCTCCAGATCGAGCCTGGCCTGGATTTCATTTATCCTAGAGGTCTGCACTGGCCAAAATTTCCAGGTCGGGGCTCGGCCCGGAATAAAAGCTAAACATTCGGTCCGTGTCAGCCCGTATGATAAGCATTATTGGCCCGACCACGACCCGTGCACTCCTCTAAATTCTTCCTCCCGAGCCCAAGTTGGTCCGACCCGACCCTGGTCGCGCCAGTTTAAATCCACGAGACTCGGGCTTAGTCAGGTCTTTTCTCTTTCAGAACCGGGACGTGCCCTGATCTTAATTTTTTCTGCAGATTCGGGTCGGGTCAGACTTCTTTTTCCTCCAGATCGAGCCTGGCCTGGATTTCATTTTTCCTAGAGGTCTGCACTGGCCAAAATTTCCAGGTCGGGGCTCGGCCCGAAATAAAAGCTAAACATTCGGTCCGTGTCAGCCCGTATGATAAGCATTATTGGCCCGACCACGACCCGTGCACTCCTCTAAATTCTTCCTCCCGAGCCCAAGTTGGTCCGACCCGACCCGGGTCGCGCCAGTTTAAATCCACGAGACTCGGGCTGGGTCAGGTCTTTTCTCTTTCAGAACCGGGACGTGCCCTGATCTTAATTTTTTCTGCAGATTCGGGTCGGGTCAGACTTCTTTTTCCTCGAGATCGAGCCTGGCCTGGACTCCATTTTTTCCTAGAGGCCTGCACAGGCCAAAATTTCCAGGTCGGGGCTCGGCCCGGAATAAAAGCTAAACAGTTGGTCCGTTTCAGCCCGTATGATAAGCATTATTGCCTCGACCACGACCCGTGCACTCCTCTAAATTCTTCCTCCCGATCCCAAGTTGGTCTGCAATCTTACTTATTTGTCATTCGTAAAAATTATATTTGTTTTGCACATTTGTTTAGCGAAATCTTTAGAAATTTAATTTGATTTGATAAGTTACAGAGATGCATTTTTTAAAATTTACTTTTTTACTTTGTAGAGCTTTAAAATTATGATTTTTTTATCAACCGTTTCTTTCATTCTAAAGTGATTTTCTTACTGGTATTTTATTTGAATGCAATTGTCTAAGTCATATTTTTACGTAGTGTTTACGTACATAATTGCCCAAATAGTCATCGCTATAGCCATTAATATTGTTGTTTTTCTGTATTCATGAATTTCGAACATAATTTGAAAATAAAATATGAGCATAAGCAAGTGTGCTTTATGAATAATTTTAATTGCGAAATGCAGGCAGGGCTGGAGTTGATTTTTTAGCTTTTATACCGGGCGGGGCCAATAGTTTTATTTTTTTATGTGGGTTGGTCCTGGGCTTGGGCCTGATAACTTCAGCCCAGGTAAACCCCTAACTGGCATATCGAAGCCACCTTAACTTTTTTTCTTAAATGCTTAATTTCAGTCATCATCCCATAACTACTGAATATACCGGGTGTCCTAAAATGGACTGACTGATTTTAAAATTCAATAAATTGCAAATGGTGACAGATATTAAAAAAATACTTGCAGGAGGGTTATAGATGTTGGGAACAAGGGTGATTATGTTCCAAATTTTCCGCAAATTTAACCCTCTCGCTACGAAAACCCGCGATTTCCACGGCCAACGTAAAATTGGCAAAATTTGCGCAACCCGCAATTTCCGCAGCAAATCTTTTTTTTTGTGATCTAATTCTATTTAAAAAAATCCTGTTTCACAAAGATTTTGGGACATATTTTACTCTAAAATGAGTGCAGATTTGAAATGTGTAATAAAAAATATGCGCAATTTTTTAACCTATTTTGATAAAATAATAATAATAATAATAATAATAATACGCAGCTCCAGGGTTAAGGCATTCGGTTCCAAAAATTTAGAAAATTCACCTGTCTGAAAATTCGGACCTACAAATAATCGCAAATTTTGATAAATTGTCTCCATAAAAAATCTATTTCGTCAATCGTTCACAGAAAATAACTTCAATTTCGCCGAATGATCACAGAAAAAACGCGAATTTGGTCGGGGAGCCCCGGAAAACATGCGAAATTCTTCAAATGATCACAGAAAACGCGAATTTCTTCAAAAGGCAGCGGAAAAGAACTCGAATTTCGTTAAAGCATCGCGGAGAAAACGCAAATTTTGTCAAATAGCCGCGAAAAAAAACCCCGCAAATTTCGTCAGAGGGTCGTGGAGAAAACACGAATTTCTTCATAGAATCGTGGGAAAAAAATGAATTTAGTCAAAGAATCGCTTTAAAAACGCGAATTTAGTCAAAGGATCGCTGAAAAAAAGCGAATTTTGTAGAAGGGTCACGGAAAAAAACGCGAATTTTACCAAAGGTCTGCAAAATTACACTGATTTCGTCAAAGGGTTGCGGAAGAAACGCAAATTTCAACAAAGGGTCGAAGACGAGCGAATTTCATCAAAGAGTCGTGGGGAAAATGCAGTGGTCTCTTTAGAAAACAGCACACTTACATACATTTATTATTATAGGTATAATTTTTAACTTGAAATAATATACTGAACTAATTTTTGAAAAAAAAACAAATTAACCCAAACCCAGTTAGCAGGAATCCACACTCAGCCTGAAATCGATCCGAATCCAAAACAGCTAACCCGACCTGCAACAAAAATAATTAGTGCCAGAAGGGAATCCCCCCATCTGCTGTAACCTTTCAGAAAATTTTCTTTGAATTTCAGAATTTTGTTTTTCTTTTTTACTCTACCCTTGATAATTTTTTTAACTGCGGTTCTTGATTTTAGTTTAAAATAGCAACGAAGATCATGCTGGAAGCAAGAGGTGCTAAATCGGTTCCCGGAGGAGGTAGGCTTAACGACCATTGTTTACAGAGCCATCTATCGCTGCTATTATACAGTAAAATCAAGAATCACGGTAACAAATCTCATGACATCTTATATAACCCTCCTGCAAGATTTTTTTAAATAGCTGTCACCATTCGAAAAGTACTAAATTTTAAAATCCATTTAAGGACACCCGGTATGTTTTTTAATAAGTTTCAAAGCATTCTTTACTGAATTACAACTCACATTAGATATAAAGAAACAAGCAGTCTTATACCAAATTAGTATTTTTTACATAATTCTGGAGATTAAAAAGTATTCCTAAATAATTATTTGGACGTGTCTGTTTACTGCATATAGTTTTTATCTTCAAAAATACCTAGACTTTCTTAAAAAAAAAAAAAAAAAAAACGGGTCAACTCGAACCCTTCTTGCAAGTCGCAGTAGTGAAAACCCAATCCGAAACTGACCCAAACCGGATATAATGTATATCAATCTGCCCCAAACCCAACGCGCTAGGCGCAGATAAAAAGTAAAAGTCAACCCGACCTGTAGTAGAAAAGTAGATGTCAACCGGGCCCAAACCCGACCCGCGTCGAAAAAGTAGAAGTTAGCCCGGCCCATAGCAAAAACGTAGACGTTAACCCGACCCACAGCAAAAAATAGAAATCAACCAGACCCAAACGCGACCCACAGCAAAAAAGTATAAGTTTATCCAACCGGCAGCAAAAAATAGAAGTCAACCGGACCCAAACCCGACCCACAGCAAAAAGTAGAAGTAACACGACCCGCAGTGAAAAAAATTAGCCCCGACCCGCGCATCAGATTGGAGTTTCCAAATTTCTAAAATCGCCCCCCCCCCCCCCCCTTGAGGACTCTCCAGATCCGCCCTTGAAGTTAGTGTCATTTATGAAACAAAGGATAAACGATTATTTCTGTTTGATACATTAAAACATTAAGTACAAAAGTTTTGTTAAGCTATTAAAATGGTCGTTAACAATGTTTGATTTTTCTTTGCATTACAATAATTTAAAAACTAAATAGATATATAAAAAAAAATTAAGGTTACTAAACACTATTCTTATATTTGAATAAAAATAGATTTCGTCTTTTGCTTACAAGTTTTATTGATAGATGTAAAACACATTGAGACTGTTTTATTTCTTTAACATTTATCCTATTTATTAATCAATGTACATATAATTTATTTTTAGAGGGAGGAGGGGGGGGGGGAGGGTAAACGATAAGAATACAATTTTAAAGTGTTATATATAAAAAAATTAGTATTATTTCAATAGTTGCAGCAGACTTTTTTAATTACGCAGTTTTATTGCATATTTGTTAAATTTTTGTTTCATAAAGAAATCTTAATTTTGTTATGGTATATTTGCCAGAAAGCATGGTTTACCAAGAAGTATCTTAAATGCTAATAGTGTGTTTATTAGAACATTAACTGCCCGAGCTTTGCTCATCTAAACGCTTTTATACTGTCAATTATTTTTATCAGTTTTTAAAATTTTAAGTGAAAAACACAATTTTTACTCACCGTCCTACGATGGGCAAATACATTAGTTAGGAATAAACTTCCTGTAATGCATTGGCATTTGTGCAATACTGTACACACAAAAGATAACTTTTCCCTTTTTTTCAAAGTGCTTTTAAGTAACACTATATTGCTTTTCTATTTCTTAGTGAGCACAGTGAATGAATGACATATTTAGGATGAAATTTTAAGTGACTGAACTTCAGCTATTTAGAAAATTAATTTACATTGCCAGAATATAAATCAATAAACATTTCTTTTACATTTGTTCTCTCTGGAATCAGGTACCTTATGAAATAGAACACTTTCCTTTTATTCTGAGATTATTTGCTTATAGCAGAGAAAAATCCCTTTTCTTACATAAACTAGCAAAAAGCAATGTAAAAACACTTCGATAAAATGCAGTGGTTTGTGAAAATATATAGACTGATGTTTTTTATTATGAGTAATATGTTTCAGATTGATCTCCTTTCTTATTCAAATATGTTAATTATTTTAAACTATATTTTAAACAAATGTTTTTAAAAGGTTTATTTTGTGGAAGTATTGAGAAAAATTTACCGATATGACGCGGCAGGAAATAAAATATTTTACATTAATGATGATTATTAGATATTTATCTGTTGGACTGGAAAATAAAACTAAATTCTATAACATAGCTGCCAACATGTACGAATTTTTCATACCACTAAAATTTAACAGAAAATTTTAACTAATAGAATCACCGAAATCCAAGCAGTTTTAACCTTTAAATAAGTCAAAAAATTTCACTTAAATTTTAGTGGTAAGAAAATCTGTACAAGTTGGCAGCTATGTCTATATGTAGTGATTCACTAAGACAATATTTTTACAGCATTGTTTGTAAATGAATTTATAAAACGAACATTTAACTATATAAAGAGGAACAAAGATCTCAAAATAAAAGAAAAAAAAAAAAAAAAAAAAAAAAAACATAATCCAGGTCATTTTACAGAAAATAAATCAAAACCTTCAGCACAACTATTTCTTAAAAAAATTTTTCGTTTTCAACTTATCTCGGAAATGTCGTAGGAAACGACTTTGTGCAGAACGTTTTAGTGCAATTCTTGTAGTAATTTGCCATAAAATTTATTTAAAACAATAGTGGTAGCGAAATAAGTGACCGCTCCAAAGCCTTCATCATGGAAACAAATGTAACATACAAACATCAGTTAAATCCATGCGCCACTGCCCCCTGAGTATCAGGCATGAGCGCTGACACAAAAATGGCAGCTGCCGAAGACGGGTTTCTTTCAGCGTGTGTGTGGTTCCTTCAATTTCGTTACAAATACAGTAGAGCCCCGATTATCCGCGAAGAATTTTTTTTTTTTTTAATTTAAGCCAAATTTTTAAGTTAAATTTTTAAATTTAAGCAAGGAAAATACAGTAAGCCCTACTAATAAATATAAACAGAAAAATTCATACATTCGAAAGTAATAGAATAATATTTCTAGATTCGGTTGCCATGTTTAAAATATCAGATATAAAGTCTTGATGTCTTTTCTTGATTTTATAAAGTAAACGTAAGCACAGCAATTAAAATATTTAACATTTAACTAAGAATATTATGATAAATTCCAGGGGAGCATATCAAGAATAGTTACATTTTTGAGATAGAAAAGGTGTGTCTTAAGCAAGAAGCAAAAATAAGTGACTGATTTTTTTTAAAAAAGGTGTAACTCAACACTTTTTGTACGGTATGTATGGCATTGTTCCCATCTTTGTGTATTGTTCTTTATTTTAGTGATTTAGACGTAAAGCAAAGGTTTCGGCTGTACTGTGCATATGTATGTATTTTAAACGTTTTATTATGTTTTTTGTACACTAAAACATAGTTTTCATGTTGATTTTTCTTTTTTTCGAGTTTACACCACATTTTCTGTCTTTTTCGGGTGATCTGCGATTTTTGTTATCCGCGGTGCCCTTGCCACCCAATTTTGCGGATAATCGGGGCCGTACTGTACTTTAAAAAGTTTTTTTTGCTTTATTTTTCTGATATTAAACAAGTTAAAGAAATCTTTTACAAAATACCGGTGTCTAAATTTAAGGGACCTGAATACTAGACCTGAGAGCTGACGCAGAAATGGATGGCTGCTGAAGGCAGGTTTTTTTTTACGTATGTACGGTCTCCTAAATTTAGACACCAGCATTTTATAAAACATTTCGTTGTCTTATTTAATCTCAGAAATTAAAGCTGAAAAGACTTAAAAAAGTTATTGGTACCAAAATTCAAGGATCCGTACACACGTCGAGTCAGCCATTCGGCAGCCGCCATTTTTGTAACAGAGCTCAGGCAAAGCGATATAAGTAAGCGTCTTATCTTAACCCTCCGTCTACCAGACGGGTCCAATGGACCCGATGGGTACATTCGACATATTTATTCTAACCAGAAATTTCTTTAAAATAAACTAAATATGTAAACCAGACAATAATGAGTTAAGTAAATAAGTTCAATAGTTTTAAATAAGAATTCTGATGTGTAATATTTTTATAATACTTGAGTAAAATTTTCGGTAGTTCTAGGGTTAAATGGGAGAAGTAACCGCAAGATTAAAAGAGAGGTCACATCAATCAAGGTCATGCGCCATGTAGCGGATGGAGGATGAACTACAGGTAGATACCTAACTGTTTTCTTACTGACACCACTAAAATTGTAAAGTTTTTTTCACCTTCATTAATAACTGAAGTGACTCTGATAAGGCGAAGGAATCTTCGTGGTGTCAAGTTCGTCGGGATGCCCCTCTCGCTACGCCATTATTTTGCAATAAATGTAGCAAACAAAATTCATTTCCGTGAGTGATTGAAGATTTAGAAAATACGCACCACAGTAAAAGCCCGGATGTGTGAATTATCACTCCATCCACAAGATGGCGCAACTGTGTTAATTTACGCCTGATTCCAACATTAAGTTTGTTCGCTTACTTATAATGCTTTGGAGCTCAGGCCAAGCATTCGCGGGGCGGCGCATAGGCAGAGCGTGACGTCAAACTATGGATATGGGTCATTTTTCCAGAAACTCTACTCGCGTCTCGCAGGCAGACTTCTTGATTACATGTGCATAGTTTGGTGTGCCTTACACGCGCGCTTTTAATTTTTGTCTTTAGGAGTTTATTCGTTATTTTCTCTGGTATGTAATTTTCAATATTTTTTTTCAAGGAAAAAATGAGCGGCAAACAAAAGACGCTTTCAAAGTGTTATTGTCATCCAGTGTCCAGAAGTCCCTTTTGTTCGGATCCTATTCTTTTGCCTGTACAGTATGTCAGAGATGTGTTTTCGCATTGCCCTATTCTATTATCAATCGTATAAGTATATTTCTACCGTCGTCATTCGCATCATCTTTGTTAAAATGCGAAGATTAGAAGGTATATCTTCTGATCTTCGCGTAGGGATTCAAATAACAACAGAGCCAGATTACTGATTACGCAAATCTGAACTACTATTTCCTAAAATTAATTCACGACAACTGTATTTAAGCGAAGCAATAATTACTTTTTATGAGACATCTATCAGACTCTGTGTAAAAAAGATTGCAGTTGAGTACAATATTAATAAATAATTTCTACCGGAATATATTAAGGTACTGGAAACGTTTTTGTACTGCTTGAATTTTAGTAGTTCTATTTACTACGTTGAAATTTCAGTATATTTTTATATATTTTGATTTCGTTCAGAAGTGCTCTGTTCGCATTCGGGACTCAGTGTCTGGATAATTATTTGTTGGTTTTTATATCCGATTTTCCTGTAATTTTCTGGACATACAAATGGGATTTTGAATATGCTTTGTTTCTTTCGAAAGTTTTTAAATCATTCCTTTTATTCGTGCTGATATTGAGGGGGTGGTGCTTCTCGTGCTATTATCTGCATGATTGTTTGCTGATAATGTTCATGTTGTTAAAAGTAATTTTTATAGTTTAATTGAATCATCAGGTTTAAAAAGGTAAAGAAGACCAAAACAATGGGAAAATCACTTTTTTCACTCTAAAGCATCTGTGAGCTCAATACGTAAGGGGTAAGAATAAAAAAGGATAGCTCAAAAATAAAGATATAGTAACGTAATTTCCGGTGTATAGCCCGCGGATCAAACAATCGTGTTTCGACCCAGAAATTTTTAAAAATAAAATATAACTTTTTAGATCACGGCAAATATTGGTCTTCAAAAACTGAATAAAATTTCTGGGTCCAAACTGAATTGTTTGATCTGCGGGTTATACACCGGAAATTACGGTACCTTGAAATTTTTCTCCAGCAAAACCAAGAGCTGCTGTGACATTTCCCACGGATCAAGTTTACTTGAAGTAACTTTATTTGTTGCTGCTACCCTATAGAGCATAAACAGAATTCTAAAGTTTCAGCAAAACTTTAGTTAATATTGAATAAAAACTATGCAACTTATACAGTTTTTCAGGATTGTTCAAAAATTTAATTTTTGAGCTTATTTCCTTCATATACCCTTAATTCTTGTTCCCGTGATATTCACGGGCTGTATCTTTTATTCAAATTGTTTGATTCAAACCAGTTTTATAAAATAGTGCAATTGGATGTTTTCCTTTTAAAACATCCAAACAGGAAAAAAAAACAATATTAAGATCGCTTGCTATAAATAAGTCAAACATCATTTAAAAATCTTAATGTAAAATAAACTGTAACATTTCCTTTTTAGCGGTCTCAAACTTAAAAATATATTAATATGATTTCACTTTTTTTAAATATCGTAAAAATACGTTAGCTTTTTATATAAAAAAAGGAAAAAAAATAATTTATAGATGGCACCATAATTTTTATCGATTTTACTTGAAAAATTATGTAAAACATACTATTTAGCCATTATTTGAAAATCATTGAATATATTTTCAATATAGAGCCATATTTAACCAATAATGTGATTTCAATAAAAATAATATCACTGTAAGACACGTATATACAACGATTAATTACTTTGCTTTCCAAACAGAAGCAACTACTTCAAAACATCATCTGCGGAACTTTTACTGTTTTAAAAGCAATACAGTAATATTCCGTAAAATTTAGGGAAAACTTACTGGATTTATACGGATTTATTATCTCAAAATGTCAGTTAAGGAAATTGTACTGTCCTCTTAGAAAAATGAAACTATTCATTAAAATTTTACGGAAACATTTGTGTATATTGACGGATATTTTTTGCAGTGTAGGGGTTTTCTTTGTACGAGAATGGTAGTTCGAATTACTTTTCACTTGCAATAAGGGAGACTATGGTCGGTTTACCATACGGGAGACTTGACCCACCCATCAGTTTTCATATTTAAAAGAATTTCAGAGTTTTATAACTAGGTATCAACCAAAGCTACTGGAATGTCAAACAACAGTCTCTGTTTCATACATATAATCGCAATAGGTGTAGAAAAAAATCGATTGTGAGGCGTTTTAAACCTAAAAGTTGTGTTTTTTAAAAATATTTTGTATACTGTTTTCAGATAAAATATATCATAGAAATTTAAGTAAGTAAATTTTAAGTAATGCAGAAATACCTAGCTTTCATCCCAGGTATAAATATTATACAGAAATTAGGCTTAACCTCTTGAGGGGCGGTAAGATAAAATATATCCCACCTAATTTAAACAAAATTCTCAACAGAAAATATTAACGAAATTTTATATTTTTAACTTTGGAGGAAAGTCGTTGATAAGTTGCTTTTCCTTATTTAAAATAAAATTTATCGATTATTCCGGTGAGAATTTAATATTTAGAGACATTTTTGTTTGCCCCTTAAGGGTTCAACATAGCAATGTACTATTCTTTAGAAAAAGACTATGTGGGGAGGCTTGTCCCAGTCAATGTGAGGGAGGGTTGACCAGATGTTCAAGGCTCCCTTAACACATTCACGACGGGAAACGGGAATTCTCGTTTTAATTCAAAAAACATCATTGACTAAGGGCGTGGCTTCTACCTTACAGAAAATGCATTTATGTCACGTTGTCCATATTTTTTTAGATTGTAAGACCTTTTACATTAAATTCGTACATTGAATGATATTTACCGATGCGTAAACTTGAGAAACTCTCCCATATGTGGGGAGCCTTGACCCATTATTTTCTCATAATTAAAATCCATCATTTTTCAAATTTCTTATGTATTACACTTAACCTTCCGTCTACCAGACGGGTCCATTGGACCCGACATGTACATTCAAAATATTTATTCAAACCAGAAATTTCTTCAAAACAAACTAAATGTATAAATCAGACAATAATAAGTTAAATAAACAAATTAAATAGTTTTAAGTAAAAATTCTGGTGTAGAATGTTTTTATAAAACTTGAGTAAAATTTCCGGTAGTTCTAGGGTTAAGTAGCAATTTTATTTTGATAACTGGTTGTATAACGAATAAAATGATATATAAAACTTTATTCTACGTTCAATATTTAAAAAATAAAAAGTCATTTTGTAAAAAGTGGGTCAACCCTTCTTAGTCTCTCCTTTATTAAATAAAAATCATAAAATAAACGCATTGAATAATCGTCGAATATTTGTCTAAATTTCATTATATGGATGATTAATTACATTTAACTCTTCAAATATTCATAAAATCAAATAAATAAAGTCTCCTGAATCTTTAAGTAAAGTACACGAAATAACTTTTTACGATATACATTCTTATCTAAATGTTATGATGGAATTATCGCAGTAAAATAAATTGATTTCGGATGTTATATTTGTAAAGTAAAGTATGGGCGTAATTGTAATTATGAAAATGAAATCTGCTTCAAGGTAATTTCTAAATGTTATGCATTATATATATTTGGATTGCGAATGGTGTTTGGCAGTCTGTAATTATTTACAATAGAATTAGCATTATTAATCCAACAGAAATAGGCTTATGTTTTTTTCTGTTTTTCTGCCAAAATTATAGCTTTTTAAAATAACCCAAGAAATATTTCAGCGCAATTCGTCAGCGAATTCTTAATAAATATAGAATCTCGATTTTTATATCAGTAAATTTGATTTAGATTTCCCTTTTCCAGAAACAACATTAAAATAAACATCACTCTTTGATAAAAAAGGAAAAAATATATATTTAAAATAGTAGATATGTAAACCTTTGCATTATTTGCTCTTTGAGTGAATAATATTGAACAAATTTACTTTGATTTTTACATTTTCTATTTTGAGTAATTAATATTTGAGCGATTTACACGGGATTCTGTGTTTGTTTCTTTGGTTGAACAATACAAAACAAATTTCATTCAATTTCTACGTTTTCTCCTCGAGTATTTAATATTAATATGGAGATTTAAAGTAAAAATTAAACTGATGTAGTATAACTCATATAAACTGCTTCTTCGAATGAATAATACTGATCAAATTTACAAAAATGTTTCAAATTTGGAAGTAAGGCTGGCAAGCATTAACCCCTTAATCTCGCGCCCGTGACTTTCATGGGCAGCGTGGGCTAATTTCTTAATTTCAGATTGTTTGATTCCCAGCAGTTTTTTAAAATAGTGTAATTGGCTTGATTTTTTCATCATTTTATCTGCCATTAAATAAGGTGAATATTTATACTTCAAAAAGTGGGGACAGTAAAGCAATTTGATTTTAAAAAATGGCCTACACTTATCGGGCGCGACTCTTAACTCTTTTCGGCAAAGAAAAATTCTGTTCGTAAAATGATGAAATGATTGATTGACATCGGAATATACATACGATTTTTCAGATATTAAAAACGTGTTAAATTAAACTTTCATTGCAAAAACAAAATTTTATTAAAATATCCTAAGTGCGATTTGCAAGTTTGGAATTAAAATTAGGTGGTCCCGACCTGAAACCACTTCGCCGGAAAGGGTTAACCCTTAAATGTATAGTGATGCAAATTTGCATCACTTTTTATTTAATTTTAATAAATAAATTGAGTTCTTAGCAACCACTATATTTATATAGAAATATTAAAGCTGAAAAAGAAAATCCACAAGCATATGCTGCTAAATAAAGTTAAAAATATATCTTAAAATTTCCGGTGTAACATCCTTAATATAAGAATTAAGAACATAATTCTAAAAGAATACAGTGCGTTAAGAAATTATAAGACCACTTTAATTTTGAAAATGATGAACTAAATAAAGATATTCTAATTATAATTTAAACACATGAGATATCAAAATACAACGTATTTATTAAAGTTAGTTTGCAATCATTTTGAATAATGCAATAAATATGTTAACAAAGATATAAGGAATGATTAAAAAATACACTGTTAACAATTTATAAGACCACTTGTCTAAAAACAAAAATAATATGTAAAATAATCCGATATTTATTCTCTATTTTTCCTTATAACTTAAAACACTCTGTTTTTCATAGAAGTGACCAGGTGATGTACAGATTCAGAAATATGGTGCAATTCTTCTACAATGGCTACTTCTTTTTCATTGGCGGATAAAAACTATTTATCTATTACTGTTTATCTATTATTATTACTATTTAAAAACACCTCCCATTTATCGAGTGAAGCATTGTTTCCGTTCCTTCCTCAAATCATGCCAGTAGTGTTTATAACCATCCGGACCGTCAAGATAAATTTTCTTCATCTGAATATATCACTTGTTTCCATTTCTTGTCTTATGGCATGGCGTTTTTAGCCCATTTCAGTCTTTCTTCTTTTTGATGTTTCATTAATCTCGGTTTTTTCAACAGTTTCACACATTTCGCATTTTTATTTGATTTCAGACTCTTCCAAACTGTTACGTGTGAGGTTCTTTTGTTGAAACAGTTTGAAATTTCACGAGTTGAAATACTTTTTTGAGTTTATAATCGAAATATTTGTCAGCCATCCAGTGCTGTGAAAATCCTTTTACTTCTAGATCTTTTAATTTTCTTTGAATCATTTTTTCTTATTATTTCATTATGAATGGAAGTTGAACGCTTAATTAACTGAGCTATCTCTATTAAAGATTTACCAGCACCCTTATAAAACCAAATTTTTCTTACTTCGGTCGCAGACAACCCTTTACCCTGCGACATCTTCAAATATATCGTAAACAACACTATCTAAATCTGCCCTTTTGCTTCTCAGAAATACTTTCATGATGATTCTTATACGACGTATAATATCCTAATTTATTTCAGGTGGTCTTGTAATTTCTTAACAGTCACCTTATTTACGTTAAAAAAATTTTTTGAAGATTTTAATAAAATGTAACTTAAATTTTAACCCCTTAACGCTCGAATTAAATTACGGATGAAAAATTCAAATTGCTATTTAAAAAAGTTTAAAGCAAATATTTAAAAAAGTATAAAGATATCAAAATAAAAGACAGAAATTTCAAAAATTTCTAACATAATGTGGGCCTCGGAGCTATCTCCTTTTAACCCCTTCGGCACGAGCGTCTTTTTCAGAATTTTTAATCGTTAATCACCGGTTTTTTCAAACAGAAATTTTTGCCTCATTGAATCGGGAAAATGCTCGGATTTAATAAGGCAAAATTTACAATAAAAATTTACTGGTGAGAATAATCACTGATTCTGAGCACCTTACGCGGCACGAATACCTGTCGCTCGTCCCCAAGGGGTTAAAACCGAATTCAAAACTTTTAGTACAACTATTTCCTTACAAAAATTTTCGCTTCCCATTTATCCTGGACACATCCTAGGAACCAACTTCGTGGAGAGCTTTATAATGCTATTCTTGTAGTAATCGGCCCTAAAAATAATTTTTAAAATAGTGGTAGCCATTAAATTGACCGCTGCAAAGTTTGCATAATGGAAGCAAATGTAACATGCAAATTTTAGTTAAGTTCAAGGGCACAGAGCGAGGCCAAACTGGGAATATCTGATATTTTTCCCGCAGCTCCACCCGTGTCGTACAGGAGGACATCTTGACTATTACAATCAATAGCTGTAGTTGGGCCCTTATACCGGATTACTTATTTTTGTCTTAAAGATTGTTTTCTCTCTTTTTTCTGGTATGTAATTTTCAAAGCATTTTTTTCATCAAAAAAAAAAAAAAATAAATAAAGGACGCTTGCATTGTTTTATTGTCATCTATTGTTTAGTCCTTTTTGTGTGTATCCTATTCTCTGACCTGGACAGAATGTAAGAGATGTCTTTTCGCATTGCCCTCTACTATTATTAACCCTTAAATGCGCAATTATTAATTTCATTTTGAAAAAATTATATATGATACTCTGAAAGGGAAAAATAATGAAAAACACAGAGATACATTTTTCATATAATATGTCAATCTTTTCTTCTGTTGCACATTTGCAATATAAATAAAAACAACTGTCAGGTGGCTGTTTTACGCTAAAGTAATGCAAATTAGTAAATACTTTAATAAGTATGTATCCAAATACCTTATTTTATATAAGTATTTATTTTATAAAACTTAGCCTTTAACCCTTTAATTCCCAAAATAAAATACGTTCTAGAAATTACCTAGTTCAGAGAATCTGACTTTGCACCAGAAAGTTTCAATGGTTAATTTCGCTTTATTTAAATACGGAATGTCTGTTTTTTAATCAAAATAAATATTGCTATTTTAATTTTCTGGCGTGAGTTAGATATATGCGACTAAAATATATCTTAAATTCAAAACAGTGTTGTTTCCATATATGCAAAGCTGCGCACTGTAGGGTTAATCGTAGACCTATATTTCTACTGAAATTTCAACGTAATAATTAGGATTACTAAAATCGAAGTAGTGCAAAAAAAGGTTTTTTGCCCATTAAAAAGGCAAAGAAGACCAAAAGATGTAAAAATTGCTTTGTTTACTCTTCAGTATCTCTGAGCTTTGCTCAACAATTGGATTTATAAATAAGAAGGAGCAGACATTTGGAATAAAAAATACGATGTTACAATTCTGATAAAATTTTACTTAAAAAGGTGCTAAAAATACATAAAAGGTTTCTAAAACATGAAAACCGTCAAAGATGTTAAAACCCCAAGCGCTTTCAACTGCATTATAACAGTCGTCTTCAGGGGAAAACCATACGACCAGGGGAAAACCAGGACGAGTCTATAGACTCGTCCACTGATACTTAAGCAAAGAATTTTCCATGAACTTTCACTCCTCTGGTTTTCCCCTGAAGACGACTGTTATAATGCAGTTGAAAGCGCTTGGGATTTTAACATCTTTGACGGTTTTCATGTTGTAGAAACCTTTTATGTATTTTTTAGCATCTTTTTAAGTAAAATTTTATCAGAATTGTAACATCGTATTTTTATATATTTTTCAAGGTGAATGTGACGGTCAACAATTATAGTTTGAACTATATTTTATATTAGACATTTGGAAATTGGTTCGATACCAGTGGAATAAATCTGTGAACTTTTTAGGTTTTTTCTATGTACGAGAATGATAGATCGGGTTAAACCCCCTTAAAGGCAACCCTCCTACAGCGATATGTCCAAAATTGCAAGATGCTTAACAAAATCCCTCTCCCCCCTTTCCTAACCATCTTTTAAATAGATCTAATTTTTAATAGGAAAGTTGATTACACTAACACTCATTATTGATGAAACATTGCCCCCTGAATAATAGGCCTGAGCGCCAACACAAAAAGGGCGGCTGATATAGGTGGATTTTTTTTTTCAGCGTTTGTACGTTCCATTGAATTTGAATACCCATAATATTTTCAAGTTTATTTGGCTTAATATTTCTTAGATTAAGCAATTTAAAGAAAACTGTTCGAAAATACTGGTGTCTAAAGAGCTCAGGCCGAGTATTTTGGAGGCGGTTTTATATTAGACGACTTCTCTCTCTCTCTATTTTTCTTTCACTTTACGCATCCATTTGAGCTCTGATGGGTGAATTTTTTCCCACTTAGTTTTAATCTGCAAATGTCACAATGACATCGGAATATTCGAACAAATTTATTTGAAAATAAATTAATGCATTTTTTAGTGTATATTGTAAACAGACTATTTTGTTTGCAAAATATTGATGCCAATGTGACATTTGGGTATTTTGAAGAAATTCACCCACCAGAGCTCAAAGGGTGAATCGATGTAGGAAATCTTGTAGTATATTCATTGGTGATTTATGGGCAATAAAATTTGATTAACTGAAAGTATGTTGGTCATCCAAGTAGAATTTTGGGTAATTTGAGTCCAAACCTTTTCTCGATCACCGTATTTGAAAGTGGGTATCTGGATGTAAAACAAACAGCCTCTGTCCAAGCCGTTGCTTATACGCAGGAAATTATGGTTTAGGGCAGGGGTACTCAACCGTGGCACGCAAGGCCCCACTAAAATTTTATAGTAATTTTTGCCTTATGTAACATCGAATATCTGCGATTCAAGAAGTCGACTATGCCTTTAAAAAAAATAAATTGGTATCTGTGTGCCACGTTTGGACACCCCTGATTTAGTTCCAAAATTCTTTGAAGGTCAAGTAATAGTGTTCCTGTAAGGTTTATTTCACACCAGAATCTTTGAAAAATTTCATTAGAAAATAACAAAATACAATGCCAGAGTTCTTTTCACCAAATGTAGATAAATAATATTTTATTAAAAAATTAGAAAGTTAAAGAACTAATGCTGGCTATTTCCATGCGTACTTGTAGTGTAAGTCACATGATACGATTTTTGGCTTCCAGTATTTTAGAACTGAAAAATGTGTCTTAATTTATCGGAGATATCTTATTAATTGGCCAAACAATCTTTTCGAACATAACGGAGGCTAACAAGCATAGCAGTTATCAGCTGTGTGACTTACACTACAAAAACTCATGGAATTAGACTGCTATAACAGGTGGTAACAAATTTTTTTATTTCTTAAGTTTTAAGAAATGCTTATCAGAGTGCATCTTTTCCACAAATCCTTCTGCGACAGTTAAAAAAAATAACAATTCTTCAAATACCTTAAAGTTATTAAAAGTTATATGTTTTAAAACTTTTTCAAAAATATACATAGAAAATGAAATCTCTCCGGGAAAAAATTAATCACAAAAGATAAAAGATTACATTTTTCGCAATCCCTTTATAGAACGTGATAATCACGGAGGAAATGTCATTTATTATTTTTGTTACATTTTGATCTTGTCTCTTCCTTTTTTGAAAAGTATCATAAATCACATTTTTTCATATGTCTCTGTATTAGATATATAAAGATTATATATATTTGATATAGTATATATCTTTAAATATTTTATTATATGCATATTGATGATTATTTTAACGTTTTCCTCCCGTTTATTATCATTGATAATGTATATTAATAAAATTAAAATAATCATTGGAAATCAAATATTTTTTTCGACAAGTAATTTTCTCTCTTTTTTTTTTTCTTTCAGTTTTATTCTTTATGAAATAGCGTCATATCTCGGAAGATTGTTAAGTTATCAGATATGTCGATCTTATTTGAAAAAGAAATATCCTGGCAGGTAAAGCATTTCCATATTTTTAATGAGTCCTTTCGGGCGCAGTGCTCCCTCGTCGGAACCACGTAATTTTAATTCCAAACCAGAGATGAGATTTCCGCTTTTTCGCACACCAGTAAATTCTTAGGGAAAATGTTGTTCTGCTAAATCGTAAAAATGTTCCGCTTAACCCTCTTGCTGCGCAACCCGAGAGTTTCTCGGAAAACGTGCAAAATTTGCGCAACCCGAGATTTCATCGGGATGCATCATTCACACTAGTAACTTTTTAATGTAAATTTTGCCTTATCTAATCAGAGTATTTTCCCGATTAAATCAGGCGAAACTCTTTGTTTTGAAAAACCGGTGATAAAATAATAAAAATTCTTAAAAGACGCTCGTCGCGAAGGAATTATGTACGCAATTTTTGAAGATATTTTGATAAAACAATTATACAGCCAGACGGTTAAATTGAATAACGTTTTTTGTAACAAAAAACTGGTGCGCAAAAAAGCGGAAATCTCATCCCTGTTACAAATTCACAAACGGCAGCAAGAATTTTAAATGAAATTTTGCTTTTGCAATGAAAGTTTAAAGTAACAAATTTTTAAGAACATATTTGAGAAAAAACGTACCAAAAATGGAAAAAAAATTCTCTTTAATTTTGTTTAAATTGCAAAATTACAAAAATCCAACAAATGGCGCAGACTGAAGCACGACCGAAACTGATATGTATTTCAAAAAACTAGTCTCTTCCTTCGAAATTTTCAACATTATTGATTTGAGCTGTATTAACTGAAAGGAGAAACTCCTATTTCTATGAACTTCACTGTTTAGAATTATCTGTCATCACTGACTCAAGACGAGAGTGCAAATTACAAAGCAAGCAATGCATATATAACTAAACTTTGAAGATGATATTCATGAGCTAGGTAAAAGCTGCAGACTTAACAGTAATAGAAAACTTATAGTTTGAAACCGCCGAAGTGTTTTGAATGCTCTCTAAGAAAGGTTTAATACAACAGATGATAATTTACAAAAATCACTGCAAAAGATAAATCGAGTTATGTATACCTAAAACATTTTTTATTTAGATGAAATTCGTATAATATAAAATTATTGTGCTTTGTTGAAGAATTAATTACATTTTATTTTATATGAAAAGTTTTTGTCAGAGGTACAGAGAGACATCTTGGATCCGAAGATAAAATTTCCAAACAGGGACGCAATTTGAAAACCTTCTTAGGAAGGCGTTGGGTGGAAAGAGGGTAATTTATGTTTGTTTTTGTTTGAAACTTATGCACACACATACATATAGATGTACGTTTGTTTGTTTTTTAAAATTCATTAATATAATGATTAATAATTAATTAATATAGTAATTAATTAATAATTATGTTATTTATGTATGTATTAATCACTTAAAATTTTTTAGACATTTCCGTTTTTGTTTTCGGCCGAAAATAGGAAGATTACCGACATTCTGTTTCGATTTCGTTTCCGGTCTGAAAAACTGCTTCGGTCGATCCTTACCTTTTAGCATTGCTTGGATTTTAGCAATTTTAATTAATACCTTTACATTTCAGTATATTTTTATGTATTTTGATTTCATTCAGTAATGTGTTTAGGTCTGAATGTGCTTCCATTCCGATAATTATTGGTTAGTTTCCAGATTCGTTCTTCAGTTTTTTTTTTCTGGATATTTATAAATGAGAATTTGAATGTGCTTTGTTTATTTGAAATTTTATTAATAATTCTTTTCATCCGTGCTCACGATGCACGGTTGTACTTCCCATGCTGTTATCTGCATGGTTGCTTGTTGATAATATCTGTCCTGTTAACCCCTTGGTGACGAGTGACCGGTATTCGTGCCGTATAAATTGCTCAGAATCAGTGATTATTTTCACCAGTAATATTTTATTGTAAATGTTGCCTTATTTAATCCGAGCATTTTCCGGATTCAATGAAGCAAAAATTTCTGTTTAAAAAAAAGGTGATAAAAGATTAAAAATTTTGTAAAAGACGCTCGTCCAGAAGGGGTTAAGAAAATACGGGTGTCCAATTTAGGGGGCCATACATACGCTGAAGAAAACCCGTCTATGACAGTTTCCAGCTTTGTGTCAACAATAAAAGTAATTTTTGTTATAGTTTACAATTGAATCATCAAGTTTAACCCTTTGTTTAAAAAGATAAAGAAGACCAAAATATGGGAGGATTTCTTTTTCGACTCTAAAATATCTGCGAGCTTCGCTCAACACCTGAGTGGTAAGAATAGAAAAAGAACGGTTAACCCTTTCGCGACGAGCGTCTTTTACAGAATTTTTAATCTTTTATCACCGGTTTTTCAAAACAGAAATTTTTGCCTAATTGAATCGGTAAAATGATCGGATTAAATAAGACAAAATTTACAATAAAAATTTACTGGTGGGAATAATCAAGGATTCTGAGAACCTTACGTGGCACGTGTATCTGTCACCCGTCTCCAAAGGATTAAAGGAAGAAGATTTAGTACCTTCAAATATTCCTCCATCAAAACCTTGCAGCTGTTTCTTTTCATAGAGATTAAATTAAAATTTTTACCACCACTATTTCGTTACAAAAATTTCCTTTTTTGATTTATCATCGAAATGTCGAAGAAACGCAGTTCGTGGTGAAATTTTTAGTGCATGTTTTGTAGTAATCTGCCATAGAAATAACTTTATAAAATTTTTGGTGGCTAAAGAAGTGACTGCTCCGAGGCCTGTGACTTCTGGCGTAGTTGCCATCCTCCCGATTTTTTTAATACCGAAATATACAGAAAGAAATAGAAATACTTGTTTTATACAAAGGGGCAAGCAATTGCGATTCGGTGATGATGAATTCACACAGGAAAATTCGAAAAAAATTGATTCAAAATAAGGAAATGCAGTTTTTCCACTTTTTTCCCACCAAAGTTAGAAAGGTGAATGAAAAGTTCCTGGTGCAAATTTGAATTAAAATTAGGAGGGATGTAACATATGATATATCTCGCCGCCCCTCAAGGTGTTAAATAAAGCTAACATTTTTGTAAGAATTTACTGTTATTAAACAAATCGCGAGGTTGGAAACTATGTCTATGTTTTCTATTTTGATTGAATAATATTTGACGGATTTACACTGAGCTAGCTCTATGTTAGCTTCTTTGAGCAAAAAATGCTAGACAAATTTTATTTAATTCTAGATTTTTCCTTTGAGTAATTAAGATAAATAAAAAATTTAAAGAAAATTTTAAACTGATATGTAACTGATATAAATAAACTGCTTCTTCGAATGAATAATATTGTTAAAATTAAAAAAAAACTACAGAAATTTACAATGAAGACTGACAAGCATTAAGCTCTTTGTGCAAAACACTAAAGAAGCGAAAGTTTATTTCATTAGGTCTACATTTTCACATTTAATAAGGTTTCTTCTTCCCACAAAATGCTAGGAATATTTTAAAGCATAAAATACCTTTTTTAATTAGCCTTAGTTTCAGTAATACACTTGTATATTCATTTTCAATAGTTTTATATTATTATAAAACATGACGAACAAATATTCCGTATAAATAAGTAAAAAAAAAAAAAGGAATAATAATAATCTTCATGTTAGTAACTTAAATTTGTTTTAGTAAAATTAACACATTTTATATTAAAAATTTAAAATAAAATTTTAAATGTTTAAAAATTTTAACTTGATTAATTTGTCAAAATATTTCCTGTTTCTGTTCTGTCCTTGTTTTCGTATTAAAAAAAAAATTGAAAAACAAAAACGCGTTTTAAACTTAGATTACTTTAATCTCATACTTTTTATGCTTCTTTCATACTTTCCTTATCGTCATTTAACTGTTTGCAACATTTATCCCAGAGTTACCAGACTATGCGGTCGCCGCCCTCTTTTTCTCATAAAATACCCTTTTTATAATGTTTTTAACTGTATAGTAAGTTTGACCTCTCCTCCTTTATATTTTTTATTACCTCTTTTTCTAATTTTTCATGTTTAAATATAAAATTTCCAACCTGTAAATAAGTAAATATTTTAAATTTTTCCTCTCTTTTACTCTGTCTTTGAGCAGTTCTATATTTAGTTAAACTTAAATGTATGGTCTCTGTAAGGAATCTTTTTTTACGATGGGGCATCCCTTTAGTAGCTTTTTCGAATGTTTATGGACTGTTTCAGGTCTGGTTGGATCTAATGGACATTACATATATATATGTATATATTGTTAAACTAACATAACTTATAATAAAACACTCATACTACAATATATATTAAAACACACATACACACATAATAACGCCTGCATTCAACAGTTAAAGGTATATATAAATATTATACAGACATACAAACACACTCCTGTTGGGTTTATTGTATTTATTGTTTGTATGTCTGTATAATATTTATATATACCTTTAACATAACTTATGTTTGTTACTTTTTACTTTTTTATTACTTATTGTTAAACTTTCTATTTTTAAGGCCGCTAGCCGATTCTAAACATTCTCCTATGGCTCCCAGTGCATTGTGAAACACTTATATCTCTATACCGGATGTTAAGTTGCATGGCAATTAGGGAATACAGAAACCTACTACATTGCTCCATTGTTCTGCTGATGTCAAAATACAAGTAAATGTATTTCTTAAAAAAAGTGGTGCCAAGGAAATAAATTTGATTAAGGTTGCCAATGTCGCTTATATGGCGGCATTGGTTCGTTAAAGGTTAATAGTTTTATACTGTAAAAAATATGAGAACGTAAATATTAATAAAAAAGAAAAGTGCCCAGCTAAACTGATGGCATTGAGCTCACAGGCTATTCACACTAATTGTATATTATACACTTATTTTAAAGAATAATGCCCCTCAAAAAAATAAGTGAAGGAGAATTAGCCCCCGTTTCCCCCTTTATACTTAACCAGTGAATCTCCAAATCTCATCAGGGAAGCCCCTTATAATAAACCGGTATACCAAATCTGGAGCAAATCGAATAATCCTGCAAAAAAAAACATTTATCTAAATTAAGGGGGTGGACTAGCTCCCCTTTATCTTTAACCAATGAATCGCCAAAACGAATCAGGGAAGCTCCTTAACATAATAAACCGGTATACCAAATTTGGAGCAAAGCGAATATTTCTGCATGAAAACCCGTTTATATAAATTAAGGAGATGGACTAGCCCCCTTTCCCCCTTTATTCTTAACCAATTAACCCCCAAAACTAATCAGGGAAGTTCCTTAACATAATAAACCAGTATACCAAATTCGGAGCAAATCGAATAATTCTGCATGAAATACCCATTTATCTGAATTAAAAGGGGTGGACTAGCCCCCTTTCCCCCCTTTATTCTTAACTAATGAACACCCAAAACTAATCAGGGAAGTTCCTTAACATAATAAACCGGTATACCAAATTCGGAGCAAATCGAATGATTCTGCATGAAAAACGCATTTATCTGAATTAAGGGGGGTGGACTAACCCCGTTCTTCCCCCCTTTATCCTTAACCAATGAACTCCCAAAACTAATCAGGGAAGTTCCTTAACATAATAAACCGGTATACCAAATTCGGAGCAAATCGAATCATTCTGCGTGAAAAACACATTTATCTCAATTAAGAGGGGCGGGCTAACCTCCCTTTTCAACCCTTTACCCTTAACCAATGAACCCCCAAATCTAATCATGGAAGGTCCTTAACATAATAAACTGGTATACCAAATTCGGAGCAAATCGAATCATTCTGCATGAAAAACACATTTATCTGAATTAAGGGGGGTGGGCTAACCCCGTTTTCCCCCCTTTATCCTTAACCAATGAACTCCCGAAACTGATCAGGGAAGTTCCTTAACATAATAAACCGGTATACCAAATTCGGAGCAAATCGAATCATTCTGCATGAAAAACACATTTATGTGAATTAAGGGGGGTGGACTAACCCCGTTTTTCCCGCTTTATTTTTATCCAATGATCTCCCAAAACTGATCAGGGAAGTTCCTTAACATAATAAACCGGTATACCAAATTCGGAGCAAATCGAATCATTCTGCATGAAAAACCCATTTATCTGAATTAAGGGGGGGGGGGTGGACTAACCCCGTTTTTCCACATTTATCCGTAACCAATGAACTCCCAAAACTAATCAAGGATGTTCCTTAACATAATAAACCGGTATACCAAATTCGGAGCAAATCGAATGATTCTGCATGAAAAACCCATTTATCTGAATTAAGGGGGTGGGCTAACCCCCCTTTTCCCCCTTTATACTTAACCAATGAACCCCCAAAATTAATCAGGGATGTTCCTTAACATAATAAACCGGTATACCAAATTCGGAGCAAATCCAATGATTCTGTATGAAAAAACCATTTTTCTGAATTAAGGGGGGTCGGACTAACCCCGTTTTTCCCCCTTTATCCTTTACCAATGAACCCCCAAAACTAATCATGGATGTTCCTTAACATAATAAACCGGTATACCAAATTCGGGGCAAATCGAATGATTCTGCATGAAAAACCCATTTTTCTGAATTAAGGGGGGGGGGGGACTAACCCCGTTTTTCCCCCTTTATCCTTAACCAATGAACTCCCAAAACTAATCAGGGAAGCGCCTTATCACAATGAACCTAGGAAAAATTTTTGAAGCAAATCGGATGTTTCTATCAAGAGTTGTCGCGTTACGTACATACATACGTACGTACGTACATACATACATACATACAGAACGGGCGGGCACATTAGCTCTCAGGCTTTGATAGCCTGTGAGCTAATAAAAAAGAAAAGTGACCAGCTAAACTGATGGCATTGAGCTCACAGACTATTCACACTAATTGTATATTATACTCTTATTTTAAAGAATAATGCCACTCAAAAAAATATGTGAAGGAGAATTAGCGCCCGTTTCCCCCTTTATACTTAACCAGTGAACCTCCAAATCTAATGAGGGAAGCTCCTTATCATAATAAACCGGTATACCAAATTTGGAGCAAATCGAATAAGCTTGCAAAAATTTTTTTTAATCTAAATTAAGGGGGTGGACTAACACCCCTTTATCCTTAACCAATGAATGGCCAAAACGAATCATGGAAGCTCCTTAACATAATAAACCGGTATACCAACTTCGGAGCAAATCGAATCATTCTGCATGAAAAAACCATTTATCTAAATTAAGAGGGGCGGGCTAACCTCCCCTTTCCCCCTTTACCCTTAACCAATGAACCCCCAAAACTAATCAGGGAAGTTCCTTAACATAATGAACCGGTATACCGGATTTGGAGCAAATCGAATCATTCTGCATGAAAAACACATTTATCTGAATTAAGGGGGGTGGACTAACCCCGTTTTTCCCCTTTATCCTTAACCAATGAACTCCCAAAACTAATCAGGGAAGTTCCTTATCATATTAAACCGGTATACATAATTCGGACCAAATCGAGTCATTCTGCATGAAAAACACATTTATGTGAATTAAGGGGGGTGGACTAACCCCGTTTTTCCCGCTTTATTTTTATCCAATGATCTCCCAAAACTGATCAGGGAAGTTCCTTAACATAATAAACCGGTATACCAAATTCGGAGCAAATCGAATCATTCTGCATGAAAAACCCATTTATCTGAATTAAGGGGGGTGGGCTAACCCCGTTTTCCCCCCTTTATCCTTAACCAATGAACTCCCGAAACTGATCAGGGAAGTTCCTTAACATAATAAACCGGTATACCAAATTCGGAGCAAATCGAATCATTCTGCATGAAAAACACATTTATGTGAATTAAGGGGGGTGGACTAACCCCGTTTTTCCCGCTTTATTTTTATCCAATGATCTCCCAAAACTGATCAGGGAAGTTCCTTAACATAATAAACCGGTATACCAAATTCGGAGCAAATCGAATCATTCTGCATGAAAAACCCATTTATCTGAATTAAGGGGGGGGGGGGTGGACTAACCCCGTTTTTCCACATTTATCCGTAACCAATGAACTCCCAAAACTAATCAAGGATGTTCCTTAACATAATAAACCGGTATACCAAATTCGGAGCAAATCGAATGATTCTGCATGAAAAACCCATTTATCTGAATTAAGGGGGTGGGCTAACCCCCCTTTTCCCCCTTTATACTTAACCAATGAACCCCCAAAATTAATCAGGGATGTTCCTTAACATAATAAACCGGTATACCAAATTCGGAGCAAATCCAATGATTCTGTATGAAAAAACCATTTTTCTGAATTAAGGGGGGTCGGACTAACCCCGTTTTTCCCCCTTTATCCTTTACCAATGAACCCCCAAAACTAATCATGGATGTTCCTTAACATAATAAACCGGTATACCAAATTCGGGGCAAATCGAATGATTCTGCATGAAAAACCCATTTTTCTGAATTAAGGGGGGGGGACTAACCCCGTTTTTCCCCCTTTATCCTTAACCAATGAACTCCCAAAACTAATCAGGGAAGCGCCTTATCACAATGAACCTAGGAAAAATTTTTGAAGCAAATCGGATGTTTCTATCAAGAGTTGTCGCGTTACGTACATACATACGTACGTACGTACATACATACATACATACATACATACAGAACGGGCGGGCACATTAGCTCTCAGGCTTTGATAGCCTGTGAGCTAATAAAAAAGAAAAGTGACCAGCTAAACTGATGGCATTGAGCTCACAGACTATTCACACTAATTGTATATTATACTCTTATTTTAAAGAATAATGCCACTCAAAAAAATATGTGAAGGAGAATTAGCGCCCGTTTCCCCCTTTATACTTAACCAGTGAACCTCCAAATCTAATGAGGGAAGCTCCTTATCATAATAAACCGGTATACCAAATTTGGAGCAAATCGAATAAGCTTGCAAAAATTTTTTTTAATCTAAATTAAGGGGGTGGACTAACACCCCTTTATCCTTAACCAATGAATGGCCAAAACGAATCATGGAAGCTCCTTAACATAATAAACCGGTATACCAACTTCGGAGCAAATCGAATCATTCTGCATGAAAAAACCATTTATCTAAATTAAGAGGGGCGGGCTAACCTCCCCTTTCCCCCTTTACCCTTAACCAATGAACCCCCAAAACTAATCAGGGAAGTTCCTTAACATAATGAACCGGTATACCGGATTTGGAGCAAATCGAATCATTCTGCATGAAAAACACATTTATCTGAATTAAGGGGGGTGGACTAACCCCGTTTTTCCCCTTTATCCTTAACCAATGAACTCCCAAAACTAATCAGGGAAGTTCCTTATCATATTAAACCGGTATACATAATTCGGACCAAATCGAGTCATTCTGCATGAAAAACACATTTATGTGAATTAAGGGGGGTGGACTAACCCCGTTTTTCCCGCTTTATTTTTATCCAATGATCTCCCAAAACTGATCAGGGAAGTTCCTTAACATAATAAACCGGTATACCAAATTCGGAGCAAATCGAATCATTCTGCATGAAAAACCCATTTATCTGAATTAAGGGGGGGGGGGGGTGGACTAACCCCGTTTTTCCACATTTATCCGTAACCAATGAACTTCCAAAACTAATCAAGGATGTTCCTTAACATAATAAACCGGTATACCAAATTCGGAGCAAATCGAATGATTCTGCATGAAAAACCCATTTATCTGAATTAAGGGGGTGGGCTAACCCCCCTTTTCCCCCTTTATACTTAACCAATGAACCCCCAAAATTAATCAGGGATGTTCCTTAACATAATAAACCGGTATACCAAATTCGGAGCAAATCCAATGATTCTGTATGAAAAAACCATTTTTCTGAATTAAGGGGGGTCGGACTAACCCCGTTTTTCCCCCTTTATCCTTTACCAATGAACCCCCAAAACTAATCATGGATGTTCCTTAACATAATAAACCGGTATACCAAATTCGGAGCAAATCCAATGATTCTGTATGAAAAACCCATTTTTCTGAATTAAGGGGGGGGGACTAACCCCGTTTTTCCCCCTTTATCCTTAACCAATGAACTCCCAAAACTAATCAGGGAAGCGCCTTATCACAATGAACCTAGGAAAAATTTTTGAAGCAAATCGGATGTTTCTATCAAGAGTTGTCGCGTTACGTACATACATCCGTACGTACGTACATACATACATACATACATACATACAGAACGGGCGGGCACATTAGCTCTCAGGCTTTGATAGCCTGTGAGCTAATAAAAAAGAAAAGTGACCAGCTAAACTGATGGCATTGAGCTCACAGACTATTCACACTAATTGTATATTATACTCTTATTTTAAAGAATAATGCCACTCAAAAAAATATGTGAAGGAGAATTAGCGCCCGTTTCCCCCTTTATACTTAACCAGTGAACCTCCAAATCTAATGAGGGAAGCTCCTTATCATAATAAACCGGTATACCAAATTTGGAGCAAATCGAATAAGCTTGCAAAAAATTTTTTTTATCTAAATTAAGGGGGTGGACTAACACCCCTTTATCCTTAACCAATGAATGGCCAAAACGAATCATGGAAGCTCCTTAACATAATAAACCGGTATACCAACTTCGGAGCAAATCGAATCATTCTGCATGAAAAAACCATTTATCTAAATTAAGAGGGGCGGGCTAACCTCCCCTTTCCCCCTTTACCCTTAACCAATGAACCCCCAAAACTAATCAGGGAAGTTCCTTAACATAATGAACCGGTATACCGGATTTGGAGCAAATCGAATCATTCTGCATGAAAAACACATTTATCTGAATTAAGGGGGGTGGACTAACCCCGTTTTTCCCCTTTATCCTTAACCAATGAACTCCCAAAACTAATCAGGGAAGTTCCTTATCATATTAAACCGGTATACATAATTCGGACCAAATCGAGTCATTCTGCATGAAAAACACATTTATCTGAATTAAGGGGGGTGAACTAACCCTGTCCCCCCCCCCTTTATCCTTAACGAATGGACCCCCAAAACTAATTAGGGAAGTTCCTTAACATAATAAACCGGTATACCAAATTCGGAGCAAATCGAATCATTCTGCATGAAAAATCCATTTATCTGAATTAAGGGGGGGTGGACTAACCCAGTTTTTCCCTTTATCCTTAACCAATGAACTCCCAAAACTAATCAGGGAAGTTTCTTAACATAATAAACCGGTATACCAAATTCGGAGCAAATCGAATGATTCTGCATGAAAAACCCATTTATCTGAATTAAGGGGTGGACTAACCCCCCTTTTCCCCCTTTATCCTTAACCAATGAACTCTCAAAACTAATATGGGAAGTTCCTTAACATAATAAACCGGTATACCAAATTCGGAGCAAATCGAATCATTCTGCATGAAAAACACATTTATCTGAATTAAGGGGGGTGGGCTAACCCCGTTTTTCCCCTTTATCCTTAACCAATGAACCCCCAAAACTAATCAGGGAAGTTCCTTAACATAATGAACCGGTATACCGAATTCGGAACAAATCGAATCATTCTGCATGAAAAACACATTTATCTGAATTAAGGGGTATGGACTAACCCCGTTTTTCCCCTTTATCCTTAACCAATTAACTCCCAAAACTAATCATGGAAGTTCCTTAACATAATAAACCGGTATACCAAATTCGGAGCAAATCGAATCATTCTGCATGAAAAACCCATTTATCTGAATTAAGGGGGGGGTGGACTAACCCCGTTTTTCCCCCTTTATCCTTAACCAATGAACTCCCAAAACTAATCAGTGAACTTCCTTAACATAATAAACCGGTATACCAAATTCGGAGCAAATCGAATGATTCTCCATGAAAAACCCATTTGTCGGAATTAAGGGGTGGACTAACCCCGTTTTTCCTCCTTTATCCTTAACCAAAAAACTCCCAAAACTAATCAGGGAAGTTCCTTAACATAATAAACCGGTATACCAAATTCGGAGCAAATCGAATAATTCTGCATGAAAAACCCATTTATCTGAATTAAGGGGGGTGGACTAACCCCGTTTTTCCCCCTTTATCCTTAACCAATGAACTCCCAAAGCTAATCAGGGAAGTGCCTTATCACAGTGAACCTAGGAAAAAATTTGAAGCAAATCGGATGTTTCTATCAAGAGTTATCGCGTTACGTACATACGTACGTACGTACATACATACAGAACGGGCGGGCACATTAGCTCTCAGGCTTTGATAGCCTGTGAGCTAAAAAATAATTATAGAAACGGTTTTAATAGTTTGAAGTTTCTAACTATTTTCTTCCAGCTAAAGCACGCCGACAGAGTAAAGCACAACTGTGGCACGCTGGACACCAGTAATTTTTTTAAAAAGTAGCCGACTTATTGAATCACAGAGATTCGATGATTAGGTAAGTCAATGATTACTGTAAAATTTTTGTGATGTCCAGCATGCCACTGTTGGCAACTCCTTAGCTAATGCAAGGGATTATTCATAATTATGAAAAAAGGTTTTAGTTCATGTTTATAAAATGTAAAATAATAAGATTGGTCTACACGATTTTCGGATTTGATAAATCAATGTTTCATAAACAGTTTCTAATACTGTAATAGAAAATGTAATCAAACTGCTCTATTATATCATGTTTTCTAGTTACATAACTTTAATCTTCAATACTAGATTACTGGATTTTTTTGTACTAACAATATATCAGTTCAAAGTCTATATATTTACTATTTGTATTAACAATATATTAGTTCATAGTCTATATCCTACTTATTTTTATTAACAATATATTAGTTAAAATATATCACAGATATTTTATTAAAGTTGTTTCCAAATCTAAGCTGGACTCGCTCAGATCTATTCTCGAATGTTCTTTGCAGCTTGGCGCATAAAATTGGCAGGTGCCCTAACTTAGAAAATCGTGACATCGAACAGCGTTTTTCCTTTATTATTAACCTTCCTATCCTGTTGAAATTTTACTCAACCTTCATAAAAACATTTCAAACCAGAATTTTATCTAAAACTATTGAAGATATGTTAGTTTAACTTAGTTGTTGCAATTTTTATTTATTTTACATTTATAAAGAAATTTCTTCTTCTAATTGGATGAAACGAATTATAGAAATGGGTCGATTAGACCCATTCAGGGTAGGAAGGTTAAAGGCGCAGGATCTTTCACAAAATGTTGTCATAGACCCGTTTCCTATAAAATTTCTGGTCGTAACAGTCCAAAATGGTGTTCAATTGTTCATAAGAGATCGGATGCTTATAACTCAAGATGTAATGCGTGTATGAAGAAACTGAGTTTTTCAGTGGAATCTATTCTATTCCAAATAAGTTCCGTAACCACACCTGCCAATTCCATACATTTCTTTAAAATGATGGACTGAATGCGTCAGAAAATTTTGTGCTGTTGGGCACAGAAAAATTGTTTCGAGAAACTAACTTAACTAACAATACGCATCTACAAATATTTAAAAAAAGTAGTAAGTAATATACAATGAGTATAATAATATACGAGTGTCGGTCAATAAGATGTTACCCTAAATATGCAGAGCTTAAGGTAGAAGCGTCAAATAAGCACATTGTATTCGTCATTCTTCTTGAAGTTAATGAGCAAAATAAAACTTAGTTGCAATCATGGAACTACTAATAAACAGGAACTGACATATCCTTAAAATATTGAAGCTTCAACTGTAATCACATTCGCAGGGTTTGATTACAGTCGGGTCAAACTTCCACCAATATGTTTAAATAGAAATACTCTCCTCATTTAACCGCATTTATAACGAAACAAACTCAGTCATAAATAATGGCACAGACAGATGTTAAATTTTACTGGTGAAAGTTTGCTTCGGCAGTAGTCAGGCCCTACTTTTCCGCCATATTATGACAACCAAGACAACCTCCTGTCAGTGTCAATGAAAATGATTATAATAATTGTCAAATTGACACGTTACTTCACTCGCAACTGGTAGACAATACACTATATGTCTCTTCCTCTTTATTCATAACTCCATTGTTACAATTGGCTTTACAGGCTCCACAACCCGCACTGTCTAAAATGATGTCTGTCACATTTACTAAAGGACATATGAATAGAAATTTTAACCATATTTGTGCGATAAATTTTTAATGAAACAGCCGCTAAAATAAGGCAAAATCCTCTATTTAAAATGTACTTGTGAAAGTTTACTTCTACGGTTATCAGAAACTGTTTATCGTAAAAAATATCGGCCGACATATTGTGACGACCTCATCAGTTACTTCACTCACAACTGGTAGACAATACACTATATGTCTCCTCCTCTTTATTCATAACTCCGGCATTGTCACAATTGGCTTTACAGGCTCCACAACCCGCATTGTCTAACATGATGTCTGTCACATTTACTAAAAGATCTTAATTATTTTTGGGGAATGACGTTTTTATTACTACAGAAATAAAATTTGAAGCAAATTAGTGAAACCTCATTAAAGGACGCTGCCAAATAGCGGTCACCACTATTTCATCGACACACTTTCAACCCGTTACACTTATATATCCATATGCCTTTATTTTTTGAATAGATGACACTTCCAAAGAGAGGACAAATTTTTTAACTGATGAGGTAAGAATTATTTAAATGTATTACTATATATACGTATTAGAAAAGCTCAGCCACCAAAAAATATTGGTTTAACAATTTAAGTGAACCTAAATATTATAATAAACTTTATTTAGCCCTTTCAGGGGCAAGCAGTTGTGTTTCTGTAATGTTGAACTCACACCGGAATATTCGAAAAAAAAATTGAATAAGGAAAGGCAATTTTTTAATTGTTTTCCATCAAACTTAGAAAGGTACTTTTTAATTAAAAGTTTCTGGTGCGAATCTGGATTAAAACTAGGTGGAATAAAATATATCCCAACGTCCCTGAGGGGTTAACTTTAAACGAAAATTCATTTGCATGTTTGAGCACATTGACAAACAAATTTTATTAATAAAAAATACAAAAACTGAAAAGAAAATTAAGTGAAACGACAAGTATCTCTTTTTTCACCTGATATATGAAGTAAATTTTCAACTTGATATGTATTCCCGCTGATGTGAAAAATTTTCGTTTACGTTTGACAAATAAAGCAATTAATTATTTTATGCAGCAGCAGCTAAAACTAGTTAAAGATTTATTATTTTCATTTATAAGAGCTGGTAATTTTTTTGCTTTTGTACTTCAAAGTAAAATTGCAAATTTAGTAAACAATTTATTTTTAACTTTTCAAAATCCAACGACGATTTAAAATAAAAAATGTTATTTTAGTATAAGAAACTCTTAAATTAAATATTGCAACCTTTTTGCTTTTCAGTTTTTGTATAGAAGAAATTGAATGTTTCAAACTTGTTTTACAAATTAAGACAGGTTTAAAACATAAAGGAAAAAATTAAGTAGCGTAAGGATCATCTGTTTCTGTGAGAAAATGAAGAGTTAACAATTTGATTAAGTGACACAAGTTTTGAGTACTTCAGGAATCTCAATCCCCCTGTTTTTTGAACCCCACTTTTTTTTCAATGGAAATTCTCTTTTTCTGAGAAGTTTTTATTGTAACCTGCTTTTTTATTTCAAACCAATTGAAGCGTTAACATGGGAAAGGGAGTAAGTCACTGTTGCTTGTGGGCTACTTTTTTAAAATTCAGATTTCTTGATTGGCACCACTTTTCTGAAATGGTAAAATTCCCCTTCTTATCAAAACTACATATATATTAAGCGTACAATCTTAATGCTGGAATCTGCCATAAATTGACACAGCTGCGCCATCTTGTGGACGGGGTTCATAACACCATGAGTGTGTTCAGAAGTGCATTTCGCGCCGCGCGCGCGCTCAGAAGTTTATGTCATGGAGTAGGTCTTATCGAAGAAAGGAATTTTAACATAATTCAATTATTTCATTATCTTTAATGGTTCAAAAAAGGTAAAACCAACGACTATATTTCTTTATCCTTCCAAAACATGGTTTTCGTAACAGGGCTACATGCCTATGTTCACTCAGATAAAATATAAAATAGTCGGGAAAAACATCACGTGACCTTCTTTATCAACTTTAGCCCATTTAGCATTTAAAATTAGTTAACCAACCGCACACAAACTCCGCTCAAGCTGCTCAAAAAAATTGTGTGGGCGATTTGATCACGTGATTGTGCGTTTTCTGCTTATGTGTTATTGGTTGTGCATTGTTTGGTAGGTTGATTGATACAATTTAAGAATTCAACTGGTGATCTAAAAATTTTAACTTTTTAACAATTTTCTTTTTATTTATTTAAAAATGATTTATCAGTTGATTTATAACTTCTGTGATAAATAGAATGCTGTTAGTAAACCAAGATTGTGATATCAACATATGAGATTTGTTTGTAATCTACTATACTGGATGGATTTCAATGGAATTTGCACTGTTAGTTAGACAGTTTTTCAGAGAAGGTTTTAATATATATATTTCTTATTTTATGATTGCATATTTTAATACCGTGTGGATAACAGACCAAAATACATCATAAAACATGAGAAATAAATGGCATTCAAAATTCTATTAGTATAAGCAAAATACTTACTTATACTTTCAGTAGAAAATTTATAAACATTCTAATGATACTTTATTCACTACAAAACTAGACAGCAGACCTATATATTTTATCTCTTTAAAAAATATATCTACAGATATTTTTAGTTAAAATAATCTACAACTATTACATTTTATTTTTATAATGTTCAAAGTAAAATATGATTTCCAGCCTAGTCTCGATAAAAATTCACTCGTAAAGTATTCAAAAAAAAAAAAAAAAAAAAAAGAAAGAAAATCAAGGAATTATCCTACGTGCAAAAGGATATTTTTGCCCAATATATATTATTTTTTCATTTGGATTTGCTTAATGTTTATATCATTATACATATACATATATAATCACTTAGAAACGAAACTTTAAATATTTAAAAGGCGTTCAGATGTAAAACTTTCATCTCGAAATACCTAATATCTCACATAATAATATCTCACATTTAAATAAATATTTTATTATTATAATAAAAATACACGTGCCTCTGTATAATAAAAATAAAAAATATATCTTCATCAAAAATATCTTATTCATTATGAAAAATATAAAACAACCAATAAACAAAATAAAAAAAATTATGATTACAATGTGGGACTGGAAGGATTCGAACCCAGAACTCCTAGCCTCGAGTTCACTGCCTTATCCATTCAGCCATCTAGCACACGTTCGTTTTGCAGCAAAATATCTTTATAATTAGCACCATAATTAATCAAATCCATGATATGTTCCTGAACACACTACGTGTTATTCCATCCATGATATTTACCCACTCCATGTTCCTGTCTCCTGAGCTCGCGCGCGTAACGCGCGTGCAGCTTGAACACACTCAAAATCTCGGTTTCTTAGTGTGACGTCATATATGACACAATATCTACTATCTGCGCATCTCTTGCGAATATTTTCTGAATCTTTGCTCACTTATGGAAGATCAATTTTGTTTACCAGATTTATTGCAAAATATTTTTTACAGTTTGTTTTGATATAATTATGTACATCTAAAAAAAATAGTCATAATATCGTTTTAATTTCGGGAAGAAAAAACACTAATGCTACGAAAACATTATTGCTTTTTGCCCTGAAACTAAAACGACATTGCAATTATTTTTTAAATGCACATATTTTTACATTTTTTCAACGAATTCCCCCAAAGTTAAAAATATAAAATTTAGTCAAAATTTTTGGTGAGAATCTTGTTTAAATTAGGTAAGATATATTTTATCTAACCGCTCCTGAAGGGGTTAATAGGTAAATTGATTACACTAACACACATTATTGATGTATTCATTGCCCCCTGAATACTAAGCCTGAGAGCTAACACAATAAGGGCGGCTGTCATAGGTGTATTTTGTTTCAGCGTTTGTATGTTCCATTGAATTTGGATACCTATAGTATTTTCAAGTTTATTTGGTTTAATTTTCCTTAGATTAAGCAAGGCAAAGAAAACTTTTCGAAAATAATGGTGTCCAAAACGATCAGGCCGAGTATTTAGGAGGCGGTTTTATATTAGACGACTTTTTTCTCTGTTTTTTTTTCCCCTTTATGCATAATCCTTCCTCTGATGGGTGAATTTTTTGCCACTTAATTTTAATCTCCAAATGTCACAATGACACCGGAATATTCGACCAAATTTATCTGAAAATAAATTAACGCATTCTTTAGTGTATATTGTAAACAGACTTTTTTGTTTGCAAAATATTGATGCCAATGTGACATTTGGGTATTTTGAAGAAATTCACCCACCAGAGCTCAAAGGGTTATTCGATCTAGGAACTCTTGTAGTACATTCATTGGTGAGTTATGGGCAATAAAACTTGATTAAATGAAAGTATGTTAGTAATTCAAGTAGGCTTTTGGGTAATTTGAGTCTTAACCTTTTCTCCATCACTGCATTTGAAAGTTGCAGATGTAAAATTAATACCCCTTTCACTAACTAACCCTTTCAAAGGCGGTGACTAGACGGTCTCGCCACCTAATTTTAATTCCAAAACTGACAAATGGGACCAAGAATATTTTAATAAAACTTTGCTTCTCTAATGAAAATGCATATTAGCGGGGCTTTATTTTCTAAGAAATTCGCTCGAATATTCTGGTGTCAGTCAATTATTTCATCAGTTTACGAACAGAATTATGCTGCCCCTGAAAGGGTTAACTGGCTGACTACCAGCAGGTGTATTAATGTAATCTGCTAGAACAGGGATGGCCAACTGTGGCACGCCGGATACCTCTAATTTTTTAAAGAAATAGCCAACTTCTTGAATCGCAGAGATTCGATGATTAGATAATGCAAAGATTACAATAACATTTTAGTGGTGTCTAGCGTGCCACAGTTGGCCATCCCCGTGCTAGGATATAGACAAAAATATTGAGTTTCTATAATTTTCTGTTCTCACTATTTTCTTATAAAAGAACTTTACGAAATATAGTACATTTATCTAGTGGGTATTTGGATGTGAAACAAACAGACTGTGACCGAGCCGTTGCTTATACGCCGGAAATTATGGTTTAGCGCAGGGGTACCGAACCGTGGCATGCAAGATACCACTAAAATTTTATAGTAATTTTTGCCTTATCTTATCATCGAATCTCTGCAATTCAAGAAGTCGACTATATCTTAAAAAAAAAAAAAAAAAAAAAAAAAAAAATTGGTATCCAATCTGCCGCGGTTGGACACTAGGTTGGTACGAAAAAAAGAATTTTTTAATTTCGATATGTAATAGAGATAAAAAATTGTCTATTGCCTTTGTTAAGACAGTAGTAAAATATTTTAACAAACATAATATACTTAGAGGTGCCGCAAAAGACTTGGATATATATATTTTTAAATAGATTTTACGAATTTTGATAAATTTGGTTTAGTAAAATATATATATATATATATATATTTTAAATACCAAATGTCTATATTAATATTTGGAAATTTTTCCAGAGCTAAACATTCGCCTTGCATAAAATATTTCAAATGAAAATCAAATTTTCAAATTATTTTTTGCTTAAAAGGCGCAAAGGCCAACCTAGTGAAAAAGATTCCATGCCGGGACTCGAACCCGGGCCATCAGTATAGCGCACTGACGTTCTACCGACTAAACCACATAGAACGATACCCAGCCTGGAACTTCTCTCTATTTCAGGTTGGCAAGGCTACATGCTGGATTTAATTAAGTGTGTGTGTTTGCCCCATGTTGGTGGCTCACGGAAAAATATTCTATCTTGTGCTGCGTTTGTAGACTTGCCAACCTGAAATAGTGAGAAGTTCCAGGCTGGGTATCGTTCCATGTGGTTTAGTCGGTAGAACGTCAGTGCGCTATACTGATGGCCCGGTTTCGAGTCCCGGCATGGAATCTTTTTCACTAGGTTGGCCTTTGCACCTTTTAAGCAAAAATAATTTGAAAATTTGATTTTCATTTGAAATACCAAATGTCTGTTTTCAATTTTTAAATAACACACATAAACTACTTTACAGTAGATATTTATTGTTTTAGAAATACTGTTAAAATCTAAAAAAATGGAATTTAAAAGATTCAAGATTTAGTAGCATAAATATTAAAGGTATGCAGTATAAAACAATAAATATCTACTGTAAAGTAGTTTATGTGTATTATTTAAAAATTGAAAACAGACATTTGGTATTTCAAATGAAAATTAAATTTTCAAATTATTTTGGCTTAAAAGGCGCAAAGGCCAACCTAGTGAAAAAGATTCCATTCCGGGACTCGAAACCGGGCCATCAGTATAGCGCACTGACGTTCTACCGACTAAACCACAATAGAAAGGATTAACCTTAATTTTAACTTAAACGCGGCAAAACATTTTTTAGTTCTGAAAAATAATAGTCAAAAGGAGAACAGTACGTGGTTTGAAGTGACCTTAACCCTAGATCTACCGGGAATTTTATTCAAGTTTTAATAAAACGTTCTACACCAGAATTTTTATTTAAAACTATTTAACTTATTTATTTACCTTATTTTTGTCTGGTTTATATACTTAGTTTATTTTAAAGAAATTTCTGGTTTGAATGAATATTTTGTATGTACCTGTCGGGTCCAATGGACCCGTCTGGTAGACGGAGGGTTAATTCAGGTGGCATATCATTGGCTGGTGTAGAGTTGCGGAGGGGTGAGAGAAGCATGTAGCTGTAGCAATGGTCTGATCACATGTTTCTGTCGCCAGTCAGTGCAGGCAAACGAATCATTTAAGTAACAAATGTTTTTATGTACCAAAGAACAGTGAGAAAAATATGTATAAGTGGAGTCGATAAAGTTATTTCCAAGATTTTAGTACAAAGAGAAGAGAGGAAGCAACAGGTAATACCGCAACAATTAAAGTACAAGTACAATCAGAAAGTAGTAGTTAAGGCTACTAGAAAAGCTGAAAATAATGCCCCTCAATCAGATCTTGAGCAAACATCTAAAGGAAACTTAACATACAAACCCCAAAAATTCTTCTACTTCGTTTTTGGATTAAACTACAAACGAGCAAATGCTAGTAGAACTTCCAACACTAGCAAGTGCCTGTGACCGAACTGGGGTTTCAGACAGAGTTGCTGCGACTATCGCAAGTGATGTTGGAATGATTATGTTGATGTTGGAATGATTACAGAAGAGAACAAAAGTAAAGTAATTGATAGGATGAAAATTCGAAGAGAGAGAGCCAAGAATTGAACAAAAGAGATAGTAAGAAGCCTTAACCAAGTTGGAGAAAATATAGGTTTGTATTTCGATGGAAGATAAGATAAAACAATTGTGCAATATAAATAAAGAAACAAATTTTACAAAAAGACGGTCATCGAAGAACATCTTTCTTTAGTAAAAGTTCATCCAATTCATCCTTTCTAGGGCATGAAACCGCTGCTTTTGGAATAGGCGAAGCTATAAAAAATAGCCTAATAGCGTACTTTAACGATAACAATCATTTGAACATATCAACTGTAACTTCTATTGGGTGTGATGGGACAGCCACAAACACTGGAGTTAATAACGGTGTGATTGCTTTAATAGAAAAAGACCTAATCATGCCACTGCAGTGGCTGATTTGTTTTTTCCACTTAAATGAATTGCCTTTGCGCCACCTGTTTCGTGAATTAGACGGTAAAACAAAGGTCCCTAATGAATTTGGCGGGATTTTAACTAACAACTTGGAAACAACTTGAAAATTGTAACGAACTTCCAGTGGTTAAGTTTTTGACTATAAAACACAACCTTACTAATATTAAAATAATTGAAGATTTGAGCACAGACCAAAAATATTTACTTGAAATGTGCACATCAATCTCAAGCGGTGCATGCTTGGCAGATCTGTCCTTAAAAAAAAATAAAAATAAAAAAAATAAAAATTTATATATATAAAAAAACAAACAGGAAAGTTGGCTCATTATCGATGGCTTACGTTAGCAAGTCACATTCTTCGGTTACATATTGGAACAGAGAATCCTTCAGATAACCTTAAAGCTTTAACAGATTATATTATGAAAGTGTATGCCCCCATCTGGTTCCATATTAAGCTTAAACCATCATGTGTAAATTGTTCCAAACATATTTGGAGACTGATACAATTTTCAAGTTACCTTTGTGAGCAACGTCTAAAAATAATTAACCCAGTTATTCAAAGAAATAGTTATTACGCTCACCCAGAAAACGTGCTTCTCTGTATGTTAAGTGATGAGAGAAGTGATAAGAGAGTTGGGTTTTGCCGACTTATAAAAGCAAGATTGGAAGAAAAGAATGGCGTCAGGAAGTTTGTGTTCCCCAAGCTCAATTTTCATGCATTGATATGATTAAGTGGGCAGATATAGCAATTACAGAGCCTCCAATGACAAAATGCATAACTGATGAGGATTTAAAAATGTATATCAGTGAATCAAGATAACCGAGTTGCCAGTTGCTATCTATAGATTTTCCTCGTTTACCCTGTAATACACAAGCATTAGAAAGTGTTATAAAGCTTGTGACAGAGTCATCAATAAGTATCTGTAGTCCTGCAGCAAGAGAAGGCTTTATTAAAGCAAAAATTGCTTCGCAAAAGATGATGCCAACGTTTGAGACCAAAAAATATTTTATCTAATAATCAAGAAAATTAAAAAACCAAATAAAAGTGAAACTAACAATGTGGTGGAATATTCTAATTGCTATTTAATATTTGTTTTGTTTCAATAACACTGGTTATTAATTATGTCATGGCATTTGTTTTATTTTCTTCAATTATAGTCATTTGTTACTGTTTATGTTGCACGCTTGTGTTTAATACCTTTCCAAAAAATCTTAAAAAGGAAAAGACCCAAACAACTGGTAAGTTTATTTTTATTAAATATTAGTTATTTTAAAAAGTTTTACATATTATTTAAAAAACTGTGTTTGAACAACTATTTGTAAGCAAAAAGGTAATCACAACAGTTAAATTCAAGCTGATATTACAACTTGATTTTTTTTTTTAAAGGCTCATTTATTTCACTTTCTCAGTTAATTAATGCATAAATTTAGATCAATTAAACTTAATATTATTGTTGTTATAGTAAAGAAGATTCTATAGATTGCTATTAAAAACAATATTGGATTTTAAAAATGTAAAAATAAAACAGTGAAGAAAAATTATACATATATATATATTAAATTTGGACTTTTTCTAAAAAAAATCCTTTTTTTTAAGGCTCTTGCGGCACCTCAAGATATAAATTTAGAACAAAAAAAATCTTCGTAGTTTTATTGTTAACGTACAAAGACAGCTTTTAATTGCTATGAGAAATTTATTTGCTGCAGAAAATATTTTTTCCTATATTTTCGTTCCACCCTATTGGACACCCCTGGTTTGTTTCCAAAATTCTTTGAAGGTCCAGTAATAGTGTTCCTGTAATGTTTATTTCACACTAGAATCTTTGAAAAATTTCATTAGAAAATAACAAAATACAATGCCAGAGGTCTCTTCACCAAATGTATACAAATAAAATTTTAATAAAAAATTAGAAAGTTAAAGAACTAATGCTATAAAAGGCGGTATTTCATTTTTTTTCTTACGTTTTAAGAAATGTTTATATCAGAGTGCCATACTTGAAAACACCTTTTCGACAAATCCTTCTACGACAGTTAAAAAAAAAAAAATTCTTCAAATACCTTAAAGTTATTAAAAGTTATAAGTTTTAAAAGTTTTTCAACGATATATATAGAAAATGAAATCGCTCCGAGAAAAAATTAATCACAAAGATAAAAGATTACATTTTTCACAATCCCTTTATAGAACGTGATAATCACGAAGGAAATGTCATTTATTATTTTTGTTACTTTTTCATCTTCTCTCTTCCTTTTTCGAAAAGTATCATAAATCACATTTTTTCACATGTCTATGCTATATATATAAATATTATTTGTATTGGATGTAGTATATATTTAAATAATTTTTTATGTATACTGATGACTATTTTAACGTTTTCCTTTCTTTTATTATCATTGATAATGTTTGTATTTATTAAAATAATCTTTGGAAATCAAATATTTTATTCCACAAGTAATTTTCCTTTTTCTTTTTTAAGTTTTATTCGTTATGAAATAGCGTCATATCTCGGAAAATTGTTAAGATTATCAGATATGTCGACCTGGCAGGTAAAGCATTTCCATATTTTTATTTAACCCTTTCGGGCGCAGTTGTCCCACGTCGGAACCACGTCATTTCAACTCCAAACTTACAAACGGCACCAAGAATATTTTAATAAAATTTTGCTTTTACAATGAAAGTTTAAAGTAACCAGTTTTTTAACCCTTGCCTGTGGACTATACTTGAAAAAAAAATCTCAATCGCGTTCTGAACTACAAAATTCCAAAAACCCGACAAATGGAGCGAAATTGCCGAGTTTTTCGCTTGAAAGTATCGCCATCTATTGGGAAAATGGTAAAATACATATTACGCAATGGACGAACTGAGTTCGGTCTTCACGGAGTTGAAACACCAATTTTCTCTTACCCGAACTGAGGTCGTGCATTCCAAAATTGGCGCATTTGCGTTACCCGAACTGGGTGTGGGCGTCACAGGTAAGGTGTAAATTTCTAAAAAAGTTGTTTCTAAATTCCAGTGTCAGTCAATCATTTCCTCATTTTATGAATAGAACTGTTCTGTGCCGTAAAATGTTAAGGGAGTCATATAATTGAGAGACACTTGGCAAAGTAGATTACAACAGTGAAATAAAAATAAGAGTATCTTATAAATGTTATTTTGAGGAAAAATTGTGAATCAAAATGAGATTATCTTTTATTTTTATTATATCAGGGTTTGCACTCTTCAAGGACTTTCAAGCACGTTTTACCAGAATTTTTGTAAAGTAATAATTGTCTTATTTAATGTAAAAGAAATCTATCTTCAGATATAGTGACCAGTACTTTACGAAATTTCTGGTACTGAAACACTTAAAATTCCTAGAATTCCTTGCTGCGTACGAACCCTGCATGCGTATATATAAATCCTTACGTATATTGCAGTTACCGACTCGAACAAAAAAACAAAAAAACAAACAAAAAAAAAAAAGATACGTCAGAAAAACAACAATTAATACAATATATAATCATGAATGGCCTTGAATTAATATGTTTATATAACAAACTGTAACATTGGGTGACCCCACCAGTAGTTGATACCCTTCCAGTTTTTGATCCAATTTTTGAAATATTGCACCATTTCAGGCAGAAATGGCGTGGCACTAGACACAATATTTTTGTTTGAATGTTGGAGCACCTGTTATCATATTGTTACCGGTTGCCTGCTGTAAGAGAAGCCAATAAAGTTTTTTTTAATTAGAAAATGTAAAAATTTAGTTTTTGATTAGTTGGAGACAAATACGGTAAGTTAAAATAATCCTCTTCCCATTTGCTTATTTCAAATAATAGTTTTATATGAATTATTGTTAATCACAGGCCAAGCATGATATTTTAAAGATTAATTTTTGAATTTTCGACTGATTTCTTCGATTGAACAACTACTGGGGAAATGACAATAAAAGAAAAACTTATAATTTTGTTGCTATTTAATTTCAGCAATTTCATTTTTGCCCATTATAGTTCATTCATTAACAGGTTGTAGCAATCATGTTAGTTTAATTCTAAAGCTTAAAAGGAAGGAAATGTAAGAAAAACCCGTAGCACCGACCTTATTTGATCAACTACTGGCTGGGTCTCCCTGTCTATTAAAATAACCATTGGAAATCAAATATTTTTTTCGACAAGCAATTTTTCTTTTTTTAAAAAGTTTTATTCGTTAAGAAATAGCGTCATATCTAGGAAAATTGTTAAGATTACCAGATATGTCGATCTTACTTGAAAAAGAAATATCCTGGCAGGTAAAACATTTCCATTAGGGTGGAGCGAAAAAAATTAATTTTTTAAAATCAAAAACGGGTAGGTGCCAAAAGTTGCCTTTATACTAGTACATCATCTGCGTGTAATATTGCCGCTGAAAAAAAATGGCTTGAGTCTGCGCTTTTGGTCCAACAGTCGAAATTTTGGGTAAAATTTGACATTTTTTCAAAAAATTAAAAAAAATTCTATAGAGATGTTTATTATTTAAAAGTGTTATTTAAACCTTTATTATTAATGAATTAACATATTTAAACGATAAAACGGTATCTTTGTTCTATATAACTGGATCAAAACTGACAACTTTTGGTGAAAAAAATGGCGTTGCCACTCTGTTGTTTCATACAACTATTTGTTGTTTAGAATACAGCTCTTACGTAGTTGTTTTCTACCCAGGAGGTATCACGTGGAAGAAGCTGCATTTCATGACACAGCAGTACATAGCCCAACCACCCTTCCATCTAAGCGCAATGTTTTATTATTGAATTGTGATTTTTTAGCAAAGACTGGCATAACTTTTCTATGTGTCAACCTAGTCCATCTCATTGTTATATCCACAGACGTTGGATGCTGCTGCTGTGACACTCCTTCCCGTATATTTCTACTGCTTGTGTATCATAAGGTAAGCAGAGTAATGCTGTGGAATTAATGGAATCGATTCAGCCCTCTAGTATCTTCACCAAAATTGCATCCAGTTACTGCATAGTGATTGGGAGTTCTGCTCCTACAACATTTTACAACATTTAGGTATTTCATCTTTGTGTATGCCATCCTTTACTCTACCTATTGCATTTTTTATATGTTGGTAAGCTTGTTGTTTAATTTGATGGCGATCGTCATCAAAATTGCAATAAGAATTTGCTCTCGGTGTGAAAAATTTGCTCTCGATGTCCTAAATAATTTTTTTTTTTTTTTTTTTTTTTTTTTTTGCCATTTTCTATGATGTTCAGTAGCCGAGTAATTTCCCATAAGTTTTTAGATTAATTTTTTAGTTGTGGATTGTATTTGGTGTAAACCATACTGCGGCATAAACTTGGATTCCATACTTTGTGAGGGAACCAGACTCTGATGGTCAATCAGTGCTTTTATAAAGGCGAATAATTTTATGCGCCTTTGTGAACCATCTTGTGTAGGGGAAGTTTCTTGGGTTCCTATTCGCTAGTTCTTCTGACCATATCTTGATGAAATAACTTTTCAAATGTCTAGCATGTATTTTCGGTATGTGCTGAGTACACTTTTCTCGATTTCAGGAAATAATGTTTGAAAATTACTCTCTATGGCTTCAAAAATTGAAATTAGAAGGGAAAAAGCACGTGGACAAAGGTTTTCCTATTGGTCCGGTGAATCCCCGTGGGTTAAAATCTAATTTTCGCCAACGATCTTGTCTAATAAATGATGCAGAGAAAATTCACTGGACTTGGAGGTGGCATATGATCAATTGTAATGGTTCATTCTAAGCATGTCCCTCACAGAATGGTGACAACGACTAACAGAATTATCCGCCTTCAAATGAGCACTCACTGCCCATCAGAGACTCTATGTTCATTCAAAAAGTACTATGTTATCCAAGTTTGGGCCCAGGATAGTTTACAATCAAATATAATCCACAGCTAAAGAAGGCATTTAAAAACTCATGGGAAATTACTCGGCTACGAAACAACACACAAAACGGAATAAAACAACTACTAAAAAAGGTTATTTAGGACAATGGTTGCTTCGCATACGTAGAGGAAATTCTTAATTCAATGCTCTCTGAAGATTTCCATCACATTAAACAGCTAGCTGCTCAGCACATGATAGTTGAAAGATGAGAGTAAATGATGGCATACGCAAATCTGAAATATCGACAATCAACTTTGAAGCGGCTAATTATATAAATCTAATTCATTGGAAAAGTGTTGTGGTAACAGAACCTCTAATCAATATGCATTTATCGGGTTCAAACTTTGTGAAGATAATAGACGGCTGAATAGATTACATTAATATCATCCGCACTGCATTACACTCTTTATCTTCTCTTATACAAACAGCAGAAAAATACGTAAAGGAGATCCCAGCAGCAGCATCCAAGGTCTGTGGATCCAAAGAAGATATGTACTAGGTTGATACATAGAAAGCTTAGGCCAGTCTTTGATAAAAAATCATAATTCAATGTATAAATAAAACATTGAGTTCAGATGATAAGGTGGTCGAGCTATGCACTGTTGTGACATGAAATGCAGTCACTTCCACGTGATACCTACTGTGTAGTTTTGAAAGCAACTAAGTAAGAGCTGCATTCTAAACAATAGTTATTTTTGTGACACAACTGAGTGGCAACACCTTTTTTCCACCAAAAGTTGTCAGTATTGTTCCAGTTATACAGAACAAAGATATCATTTTATCGTTTAAATATGTTAAGTCATTAATAATAAAGGGTTAAATAACACTTTTAAATAATAATTATCTGTGTAGATTTTTTTTTTAATTTTTTGAAAAAATCTCAAATCTTACCCAAAATTTCGACTTTTGACCAAAAGCGCAGACTCAAGCCATTTTTTTTCAGCAGTAATATTGCACGCAGATGAAGTACTAGTATAAAGGCAACTTTTGGCACCTACCCATTTTTGATTGTAAAAAATTAATTTTTTTCGCTCCACCCTAATTTCCATATTTTCATTTAAGAGAGCCATGTAATTGAAGGACACTTGGCTAAACAGATTCCAATAGTGTAATAAAAATAAGGTCATCTTATACATATTATTTTGGAAGAAATATTCTGTGAATCTAAATGAGATTTTTTTTTTATTTTTATTATACACATATAAATCCTTACGTATATTGCAGTTACCGACTCGAGCAAAGGAAAATAAAACATTAGTCAGAAAAAAAAAACATTATATAATCATGGTATCGTCTTGATTAATAAGATTACATAATAACTAACTGCAACATACTATTCGCAATTCATATAAATATGTTTTACATTTGGTTAAATAACTTCATATTATTACAATATAAAGTTTTACGTAGTTACTGCAATATATATTAGAATAATATATTGTACAAAAAGTAATTTCCATAGAAAAGGCAAGTGTTATAAGTACTTTAAAATATAACTGAAATATTTTGTGTTATCAAAGAATGATTTACAAATATTCAGACTAACTTCGCAATTATCCACCGTTTTGAAAACTTTTCACTTATATTAAAAATAATTTAGGATGAGAACAAACGCAAAGTTAGAAAAACAATAGGGTTCAACATTAATATGTTAAATCTTATGGTTGAGATATTCTTAACCCTTTGCACTCGTATGTTCAGTCTTCCTGGAAAACATCTTTCTTTGCAAAATTTGTTTTTGGCACCAGTAATGAAGGAAAATAAAATTTACCTTATTTAATTACATCATCTTATAGGTCATCTTATAGATGTTATTTTGGGAAAAATTTTTAAACTAAATGAGATTTTCTTTTTATTTTTATTATATAAAAATTATTACGTATATTGCAGTTACGACTTGAGCAAAAGAAAAGGAAAAACAAAACATTCGTCAGAAAAATCCAAAATTAAGACGATATATAATCATGTATAACCTTGAATTAATATGTTTCTATAACAAATTGTAACATATGATGACCCCGCTAGTAGTTGATAAAATTTTTGAAATACTGCGCCTTTTCAGGCAGAAGTGAGTTTTACATGTTGTACTAGGCATAATATTTTTGTTTGAATGATGGAGCTCCTATTGTTACGTTTTTGTCAGCTACCTGCTGTAAGAAAACCCATTTTATGATTTTTTTTTTTTTTAAGAAAATGTAAACATTTAGTTTTTGATCAGCTGTAGACAATTACTGTAAGTTAAAATAACCCACTTCCATCTTGCTTATTTCAAATAATAGTTTTTTATGAATTATTGTTAATCCCAGACCAAGCAGATACTTTAAAGATTAATTTTTGAATTTTCGAATGAGCAATTAAAAAACTATTTATTTATAATTTTGTTGCTATTTTATTTCAGCAGATTTCATTTTTACCCATTATAGGACATTCATTAAGGGTTGTAGCAATGATGTTGGTTCACTTCTAAATCTCAAAAGAAAGGAAATATAACAAAACCCCCGTAGCACGGACTTGATTTGATCAACTACTGGCTGGTTTACCCTACCGTTCGCAATCCAAATTCGTTTTACATTTAGTTAATAATTTCCTATTATTACAATTTAAATTTTACTTAGTTACTGCAGTGCAAAAAGGAATAAATACAAATTAGTAATACAGTAGCCTCCCTCAAATCTGCATAGCTTGGGACCAGATGTTGTGCGGATTTTAGAATTTTGTAGATTTCTAGTCATTGCTTTGTTTACATTTTTTAAACATTAATTTGTACGTAATAATGCAATCAGCATTATAAGGAATGCTTGCAATATAGTTAAAAAAATAAGTAATAAACTGAAATGATAAAAATAAGATAATTTAAAAAATGATTAAATTATTAAAAGTAAAGGTCAAGTAAATAACTAATAATGTATAGTTAAATATGCATAATAAAGATATTCATTTTCCTTGAATTATTCAATGAAACTTTCCCCATAAAAGTACCCTATTAATTCACATCAAATTCCTAAAGTAAGGAAGTTTTATTTCAGGTTTAGCCAGTCTTAATAAACAAAAAAGCTTGATTAATACATAAATATTATATATTTGGTAAAAAGATTGTGATTACCAGTGATATCAGCAATGTCTTGATTTTTTATTCAGAAATAAATTTATACTTCCTTCATGAAAAACAACAATTTCAGTCATATTATCGAGAATTACATATTAAAATACATATAGAGTGAATTAAAATTAAAAAATTCTGTAATTTTGTCCCTACATCTGAACTGAAAGATTCAATGTTTACATCTGCTATGACGTGCGGATTTTAGACGTTGGTGGATTTTAGGGTTCCGGATTTGAAGGAGTCTACTGTATACATAAAAAAGCAAGTGTTTTACGCTTTAAAATATAACTAAAACATTTGCCGTTATCAAAGAATGATTTACGAATATTCAGAGTAACTTCGCAATTACCCAACGTTTCGAAAACTTTTCTCTTATCTTAAGAATTATTTAGAATGAGAACAAACGCAAACTTAAAAAATAATGGGTTTTAACAATCGTGTATGTTAAACCTTAAGATTGAGATAGTCTGTGTATTCCTTAAGTCAATTATGTGTTTAATATTTTACTTTTTCTTCTTCTATTGCTTTGAGCAATTAAATATAAGATGAACAATTTAGACCTTCTGCTTTACGATTCGTAAATTTAAGAAGTTGCTTAAACACAATATATATCATTTATAATTATAGGCGCTATCCAGTGTTTTCTTATCTATATAATAAAAGCCTAAATCATGTGACTGTCATCAACAGTTCCGGGCTGACCGCTTCACTTTTTATATACCAAGCAGCCATTTTGCTACTTTTATGTTAGCTGGGCGCAGATGATTAAATCGCCAAATAGGGTACCATCGTCATCATTTCATTTAAAATATAAACCTGTCACTAATTTATTTTAAAATAGATATGTATCAGATACATCTAAAATACACGTCTTCGGTCTCTAATAATAAAAGCCTAAATCATGCGACCGTCATAAGCAAAAACTTGCTGACCACTTTGCTTTTCATACATGGCAAGCAGCCATTTTTAATAAAAATTATTTTTTCCAATAAAATTGCATAAAAGTTTCATTTTTAGAAAGATCGTTCAAAAGTAAGGTACTACTTGGTTATCCCGTTAACCAAAATCTATCGCCAAACTATAAGATTAAATGCCAATAATAGTTGATCGTAAATGTCACATTCACTTGACTTTAAGCAAGTTACACGTGTTTACGTCATCAAGAGGTTTTTATTTCGACGTTTTATTTGTATTTTTTATTAATGTTATACTAATTTATTTGTTCTTTCGTTATTTAAAATAAAAATTATGTGAATTTGTATAATTTGGCGATTTGTATAATGTGGCGAAATTGGTCGACGAGATAACTAAGTAGTACCAAAAGTGATTAATGTTTGAGTGATAAATTACATTCAGTTATGGATATATTCTGAGATAACTTCAGCTGAAATTAGGCTAACAGCTGGCTATCTCATTCCATCGAAGTAAACAAACAATAGAGATTCGTTCACGTGAGCGATTAAAAATATTAAACCATGAAGGTAATCATTCGTAAAGCGAGTTTTCTAGAGAGAAATTAAAAAGAATTAACCTGTTTGTGATTTTTATAGTTGTTAAACCGCGAGGCAAAATGCAACTTTGTTCCCGACGTCATTTGCTATAGAGTATAACCCAACGAAATTAATTTTAGTTTTAGAATTGGGCCATACATTGTGAGCTCGCTGTTCACTGTTCATTGAACACGAATAATTTTCTTAAGCTATAACTTACATTTTCCGCTGATGCTGAAGTATATTTTACCATTTATCACTTACCTGCATCAAAATTGTAACATAGAAGAATTTATACTTTTTTTTGTGAGATGCACGCTACGAACATTTCCCAGTAAATTTTTGTAATTTAAATTTTAATTTCACAGTAATTTTGTTGAACCTGGCACTGGATATTTTGGGTGCCGTATTAGCTAAAATGCGCCAATTTTCAGAAGACCCAATATTAATATCGTAATATGCGTAAATATCGCAACATAAATATCGCAAGTGAATATGAAACATGAATACTAAGTGAGTTAAGCAGTTTTGTGAAAAAAGATGAAATATATAGGGGAATTGGGGGATGAATGGGACATTTTCACAAAATATTTTTTTTTTCATTTTTTCATTTAAGTTATTATCAATATTATATATCACATTTCATACATTATGTATTTGACAACATATATGAACAATATTTATTCTAGATTATGATTTATTCAGAAAGATATCATGAAATCAAAAAAACGTTCCTCCCTGTCACAATCATCCTCTCAGCAGGGATGAATGGGACACTAATAGGGATGGATGGGACACGAAGATTTTCCTCCCTATATTCAATTTTACGAAATTAAAAGTTATAATTATAACATTATATGTAATTATATTTGTAATATATGATTTTACAGCACGAATCGATATGTTTCTTTTTTTTTTTTTTCAATAACTTCTTTTATTGTAGTTTTAACTTTTAATGCAGACTTCGGCTATCAATCTGTTCTTTTTTCCCACTTATGAGGCATTTTAGATTTGAAATGAAAATGCAAAATGTCTTTTAAATATGGCATAGCTAATAATTTTCAGTCATAACTTATTAATTAATATTAATTAAATGTATCTTAGAAACATGCAGAACGGAAATTATTGGGTCGATCAGAAAGTCGTGCCGTGTTGGGGAAATCAATTCGCACCGGAAAATTCTGCCCGGTAATAATTAGACATTAGATATCGGAATCAATGTCTAAACATTAAATGATAGAATTTTCCGGTACGAATTCATTTTTCCAGCACGACACGACTTTCCGATCGACTCAATATGTTAGGGGTGGGGATTTATTTGCGCATCATTTCAAAATTCAATATAATTTCCCACATTTGATCAATAAACATATACTATTTTTAACAATTTTATCTATTTTGATTAAGTTTTAGTACCAATTTTTTGATAATCCATTAATAATTATTACAATACAATAAATAACACTCAGAAATTTTAAACAATAACAACTCATATAATACTATTTAATACTATTAATAAACGTAAATTATTAATTTATTAATCTATATAATACTATTTAGTTAATAAATAAAATTTTCATCATCTCTAGGATGAATGAGAATGTCCATAAATGCAACCTCACTCTATTCTTCCGTAATACTTGCGTCAATTTGACCCTGGTTTAGTACATTTCAAACCAGAATTTTTTTAAAGAAATGAAATTAAATGTGTTCGACGAAGAAACTTGGAATTAAATGATTAAGTATTCATGAAATAAATTTTATGGTGCGAAATGCGTTTAACCTAGGTCAGATTAATCCAGTCATTACGGAAGATTAGTGGAAAGTTGCAGCTATGAGAATGTCCCATTCATCCCCATTTGAAATGTCCCAATCATCCCCATGATGCATATATTCCCTTCTCAGCCATTTTGCCTCAAAAATTATTTTGCACAATGGTTACTATTCATTCATTTTAACATTTTAACATTGATGCCAACCTATAACTAATCTTCCGTAATACTTAAGTTAATTTGACCCAGGTTAACCACATTTCGAACCAGAAAATTTATTTCATGAAAGCTTATTTATTTAATTCCAGGTTTCTACGTGGAACATATTTAATTTCATTTCTTAAGAACATTTCTGGTACCAAACGTATTAAACCAGGGTCAAATTAATACAGGTATTACGGAAGATTATTTAGAGGTTGGCACGTATGCATTTTAATTATCGATATTGAACCTTAAAATAAATAAATACAACATAGCTTATTTTTTTATATTGTATAAGATATTTCACATCTTCAAATGTAAAAAAAAAAACTTACTTTTAAGCAGACATTTCAGAAAATGCAACTCTGAAGGAAAATGAAAACAGCAATGTGGTCCTACTTTTAGTTCTGAAGCACAATGTGGTAGAGCCTTGTATGGGGATAGGAAGCAATTTAAAATAAATGCTTATTGCCTGAAATATTGAGAATGTCCCATCCATCCCTTGTCCCATTCATCCCCTAGCTCCCTTAACCCCTTGGGGATGAGCGACACGCATACGTGCCGCATGAAGCGCTCAAAATCCTTGTTGTTCCTCACCAGTAAAATTTTACTGTAAAATTTGCCTTATTTAATCAGCGCATTTTCTCGATTCAAGAAGAGATAATTTTCTGTTTTTAAAAAACGGTGATAAAAGATTAAAAATTTCGTAAAAGGCTCCCGTCCCGAAGGGGTTAACAACAAACAAGATATGAAATGGTACCATGATCGTAAGTAATTCTTGATTTCTCTGTCAGATTCTTCTGATTTGTCGAAGGATTAAGCAAATAAATTAAATTGTAAATAATAGTAACATGTTGCAATGCTTAGCATGCATTTCAAGGCGACCAAACTGGTCGACAGAGGCGGCTAGTAGTAAATATTTTCAAAAAGTAAAGCGTTTTCGAGTGTTTGTTAGGTGCTGTTTTCATATGCATTAATAATAGTTTGTAAAATCCATTTATAACCTTAGAAAGAAGAAAACGAAAAAAGAGGAAAGGCAAAAGATAAAAATAAAGCAGAAACTGCCAAACCAATAATTTTATTTACAAGAATTTCTAATAACACAAAACTAAGAAATTGAAATATAGCAGTATGCATTATAATTACAACGAATTAATGAAAATGGCCTACAATATGTAGGAGGCAGTTTTTTTTTTCGTGAATTTCGTATCCAAAATAGTTTAAGAAAATCTCTTTCAATAAACGCAATGGTTAATTTTTAAATGTCTGCAAAAATTTCGATATACTTTTCAAAATATTAATCGATTTAATTCTATTTCACTACATTTGAGTTTAGGCGTGAACGTGTAATTACATTACTTTGTTCAACCAAATTTAAAATTGAACAATTAAAAATTCTCGATTACTTTCCTAAAGTACACGAAATCTCTTTTACGATGTAGATTCTTATCTAATTGCTATTAAGGTATTATATTGGTAAAGTGAAATGAACTTCGGATTTACGAAAAGAAGAGTTTTTTTCTGGATAAATTCAGAGAATTATATGTAATCATACTAACAGAAATATAAGATAAAGGAAATTGGATAAAGTTTGGATTCCAAATAGCTAATTACATTTTTTAATTATTTTGAATCAAGTTAGTATTTTTAAGTCATTCGAAGTATGTTGTAGGATTTTATATTTTTATGTAAAACTTTTTATTTAAAGGCGATAATTATCGTCTTTAAAAATAGTTAAAGATATATTATACTCTTTAAAAATGCATTGGACGTTGGACTATTAAAAATTTTAAATTATTTGAAACATTTAAATCTAGGATTTTCAAAATATATTTATGTATGCATATTTAAAATTGAAAATATGCATAATCGTAACATTTAACAGTTTCAGGGCCAACAAATCATCTTTCTTTAATTTTGAAATCGCACCAGAATTTTAAAGAAAATATTTAAAACAAAAAAAATGCAAACACGAAAGTTTATTTCCACCGAATATACGAGGGTATATCAATAAGTTTTTGCCCCCACATAGGAATAATTGAGTGAAATTTGTGAAATTGCTGCATTGTAGTAGTCCTTTTCTATATAGTCATCGTGCACAGTAACACATTTCTGCAAACGGTATTTCAAAGAGAGGAGGGGAGGGTGTATTCCGGGAGGCGCGATAGTAGACCCAAAGGGGGCATTTTTCTAACTTTTACCGACCCCCACATATGACTTATTGTTGGAAAGGCCTGTGATCACTTATTCATACTATGCACCTCCTGAGACCCCCCCCCTCAAATTTGACCCCAGTGGGGCAAGAATGATGTCAGCAAAATTTAGAAAAGTGTACTACAAGTGTAATTTCAATAATACGCCTGTATATTCATTTTCAATAGTTTTAAAATATTAAAAATCATTACGGAAATTTATTACGTATAAATAGGTAAAAAAAGTAATAATAATAATCTTCATGCTAGTAACTTAAACTTGTAATATTTGCACATTTTACATTTAATATTTAAAATGAAATTTTAAGTGTCTGAAAATTTTAACTTGCTTAATGTTACAATGGAATTCCGGAATCATACATTGAATACCATAAAAGCAAGAAAACATTTAAATCTAATAATAATAATCTATTGAAAAAGATCTGGCATTCAAAATATTATTCGTTACCACATCTGGCCGTGACCGTGTCGTATGACTGTCTGAAAAATCAATGTTTGGCAACCAAAACATTTTAAATTTAAATTAGTTGAATTAATTAAATAATTAAATTAAATAAAAGTTGCCATAAATCAATATTTAAACTTGAAAGCTGAAAAGGAAAATAGAAAATAGCTCACCCGGAGATGGAAGACATTGAAGATAATATTTTATTAAACACACTAAAATTAAGCCGTGGATGGACAACCAGACATAAGAAAATCAAACATATATTTCATCGTAAATGTAAGCAGCATGAATCGATAATTAATGCTAAATGATCGTCGATTATAGTTTAAGCTGAAATATAAGAAAAATAATTATAATTTGTTTCACTAAAAACATTGTAGGAGATTTTTAATTAAGTTCTCAAAGTTTCAGTAAGATAGTTTAAGTTCAATTTGAAATGTACGAAAAGCTCTATTAGTGAAGTCCCGATTTTCCAGAGGGATTAATAGTTCTAGAATATCGTTCAAATGTTGTTAGTCGATTAATTTTATACTAGTTATTTGAATTGACGAATCTTGAAGGAGCGAAAGTACATGAACTTGAAACACCAATTTTTTTTCTTTTCTCACGTGAGTGAAGTATACCAACAAGCGAAGCAGACAATGGAGACTTACGTAAAACTAATTTTAAGATCGTCTGGAAGAATGAAGAGGACTTTCATTTAACCCCTTAATTCTCGCTCCCGTCATATTCTCGGGCTGTGTCTTTTACTCAAATTGTTTGATTCCCACCAGTTTTATAAAATAGTGAAATTGGCTATATTTTAGTGTCGTTTTTCCTGTCATTAAATAAGGTGAATATTTCATTTTCATAAAAGTGGTGCCAATAAGCAATTTGAATTTTTTTAACCGTAATTTAATTCGAGCGTTAAGGGGTTAATAATGCCAGTCCATCCCTAATTTACACTGTTAATTCTTCGCGATCGCCGGTATTACGCCTGACATCTGATGCCCGGTTGTTATCACTATGGACTTTACCCATGTGACGTCAGTCGCGGGTAAAAAGAAGAAAAACACCAATGGGCGTGAAGAACATTTTAAAACTGCTCCCCCTTCGTCCAATAAACAGTCTTTTTTGGAGGGTTTCTTCCCGCAGAGGGGTGACTGTTGCCATTCGTGGGTAAAGTCCATTTTATGTAGTTTCCTCTAGGAATTTTCTCTGAATTTCAGAGGAATTATTTACGAAGAGTTGCTAACACCGGTTCTACAGGTATTTAGACACATCGGTGTAAAGCTGTTCCACAATGATAAATAACTCTTAGGGATTTTCCATCGATGTTATTGGGAGTTAATGCGGGAATAGAAATTGGAGTTCAAATAAATCGTGACTCCCCATCGAATAATGGTTATTGCAAGCTTCTATTTCTTGGGTTGCGAGGCGGAGTCTCCGCAAGCTTCTCTTGGCCCAGGGCAAACGCCTCAGCCACACTACCTACTCGGGCCGTTACAATTCTAAAAATGACGATTGATCCAGATGGCAAAAATATCCGTTGAACGGATGCTCGAATCAAAATTACCCAATGAGCATCCAGCAAAAAAACGTGTATGTTTTACAAAAGCGCGTACGCAGCTATCGGATGCAAAGCTTACAGGGAACTCAACAAACGATAGCGATTTTCATCGTAATCGTAACTGCACTCCCCCGCATTCCAGAAATCATGGAATGTCGCGGGCTGGTACAATATCCAAGAAGGAAGATAACTGCAATCAGAAATTGTTGTTTACATCCTGAAAAGAGAGAAAAAACATGGCGATTTGCGTATAAGAAAATTCTGCCGCGACTTTCACTTTCCAAAAGTGACAACAAGGATTAAAATTTATAATTCGTATATCTTTTTAAGTTATGGTAAAAAATTGACGAAATTTTTGCTATCGCTTGGAAATCAATCGTAGAATCAAATAAGTATGGTTTGAAATAGAAATAAATAATATTAAATAACTTTTAAAAATTTGATTTTCGAAAGTTAGCCAGTACAGCTACGCTATTGAAAGTCACTTTTTCGTAAAATATTCCGTTATCTTTCTATTTTACAAGATCGTTACGTTATTAGAATGATATTTGATTACGTATTTAATGTATTTTTCTATAAATAAATATTAATTTTGAATTTATTAACCCGGGAGGACGCGCGCCCAGCCTAATAGACCCGGAGTGCGTACGGTTTTTAGAATTGTCACCACTATCTTTTTAAAAGTAATCTTCAACTCCTTTTAACTCACAATTCTCTCCGATTAAATAAGGTGACGATTATTATTTGTTTTTATTGGTGACGAATTAAATACCATTCATACGCTGGGTATGCGCGCGCAAAGCGATATAAGTAAGCGTCCTATCTTAAATGGGAGAAGTAATCGCAAGATTAAAAGCGAGGTCACATCAATCAAGTTCATGCGCCACGTAGCGGATGGAGTGTGAACTACAGGTAGATACCTAACTGTTTTCTTACTCACACCACTAAAATTATAAAGTTTTTATCACCTTCATTAATAACTGAAGTGCAAAAGGCCAAGAATCTGGATGCCACTCTCGCTGCGCCATTATTTTGAAATAAATGTGGCAAACAAAGCTCATTTCCATGAGTGACTAAAGATTTAGAAAATACGCGCCGCACTAAAAGCTCGCGTATGTGAATTATCACTCTGTCCGCAAGATGGCGCGACTGTGTTAATTTACGCCCGATTCCAGCATTAAGTTTGCACGCTTACTTATATCGCTTTGTGCGCGCTTTTTCCAGGGTTAACGGAATATAAATGATGTAAAACGCTTTTCAGTGAATTCATTAAGACGTTTTTAAGAGTTGATTTTATTCATATTCCGTCATAAAAACTTTTTCAAAATGATATTTAATTAAAGGTTTATATAAATAAATATTATTATCTAGCTTATAAACGGAATCTAAACGATTTAAAAGCATAATAGGAGGATTGATTAAAGTAAATTTTTCAATTTTGTGATTAACTAATAAAATCTTAATTTTAAATAATTAAGAATTAAAATTATTGAATATAAATAGGTAAATAAATCAGAAGACAAATTATTAAGTTTAAATAAGGAAAATGTGTAACAATTATTTTTATAATATAAATACATTTTAAAGTTGCCTAAGCTTTCCCCAAGTCTGAGTAGTATTAACCCTTTCGCTGCGCAACCCGAGATTATCTCGGGCAACGTAAATGTAGCAAAATTTGCGGAACCCGAGATTTCCTCGGGGATGCATTTTCCCCCTTCTAATTAACACTCCTTGATTATTCCCACCAGTTATATTTTATTGTAAATTTTGCCTTATTTAATCGGAGCATTCTCCTGATTAAATTGGACAGAAATTTTTGTTTTGAAAGACCGGTGGCAAAAGAAATATTCTTAAAAGACGCTCGTGGCTAAGGGATTAAATACGCAATTTTTGAAGCTATTTTGATAAAACAATTACGCAGCGAGAGGGTTAATACGCAGTGGTTATCTGTCAGCAACATTGCCAATAAATACATACATATAGCCTGATTGAACTAATCGTCATTATTGGTATATTAGCCGATTGTTTTTTTGTGAATATTATTTTTTATCGATCAAAGAACTGTAGTAGTACATTCATTAGTGATATATGGACCATAAAATTTTATTAACTAAAAAATACTTTTGTACTTCAAGTAGAACAGAAAGGGCCATGTGCCACGCTGGACACCACTAAAATTTATAGTAATGATTGCTTTATCTAATCATCGAATATCTGCGATTCAAGAAGTCGGCTATTTCATTAAAAAATTTATGGTATCCGTCGTGCCATAGTTGGCCACACCTGAAGTAGCATATGGTATAACTTGAGACCTCCCATTTTCTTCTATACAGTATTTGAAAGCTGCAGTTTTAAAATTAATACTCTTTAACTAGTTAGCTGGCTGAGTTCTGTAATGTAATCTACTAGAATCTAGATAAAAATTCCGAATTTAGACGTTTTCTCTATGTGTATGGCACTATTCTCTAATAATGGCGGAATAAAAAGGTATCTCAGTTTCCTTCAAAGAATTAATGCTGTAAAAGGTTATAACACTTTTTTTCCAAGAAATTGTTTATAATCAGTTTATTGCAATAACTGAAAAACATCTTTTCGCTTAATCCAATTGAAGTAGCCAAAAAATAAAAGTTCTCCAAATAATTTAATGTTATTAAAACTTATCTATAAGATTTAAAATTCTATAGTTATATATAAACAGGGATGAGAGCGCTCCGACCCAAATGAGCGATTGCTACCACTAAATTTTAATAATATTTCTCGGCGTATTTAATGACAGAATTTCCAAGATTTAATACAGCAAAGAATGCTATTAAAATTTCGTGGTAAAAATCAACCATTTGGGTCGGAGCTCTCTCATCCCTGATATAAAGGAAATAAAATGTCTCCGGGAAAAACGACTGCCACAGAAGAAAAAATATAACATATTTCACAATTCCTTTATCAAGCGTGATAATCACAGACAAAATGTTAACATTTATTATTTTTCTTACCTTTTTCATCTTTCCTCTTCCTTTTTCCGAAAAGTATTATAAATCACATTGTGTGATACAATTATATATATCAAATATACAAATATAAACACATTTTAATGTTTTCCTTCCACATTTCTCATCCAGAATGTTTCTATTTATTAAAATATTCATTGGAATTCAAATAACGTTTTTGACAAGGTGTAATTTTCCTAATTTTAAAAAAGTTTTATTAGTTTTGAAATCGATCACATCTCTTAAAAGTGTTAAGATTATGATTTATCTCAATCTTATTTGAAAAACAAATATCATAGCAGGTAAAGCATTTATAGTATATTTTCATTTAAGTGAAAGTCACTAGGCTAAATGGTTTCAATATTACAATGCAATTTATGTAATCTTATAAATATTGTTTTGGGAGAAATTGTTCAAAGCATTAAAAGGAAATTTTCTTTTTTTCTCCTAATCCTAATCCTAATCCTTTAAACCCTAACTCATATTGCAGTCATCTACCCTGACAAAAGAAAAAGAAAAAAAAGATTCGTTAGAAATAAAAACCAGAACAATACATAATCATATTTATTCTTGAATTACTACAATTGTTTAAAAACAAATTCCATCATACCTTTCCAAACATATTTTATATTTAGTTAAATAATGTCTTATTTTTTTTTTACAATTAAGTTGTTACTTAATTATTATAGTATAAGGGTAGTTCGACAAGTTCTTGGCGGCCGAGAAATTATCGAACTACTGGACAATAGTTCTCGAGCTAGTATTGAATGTTTCCCGCGTAAATCAAGGCTTCAAATGCTCTGGATACAACTAATTTCTTACAGTTTACTCCGCCATCTTTAATCGCAGATAATTCAGCCATCAGAAAAGGTGAAGACAATTATTTAAAATATTGCTGTGCAGAGCATTTGGAGCCCCGATTTACGTGGGAAACTTGGCAACACTAGGGCGAGAACTTGCATTGCCATCGAAATACTCAAGGCCAGAGGACACTAGTTGTGACGTCATCACTAATCGACCGACTTCTCACTAGTGTTGGAATTCACAACGGAAAACTTTGAATAGCAATTTTCTTTTATTTTATTTGTGGAATAGCCACCATCGTATAAAACAATACTAACTATTTAAACTTACTGGTGAGAATTCTGAATCCCAAAATATAAATTAAGCCAGATGCGGAATGCCACAGTGTTACCACATCTGGCTGATTTTTTATTGGGGGATTCCAAATTCTCACCAGTAAGTTTAAATATTTATTATTGTTTTATGAGATAATGGATATGCCACAAATAAAATAAAAGGAAACTGCTATTAGAAATTTTCCGGTATGAATTCATACACTAGTGAGAAGTCGGTCGATTAGTGATGATGTCACAACTCTTGTCCTCAGGCCTAGAGTATTTCGATGGCAACGGAACTTGTCGAACTACACGAACTAATCAGCCATACACTTCAATAACCTTCCATCTGTCCAGAATTCTCATAAAGTCTTCATTTCCAAAACATTTGTGAATTTCTGGCAAACAACCTATCGAGATCATTATTTATGGTTTTTTTTTTTTTTTTTTTTTTTTTTTTTTTTGCGAACGGAGTTTTTGCGAGAAAGAAACAAATAGCAGTCAGCCGGATCAATGTCCGAAGAGTGGGTAGGGTAGGGCAGAAGGTCTCAATCGAAAACAAGGAGTTTGTTTCTCACTGTCAAAGATACTTGTGGACTAGAGCTGTCATAATGGAAGACGACATCTCGTCTGTTTGTTAATTCGGGGTTTTCCATGACTATTGCTGCCTTCAGTTTTGTCGAGTTGGGAGCAGCATTTTTCAGAGTTTATGACCTGGTTTTGGTAGACGCAACTCGTGATAGACCCAATCCCATCAAAAGATAGCAAAACTTTTTTTTTATGGGGAATACGGCCTTAGTGACAGGAATGGGGCCTTTATGTCTGATGGATCAGGATTGTTTGCATCCCAAGTTGTTATAAAGTATCCAACTTTCGTCCATCTTTTCGAAAAGGATCTCTTTGTAGATAGAAATGCGGTTTAGAATATTGCGTTCCGTAAAGTCATGGGCATAGTGGCTACTGGCAAATTATTTATATTCTATTCATACCAATATTAAAAGAAAATATATTTTATAGTATGTTTCCAATTTAAAATGTCGTCAAAGTATATGTGAAATTTACTTTGAAATATTATATCTTGACATTAATCACGCTAAAATTTTACTCAAGTTTTACAAAATATTTCACACGGAATTTTTAATTCGGGCTATTTAATTTACTTATGTGTTTTTCATATATTCTTTATTTTACGAAATTTCTGGTTCAAATCGAAATACTTTCATTTGGTTCCCGTCAGATGACCGGATGCTGATATATTTGGTGTTAATATATAGACTAGTAAATCTGCAGATCAGGAGCCTCAACGTCAGCTCTGCAAGTCACTGTTTTTAGACACACTTAGGTAATATTCAATTTCATGCAAACCGCAATTTAAAGTTTTCAAATTATGTAATTATTTATAAGAATAAAAAATACGAAGTTTTCAGACATTAGAAGCATTAAATTAAAAACGTTGTTATGGAAGGATATTTTGAAATAATTTTCATGAGCTACTAATTCTGATATTTTTTTAAATAATAAAACAGATTTCTTCAGGGGGGGGCTCCGCCTCCTGAACTCCCCGTGGTTTCATTAATTTACATATGTAACTTTTTATTTATTGCACTAATGGTTATCGCAAATCTTAAATTTCTTTTTATACTTCCGAGCCTTAATTTTCAATACTGGTGGACAGAAAATGATTCACATTGACGCAATTATATTAAAAGTTTAGGTTTTATGAATGAAAATATAATTTCCTTTTAAAAATAAAATAATTTTCATTCATATTTTCTGAAATGAGACGGCATTAAGAAGTAACACTCGTCATAAAATATTTTTTTAAGTAATCTAGTTAATGCTTGGTTTTTAAGAATGAGAATATTTATTTCCCAATACAATGACGTCATTTTCGACAGCGATAATTTTGCGGTGCAAAATTTTGACATTTACTATATATTTGATTTTCAAAAGTTTTTTTTTTTTTTTTCTCATTGAAATTTTCGATTAAAAATTAACATTTCTGTTAGCTGTGTGCAGACGATAAATCATGAGATATTAGTAACATTTCTTTTAATAATAAGAATTAATATCATAACACAAGCCCTTTTTATTTCAACCTCAAAGAATATTAGTTTTATTTTTGATATATGAGATCAAATTCACCTTCTTTTCGTATTTTAGTTTTATTTCCAATATGAAGACGTATTCATGTCTATTTTTTATTTCATTTTCCTCTTGCACATGAAAATCTTTCAAATCAAAATTAACTGTTTAGGATAAATTATTATTCTGGGATAGGATTTTCTTGGCAACGGTAAAAAAAAAAAAAAAAAATGATTGTTAAATTTATAGCAAAATGTCAATTTATTCCTTATGAAAATAATGAACTTCTTAATTTAAAAGAAAAAATATTTGAACAAAATAAGCAGAACATAGTCTTTCTTTATTTCTGGGGTAAATTTCATCTATATGTAAAGTCACAAAGGCATTAATTCGTCCCTTTTGACTTTGATTGACTTCATACAATTACAAATACTTTCACATTTACGATATTTTTAGGTGTAGTTCCGTCGCTAGGCAACAGTTAAAAGAAAATAAAACAATGAAATATGTGCTTTGAAAAAAAGTAAATTTATAAAAAGATATATTATTGGAACACATATATAAAATACCTCCATAAGTTAAACACCGAATTTAAAAACTCTGACAAATGTATACACAAAATTTCAAACTAATATGAATAATGTATGGTTCTAATTAGAAATTACATCATCCATAATTTACTATTTAAATCCTTCAATCATATGAGCCATTTCCTTTCAACAAATAAAAATGGAAAAATCGTCTGAATTGCTATAGGAAAGCATTAAGTCGCAAAATAAAATGTTCTATATATTCCGAACGCATGAACCAAATTTAACCAAAAACTATACAGCTAAATCCGGGGATTTTACCAACATGCATACTTAATTTTAAGCTAATCGGATGCTTTTTACGGCAGTTATCGCGGAACAGACGGACAGACAGACAGACAGACAAACGGAAACCAAAACATTTCGTGTCTCCACAGTAAGCCTTCACTGACGTTTCGGCAATTACAGACGAACTCTTATAGCAAAATAAACGTTATGTAGTTACAAAGAGCTTTATATACAAGCTAAAACAGCCCTTTACTTTTATTTTGCATTAATTTGAAATGTTTTGCAAACTAATTTCCATTTATTTGATAACTTTGAACTTTGCATTAATATATGCAATAGTTTGCATTTTTTGAGTTAACAGAACGAAAGTGTTGAATTAAAGTGTTGAATTATCTTTGAATACTATCACGACTGGCGATTATTTTTATATTCAATCATACCATTGTTTAAAAAAAATTTCTTGTGATAGATTTTCCTTAAAAATGGCCTACTATTAGAGTATGGTAGACACCATTTTTTTAATTGTACATTGCGACTTATATGACTCGTAGTCAAAGGGTTTGAGTCATCTTTCGGATTTTCTTCACTTACTGTAATTAACCATGTAATTACGACTTCTGTTTTTGACAGTAATTTCATACCGAAAAATTTGTACAAAAATGTAAGCTGCCATAGTGCATGTTTGTTCAATTTTAACTGAAAAAGCAATAAATAAATCTGACCTGTTCCTGATATGTATGAAATTGTGTATTTACACGTAACTATCTGTATTGCCAAATACGAACATTCAAAGTATTTTGACATATTATAATTTTCTATAGTGTAATTACGATAATTTTTTAAAAATCACATACCAGAAATTTTATAACGCATTTTTTTATACTAAATAATAAGTTGTCCTGTCGTCTTAAGCGTTTGTTTCCACCTGCAACAGTCAAGAAATCAAAGCTGTTTTGGCTTTGTCAAAAAATATATATATAGTTTATTTGAAAGTACTACCTGTTTTGTATGCAATGTTGCAAGTCGGGATCCATTTTTCAAATCAGATTTAAGGTTGCCAGTTTGGCCTCTATTTTTATTCAGAAACTTAGTCTTCACACCAGAATTAGAGAATACTATTCTGTGCTTTATTTCATAAAAGATATTTAGCAGTCAATTAAATAAAAAATTCTTCTTTCGAAATTTCCGGTAGGAATTTGAAATTTCGGTTTGAAATTGGAGGCCAAAGTGGCAACCCTGGTCATATTGCTTAATTGCTACTGCATATTAAAAAAAAGGGCATTCCTGTTATTAAATAACACATTAACCCTCTCGGTGCGTAATTGTTTTATCAAAATAGCTTTAAAAATTACGTATTTAACCCCTTCGCGACGAGCGTCTTTTAAGAATTTTTATTCTTTTGTCACCGGTTTTTCTAAACAAAAGTTTTTGTCTAATTTAATCGGGAAAACTCACCGATTAAATAAGGTAAAATTTACAATACAAACATAACTGAAGGGAATAATAAAGGAGGATTAATTAGACAGGAAAAATGCATCCCCGAGGAAACCTCGGGTTGCACAAATTTTGCTAATTTTACGTTGCCCGAGGAGATCTCGGGTTGCGCAGCGAGAGGGTAAAACAAAACGAACATTGCAATTTCCTCAAAATTGTAGAAATCAAGAAATCTGAATAATAATAATAATGCAAAAAAATATACAAGAAAGAAAAATCCTCTGTTAAGCATAGATTATGAAACACTTTCCAACATTTCCTGAATGCTTTAACAAAACTTCGTTATTTAGGAAAATAAGGTAAATAAGATAATTAAGTATACATTTCAGAAAACCCATAAAGAGTTTGAAAAATTGATTTCAGCAGTTACCGTACATAGCCAAATTTGTATTCCAATTCTTTTGAACAGCCCTGTATTTGATCTGTAGGTTGCTATATTATACTATATAACGTGAAAATTTATTTTAGCAAGAAAATGCATAACAGGTTGAAATTTCTCTTTCAACAATTTATACTAATAGATGGAAACATACTTGAATACTTTTGTAAACCTTTATCAACGCAAAAACCCTTGACGGGTTAAAAGTTTCTGACGCAGCACTTTATCTTATGCTCTAGGAATTTTAAATATGGAACTTAAAAATACTGATATCAAATTTTGAGTGACGTTATGCTATTTCTTAAAAAATATATTTGTATTTATTTCATCATTTTATTTTTGTTTTATTTATAATCGCATGTGCAAAAGTTATGTTCAACATGAAAAGCTGCATAAAATTTTATTCGCTGTTGCTTTATCATTTACATCTCTCATAAATTCAAAATATGAGTTTTAAAAGATATGAAATAAAATTTAAGTGACGCCTTGATGTGACTTTAAAAGGTTTGTTTTAAAATTCAATTTAAATTTTTTTTGACTTGGTTAAAATATTTTTTTACATCTACACAATACTTTTAATTTTCCAATTCACTGTTAAATATATCACTTTCATTGAATCTATACTATGCATTGAAATGTATTTATTTCAAAAAATTGATTTATCTTTTGTGTCACGCTATTCAAAATTGTGAGTAAGATTTATGTAAATGGTTTCTTTGCGTCATTATGTCCAAACTACATGAAATGTATGAAAAAGGATAGTTTGACGCAAATAAACCATTAAACTTTTAACCCGTCAAGGGTTTTTGCATTGATATCATTACTTTTTTGAGGTTAGTGATAAAATGATTAAAAAAAAGATACTTATGGAATTTAATGCAGATTTAATTTTTACTATTTTATTATAATTTTCCTTATAGCAGTTTGTATATAAAAACAAGTGGGTAAGTATAATCGCAGATCGCACAGAGGGTTTCATTTGATATTCCTTTAAAAACACTTCATCCTTAAATTAATAAATCCAAAATGTTAATTTATAATTATTAAATCCTTTCATAGATGGTGCACCAATAGTTCCAATTTTCATGGGACAGGGAACGCACTCTTTTAAACAAACCACCTTCCAATTGAAGTCATCAAAAACCAAGTTGAATAAGCCAGACCCCGTTGTGTTGTTTGACAAACAGCAGTCTCATGCCCCCTCCTTCACTCCTTTTTCAAAATTTTTCAGACCAGTACCCAAGAACGGAACGAAATATTTTTTTCTCTTCAGAAATTACGATAAAAAATAGTATGCAGTACTCATAAATTTACTTTAATGCTATATAGGGTGATTATTAAGTTAATTATAACGTTTGGAATCTGTTGCATTGATGTCCGAAAGGTAGTTTCTGAGTTATGGAAGCTGGACCCATAAGGCGTCATAGAGGGGCGAAGCCCGCTAGTGTCTATCATAATTATATCTGCCATGTGGACTAATTGCGATATTTAATCAAAATAGTCCCCCCCCCCCCTCCTCATCCCCGGAAATATAACAAATACAAAATGTGTCTTTATAAACCTATCGTCAAATAGGTTTTTATTTCTTTTTCCCTAAAAAAAAAAACATGATTTTTATATCCGTAACGTAAATAGCGGACGAAGCCCGCTAGTTCCTATCATAATATATATTTTTAATAATTTTATATAGTCTGTAATAAAAATCAGACTTAAAATAGTCTAGTTCCATGAGTACTTGTAGTGTCAGTTACATGCTACGATTTTTGGATACCAGTATTTTAGAACGGGAAAATGTGACTTATTTTATCGGAGATATCTCATTAATTGAATAAGGTGAAGCAAACTTTTTGAAAAAAAGGTGGCCAACAAGCATTGCTGTTATCAGCTATGTGACTTTGTGCTAAAGTCCATTAATTTGATCTGCTTTAAAAAGATTACGGAAGATTGAATTATAGTAGAACCTGGATTAACCGAGCTTCAATTAATCGAGGTTTCTGTTAACCGAGCCGATAACAAAGTCTGATTTTTTTTCCCTTTTGAATGAGCCTTAAAAATAACCACACTCTTTAGCTCAGTGTCCGTGCTATACAGGCCCTTCTGCCCCCAAAAGCACTCAACTCCAAAGAAACATTGGGCCCTGAGAAGTCAATAGCGAACAATGCTTTGTTTCCGGTGGCTGTGTGAACTTTCGTAAATTTTTCAATTTGCATTTTAAAATTTACTACTGGTAGTTGATTTTCTTTTTAAATTTGTTAAGCTGTGAAACAGAACTTTACATATATTTATTTTTATTATTTAAAAAACGTTCTATATATTTTTTTAAAAGAGATGTTAAATTCGCAAGCACGGCGAGTTTTTACACACAGTTTCTATTAACCGAGATTTCCGATTCCGATTTACTAACAGTCCCAATTAGCTCGGATAATCGAGGCTGCTCTGTATAATTAAAAAATCAATGGCGATCTTACTGTAAACGGGTTTCACTTTTACTGAGGGATTTCAAGACCGAATCAGCTGATGTTAGTTGCTGTTTCCGTGCTTGATTAAATAAGATTAGTTAAACATTTGAAAATTACCAAATATAAAAGGAACTAAGTCAACAGAATCTTTGCTTTAAGGTATTTTTTAACAACGCAATAAGAAAATGATTTTAAATAAGAGATTTTAAATCTGACATAATTTTCACCAAACTTTCCTTTCTCTTTGTAACATTCAACTGAAAATATTTTTATTATTAGAAAGATAATATTATTATTTGCGCTACCTTAAAATTGGCAACTATAGTTAAAAATATCATCTCGAAATTTGAAATAAATCTCTCATATAAATATATTTTTTAATTTAAACTGTTATATTTGTTGTTGTATAACTGTTATAACTGTTATAACTGTTTTGCAATATTATTATTTGGCCACTTTGGCCAATATGACGTAATTTCCCCCATTTACGACTTTTAACACATATCAATGAATTTATTATTTAAAAAATTTCTTTTTCTTTTAATATTCACGTGTAAATATAATTTTTATGACGTAATTTTCAATGTTTTCCTGCTTTTAATGCGTAATCATTTAATTCTAATTTGAAAATAATTGATTATTTTATAATTTTCTTTCATTTTAAGTAAGCATGTGTAAAAACAATTTTTATGACGTAATGTTTAATATTTTCCTACTTTTAACACGTTATCATTTAATTCTAATTTAAAAGGATTTTTTTCTGTTTATAATAGTCACGTGTGAAAAAATTTTTAATTTAAAGGATATATTATTTTTTTGCGCTGTTTTAACAATTGGCAACAATTTAAAATAACCTTTTCTAAAATATGTAAAAAATATCTCTGGAAATTCTGAAAATTTTAATTTAAATTTGAAATAAACCGTCAAAAAAATAGGCAAGTTAAAAATAATAAATGCACTCTGCAAACTTCGAGTTTCTATTGAATGATTAAATTGAATGAAAATGATTAAATTCCCATGTATATATTTTTTTTCCTGTGAGACTTTTTTAATGAGCCAATTTTATCCAGATTTAACATTAAATATCTCTTAAAATAATTCTTCGATTTAAAAACTGTCTACTTCAACGTTTTTATCAAACATTTCTCTATAATACTACCCATTTTAATATTTTTGTATGCAGTAATTTTCTTAATATTTGCGAAATAGACCTCTAGTCACAAGAGATTCTTTCAAAGCGGCGAAGAGCGTTAGTTTTTTTTTTTTTTTCGAATAAGAGACAAAATGTAGTACGCAATTGCGTCAAAAGATGGCGACACCAGAATTCTGATATGCTTATTATGTAAACTGTAAATATTGCAAAGTTAAATAAAAACAATTGTCTCGGGGTTATCAAACTTCATTGATATTTATAAATAAAACATTTCAACTAAATTATTTATTATAAAAGAATTATTACATCACAATAGTTTTTATGCAAGGAAAATAATAATTTTAATAATAATAATATTATGGATGTCAGTGATTATATATTGATTGACCGTCATAATAATAAAAAATGATATTATAAAAAAAGAGCTGAAATGAATTATTTTTTTACGTTTCTGATCGTGTGATTTATATTCAAATAATAATTATTAATGTATATTTTTTGTAAAGTGATTGAAATTAAATATATTTATAAAATTTATGGTAATATTTTTATTGTTGAAAAATTGCCAAGAAATAATCATCATCATATTGGCGTCATTATAATTGCAATTTTATTTAACTTAATAGCAATTAAAAAATTACAAAGGAACTGAGAATAATGGTCAACTAGCAGACTTAAAAAAAAAACATTCACATGTGAAAACACGTATCAGGGAGTATCGAACTGCCTATCTTAAGGTCAGTAGACGATGGCCCTTAACCACTCAGCCAGCGGGAAGACAAAATTTTTCTCCCCAAATGTGGTTAAAAAGAAAGCATGTGTATGAATACAGTGTCATGCATTTTCGGTGAAATTTCCATAGAATGGCGAAGAAATATAGTCCGATTTTTCATGCGCATTATAAAACGAACAAGAGTCTTGCTGGAAACAAGTAAATTGTTATTTGGTTCATCTGAAACATATTTATTTGATTTTTAAAAAATCGCCCGTGTCATTTTCGAGAGAAAAAAAATCGAATTATTTAACGAACGAGAGTTTTCCCAGAAAAAAGAAAAGTGTTATTCACCTCGCCTTAATCACATTTATATTATGTATCAATTTAAAAATAATCGTTAGAACCGTTTTCGAGATTTTCAAATTAGGAACTTCCTCGATATCATACCAACGTTTTCACTTTAAAAATGGCTATTTAGATCTCAAAATATTCTGCACGTAGAAATGTAAAAATTTCAGTATACGATTAGACTGCAGATATAAGACTGTTCTAGAAAATTCAGAACAATAAGACCTATATCTGCTGAGTTATTAAAAGGCGGCTTTTCGCGTTTTCTTTGATGTCGAGTTAGCTGTATATATGAGTTCCGCCATCTACGAATTCTATGATACGATACGATACGATTTTAACGATACGATACGATACGATTTTAGGCTTAAGGCTGCGTCACTCGGAATACTACCGTCTTCCATGATTACATGCCACTATTTAGCTAAAATTTAATTCAAACTAAAATACTCGTAAAACTACTGAAATCACATTTCCAGAATTTATCATTTATAAACGGCCATGTATCCAATTCTTTGTGTGACCCTGTATATAATTTTATTTATATTGTACAAACATTTCTTTGTAAACTAAATGCTGTTCAGCGTAAAAATGCATATCTCATCTAAAAACCACCTTTAAGCAATTTGCGCTCATACCCAATAACACTTACGAATTCTTTTGCGTAGCCCCATACATTGATTATAGCAATTATACACACCATATATTATGCATAAATATAGTGAAACTTAAAAGCGCATATCATAATTAAAAATGCATTTCCATTGCTAATATACAGTACTTCGCATACAATATATTATCTGAAAACTTTTGTATGTTCCTGTAAGTGCTATGCACTTCATATTATACATGAAATAAGTTATATTAAACCTCAGCGACGTATATCAATTTCATTATATATCAAATAGTTAAACATAATTTAAATACGCCGCAAACAATTCCCTCCACCCCTATATCATTATGTAACGAAATACTTTTGTGTGGCCCTGTAAATGAATAATAACTATTCTTTGAACCGCATATTCTACATAATTCATAATTAAGTGCACTTCATAAATGCATATCAGTTTTATTACATTTGAAAGCGTGTAACATCAATAAAAATCATTTGAAACGATTTTTTCCTATTGGCCGTAATGTAATGGAATACTTTTGACTGCCTATGTAAATGAACTAAACATGCTACAAACTTCATTTGAAATAGGGTTCGTGCTAGGGTAGACGTCAGTAACATTAAAAAATTTCAGGACAATCCGAGTATACTTACGAAAGTTAGACAAGTCACACACTAAGGTGACACATAAGACGTCGCTTGAATTCGCTGGAAAAACTGGTTTAAAACAGGTTTGAAACAACTTCGTTCTTTGTTCCGACCGGTTTTTGCACTTCATATTGCGCTTCATATCGCTCTGTCGCCTCAGAGTGTGATATGCCTTAGAGCGCGGACAACCGGTCAGATGGCCAGGCAAACAGAAGTCAATAACACTTTTCAACTTTGTTGGAAAGTGTTAAAAAGAAAAGTACGCAGTTAAACTAATGGCATTAAACTCACAGGCTATCCTTGCTAATTGTATATTATACTTTTATCTAAGAGAATAATGCCCTCGAAAAATAAATTAAGGGGTATTTCCCCCGCCCCCGTTTCCCCATTTTATACTTAAACAATGAACCTCCAAATCTAATCAGACAAGCGCCTTATCAGAAAAAAGGTATAACAAATTTGAAGCAAATCGGATAATTCTGCATGAATAACACATTTATCGAAATTAAGGGGCGATTAGACCCCTGTTACCACCCTTTATACTTAACCAATGAACTTCCAAATATCGCTTGCTTATTGTCGTATTAAGTTACGTTTTAAGAATGAAGCCGTAGATGAGGTTTGGAGAGTTGAGTAATTTTAACTCCCTGCACAATCCAACCCCTTCTGATGTCACGAATGGACAAAGAACGTAATAAAGTAATTTTCTGGATAATTAGACATGAAATTTTCCTTGTAGCAAGACACGTCTATACCAGACCTATTAGAGCAATAAAATGCAAAATGAATTTTTTTTAGATGTGTCACTTTTCTTGCTGGAGAGCGATTTATAATTATTTCTAAAATGTATCATCAATAAAATAATATAAATTAAAATGATATGTACCGGAAAAATTTAATGGTTTAATATAAATATATAAAAAAAAATATTTTTTTAGAGTAGGGTCCTTGTTATTAGTGCAAAGGATATTCAAGCTAACGAAGTGTCTTAGTAATAGATACTTCGTAGTACATGGCTGAAAAAAGGAAGTTGAGTTTAAGGAAACTCTTAGAGGTTCCAGTTTGGAGTAAAATTTTATTAAGAATTTCCAAGCAGTATTTGTTGCTTTGTTTAACCCACGGGTGTCAAACTGTGGCCCGCCGGATACCACTAAAATTTTAAAGAAATAGTCGACAAGTTGAATCGCAGCAATTCGACGATTCGATAAGGCAAAGATAACTGTAAAATTTTAGTGGTATCCGGCGGCCCACAGTTTGACACCCCTGGTTTAACCCATTACCAGCTGGCGTTGCATTCACGTAACGGTCAAAATAATTGCTCATACTAAAATTAATTACTTTGCCACCACTATTTTACAATTAAAAAAAATTGTCTTATTTATTGGCAGAACTTTTGGTATTTTAAAAAAGAGGAAAAATTATCTTTCTGAATTTGTGGTGGAAAACGACTTTCAACAAGAAATTTGAAAAATCATACTTTATAGTTCTTGCGATTATTGGGTTAATAGCAGATATTTCGTAATTACTTACACTAAAAAGTTTAATATAAAAGGAGACGGAACTTTCAATCTACAAAACATCCCATGCGTTTTCATTGCTAAACTGTAGAGATAAACAAGATTGCTATTGGATTGAGAATTAACCCTCTTTTTTGCTTATAGACCGGTAGCGGCAGTACAGACAATCACCTCATCGAGTTCACCGCTGAAATTCTGGAATTAGTTAAAACTCGATTCGCATATTAAAACGCAATCGGCCTGCGCAGTTATATATTGGTGGAAAACGCCTGAAAACCCGATTTTAGCGGTTGACTGGTAGGTTTACCATTATGCTTTCTGTCTCCTAGTCCTACATGTTTTAATACCTTTGGGTGGTGGAAAACAAAATGGTACACCTACGAGACAAATATATAATATATATATATATACATATATATATATATATATATTTGAATTAACACTTTCAGGGGCAAGTAATTGCGTTTCTGTAATTTGTGATTCACACCGAATCTTCAAAAAAATTTGTTGCAAAATAACGAAAAGCAATTTTGCGACTTTTTTTCCCACCAAAGTTAGAAAAGTTAAATTTAATAAAAATTTTCTGGTGCAAAAATTCATTAATCGTAGCTGGGATATAATATATCACACCGCCCCTCAAGGGGTTAAATCTACTTGCTAGGATTGGTGATATTCTAGGAACTTTCACTTTGTTCGACTATGTTGTTTTGGACTGGAAAATTTTCGTTCCAAGCAAAAAACAATCAATACTTAAATAAAAAAAGAACACCCAGTACGTTTGAGCAGAGAATTGGGCATCAGAAACTTTTAATTAAATATTACTTTTATAACTTTGGTGCGAAAAAGGTGTAAATTTATTTTTTCTGATTTTGAAATAATATTTTTGGAAAATTCCGGTGTGAATTCAACACTGCAGAAACACAATTGTTTGGCTCTGAAAGCGTTAAAGGAATGAGTTAAGGCATGAATAAGGAGTTTAAATAAAGCGAAAATACATATTTAAATTTCTCGATGGAGATTCCCCGGTCGGTAATCAAATTTACTGACATTGACACAAAGAATGTTTATCTTATCACAATATGGCGGAACCACATTGCCTCAATACCACCGAGGAAAACTTCCATCGGTTAAAACCAATAGATATATAATTACCAGGGCCTGATTACCAACGGGGCACACTTACACCAATAAATTTTAAAAGAAATGTTCGCCTCATCTAACCGCCGTATTAATACAAGATTTCTGCGATGAATTAGTCAAAATTTTCTGTTCCTTTTTATTGGTAGGAATGTGCCCTGTTGGTAATCAGGTGCCATTGCGTTAATTGTGACAGAAATGTTTAATAAATAAGTAGTTTAACCCTTAAATGCCGGGTGTTGCTTTTCGGCAACATACCCAATTTAGGCTCTAAAATACTATTAGAATAATATTGAAGCTATAATGTCCAATGTTGCCAATAAAACAGATTCTGAAAATATTATTAAATCGATTTTCAGCATGTCGATGGCAACACTTGTGCTGTTTAAGAATAAAGATAGATTTATTTTTTCAATTGTTGCTACTTGTTCTTTTTGTTATGTTTGGAAGCTTGCGAAATACCCTATTTTGTTCTGCAGTGAGCAAAAAAAAAAAAAAAAAAAAAAAAAAAATTATTTCTTATTATAGTTCCTAAAATTCTTGTGTATTTAATGTTATAGAATTTTATCAAGGATAATTATTTTTTCAATTAAAGACCAGTATTGCCGATTAGTAACAAACTCTTTTTTAGCCGTTAACCATACATAAAACAAAATATGATTTTTTAAAGTATTTTCCCATGATTTATTTAACAAATGAAAGCCGAAAAACATTATTAAAATGATTTTTGAAAAATCAGGCATTTAAGGGTTAAATAAGAATTATATTTATATGCAAATTTACTCGTCGAAATCTTCTCATGGAGTAATTAGGCTGTGCGGAACAGGTTACCGCTGAATCTTCACCATTTTGATGATATTTGATCATTTACACTGATGTAAAGAAATGACAAAGGCAGTGATTTGTGATCTTTAATACTGCAATTATGTTTTTAGCAGAAACAGTTCTACTAGAATACCTATTAACAATAAGTAAAGTTTCTTGTATCATGAGGAATAAGATGAACAATTTTCTGATTTTATCATTATTCTAAGACTGCGAAATAGCGAATTTTACTGAAGGGCACTTGGTGACATATCACGCTGCTTCTGTTTACAGATGAAAATTTTCGACCCCTATGCATGTCCTGTAATAATTACATCAAAATTGATAAGGGTTGAGCAGGAGCCTCTCTTCCAGTTGACATGGAATGACCCCTTTTGAAAAAAAATCAAAGTCGGTGAAATTCTTAATATGTAGAAAATCTCTATTTTAACTCCTTAACCCCTTAACGCTCGAATTAAATTACGGTTTAAAAATTCAAATTGCTTATTGGCACCACTTTTATGAAAAAGAAATATTCACCTTATTTAATGACAGGTAACACGATACTAAAATATAGCCAATTTCACTATTTTATAAAACTGGTGGGAATCAAACAATCTGAGTAAAAGACACAGCCCGTGAATATGATGGGAGCGAGAATTAAGGGGTTAAGTGTCGCTCCCGATAAGTGTAGACTACTTTTTAAAAAAATTTAATTTGTTCGATTGCCTTTACTTTTTTGACTTGGAAATAAATATCCACCTCATTTGATGGCAGACGACGGTGCGAAAATATTTAACCCAGGAGCCCGGGAACTTTATCCAACGTACCCGGATATTGAACAGGATTGGTAATTTAGCAAGGTGTGAGTTCTATAAGCAGTAGCAAAAGAAACAAGTAAGAAAAATCACGCGTTAAACATAGATTATGAAACACTTTCCAACACTTCCTGAATGCTATAACAAAACTTCGTTATTTAGAGAAGGTATTTAAGAGAACAAAGTAAACATTTTAGAAAACGCATAAAACATTTGAAAAACTGATTTCAGCAGTTACCGTCCATAGCAAATATGTATTCCAATTCTTTTGAACAGCCCTGTATTTGATCTGTAGGTTGATATATATACTATATAATGGGGAAATTTAGTTTAGCAAGAAAACGCATAACAGGTTGAAATTTCTCTTTCAGCAATTTTTACTAATAGATGTAAACAGAGTTGTATACTTTTGTACCATCCTTTAGTTAACTTAGTACCTTTATTACACGCCACTATTTAGCTAAAGTTTAATTCAAAGTAAAACATTCTTAAAACTACTGAAATCACATTTCTAGAAATTATCATTTATAGACGGCCATGTATCCAATTTTTTGTGTGACCCTGTATATCATTTTATCTATTTTCTACAAACATTTCTTAGTAAACTAAATGCAGTTCAGCGTAAAAATACATAACTCATTTAAAAATCACCTTTAAACAATTTGCAATCATATCCAGTAACCATTACGAATACTTTTGTGTAGCCTTGTATATGAATTACAGCATTTATACACACAATATACTATGCATAAATATAGTGAAACATAAAAGCACATGACATAATTAAAAATGCATTTCCAGCAATCATCGCTACTATACAGTACTTCGGATACAATATAGAGTCTGAAATCTTTTGTGTATCCCTGTAAATGATATGCACTTCGTATTATACATGAAATAACTTATAGTAAACCTCAGCGATGTATATAAATTTCATTATATATGAAATACTTTAACATAATTAAAATACGCCCAAACAATCCCCCCCCCCCCCCCTCCTATATCATTATGTAATGGAATTCTTTTGTGTGGCCCTGTAAATGAAGAATAACTATTCTTTGCACTGCATATTCTTACAGAATGCACATTTTAGTACACTTCATTAATGCATATCAATTTTATTATATTTGAAAGCATGTAACACCATTAAAAATCATTTGAAACGAGTTTTTCGCATAGGCCGTAATGTAACGGAAAATTTTTGACTCTCCCTGTAAATGAACTAAACATGCTAGAAACTTCATTTGAAATAGGGAACGTGCTATGGTAATCATTAATAACATCCAAAAATTTCAGGGCAATCCAAGAATATTTGCGGGAGTTAGAGCTCAGACAGACGACGAGACGGCCAGATAAACCGAATGCATAAACACTTTTCAACTTTGTTGGAAAATGTTAAAAATGTGGTGGATGGGTAACTACGACATAGCTTCTTGAACGCAGATTTGAAAAAAAAGCGAGAATAAAAGCAATTATACTATAAAAAAAAAACTGGTGGGAATCTAACATGCTGTATAAAATAAAAGTAACCTACACTGGCCGTGACAGTCACGGGCGCAAGAATTAAGGGGTTAACCCTTTCAGGGGCTTCTGTTCTTCAAAGTACTTATGTTGCTATAATGTTAAAATGATTGAATGACACTGGAATTTATGAACAGGTTTATATGAAAGTAACTTAAAGCTTTTCTTCTCGTACATAATAAAAAGTAAAATTTAATTCCCAAAAACTAGCGCCAATGCGGCATTTGGGAATTAAATTTAAGTGGTATACCGATGCCCCCCAAGAAGTTAAAGAAATTGCACTTACATACTAAAAGAAGACATTGTAATCTAATTATACACTAATGATAACATATGCGTGATTTTATTGCAAACGATCTGTTAATAATTTTTTTTTTTTATACTGACTGCACATTTTAAAAAGTTCGATATATGTTATTAGACTTTATTGGGCTCCTGTTGCTAAAATGTTAAAATGATTGCATGACACCGGAATTCATGAACAGATTTGTATGAAAGTAACTTAACCCCTTGGGGACGAGCGACACGTATACGTGCCGGAAATAGGCCAAATGATCATCGTTTATCCTCACCAGTAAAATTTTACTGTAAAATTTGCCTTATTTAATCCGAGCATTTTCCCGATTTGAATTTTACTATTTCAAAAATGTGGTGCCAATCAAGAAATCTTAATTTAAAAACAGCCCACTGGCAACACTGTTTTCATATTGGACGGTTTGACATGGTACCAACGATATATTTTCTTTCATCATATGTAACAACTAGAAACTTTTTTTGCCGAAATGCGTAGCAATAAATTTCTTTGATTATTTTGTGTGAAACCTCTGAATAATTGTATTTAATTAATACTTAACACATTTAATTCGCTCGGCAGGGTTTTCTGCCAATATATTATTTTAGGAAAAAATCGAGGATTTCTATTTGAAAACAGTGGTACACAAGAATTAAAACACGACAAGACCAGTTTGTTGCCCCTGTTGTAGATATATGAAATCCGTTATTACGCTCGCTTTTTTTCCCCTCTGGACAAATTCTATTGCTAGATTTGGCGACGTTCTATGAACTTTTACTTCAGTTGATGGTATTGTTTTAAAATAGCATTATTTAAAATAAAAATAACCAATAATTAAAATATGAATACCAGATAATGTCCCGGTCATTAAAAAAAAGTACCACAAAGGAAAGGATTGTTTGTTTAAAATGCGTAGAATCTCAAGCAATAATTATCGAAACAAATGGGTTAAAATTTGATTTAATGCTCGAAATCTATAAACTATTTTTTAAATGTATCATGTTTATAAAAAAATAATTTTTTAAAAATTATGCACCGGAAAAAATTGAAAGTTTTACAGTAAAATAATGATAACAAACTCAAGTAGGAAACAATAGGGAATTATTAATTTTTTATTCTAGTGAACGAAGACATCTTTATATGAGGTTCTTCGTAGTAATGTTTGAAATGACAGACTGGTATTGTGCCGCTCTATGTTGCCGCCTGTTGCTGATTTACTATTTAGGAATTCCGAATTTTCACCAGTAAGTTTTCATAGTTATTTCTGATTTGTAAAAATAATACATATTACAGAAATAAAGTAAAATGAAATTGCTGTTCAAAATTTTCTGGCGTGAATTCAATGTTGTTAAACAAAAATTACCTCAGATGCAGCAACACTGATGCCAGTATTGCCGACTTGGCCTCCTTTTTTTATAAAAAAAAAAATTCCTTTCAGAATTTGAGGTACGAACTTGGAATTTATAAAAGGAAAGGGTTACGAAATTGACAACCATTAAAACACTCCCAATCATTTTAACTGCTATACAGCTGTAGAGATAAACAAATATGCTAATTGATTGGGAATCACGCCCTCTATCAGCTTATGTTAAAATATATGTTTAGGCAGTCGTCTACATATTGAAATTGTACCAAAGTTTGAAATTTTCAATACAAACACCAAAGCATGTCATCATAGCATGTCATCGATAAATATTGCCTTCGGATATCAAACAGCAAGTCAAGTTAGCAATTATGCACACGTAAAGTTTAGAACTCTTAATGTTAATTTTCGTTTTTAACCCCTTAATTCGCGCTCCTGTCATTATCACGGGCTGTGGTGTCGTTCGTTATTTCTCGTGCCCGTCATATTTCGGGGCTGGAGATTTATTGCTGGAAAAAACTTCTGAAACCAGAAAAACTTAACTTGCATTTCGGTGTGAAGTCTTTGAATAGTAGCACTTGGGTTTGGTTCTTGGCGCTGATTGTGATTTTGGACTTTGCATTGCATTTTAGAAATATATCACGCTCAAAAAATTATTAATAATCAAAATTTAATCTATATTATATTATTTGAAATATTATTTGTAAAAATTTGCTTGATTATGATAAATAATGATCTAAGATGTCAAAAAAAAATTTTTATATACGCATTAATTTGTATGGTGTAAAACAAACATTAACACGCAGAATTCTCGCATGATGGCTTTTCCACAAATGCAAATTTGTTCTATAACATCTGTTTTTTTCACCTTAAAAAAAAAAAAAAAAAAAAAAAAAAAAAAAAAAAAAAAAAACTAATTGCATATTTTATATAGAAACCTTATAATTATTCAATATCTGTAATAAAAAAAATAGGTACTTTTTGATGGTTTTTCCAGATATTAAGCGACCGTTAAGGGGTTAATAAATGAACACAGTTTTCAAAGCTGGTTGTTTTTTAAGCAGAATACAAAAACAACTTGGCGAAATAAGCTTTTTATTAGCTATTCGTATACCGTCCAATTTCTAGAAATCGATTTCTGTTTTTAAAAAAAATCATGTTTTCTCGAATATTAATTTTAAAAGACTAGGGGGCTCTGCCCCCTTCGAGCTATGCTTGCCAACCCCCGTTCAGGCACACCAAAATCCAAAAAGCACGCTAATTTGATCGGCTTTAAAAATATCGAATAATAATAAAAAAAAAAAAATAACGATCTCTCTGTAAACGGGTTTCCATTCGTTTTCCTTGGATTGAGGATTTTTAAGACCAAATCTGTTGCTGTTAAGAGATACCATGGTTGTTTTCGTATTTAATTAAAAAAATTAGTTACACATTTGAAAATAAGCTAATGTAAAATTAATTAAGTAAACAGTGTCATTGCCTCCGGGTATTTTTTAACACCGCTATAAGACAGTGCTTTTAAATAATTCATTTTAAATGTATCGTTTTAAATCTGACGTAATTCACACCAAAGTTTTATTTCTGTTATTAATATTCACGTGAAAATACTTTTGTTGTTGGAAGGAAATATTATTTGCGCTGTCTTCAAATTCACGATAATAGTTGAAAAGATTATCTGAAAATATCACATAAATGCCTCGCGCAAATATATTTTTTAATTTAAATTGTTTTGCCATATTTTTTGGCCATTTTAAATATGATCTAATTTCCTCCATTTACAAGTTTTAACGTATAATAATGATTTTTTTTAATTTTAAAATTTTGTTTCTCTTTTAAAATTCAAGTGTAAATATAGTTTATATGAAGTAAGTTTCAATAAGTTCCTGCTTTTTATACGTAATTATTTAATTCTAATTTGAAAGTTTTTTTTTCTGTTTATAATAGTCACGTGTAAATAAATTTTTAAGTTGAAGCAAACATTATTGTTTGCGCTGATTATACAGTTGGTAACAGTTTAAATTAATAACATTTTCTAAAATTGTAAAAAATATCTCTCGCAATGCTAAAAATTTGAATTTAAAATAGAAATAAAACCTCAAAAAATAAGTCAAATAAAAAAAAATAAATACAATCTGCACACCGAGAACTTATAACGTATAAAATGATCTAAAAATGATTGAATTCTCATATATAGTTTTTGCTCCAATAAAACTTTTTTAATGGAACGATTTTGTCCAACTTTAGCATTAAATACGTCTTAAAATAATTCTTCGATTTGAAAACTGTCAGCATCAGCGTGTGTATCAAACATTTCTCTATAATACTACTGATTTTCATATTTTTGTATGCAGCAGTGTTTTTAATATTAACGAAAAAAGCCATGCTTAAGTATTCGAATTGGATGCCGATCTGCCGGGAATATGTACGCAGATTTTCATTGGTCCATTTCCAAGTCAAAACTTTTTTTTATATATAGAAGGATAACTTACTTGAATGTACTTTTTAAAATATAAATTTTCCATTGTAGCTGCATAAAAATGCAGAAAGACGTTTATAAACTTTACTTTATTATTTTATCCGCACTGTAAAAAATTTTCAGAAACGTTTCTGAAAGTAACGGAGACCTCTGCTGCACGATACTAACGGAAAGGTTTCTGATTCGATCAGGAAAATGTTTCGGCTATAATACGGAACCTTTCCGATTCGTAATGAAAACTTTCTGAATACATCGGAAACGTTTCATTACGGATCGAAAAGGTTTCTGAATACATATGAAATCCTTCTGGAGACGAGGAAATGTTTCTGAATATATAGGTAACCTTTCATTACAAATCAGAAAGACAATTCTGAAGACTAGGATTATTTTAAAATTCATATAAAAAAGCACAAATAACTGTACTAAAATTACTTGCATGTGCATACATATAATAATAAAATTATTTAAAATTCATTAGAAATACCTTAAAAATACATTTAAAATTTTTTTATGTTTTAATGTATTTTTAAGATAACGTCTAATATATTTTAAATAATTTTACATTATATGTAATGCATCTGCAAGTAGTTTTAGTACATCTATTTGTGCTTTTTTATATGAATTTTAATTATTTACTCAAGGTGAATTTAGCACTAGTATTTTAACTTTCATTTATTGAAGATTATTTTGTGAAAGGGGCTTAGTTTAGTGAAATGGATTTTGTGAAGAAGCCAGTTTTATTAAATGAAATTTTATGAAGGAGTCTTAAATGGAAGTTCGTTTATGAATCATCTTTTTTTCTGAGGTTTTCTTTTAAATTATTTATTTATTTATTTATTTATTTTTAATTATCTGCTTCGTTTTATTCTGAAAAAAAAAATCAATATTATTATACTTTTTTTCAGAATCTAGATAAAATTTATTGCGTTTTAACACTTTGCAGTGATACTTTTTTTAACCATGCGGATTAATAGGTAACATTAAAGTTGCTGAACTGTATTATTATTGAAATGGAAAGATAAATTCTTTCGAAAAGTGTTTTATTTTTATTTTTTAATCATTTATAGCATTATTTTTACTTGTTATTTTAGTTCTTTATTAGCGTTTCTTTGTTGCACAGAAATTTTAATGCATAACATCGTATTATTATTATTATTTGTGCATGTAAATAAGGTATGATTGCAATTGGTGTTAATGTTGACTCAATATCGTATTATGCTTTTGATAGCATAATTTTAATAAATTACAATGTCTTATAACTTAAATCAAGAAATTTTGTACTACATGTACTATGCATATGCATATTTTCAGGAAACAAGGTGATGGTTAATAATCTAGAAATTTTCAAATTTGTTTTTTGTAAAGGGTAAAAGTTAAATAACAACAATAGTATCTTTTTTTTTTTTTCCTCAATTCGGTCTTGCAAAATCAGAAGAAAACATTTTTCGTTTCAAGCAAGAACAGACGTAACAGAATATGGTAACATTATCCCATATATTTATAATGCATAGATCGTAACTTAATTTATATAGTATAACAAAAATATAGTGAAATGTATAATTAGAGGTAAAATATTATTACATTAAAAAATATACATATTGTTGAATTATTGATATCTGTATTATGTGTTGCTATTGACATATAAACGCTGTTACAAATTTTTGAAAGCTCTTTAGGAAACAACAAAACAAATGAATCAATTTTAATAACTATAGTGATTTATAAAAATAAATACTATAATTGTAAAAATATTTTACTGTTTATTTTTACTCTCAATACTGTATTTTTTACATAAAAACAATCAATAATAAAGAAGTAAAATGTCAATAAAGCTTTCAGCTTGTTTGATAAAAATATAGTACATATATATATATATATATATATATATTTAAGTTATAACGCATTTAATAATTTGTTAAGATTATGCTGTGACAAGGAGAATACGATATTGAGTCAACATTGACACCAATTGCAATAATATCTTATTTATATGCACACATATTATATCAATGCAAAAACCCTTGACGGGTTAAAAGTTTCTGACGCAGCACTTTATCTTATGCTCTAAGAATTTTAAATATGGAACTTAAAAATACTGATATCAAATTTTGAGTGACGTTATGCTATTTCTTAAAAAATATATTTGTATTTATTTCATCATTTTATTTTTGTTTTATTTATAATCGCATGTGCAAAAGTTATGTTCAACATGAAAAGCTGCATAAAATTTTATTCGCTGTTGCTTTATCATTTACATCTCTCATAAATTCAAAATATGAGTTTTAAAAGATATGATATAAAATTTAAGTGACGCCTTGATGTGACTTTAAAAGGTTTGTTTTAAAATTCAATTTAAATTATTTTTGACTTGGTTAAAATATTTTTTTACATCTACACAATACTTTTAATTTTCCAATTCACTGTTAAATATATCACTTTCATTGAATCTATACTATGCATTGAAATGTATTTATTTCAATAAATTGATTTATCTTTTGTGTCACGCTATTCAAAATTGTGAGTAAGATTTATGTAAATGGTTTATTTGCGTCAAACTATCCTTTTTCATACATTTCATGTAGTATACTATGCATTGAAATGTATTTATTTCAATAAATTGATTTATCTTTTGTGTCACGCTATTCAAAATTGTGAGTAAGATTTATGTAAATGGTTTCTTTGCGTCATTGTGTCCAAACTACATGAAATGTATGAAAAAGGATAGTTTGACGCAAATAAACCATTTACATAAATCTTACTCACAATTTTGAATAGCGTGACACAAAAGATAAATCAATTTATTGAAATAAATACATTTCAATGCATAGTATATAGATTCAATGAAAGTGATATATTTAACAGTGAATTGGAAAATTAAAAGTATTGTGTAGATGTAAAAAAATATTTTAACCAAGTCAAAAATAATTTAAATTGAATTTTAAAACAAACCTTTTAAAGTCACATCAAGGCGTCACTTAAATTTTATATCATATCTTTTAAAACTCATATTTTGAATTTATGAGAGATGTAAATGATAAAGCAACAGCGAATAAAATTTTATGCAGCTTTTCATGTTGAACATAACTTTTGCACATGCGATTATAAATAAAACAAAAATAAAATGATGAAATAAATACAAATATATTTTTTAAGAAATAGCATAACGTCACTCAAAATTTGATATCAGTATTTTTAAGTTCCATATTTAAAATTCTTAGAGCATAAGATAAAGTGCTGCGTCAGAAACTTTTAACCCGTCAAGGGTTTTTGCATTGATATCATTACTTTTTTGAGGTTAGTGATAAAATGATTAAAAAAAAGATACTTATGGAATTTAATGCGGATTTAATTTTTACTATTTTATTACAATTTTCCTTATAGCAGTTTGTATATAAAAACAACTGGGTAAGTATAATCGCAGATCGCACAGAGGGTTTCATTTGATATTCCTTTAAAAACACTTTATCCTTAAATTAATAAATCCAAAATGTAAATTTATAATTATTAAATCCTTAGATAGATGGTGCACCAATAGTTCCAATTTTCATGGGGCAGGGAACGCACTCTTTTAAACAAACCACCTTCCAATTGAAGTCATCAAAAACCAAGTTGAATAAGCCAGACCCCGTTGTGTTGTTTGACAAACAGCAGTCTCATGTCCCCTCCTTCCCCCCTTTTTCAAAAACTTTCAGACCAGTACCTAAGAATGGAACCGAAATAATTTTTTCTCTTCAGAAATTACGATAAAAAAATAGTATGCAGTACTCATAAATTTACTTTAATGTTATATAGGGTGATTATTAAGTTAATTATAACGTTTGGAATCTGTTGCATTGATGTCCGAAAGGTAGTTTCTGAGTTATGGAAGCTGGACCCATAAGGCGCCATAGAGGGGCGAAGCCCGCTAGTGTCTATCATAATTATATCTGCCATGTAGACTAATTGCGATATTTAATCAAAATAGTCCCCCCCCCCCCTCATCCCCGGAAATATAACAAATACAAAATGTGTCTTTATAAACCTATCGTCAAATAGGTTTTTATTTCTTTTTCCCTAAAAAAAACATGATTTTTATATCCGTAACGTAAATAGCGGACGAAGCCCGCTAGTTCCTATCATAATATATATTTTTAATAATTTTATATAGTCTATAATAAAAATCAGACTTAAAATAGTCTAGTTCCATGAGTACTTGTAGTGTCAGTTACATGCTACAATTTTTGGATACCAGTATTTTCGAACGGGAAAATGTGACTTATTTTATCGGAGATATCTCATTAATTGAATAAGGTGAAGTAAACTTTTTGAAAAAAAGGTGGCCAACAAGCATGGCAGTTATCAGCTATGTGACTTTGTGCTAAAGCCCATTAATTTGATCTGCTTTAAAAAGATTACGGAAGATTGAATTATAGTAGAACCTGGATTAACCGAGCTTCGATTAATCGAGGTTTCTGTTAACCGAACCGATAACAAAGTCTGATTTTTTCCCCTTTTGAATGAGCCTTAAAAATAACCACACTCTTTAGCTCACTGTCCGTGCTATACAGGCCCTTCTGCCCCCAAAAGCACTCAACTCCAAAGAAACATTGGACCCTGAGAAGTCAATAGCGAACAATGCTTTGTTTCCAGTGGCTGTGTGAACTTTCGTAAATTTTTCAATTTGCATTTTAAAATTTACTACTGGTAGTTGATTTTCTTTTTAAATTTGTTAAGCTGTGAAACAGAACTTTACATATATTTATTTTCATTATTTAAAAAACGTTCTATATATTTTTTTAAAAGAGATGTTAAATTCGCAAGCACGGCGAGTTTTTACACACAGTTTCTATTAACCGAGATTTCCGATGCCGATTTACTAACAGTCCCAATTAGCTCGGATAATCGAGGCTGCTCTGTGTAATTAAAAAATCAATGGCGATCTTACTGTAAACGGGTTTCCCTTTTACTGAGGGATTTCAAAACCGAATCAGCTGATGTTAGTTGCTGTTTCCGTGCTTGATTAAATAAGATTAGTTAAACATTTGAAAATTACCAAATATAAAAGGAACTAAGTCAACAGAGTCTTTGCTTTATGGTATTTTTTAACAACGCTATAAGAAAATGATTTTAAATAAGAGATTTTAAATGTAACGTTTTAAATCTGACATAATTTTCACCAAACTTTCCTTTCTCTTTGTAACATTCAACTGAAAATATTTTTATTATTAGAAAGATAATATTATTATTTGCGCTACCTTAAAATTGGCAACTATAGTTAAAATTATCATCTCGAAATTTGAAATAAATCTCTCATATAAATATATTTTTTAATTTAAACTGTTTTGCAATATGTTTTGCAAACTGTTTTGGCCACTTTGGCCAATATGACGTAATTTCCTCCATTTACGGCTTTTAACACATATCAATGAATTTATTATTTAAAAATTTTCTTTTTCTTTTAATATTCACGTGTAAATATAATTTTTATGACGTATTTTCAATGTTTTCCTTCTTTTAATGCGTAATCATTTAATTCTAATTTGAAAATAATTGATTATTTTATAATTTTCTTTCATTTTAAGTAAGCATGTGTAAAAACAATTTTTATGACGTAATGTTTAATATTTTCCTGCTTTTAACACGTTATCATTTAATGCTAATTTAAAAGGATTTTTTTCTGTTTATAATAGTCACGTGTGAATAAATTTTTAATTTAAAGGATATATTATTCTTTGCGCTGTTTTAACAATTGGCAACAATTTAAAATAACCTTTTCAAAAATATGTAAAAAATATCTCTGGAAATTCTGAAAATTTTAATTTAAAATTGAAATAAACCGTCAAAAAATTAGGCAAGTTAAAAATAATAAATGCACTCTGCAAACTTCGAGTTTCTATTGAATGATTAAATTGAATGAAAATGATTAAATTCCCATGTATATTTTTTTTTCCTATGAGACTTTTTTAATGAGACAATTTTATCCAGATTTAACATTAAATATCTCTTAAAATAATTCTTCGATTTAAAAACTGTCTACTTCAACGTTTTTATCAAACATTTCTCTATAATACTACGCAATTGCGTCAAAAGATGGCGACACCAGAATTCTGATATGCTTATTATGGAAACTGTAAATATTGCAAAGCGGGGTTATCAAACTTCATTGATATTTATAAATAAAACATTTCAACTAAATTATTTATTATAAAAGAATTATTACATCACAATAGCTTTTATGCAAGGAAAATTATAATAATAATATTATTATGGATGTCAGTGATTATATATTGATTGACCGTCATAATAATAAAAAATGATATTATAAAAAGAAGAGCTGAAATGAATTATTTTTTTACGTTTCTGATCGTGTGATTTATATTCAAATAATAATTATTAATGTATATTTTTTGTAAAGTGATTGAAATTAAATATATTTATAAAATTTATGGTGATATTTTTATTGTTGAAAAATTGCCAAGAAATAATCATCATCAAATTTGCGTCATTATAATTGTAATTTTATTTAACTTAATAGCAATTTAAAAAATTACAAAGGAACTGAGAATAATGGTCAACTAGCAGACTTTAAAGAAAAGAAAAAAAAAACACATTCACATGCGAAAACACGTAGCAGTGAGTATCGAACTGCCTATCTGAAGATCAGTAGACGATGGCCCTTAGCCACTCAGCCAGTGGGAAGACAAAATTTTTCGCCCCAAAAGTGGTTAAAAAGAAAGCATGTGTATGAATACAGTGTCATGCATTTTCGGTGAAATTTCCATAGAATGGCGAAGAAATATAGTCCGATTTTTCATGCGCATTATAAAACCAACAAGAGTCTTGCTGGAAACAAGTAAATTGTTATTTGGTTCATCTGAAACATATTTATTTGATTTTTAAAAAATCGCCCGTGTCATTTTCGAGAGAAAAAAAATCGAATTATTTAACGAACGAGAGTTTTCCCAGAAAAAAGAAAAGTGTTATTCACCTCGCCTTAATCACATTTATAATTTAACATTTTAATTTATAATTATAATTTAACATTTATAATTTATAATTTTTAAATTGTATCAATTTAAAAATAATCGTTAGAACCGTTTTCGAGATTTTCAAATTAGGAACTTCCTCGATATCATACCAACGTTTTCACTTTAAAAATGGCTATTTAGATCTCAAAATATACTGCACGTAGAAATGTAAAAATTTCAGTATACGATTAGACTGCAGACATAAGACTGTTCTAGAAAATTCAGAACAATAAGACATATATCTGCTGAGTTATTAAAAGGCGGCTTTTCGCGTTTTCTTTGATGTCGAGTTAGCTGTATATATGAGTTCCGCCATCTACGAATTCTATGATATGATACGATACGATTTTAACGATACGATACGATACGATTTTAGGCTTAAGGCTGCGTCACTCGGAATACTACCGTCTTCCATGATATTAGTATAAAGAAACAGAAACAAGGTGTGATATATTAAAAAATAAATAGATTATTAATCTCTTTCCGTGTATTGTAACAAAGAAAGCTAATAAAGAAGTAAGTAATAATAAAGAATAGTAAGTAAAAATAATACTGTAGATGATTAAAAAAAAAAAAACCAAACACTTACCCAGATCGTTCCATCTCCAATAATAAATTTTCAAAGCTTTATAAATGTCCATTGATAATATCCGAGGTTAACATAACTTGCATAATATTAAAACACAATAAAAAATATCCACACACACAAAAAAAATGTTATAATATTGGTTGTTTTTGTTTTTTAAATAAAAGCGAATTAAAATGCCCACGTGGTTCCCTAACGCCGCCATACTCATACCATAGAGAACTCATACAAACCACGAATTGACTTTCGGCATTTCCGGTTTCAGGGCACGGAGAAATTTGAGAAATACTGAGTGCGCATGCGTACAGGCAATCAGCGAAAGAAACCCAAACATTAGGAAAGGTTTCGGGTTGTATCGGGAAATGAAAATAGCTCTCACATATCCGATAGGATCAGAAATGTTCCTTTTAGAATACTAAACGTTCCAACTGTTTTTTACAGTGCGGGCTGCCTTGATGAAGGAAAATGAAATATAGTATAAAAATGGATGTTACCATAATATAACAAAATAATACAAAGATGCTACAACTATTTCTAAGACATAGATGACATCTATTTAAAATATTGAATTAATATTCAGATTGTAGACGGAAAATACACAGTCAAATGGTAACCTTCGATAGCGATTTAGTAGCATAGTGTGATACATATTCTTTTTTTTTCATGACTTTCCAGTCAATTTATTTATATAAAAAAGATAATTCAACATTTATTTGTAGTCTGTTTCTCATAAAATCATGCAAAACATATTATTGGATTCAAAATAATGTCTTTTTTATGATTACCAATACAACTTTTGAATTTAACATATTTCATAGCTGACAACTTGTACGGATTTTTGCTACCACTAAAATTTAACAGAAAATTTTGGCTAATTAAATAGCTGAAATGCAGTGAAGTTTGATAATTAGATAAGGCAGAAATTTCTGTTAACCCCTTCGGGACGGGAGCCTTTTATGAAATTTTTAATCTTTAGTCACCGTTTTTTAAAAACAAAAATTTGTGTTTTCTTGATTCGAGAAAATGTGCCGATTAAATAAGGTAAATTTTACAGTAAAATTCTACTGGTGAGGAAAAACAAGGATTCTGAGCGCTTCATGCGGCACGTATACGTGCCGCTCGTCCCCAAGGGGTTAAATTTTAGTGCTAACAAAAATCCGTACAAGTTGGCAGCTATGATATTTTACGCATTAAACAAACGTACACATAATTATAGATATTGTCAATCTGCTTTTCCTATTTACATCGGTTAATTTAGCCGTGATAATAAAAATAAGGAAAATTCTTCTCCTGATTTCCAGATTGTCTTTTTAGATACGTGCTACAGTGTTGTGTAATGAAACTATGTGCACTTCAAAAATTCGATTAATGTGCTTTTGTACAAGTGCGCTTGATTACATTCTAGGCAAATATACATAATAATATATTCTACATATTAAAAAAAGCAACAATGTTGATTTTAGAATTTTAACACGCATTTTTTATACTTTATTTCTGTTTCTTGGGTCATAAAAGCTAAGAAATGTATATAGTAATATACTTTATACCTTTTTGTTTCATGTTTTGTTAAATAGTATTTTTTAAGCACAGTGGTGGAAAATTGGCGCAGAGGAGGAGCCTATTGACACCACTAAATTTTAGTAGAATTTTTCGTCTTATCTAATGACAGTTTTTATTAATATGAAGAATACCATAAAATATTAGTGGTGTCAATAGGCTCCTCCTCTGCGCCAATTTTCCACCACTGTAAGCAGAAACAAACGAATAATTTACCAATGAATGCCAGATATGTCCCCAGTACTAAGAAAATAGATGACAAAGAGAAGGATTGTACTTTTAAAGGTCATAGAATCTCACGATAAATTGCCGAAACAAATTGGCTAACGTCTGATATAATGCTGAAAATCTATAACTTATTTTAAAAATGTGCCATGTTTATAATAAAAATAATTTCCAAAATTACACATGCGAAAAATAAATAAAGTGTTATACCAATTTACTAATAACAGATTCATTTTCTAGGGTACAATTTAAACTATTCCAGTCAACGAACGCATCTAAAAAAACATTCTTCGTAGCACAGTTAAAAAAGGGATAGTGTAAAATACCACTATTGTATGATTTGGCCAATGAAGAAGCTGTATGAAGATATCTTAAATACTCTGAATTATTAAATATGCGTTTATTAATATTTTTAAACTCTATTTTATGAAGAAATCTATTTTTCTGTACTCTTTCATTGTTTTATTTAACTATTAACTGCATGAAACAGTAAAGTACTTTAACCCCTTCGGGACAAGCGTCTTTTACAGATTTTTTAATCTTTAATCACCGTTTTTTTAAAACAGAAATTTTTGACTAATTGAATTGGGAAAATGCCCAGATTAAATAAGGCAAAATTTGCAATAAAATTTTACTGGTGAGAATAATCCCCGATTCTGAGCATATTACGCGGCATGGATACCGGTCGCTCGTCCCCAAGGGGTTAAATAGGATGGATTTCTAATACGATGTAGCCTATACATTTCTGATGACAATGAATAATGTAAGAAATAGGAACGAAGTTAAGAACAAAGTTAAAAACATTATTAATGCGTATCCAAAATTTCAGCCTTTTTTTTTTGAAGAGTAAAACATCTTTATCATCAGTCTTTATAATCAAAACATCATCAGCAATCTTGAAAAGGGTAAATTTTTCTAACATTTTAATTTTCTCCAAATAATATTATCACTCATCCTACCAGCTCTATTTTCAAATTAAATTACTTTCAAAACCTTGGAAAATTTCTATTCCTTTTCTACCTTCTCTCAGTAAAGTCTTCGAAAGCGTTATCAGTACACAGCTGCAGAACTATATCAAGCAAGAACAACATTCTTAAGTCTGAACAATTTGGCTTTAGGACTAAAAATCCAACACCAGATGCTTTATTTTGTAGAATTTATTAGAAGATCTCAGATGCTGCAATATTTTCGACGTCACAAAGGCATTCAACAAAGTCCGGCATGAAGGCCTTATATATAAACTAATTCAGAATGGATTCCCAGCTAGATTTGTTCACATAATATGCTCATATCTCTGTAACCTGTCTGTTAATTTCCGGATAAACAACATTCTCTCTGCTATATTTTAAATTCTCAGCGGCATATTCCAGTGCAATGTTTTCTTCGATCTTCTTCATTTTAATCTGTTTTTACTGACATATCACGATCACTACTTACCTATCTTGCTCTTTATGTGCACAGCACATGTATTTACGCATTAACGTTTTACCCATACACACTATACAGGTACCTGCAGACTCACTTTGATTCATGTTTAAACCATATTGTGACAACCTAAAGAACTTTCTTTCAGTGTTAGCTAAACAGCCTTGGTCAGATCCTACCAGTAAAAATCAATAGAAATTTTTACCGTATTTGTGAGAGAATTTTTGCATGAATAAGGCGAACTTTTCTATTCAAAACTTATTGGTGGAAGTTTACTTCGGCGGTCATCAGAAATTGTTGATCCGATGTAAAATATCAGTCGCCATCTTATGATAACCTCTTCAGTTACTTCACTCACAATTGGTATACTCTACACTATATGTCTCCTCCTCTTTATTAATAACTCTATTATCCTAATATGATTACTATTGCTAACAGCGCATGATTACCAACGGGGCATATTCCCACTAGTGAAAAGGAGCAGAAAAATTTGCCTTATTCATGAGAGAAATTTTACATGAATACGGCGTTTAGATAAGGCGAACATTTATATTGAAATTTATTGGTGAGAGTTTGCCCCGTTGGTAATCAGGCTCTGATTACTAACACTACCTTTCCCTGGTCTATATTTGCTAAGTACCTGGTGGTTATCCTTGATCAAACACTGACTTGGAATAAACAGATTCGCTCTGTCAGGGCCTTCCTTGCACTTAAACCTCTTCTTAACCCTTTCGGGACGGGAGCCTTTTACAAAATTTTTAATCTTTTGTCACCGTTTTTTAAAAACAGAAATTTGTGTCGTCTTGAATCGAGAAAATGCGGTGATTAAATAAGGCAAATTTTACAGTAAAATTTTACTGGTGAGGAAAAACAAGGATTCTGAGCGCTTCATGCGGCACGTATACGTGTCGCGTGTCCCCAAGGTGTTAATAGCCGTACTCTTGCAATCTATAATAATAAAAGAACAGATCGCTCTGTGTGTGTGTATGTGTGTGTGTCGGCGATGGCTAGCAACGTCTACGGCACGTACGAGGTTCAAAATTTTTCCGAAGAGAGTCCAACGCCTCTCCTAAAGCACCTGGCCCTCAGAATTTAAATATTCTAATTATTAGCTGAGTAATTAATTTACAAACGCAACTCACTTTCATCAAAAATACACTTTTTTCTCGGCTTTTTTTAATCCGCTTGCTTTCGGTTGGTTGGTTGTATAAAGTTTTCTCAGAAGAAATTAAATAAACCAGTGACATTGGGTCTGTTGAGAAGTGCAGTTCGCGGCGAGCGCGCGCTCAGAAGTTTTTACCATGGAGTAGGTCTTATCGAAGAAAAGAATTTAAAAATAATTCAATTATTTCATTATTTTTATGGTTCAAAACAGATAAAACCAACGACTATTTTTCTTTATCCTTCCAAAAAATTGTTTTCGTAACAGAAGTACATGCCTATGTTCACTCAGATAAAATCCAAAATATTCGGGAAAAGCATCACGTGACCTACTTCATCTAATTTAGCCCGTTCAGTGTTTGAAATTTGACAACCAACAACTCAAAAAAATTTTATGGGCGATTTGATCACGTGATTGTGCATTTTGATTATGTTTTATTGGTTGTGCTTTGTCTGGTAGGTTGATTGGTACAATTTAATAATTCAACTGGTGATCTAAAAATTTTAACTTTTTAACAATTTTCTTTTTATTTATTTAAAAATGATTTATCAGTTGCTTTATATCTTCCGTGATAAATAGAATGTTGTTAATAAACCAAGATTGTGATATTAAAATATGAGATTTGTTTTTAATCTACTATACTGGATGGATTTCAATGGAATTTGAACTGTTAGTCAGACAGTTTTTCAGAGAAGGTTTTAATGTATCTATATTAATAAAAGAACAAAATCGCTTTGTGTGTGTTTGTCGGCGATGGCTAGCGAAATCTACCGCACGTAGAAGTCTGAAAATTCAGGAGTGATTAGTCCAAGACAGGTCCTGATGCACCTGAGGCTCAGAATTTAATTTTTTTAAGGGCCGGGGCCCCCTGGGCCCCTTTAAATTTTTATGCACTAAATTGTTAATAACATGCCTCTTTTCTATCCGATCTTCTTCGTTTTGGTGGTGAATTCTCCTTTCAGTTTCTACCCCATTTCTACATTGTAGTTAAGACACTGGCACTCTTGCAAGGGACCGGTCCAGGGCCCCTTGATGTTTAATGCACTAAATTGTTAATAAATTGCTTCCATTTTATCCGATCTTCATTTTAGGGATACTTTCTCTATTTAGTTATTCTCCCGTTTCTACATTTCAGTTAAGACCATGGGCCAGTCTAGGGACCCGTAGGGCCCGGCACAGGGCGCCTTGAATTTTTTGTGTGCCATGCGTTTTTCACACCCCAATTTTCTCACTTTCGCAGTGCGTAATTTTAAAGTTGAGTCTTCAACTATTCTCCCTAGACCAACAATCATATAATTTTATTGGGGCCCCAGGGCCTTTTTTTAAGCATTTTCCCAATTTTTTGCGCATTTCTTTCAAATTATATTCTAATGATTAATTCATACCCTATGCTTAAACTTGACTAATCGAAGATCTAATACGCTAAGTACTAAACTTTAACATGTCTTCATGTTAGGGCCCTGTTCTCAACTATCAGTTGGCTCCTTTTGGGCCCCCTATTATAACTTCCTTAAAAATAATCCGATTCACTAGCTTTTTTTTTCTAACAACATCTTAGGTTCTCCAGCTATTACATGAACGACAAAAAAAAAAAAAAAAAAAAAAAAAAAAAAAAAAAAATCAGACTTCAGCTACCACAAATTTTGAATATTAATCGCCTTCTTGGCCCTTGGTGAAGCTTGTTTAAAAATGATCCGAATTTTCTTTAACATAGTTCTAGCATCACCTGATTACTTTAGAAACTACTAAAAAGTATATTTATACCAAACTACATGCCACTTAAATCCCTGACCCCTTGGTATTCTGTACAGGGCCCCTCGAAGCTCTTGCACCATAAAGTGTTAACAGATTGCCCCTCTTAATCCAATCTTCATTTTTGGAACCATTTTTTCAATTTATTTATTCCCCCGTTTCTATATTCCAGTTAAAATCCAGGGGCACCCTAGGGTCCCGTAGGGCTCGATCCGGGGCCCCTCGACCTTTTCCATTGCCATGCAGTTTTCACCCCTAATTTTCTCATCTTCTTATTGCATAATTTTAAAACTGAGTTTTGTACTCTTCGTCCTGCACTAACACCCTCATATTTGTATTGGGGCCCTAGGGCCCTTTTACCCCATTTTGTGCGCATTTCTTTAAAATATTATTATAATAATTAATTCATACCCTATGCTTAATTTTGACTAATTGAAGATATAAAACGCTAAATACTAAAACATTTAAACATGTTTTCGAGTTAAGGCCCTGTTCTCAACTATCAGTTGGCACTTTTGGAACCCCCTATTATAGTTCCTTTAAAAATAATCCGATTCACTAGCTTTTTTTCTAACAGCATCTTAGGTTACCGAGCTATTACATAAACGACCAAAAAAAAAAAAAAAAAAATCAGACTTCAACTACAATCAATTTTGAATATTAATCGCCTTCTGAGGCCTCTTGATGCAATTTCTTTAAAAATGATCCGAATTCCTTGCAATTTTCTTTACCATAGTTCTAGCGATCTGATTACTTTAAAAACTACTAAAAAGTGTCTTTCTACCAAACTACATGCCACTTCAGTCCCTTCCCCCTTGGGGTCAGATACAAGGCCGTATGAAGCTTTTGCACCATACATTAATAATAAATTGCCCCTCTTAAAACGATCTTTATTTTGGAAGCATTTTTGCATTTAGTTATTCTCCTTTTACTATATTCCAGTTAAAATCCTGAGGCACCTTAGGGTCCTGTAGGGCTCGATCCAGGGCCCCTTGAAATTTTTGTGTGCAATGCATTTTTTGCACCTAATTTTCTCACAATTTCATTGCATAATTTTAAAATTTAGTCTTGGACTCTTCTCCTTAGACTAACACCCTCATATATTTATTGGGGCTCTAGGGCCCTTTTTAAGCATTTACCGTATTTTAGCGTATTTCTTTAAAATATTATTGTAATGATTATTTCACACCTTATGGTTAATTTTGACTAATTGAAGATCTAAAACGCTAAGTACTACAACATTTAAACATGTTTTCATGTTAGGGCCCTGCTCTCAACTATCAGTTGGACCCTTTTGGGCCCCTGTTATAGCTCATTTAACACGTTGAGTGCTACGGTGACTGACACTGAAGCGCTGAAAAATGTACAATGTTTTAAGAAATTTTTAAGAAAGTATAATCCTGTAATAAATAAAAGGTTGGTAAGTTTTAAATAAATTTTCAGCAATTACTTAAAACAATGTATATATTTTTTAGTTTTAAATCATATTTTAGACTTCAGTCATCGGTGAATGAAGCGTTTTAAACGGAAAGTTCAGTGTCAGTCACCGGTGACTGACGTGGCGCTTAACGTATTAAAAATGGTCCGATTCACGATTTTTTTTCTAACAACTTCTTAGGTTCTCCAGCTACTACATGAGCAACAACAACAAAAAAAATTGCAGACTACAAATTTTGAATATTAATCGTCTTCTTGGGGCCTTTGTTGCAGCTTCTTTATAAACTATCCTATTATATTGCAATTTTCTTTAACTTAGTTTTAGCGTCTTCAAGCTACTTTAAAACCTGTACAAAATTTTCGTATACCCAACTACATTCCAGTTAACACCCTGGCACCCAGGGTCCGGTCTTCCTTTATACCTCAGCTACCACCTTTTTCGAATATTAATGTCCTTTTCCAGCATCGTCTTACGTCTACTCACTACAGCCGTAAATTAAAAATCGCATTATTTTAAAGGTAACTTTAGATAAGAGATTTCATCCGTTTATTAAATATCGTGTTAATGCTAACAGTAATTAATGAAATTTAAAAGGGGAGGGGGAATCTTCCACCGCTTGGGGGCGCTTTATTGCCTCCGGTTTAAGGGCCCAATTCAACGGGATTTGCTTCCTTCAACTTAGATTACAATTAAGCTGCTTTCTGTATTATGAAATTTCATCTTAGACTTTAGTTACCAATATTTTCTAACATTAGTTGTGCATTCTTTTTTTATTATTATTCTGTGGGCTTGATTTCTACAAGGTTTGGCTCACTCAACTTGGTTTTCGATAGTCTCCGGCACGTGCGGGCACTTCCGATAAATACTGCCATAGGTAACGGGGATCTAGATTACAGGTTCATTCGGAAAGAAATTTGATGGGAACACACTAGGCGTTGCGGAAGGAAATAGGGCCTCCGAAATTAGGTTCATTTAAAAGAATTTCCAAAGATATAAAATCATGCAAACTTAAGTTTTGTTTAAGGTTATTGTTTACAAACCCCGGGCAACGCCGGGCGGGTCTGCTAGTCTATAATAATAAAGAAAGAAGTTTGTGTGTGAGTGAGTGAGTGAGTGAGTGAGTGAGTGTGTCGACGGTGTTCTGAAGAGACCGCTGCACGTAGAGCTACAAAATTTGGGGAAAAGGTACGTCTATATATGAAGTTTTGCACCTCGAAGCCCGATTTTCGATTTTTTGATTAGATTTCTTTTTATTTAACTTTTTTATGCGATTTTTAGCACTTTTTTAAGTTTCGAGGCGATATTTTCCATATAAGTGAGAAGAATATGGTTTCTTTCTTTTAACCCAATATAGTAAATTTTGTTCCCTTTTCAAAAAAGTTTATTCGGAATTCGTGCAGCAATTTTTGAATTTTTAGCGAATTTTTTATGCAATTATAGAATGGCATTTAATGCATTTCCATATCTATAAGGAGGTTACCTTAGAGGGACACAGTTCTGTCGCCAAACGCAGCTAAGTTTGTCGCCAACTTGGCGATATATCACCAAATTTGGCGACCAAAATGAGTCGCCAAAAGTGACGCCAACTTGGCGATATCTCTAATATTTCGCCAAATTCCCATAGATTTCCATTGTAAACCAATATGGATTACTTGTTTACAGAAAATCAACAAATTGAAATATTTTAATGCAACAAAATCTAATATTAACTTAAGGGATTATATTAATTATATTTAAGGGAATCCAAGTAAAGTAAATTGTCAATAAAAGTAACATGATACAATGCTTATGTTATTGTATTTTATTGATATTTTTGACGAAAGGGTTGCCAGTGGTCCTTTTGACGAAAATTATAGTTAATAAAAGAATTGAAATGGCTATATCCGTTAGAAAATAATGTAAACAACTCGCAAATTAAAAGAAAATAACTGTTATTTGTTTAATTAAAAAAAAAAGAATCAAAAACCTTTTTAATGCGAGATAAAATTTACAAAATGAAAATATTTAATTTAAATATGAAAGGAAAATTTATAAAACTTAAAAAATAAATTAGTATGAAAGAAGCAATTGATACATTATTTGGCGATTTTGCGCTTCGCCAGGTTAATAAAAATGTGCCTGAAAAAAATTGAAGAAATAAAATTTAAGTAACAGTCTTTTAGTCCTTCTTTTTTTTACTTCAATTTAATTATCATTTTTATGTAATTTTCCCATCGTATGTCTTACAGGAGAAAGGCTTTATTTGTGAATTACATACTATTTAATTATTACCTTGGTCACCAAACAATGCAATTTCAAGCCACAAAGGCAGAAGCGTGAAATAAGCCAGGCGAAGGTCGCATTTTTTTTTTTTTTTTTTTTTTTTAAGTATAGGAGAACATTTTGGAGTAAATCTTTATATTCAAATGTAAATTATATAAAAAGGAGTTAAAATTATAACTATGCAGTCAAGTAATTAAATTTTAGTGTAAAAATGTGCAATATACACACATATTGTATAATCTTTGATAAACAAGCCACTACCAAATGACATATTTACTATATTATTTAAAGGTTTGTTGGACAGATGTCATATACGCTCCATTGTACATAATGGCTTGAAAATGGCATTATTTTGCATGACATGGTAACTCGGCTATTGGTGTTTATTTATTAATAAATTGTTTATTTACTTTTATTTTCTTTTTTACAGTTATATAAACTGTTTTGTTCTATAGATATTAATTAAACTTTTTATTATTTATTGCTATTTCCTTTTAAAATAATAGAAAATAATTTAAATATATATCTGTAACTGGTATTCGAAAATGATGTTTTCACCAAATTGGCCTGAAAAAAAATCACGCCAAACCCGGTACGTATCTATGCCTAATAGTTATTTGAACTATTGTGTTTACTTAGTATCAGGCAACAAGATTGAAGAGTATATGGTATATTTTTAATATATGGGCTTTGGTGAGTTAGAAAAAATGGCCTTGACGAGTGAAGTGAATTTTGGGTATATTTACTGGCAAACTATTTACTTTTCATATTTCATATACGTATAAGCATTTTTTTTTCAATATTTATTTTATTTATTTATATAAAGAAGAGCTATTTATCTACTTTTAAATACGAACAGAAATAATTTGTGGTTCTACCTCATTATCCCGTAGACCAAAAAAAATATCGCCAAACTATAAGATTAAATGCCAATAATGGGTGATCGTAAATGTCAAATTTACTTGACATTAAACACTTTACACGTGTTTGTTACGTATCAGGTGATTTTTAATTCGATATTTACGTTTCTTCGCGATCTGCTGCAATTTTTTGACATTCCATTTTTGACCTCTAATACTAAAATAATTTCTACCTTCATTTCAATAAAGTTTATTCGGATTTCGTGTAACAATTTTCAAATTTTTCGGGTATTTTGTATGCGAATTTTAGTGTAGTTTAGCGATTTTCTACCATTTTTCCACATTAGTGAAAGACGTTTATAGAAGTTGAATCAACTTTCAATCTTCGAACACAATATATAATTTTTTTTTTCTCTTTTCAAAATTTGTGCAGCGATTTAAAATTTTTTCGCGATATCTTATTGTGATTTTCTGAGGTTCGTGCTGTTTTTTTACGTACCCGGGCAACGCCGGGCAAGTTAGCTAGTTTATAATAAATTATTTCTCCATAACTCATTCATTGCACGCTTCAAGGAATTTTTCAGGACAAATAGCGGTATTTTTTTTAAATTGAAAAATAAATTTAGTTTAAACGCACAAAATTTCTTGTTATTTAAGAAGAGATTTTCTATAAGAAAATACTGATACCGAAGAATTTTTTGTCTTGAAATTTCAGGACAAGTACGACCTTTGATTCTTCCTATCACGACTTACGCAAATCCTGCATGGATAATTTAAGTAAATTGCACAACAAACATCTCCGCATCGTTCACAATGTCCCTCGCTAATTTCTAAATACCACAACAGGCAGAGATCTTAATTAATCCACCTTTAGGAAAAGAGTTATTAATCTTTCTATTAACCCTTTGCACTCCGTTGTCGCCGTAGCGGCGACATCAACTTTCTTTGCAAAATTTGTTTTCCGCACCAGTAATAAAGGGAAATAAAATTTGCCTTATTTAATCAGAGCATTTTTGAAATTGTACACTTGATGGATACCTCTTTTAAAAAAGTGGTGCCGAACGAATAAAATTTGTGTAAGGGACGCTGGAGTCCAAATGGTTAAATTCTATTTTAATTTATACAACCTCCTTAACCCTCTCGCTGCGTAATTGTTTTATCAAAATAGCTTCAAAAATTGCGTATTTAATGCCTTCGCGATGAGAGTCTTTTAAGAATTTTTATTCTTTTGTCACGGGTTTTTCAAAACAAAAATTTTCGCCTGATTTAATCGGGAAAATGCTCCGATTAGATAAGGCAAAATTTACAATAAATAGTTACTGGTGGGAGTGATCAAGGAGGGTTAATTAAGCGGAAAAAATGCATCCCGATGAAATCTCGGGTTGCGCAAATTTTTCTACTTTTTCGTTGCCCGAGAAACTCTCGGGTTGCGCAGCTAAAGGGTTAATGAAGTTATTACTGAGCTGCCTGACTATGCCGCCTTCGAGACCCAACCTGGAAAGCGCCGATTATTGATGCTGTGTGAACTTGAGTTCATGAAACCTGTCTCAATTTACTTTCATTTCGTTTCGTTACATTAGGTATAGTATATATACCGGGTGTCCCTTAAATGACTGATGGATTTTAAAATTCAATAACTTCCAAACGGGGACAGATATAAAAAAATTCTTGCAGGAGGGTTATGTATGATGTCAGGAATTTTGTACTGTGATTCTTGATTTTAGTTCGAATTTCTGAGAATAGATGGCGCTGAGAGCCACATGCGCTCAGTCCAGACCCGATTTTTGGTACTTCGGGATCCATTCAATACATTTTTATCTCCTTTCTTCGCTTGGAAGAAGAGAGAGGCCGAGAAATCGAGCCTGGATTTAGCGGTTATTGCTTGCAGCGCCATCTATTGCTGCTATTTGTAACTAAAACTGAGAATCGCAGCATAAAATTCCTGACATCTTACATAACACTCCCGCAAGAATTTTATTAATATCTGTCATCGTTTGCAAGTTATGGAATTTTAAAATCCATCAGTCATTTTTGGGACACCCGGTATATATATATAGAGAGAGAGAGGCTTATTTTTAAGAAAGTAACAATAATATTGTTACTCTGTAAGAAAAAAAAAAAAGAAAAAAACTACTGCTTTGAAAAGTGCCTTTTTTTTTTGGACGTCTAACTTTTGTGCCTTTCCTTCACTTGACTACCCCTTGCCCTACAAAACTGTACTTTACATATTTTTTAAACTAAATTTTTCACAATTATTATATATTAATTTTTTACTCTCAACCAAACTGGTATCTATAGCCTTATAATTATAATTATTCTCTTAACCCTTTGAGGGGCAAGTAATTGTGTGTTTGTAATGTTGAATTCAGACCGGAATCTGCAAAAAGATTTATTGCAAAATAATGAAAAGCAATTTTACGACTTTTTTCCACCAAAGTTAGAAAAGTAAAATTTAATAAATGTTTTCTAGTGCAAATCTTCTTTAATCGTAGGTGCGATATAATACATCTCACCACCACTGAGGGGGTTAATTGTTTTATTCTACCACTTTTTTGTAGTAATAGTCCTTAATTTTTTTTTTAATTAATAATAATGCAGTTTATAATTGCAGTTTGACATTTGTTTTCCAATGTCTCTCTAACAATAAGACATTCAAATGAAGATTGGTCATGTAGCTGCTGTCAACTCCGAAGACCCTCAAATCTTTACACGTATTAGCATTGTTTCGTACGTCGAAATTATTTAATTTCATTAAAAAAAAGTCTGGTTGGAAACATATTAAACTTGTTTCAAATTAGCCAACATATTACGGAAGATTAGTTTGAGGTTGGTACATGCGCTTACGTTTAGATCGAAGCTCGGAGATAATTTAGAGTAAAAAAAAATATTTTCCCATTTTTTGGTCTTCATTAAGTGTTTAACCTGAATATTGAATTGTAAACCATAATCAAAATTAATCATAAGAATATAGAATCAAATTATAACAAACTATTATGTAGATAAACACATGGCAAGTGCCAACGCTCAACGTAAGCACAACTGAAAACAGAGATTAATGACATTTCTAAATAAGCTAAGTTTGTGAAAATATTTATTATTCATATCCCGGTAACTATCTGAAGAACGAATTTGAAAACTGGCCAATAATTATCCGGATAACTGACTCACAAACGCATTCCGGAATGAACTAAAAAAAAAAATAAAGATATACCGAAAAGTCAACGTGATTATTAGAATCGCAGATGTCCAAGTAACAAAAATAGCGATTTACGCTTCTTAACCCTTTCCGGCACAAAGTACGTCTGTTGCTAAAATGGTGAAATAATTGACTGACACATGAATTTACGAACAAATTTATTTGAAAATAAGTAAAACCTTTTATTCCCGTAAAATATCTAAAAGGCAAAAAATCCTTTTAAAATACTGGTTCCGCTGTGGCATATGGGCATTAAAATTAAGTGTGACGGAACTTAACCCACCATACCGGGAAGGGTTAAAAAGTAACATTATTTATTAATAATGCACTAGATTGCATCCTTTTACATAAAGATCGTGATTACCACCTATAGATATTTCTATCAGAAGTAATTTTCGCCTCGCTACAGTAATAGCTAAAATACAGTATTTTTGTCATAAATGAATTTTGGAAAATAGTAGTGAAGATTTGCATAATCAGGGGGTTGCAGGGTGGGAATTTTTTGGGGAAGTCAAAAATTAGGATTCAACGACCCAAAAAACTTAAAGTAAACCTTATAGGTAAAGTTTGGAGGGGAGACGGGAGGGCGAATGCAAACGGTGTGAGTGGTTAAATGGAATTGCGCAACTTAGACCACACAGCACCGCGGCGCATGTTCCGAGGCAGATCCCTCCTCCCCATTCATCCTACATCATAATGTCATATATCTTATTTGTTGCAAATTTTGTCTACTTTCTGAATTTCTAGATACTTTTTCCTAAAACAATAAAAAAAAATTATTTAAAAAAAAAAAAAAATTAGGGGCGGGGCATTTTACCAAAATTGGGGGGGGGGGGGTTGCCGGGGGAAATTTTGGTGGGAAGTTACAAATTCGGTTTCAGCTACCCAAAAAACATAAAGTAAGCCGATTTCCAGAACTACCATTAATTTTGCCAGGTAAAATCCCCAATTGCCTGGACTATTTTGTCCAGCCGATAGAATTCGCACAAAAGAGACTAAATTCTTAAACAATGGATCACAATAAAACAATGCGTCTTCTGTTTTTTATTTTATTTTTCAACGAAAAAATGCATTGAATATTACATACCAGAATAAAGAGAGAACAAACACTTTAACTCAAAATAAAAATGATGCTGTAGCAGTGAAAACTTTAAATATGCAGGTACAATCAAGGTGTCTACTTGTGCCGCTGGCGCAGTTAGAGTTCTGGGAAAGATAGCAGATGTTTATTGTTTGACGCTAGACTGTGCCACGGATTTTCTGTAGTCTCTAAGGGTGTGGCGCATGTTTTGCGATGTAACAGAGCTCCCAAATGGTTTGCCAACTGAATACCAATATTATTTTAGAAATATTTTCTTTTTAGATTTTTCTTACAGATCGCCCCGGAAACACCTTTGAAAGTTAATTCTAGCGCAAACCTACCATAAAATTTTCTGTTAAAATTTTTTGGTATACAGTTGGCGGACCATTTGGGTGCCCTGGGTGTAATGACAGCAGTTCTGCAGCGATGGGGGAAGAGAGCGGCAAACCTCACAACAATCTCTGTAAAAAAATAGTGGTGTACAAAACGCCGGAGACTTTGCAACTCTGGAAAAACAATGCACTTTTACTAAGACGTCGCTACCTCCAGTACCACAGCCTTTCTGAAGATAGCCGTTGCTGTACTCATGGGCTAAACTAATAATTGCATGTTACATTTGTTTCCATTTTGTTAGAAATATTTGAAACTTTTCTCTTTTATTTTGAAATTTTTCTTTTTCTTTAGACAATTATATGTAAATCATATAAATTCTTTTACATGCAATAATGCAAAAATATTATTTTAGCGAATTACTACGAAATTTAGTTTTACTGTATAGGTTCAAAAGATAAACATCTAATAATTATCATTAAGTAAAATCTTTTATTTTCGGACGAGTCATATCGGTAAATTTTTCTCAATGCTTTCACAAAATATACATTTTGAAAACATTTGTTTAAAATTTAGTTTAAAATAATAAAAATGTTTTAACAAGAAAGGAGATCAATCTGAAGCATATTACTAATGATATAAAAACTGGTGGAACCAGAGAGAAAAGTAAAGCTCGATCTAAAAAAGTTACAGTAAAAAATTGGCAAATAGTTTCAGTCTAAAAAAGTAAGTAGTGCGTAGAAAAGTAATGGAACCAGATTATCTGTAAAGCTCATGAAATTACCCAAATTTTTGTTGATAGCTGAAAATGTGGACTGAGCTTTACTGGTGCCTTAAAATCAATCAGGGGAATAAATTTAATTTTTAACACATTCTGAATTTCAAACATTCATAACCAGTTTAAAAATTTGGGTTCATAACAATAGGTTAAAGGCTGATTTGGTAATCAGCGAGAACATGAGAGGTCAGTTCAGTACGAAGTATGAACCAAATTCCATTCCAGGGGTCACTGATAAGCCAGGAAGATCAAAGCCCAAAGTAAGCTCAAAACCTTAAGCATTTACGATTCAATCATATGCTTTGCATACAATAGTCATACTACTTAGAAACTACTTGTTTGTCTTAAGTCCATTGACATAAGTTTCCCTTTTCACAGTAATTACATGAAATAAAAATTATTACGGTAAATGTGTTATGTCAAAAATGTTAATAACAACAATACCTCAGCAACCTGACAATATTAATGTTATACAGTCGGACCTCTATTTAACGAACCTCTATTTTGCGAATTTCTCTATTTTGCGAACTTTTACTTGGAACCAAGAACATTTTGCAAAATTCTTCGTAAAATAACCTCCAAATAGCGAAGTGTATTCTCTATTTAACGAACTTTTCCTTGGGATCTAAATTTTTTTCTCCCTATTTCTTAAAATATTACTACACATTTCAAACTTACAGGTCTTACCAGGCACCTAACTCACAGAGAGCAGTAAAATCGTTGTGATTCTTTGCTTTCCATCCAAGAAGAGCAAACTTTCAGTATTCCCTTTTAACCCTCAATGGAGCTGCCCCGTGTCCTTAAACTATAGTTTCCCGTTTTCTAGATTGTTGATCATCATCAATCGTTTTGATAATTTCGGTTCTTGTAGCTCGAAAAGGTCAAAGCGAAAGTGCTTGAGCATCAAAGAAAAAAAATTATTATTGATGAGGTGGATAAAGGCATGAAGAAAAAGAATACTGCTTTAAAATGTGGTATTCCTCCAAACAGCTTATCAACCATAATAAATAATCGTGATTTTAATGTAAAATAATTTTTTTTAACTGAAAATACAAATCTATTTCCAGACAATGTTTTGTTTCATTCTTATTTTCCTTGCAGTATTCTTTTTGATGGATAAAATAAGTAAAACAAATAGATATAATTTATTAAAAAAGTGTGACTAATTACTTTTTTTAATTATATTTATTTTTTATGGATTTAAAATGTGTTTTAAAAGTATTTTAAAGGGTGACTCTCTATTTAACTAATTTTCCATATAACGAACTTTTTTTCGGGATTCAGCGACTTCGTTAAATAGAGGTCCGACTGTACTTAAAATATTACTTCATGGTTTACATTCTTTTAGCTTTGTGGAGTTTAGCTTGACTTGATGCAATTACGTCCACAATTCTGGGCCTGACAGAAAAATTTTAATACCTAACTATACATTCTGTTTACTATACCCAGTTCTCATTTTGAGTGGATAATAAGATTCTGAATATAAGGCACCAGTAAAGCTCAGTCCACATTTTCAGCTATCAACAAAAATTTGGGTAATTTCATGAGCTTTACAGATAATCTGGTTCCATTACTTTTCTACGCACTACTTACTTTTTTAGACTGAAACTATTTGCCAATTTTTTACTGTAACTTTTTTAGATCGAGCATTACTTTTCTCTCTGGTTCCACCAGTTTTTATATCATTTCACACCTTTTTCAGATCATTTCAGGAACTTAATCAACCAACTTCAACTAACCAAACAACCAACCCATCTAACCTACCAATGACCTCAATCAACTGGCCCAACCAATTGCCCCAATAAAAAACTAACAGAAACATTGGTTCACCAGCGTATTTCAAGAGCTCTGATGGCACCACACTTATTGCTAACCCCCATATTGGGATACTGACCACTTTACTCAGGACTGGCCGCCTGACTAGTCCTTAGACTAAGTTTTATACATAGTGTGATCTCATGAATTTTTCTGCGACGTAGTTACGCTCCTCTGCTTTAACCCCTTGAGGGGCAAGCAATTACGTTTGTGAAATGCTGAATTCCCACCGGAATCTTTGAAAAATTCTATTTCAAAATAAGTAAAAGCAATTTTACGCCTTTTTTCCACCAAAGTTGGAAAAGTAAAATTTAATAAAATTTTTCTGGTGTAAAATTTCATTAATCGTAGGTGGTATATAATATATACCGGTGCCCCTCAAGGGGTTAAGGAACTATGCAGTATCCTAGGTGAACCCGTCAAACGCACAAAAAAGCTAGGGTAAGAAACAGATATAAGGAATGAATTAAAACTGCGAAAAAACTATGAAAAGGGAAAATTTCTGTTTTGGTGACTTAATGGGAATTTAAAATTAAAAAAAGTCGAGAAACGACTGAATGCAGAAAAATGATTAAAAGTGATTGAAAATATTATACAATACACCTGTAAATAATATCAGAAATATTGCTAATTGTGGTTATTTATATAATATTTCGTAGGTCAAACTAAAATACCGCGATAATGACTAACCCATTTACATCTAACTGTAACCAATGATAAAAAAAATCAAGAAAATTGGAAAGTTTGTGTCCATTGTAAAATATGCATTTATTAAGGAGATAATTTATGTAACCGAGTCTACAGACAATTGACACATGTTACTGGGAGTCGTTTAGCGGATAATTAACTCAACCCTAAGCACACGAATCTATTTTTGTAACGTTACCACACACTTGAGGGTATATCTTGCATCATTTTGTCTCCCATTATATTTTTGGCTAAATGCGGTTTAAAAGCAAGTCTACTACTCTATACTGTAAAATGCACCAGTACTACTTCTTTTTAGGGAAAAAAAAAATCAAGCGTTTCATATTTATTTTCCAATTTTGCAAGTTTCTGTAAAAAATCACGTTTTTTTCTCGCTTTCAGTAAAATTATTTTAGTGTATGCTATTTCGTAACGAATGAGCATATTGAAATGAAACGTTTGTACACGCGCCGGATTATTATTCCCAAAAGGCACATTTCTCCCCTTCTAGACAGCAAAGAAAAGACATTCCTTCACACAACCATTCTGAACCTTGACCTTGAATGGTACAAGGAAGGTCAGAAGCATCCTCGGGAAATTTATCATTTCTTTATTATATTTTTTGGCAGCTTACAGACTGCTGGATAGCACGGTTTTGTATTTGACGATTTTGTATCAGTTTTCTCTGAATCTGAATCGAAAACTGTGATATCATTTTGAATTTCGTTTTCATCTACGTTTGAATCGACTATTATTTTTACATTTTGATTTTTATTAGACTGAATCTGATGCTTTTTTAGCACTTTTATTCCGTTTTTCCGCTATTATTTTATCAAAATTTCCAAATACTGAACTTTTTCCCATGTATGCAAATTCCTTGAAGTACGGTTCAGAATATATACTGTGCGCCTACATACATCTTCAACATAAATTTTGTCCTTATCATTAATGCTGGCTAATATTGCTGAACACATATTTTTTACATTTGTAATATTAGATTTCAGCTCAAAAACAAAACAATTTCGTTTCCTAAGCGCTCTTGTTACTATTGTTTCTGCTAGAAGCTTTTTGATATGGAACTGTGCTTTATTTTCATCAGAAACCTCTAAATTTAATAGTGGCTTTTTATCCATAATTGACAGTAACTTTTTTACAAGATTTTGTTCTGAGACCCGACGGCCCGTTTCTAAAAACGCAAGAATTTTTTTGTAATAATATTGGCGGTCTATCACTAAACTTCTACAATACCTTTGGCGCCTTTTTGCGTTTTCCACTCGCCTTTTATTATCTGTACGTTTGCAGCTATAGCGCAGTTTAACGATATACCAACGGTACCATTTAGATTTAAAATGGTAAAATTCCAACAAATTTTTTCGTTGACAGCGATTATCAGAAGCTAAAAGCTTTTCCTTGTTTTTTTTCCTGCCATTTTTTGGTCTTCCATCTTTTCTTTGAAAGACTATGTTTTTCTGTCTTCTGTTTGCTCCAATCTTTACACAGGGTTCGTACGGGTACCGTTATTTTCAAGGCCGAATATCAGTATATATATATATATATATATATATATATATTTAGAAATATAAATCTAGTTTAAACGGACGAAACGTCACCTTATTTAAGAAGCGATTTTCCATAAGAAAATACTGGTAGCGAAGAATGTCTTAGTCTGAAAATTCATGGACCCGTACGAACCCTGTTATAAGATTATATGCTATAATATACAGAAAGAGCTTCTTTGCTTTATTTTTGCCACTTCCTAAACATCCATTTTTTGCTCTTTCTTTACAAAGCATCTTATAAGGTAGTTATTTTTAACCTTTTAGTTAATATGGCGCAACGAAAAAAAAATTATTGTTCCAGTGTTCATCTTTGGAATCATTACATCCACTGTGTTACATTTAAATTGCATGAGATCTTACAACTTTTTTTTGTTGGAAGTGTAAATTTAGTTTTATTATACATTTCGACAAAACTATAATGTAAATTTCATTGAATACTGAATTTCAAGTAAAAAACAATATTATCATGTAGGTTAAACGTTTATTAAGTTAAAATACACAATTCCAAAATTCATTTATAAAAAGCATTGCGTTCTTTTATGATTTCACTTTTTTATTAGAAGCTGCTGATAACCACAAGAAATCATTTGGACGAAATTGGATAAAAATGACGTCATTTGGCAAATCTAGAAGAAACATTTCAGGTTTGTGAATTAAAAAGAATGTTTATCAAATGACATTTTTCTTGCTTAGTCATTCTGCCTTATAGTGGCTTTGTGGAAATTTTTAAGCGCGTTATTTTTAAGAAAAAGTTATATGAAAATCGGTGTATGTTTTATTCCTCAGTTTTTATGGAGTCGAAAATGTAAAGTTGTAGAACTAAGAATTAATTTAAAAATACGCTAAACATCTTTCTTTTCATTTATTTATGTTTCTACTGTAATTCCCATTTTTATTTATTTCTTCTTTATTTCACGAAAAAATGGTTAGCTTTCTCTTTTTTTTCTATTTTGATTTTGGTTATAGCTTTTTAGAAATTTTAACACTAATTTTAAAAGCGCTTAAGTCTCCTAATACGTAAAATGATATGCAGTTTTCAAACAAATTATATTTGGAATTACATCTTCCCTGGTATTCGACGATGTAAAGTTTGAAAATTTCGCGATTACATAGATGTTAAATTTTTGTTTTATTTATTTTATTTCATTGCTCATTTTATAAGTTTGTTACGGAATATTAGCTGGAGACATTTTTATTATTGAAACTATTTGTATTGCTTTAAGTGATAATGGATCATTATTCTTCCACAATAGAGCCTGAATGCAATAGAGATACATATAAAAGAAATCGTGCTTAAAAATTAAATTAAAAGCCATAAAAAATAAGTAAATTGAGATACAGTTTTCAAACAAATTGCATTTGAAAGTACATTTTTCCCCCACACGATTGTGTAAAAATTGAAAATGTCCGATATTTAGAAATTTAAACCAAATGATCTAGCATTTACCGAAAATTTCTGAATTTTTATTGACTTATTTTTATAATGTTAAATCATGGAAGGTATAGTGCTACGTAAAGTTTAAATGAGTGCCATTCCCTTAATATTAGACATTTTTGACCCGGCCTTCGAAAGGCACTTCACTAAATTAAGAGCTTTCCAACAAGCCATTATTCATCACTGAATGTTTTCTGGTTTGGATTGTAATCGAGTTGTTGTCTTTTCATCATGTTTCAAAACGTAAAAGATGCGGCTGAGCTCTACTATTCAGCACTATCGTGCTGTATGATAATGAAAAACATGAATAGAATGTATATGGGGCATTCTCACAATCTTTTGATTTTTTGGAAAAAAAAATCTGGCGAAATTAAACTTGCTAAAATAACATTTTATTCTGATAGACGGATGCCTTATCATTCAAAATAAAGAAAAAATGGTCAGCAGCGAATTTTCTTTTTTTTTTTTTTTAACTGAGGTTTATATTAAACATATGTTATGGAAAATTAAACTTTGCGAGTTTAATTTTCCTTACCATTTTACCAATAAAACTTTTTATTTTCTTGTAAATTTTTGCTTATAATGAATTTGCATAGTACCCACAGGACATTCAAATAAGAAATAATAACAATGAAGTATTTTTAGTACAAAATTTTGGTATAACATTGTATTAAAAGGGTATTAAAGAAGGGACGGTAAGGTAAAAAAAGGGACGGTATAGAAAAAAAGGGACAAAATGGGAAAAAAAGGGACGGTAAGGATGGAACGGTAAGGAAAATTACACCTATTTTAGGCAAATCATGTTAAAACTAAGTGATAGGCATAATGTTCATTCATTTTTTTAGAAAAAGTTGTTAACACTGGATTAAATTAATTTTTTTTAAATTTACCTCCAAAAGTGCAGGAATAAACCTTGGGGACAGTAAGACTACCAATAAAGCCACGATCTTGAAATTTATATTTAAATGCTGATTTAAATTCTGCAGTAAATTTCCTGTTAAAGAATTTTAGACATTCTTTCTCTAGTACACTTCTGCATGCGAAAAAATTTGAAAAAAATTCTGTGGCTGCATCTGAAGTGATTTTCTGTATACTTTTAGCAAGAGGGACGGTAAGGATGAAAAACCCAGGGACAGAGTTCAAAAAATAATATCAACCGTAAAAATGTATGCAGGTTAATTTTTTGCTACATATTTATATTAAACAATTGTCCCAGTTCCGGAAAAAAATTACATCGAATTACTTTTACTGAAACAATTTTATACAGACAGCTCCAAACTTAAAAATCAGCATCAGGGACACGGGACGGTATAGGAGTTTTCCTGGTATTTGGACACCCAACATCGTCCAAAACTTATTTATCAAGTTAATATTGTTATGCAATCGTACAATGAGATGTTCCCCAGTATATATATATATATATATAAACAGAAAAAAGTGTATAAAAATAAAATTATTATTCAGGGACATGAAAGTCAAAAGATTGTGAGAATGCTCCACATATTTTCAAAAGTTATTGCACTTTGTCGAAATGCATGAACATTGTTAGTTTATATATGAAAAGGAATTTTTCTCAGTTATTTTACAGTGAATAATCTCGGATATAAAAGGAAAGTAGTTTATTTTATAAGTTATCAGATTCCCGTGAGAACAAATGTAAATGAAATATTTAATGATTTATACTCTGATAATGTAAAGTAGTTTTCTAAAAAAGCTGAAGTTTACTCATTTAAAAATTCACTGTGTACACTAAGAAATAGAAAAGCAATATAGTGTAACTTAAAATAATATCTAGAAAACTCAAATTTTACATGTTTGGTGTATAGTATTACAAACATAGCAATTCATCACAGAAAGTTTATTTCTAGCGGATATAGATGTTGAAATTGTTTTGAAACAAAATTATATTAAAGAAAAAAGTAAGTTATTACATCATCTAGATCTTTTTTGTTGTTGTCGTTGTTTTTGTTTAATGTGTTTTACCCATTGAACAAAATAACAATTTTTGTCATATTAAGGATGCGTAATCTTGATGTAAAATATTGGCTTAATCATTTAATTATCTTCCTGGCTATAAATATGCGGAACTCAAATCTGACATTTTTGTTTTAATGTCAGAAATTCTAATTGTGAAGTTTCCTGATATTTTCCATTTAACAATAGAACGCCCGGTAATTTTACTCAAGTTTCACACAAATATTTGACACCAGAATGTTTATTTAAAATTATTTGACTGATATATTTAACGTGAATCAGCGCGGTTTAAATTTAATTTATTTTATGAAAGAAGTTCTGCTGCCAGTTGACATTTAATGATATGGTTGGAGTCGGATCGACTCCTTTCGGGCGTTCTAGTGATAAAATACTAAAATTTGACTCGCAACCTTTTTCAACGGCCGACCTTGATGTATTCGCAGTATTGCTGAAAGATATTCACTGCGCATTAATACCACTCACATTTGAGGGAAAGTTTAGGCAACTAAAAAATGTATTCATATTATAGAATTACTCGATTTCAAAATTTTAAACATTAAAAATTTTATTTTAAATGTTAAATATAATATGCATAAATTTTAGTAAAACAATTTTAATTTACTAGCATGAAGTTTATTATCATTACACCTTTTACTTATTTATAATTAATAATTTTTCGTCTTGTTTTTTAATGATTTAAAATTATTGAAAACTAATCTACAGGAGTTTTATTAAAACTAAGGCTAATTAAATATATGTATATTATGATAAAAAAAAAAAAAAAAAACTCCTATCATTTTGTAGGACTTAGAGTAGGACTTTTGTAGATGATACTTATTAAATGTGAAAACGTAGCCCTAATGACATAACATTTCTTTTCTACAGTGTGATTAATAAATGTCAACCTTCATTGTAAATGTTTCGCAGTTTTGTAAGTTTTATCAATATTATTTATTTGAAGAAGCAGTTTATATCAGTTATTTATAAGTTTAAATTTTTCTTTAAATATTTTTATTAATTCCAATTATTTACTCAAAGAAGCAAACATAGAATTAACATTAGAACCGCCAGAAATTTTACTCAAGTGTTATAAAAATATTTTACACCAGAATTTTTATTTAAAACAATTTAACTTATTTATTTAACTTATTTCTCTGTGTTCCATATTTAACTTATTTTAGAAAGACATTTCTGGCTCGAATCGATATATTTTTATTCGGTAACTGTCAAAATGATCGCTATGGCGGTTCTAGTGTTACATGAAATCTGTTTCGTATTTTTCACTCAAAAAAGATGAGATAGAGCTCAGTGTAAATCTGTCAAATATTATTCAATCAAAATAGAAAACCTTGAAATCAATGTAAATTTGTTCAACATTATTCACTCAACGGAGCAAATAATACAGAGCGTTCGATAGCTATTATTTTAAATATATATTTTTCTTTTCATCAAATAGTGTTATTAAATTTTTATCACTCCGTATTTTAAAGCTTTCCTTTAAAAAGTGAGTGTATAAACCAATTTATTGATATGAAAATCAAGATTCCACATTCATTAACAATTCATTGACAAATAGTACTGAAATATTTCTTGAGCTAGTTTTAACCCTCTGTCTACCAGAAGGGTCCAATGGACCCGACATGTACATTCAAAATATTTATTCAAACCAGAAATTTCTTCTAAACAAACTAAATGTATAAATCAGACAATAATAAGTTAAATAAACAAATTAAATAGTTTTAAGTAAAAATTCTGGTGTAGAATGTTTTTATAAAACTTGAGTAAAATTTCCGGTAGTTCTAGTGTTAAAGGCGATAGCCTTGGCAGAAAAATAAGAAGTATAAACTCCTATTAAATTAGGATTAATAATGTGTCTAAAACTAACAACTGAAATGAACTAACTGTGTTAAAAATAATTACAGACTGCAACACTCTCATTCCCAATGTAATGCATTATTTTTCTCATAATTATGTTACTTTGATCGAGCGTAATTTTTAGAAATTACCTTAAAACAACTCTCATTTTCGGAATTGCAACTAATTTACTTAAAAAATAAAAGATCCCAAATTCAATTTATTACACCAATATAATATCTTCATAGCATTTCGATAAGAAATAAGAAAATATATCGTAAAAAGGGATTTCGTGTACTTTACGAAAAGTTTAACGAAATGTAAATTGATTTAATGGGTATTTGAACAGTGTAATGTAAATAAACGTCCGTATAATGAAATTTAAACAAATATTGGATGTTTATCCAATTTGTTTATTTTCTGATTTTTTTTTAATATGTTGCATGTGAAAGTTATCAAAAAATCAAAACTGCTGTTACGAGTAATTTATTTTTATTCCTTGACTGTGATTATGGTAATTATCTAAGCCAAAATGTGTCAAAATTGGAGCAACTGTATACTTTTCTCTTTTGAGTTTTTATTTTTTTTTAATTATTTGAAAATTTGCTAAATAAAAATAATTCATTGTCAGTTTATCCATTCATTTATTTTCCTATTTTTCTTTACTTTATATTACTGTTAAGAAAGTGTGTTTATAAAATAAATATAAATCCAAAAAAAAAAAAAAAAAAAAAAAGGGGGGCTTTTCATTTGAAATATTTAATATAAGAAATCATGTTCAATATAAGAAAATATATTTTTTTAATATAGGAAAATATTTTCAAATGCATAACTGTTAACCTTTGCAAGGGTGGTGAAATATTTCTTTTGCCACTTAATTTAAATCGAGATTAGTACCAGAATTTTAAAGAGAATCAAACGTTTACTTTAGTGGGAAAAAATATAGTACAATTTAATACTTGCATTTGATTGTTTAAATATTTCATTTTGAAAAATCTGGTGTGATTAAAAAAAAAAAAAAAACGATTTCTTGCCCCTGAAAAGTTAAATGTTAAATGTAAAATGTAATGTAAAATGCAATGTAAATGTAAAATGTAAAAAGTTAAATTAAGCATATTTTCAGTTTTAAATATTCACAGAGAAATATACTGTGTATATCATTTAAATGTTTCAAGTAATTTTAAGCTTTCTAACACTAAAATTCATATCAAAATCGGAGCACCCCTTCTAAAGGTATACAAGGAGAAAAATAAATATTATATGTGTGGTTACGTATAGTAAGATAGCCTTTCTTTAAAATCGGTTATAAGACGATTTTTTACATGTAAAACAGGGTGGCGAGCATTCAGGGCAAAACACAGTAAAAAAAGGTGTTAAATAGCAGTATTTTGTTAAGGGGGAATTCGCCTTATCTAATCCCTTAATTTTATTGCAAGTATTTTCTGTAAGAAAAGGCCGGTAATTACCTCTGTTTTTTTACTGTGTTTTTCCCTGACCACTCGAAACAGTAAATATATACCGGATGTCCTATAAAGGACTGACTGATTTTAAAATTCAATAACTTGCAAACGATGGCAGATATTTAAAAAAATCTTGCAGGTGGGTTATGCATGAGGTCAAAAGTATTTTTACAGTGATTTTTGATTTTAGTTCGAATTACCAAAAATAGATGGCGCTGCGATAAATAGACGCTAAATTTAGGCTCGATTTTTGGTACTTCGTGGCCCGCTCAATATATTTCGATCTCCTTTTTCCGCATGAAAGAAGAGATCCGCCAAAAAATCGAGCCTGTTTTTAGCTCCTATTGCTTACAGCGCCATCTATTGTTTGTAATTCGAACTAAAATCTAAAATCACTGTAAAAAAACTTTTGACCTTATGCATAACACCCTGCAAGAATTTTTTAAATATCTGTCACCGTTTGCAAGTTATTGAATTTTAAAATCAGTCAGTCCTTTTTAGGACACCCGGTATGTATATATATATATTAACAAACTGTGATTAACCCTTTGATTAAAGCCTAGGAGCTTCGAGTGTTTTTATATTCTATCGTATCACAATTTACAAAACAATTTCTTTCCGGCACAAACCTCTTGTAAACATTCTAGTATACGTGTAAGGTAGAGATTATTTTTTTAAAAAAGTGGTAACAAGAGAACCAAAAAAAAAAAAAAAAGAATAGTACAATGGGACGAATATATCCCGATGGGTAGTCAAAGGGTTTAACTTTCCTTCAACGATTTGTAAAGGCGATAACTATCGCCTTTAAATTTAAAGTTTTACATAAAAACATGAAATCGTAAAACATACTTCGAGTGACTTAAAAATACTAACTTGATTGAAAATAATTGCACACTGTAACACGCCATTCAGATTCAAAAATATACCCAATGTCCTTTTTGCTTTATTTCTGATAGTTTGATTATATACAATTTTAAGTTAAGAAATTATCTTGAAACAACTTTCATTTTCGTAATTACATTTACGTACGTTATTTAAGTTTAAAATGTCTAGCCGACGTTCAATTCACTTTACCCAGATAATATCTTAATAGCAATTAGATAAGAATCTGCATCGTAAAAAGAGATTTCGTGTACGTTAGAAAAATATTCGAGAATTTTTAATTGCTCAATTGTATAAATGCTTGAACAAAGTAATGTAATTAAACGTCCTCGTTTACTCCAAATGTTGTGAAATAGAATTAAATCGATTTATATTTTGCAAAGTATAAAGAAATCTTTGCAGATATTTAAAAATTATTTATTGCGCTTAATGAAAGAGATATTTTAAAAACTATGTTGGATATGTTATGAAATTCACGAAAATCAAAGCTATTCTTATGTATTATATGTCCTTTTCATTATTTCTTACAATTACAATGCAGACATTTATGTTTTAATTTCTTAGTTTTTTTTTTCTATATTTGAAATTCCAGTAACTAAAATTATTTGTTTGTCAATTTCTTTTTTTTTTTTTTTTTTTTTTTTTTTTTTTTCATTTTCCTTTTTGCTGTCCCCTTTTTTCATTTTAATGTTAAATACAGATTTTATAAATAATTATTTATACATGTGAAAACAACAACTAAAAAACTCTTAAATACATATTTTACTGTTAAAAAATATTTAGCATAAGAAAAAATTGGGTAACGTTATAATTCTAAGTGATAAATATTGAGTTTAAGGGGGCTGGTCACTCAGCTTCCGATTTCCCCTCACTGATGTAAAGTCTACGGGCATTGGATGCATTCGTATACTTAAACTATCTCCTCGAGAAATTATTTTTTTTTTACTTATATATTTTGTGTACACTACCTAAAAGATGTCTCTTTTTTTCTTTGTTCTCAAAATATTTCTAAAGTATAGACTTAATTTTATATGAAATGTTAAAATCTTACTCACAGTTTGCCCGCTTTTAACACAAAATATTAAATTCAGCGTAGATTTTAGAAGTATTTTGAAAACTAAGAAAAAAAGAGACATCCTTTGACAGGGTTCGCACGCTATTAAGACACGCTCCATTTTGTAAGGACTCTACCACCAATATTATTATAAAGATAATTTTCTTCACGATTCCTTAGCTAGAAGATAGTTTTATGGAATCACTGGTGGTAAAGTCCTTGCAAAATGGGGCGTGGCTTAACATCGTGCGAACCCTGTTTAAGAAAAGTACACAGAAAAAAATATGTTAAAAATGTCAATTTCCCGAGAAGATATTTTAAATATACGAATGAATCAAAAGTCCATAGGCTTAACATTACGGAGGAGAATTCCGAAGATGAGTGACCAGCTCCCTTAAGCGACTTCTTAAATTTACCAAACGAAATGCAGAAGGTTTAAATTGTTCATCATACATTTATTTGCTCGAAACAAAAGAAGAAGAAAAAGCAGAATATTAATATATATAGTTGACTTAAAGAAATATGCACAAAATATCTCATATCTTTAATATTTGACGTATGATTGTTGAAATCTATTATTTTTTAAGTTTGCATTTGTTCTCATTCTAAATGATTCTTATGATATATTCATTTCATAAAGGAGGGTAATTGCGAAGTTATTCTAAATATTCGTAAATCATTCTTTGATAACAGGAAATACTTCACTTATTTTTTAACGTGCAAAACATTTGCCTTTTTTACTTAAATTAAAAATTTTTATTTATTACTTTTTGCACAATATATTATTCTAATATGTACTGCGTAACTAAGAAAAATTTAAATTGTAATAATATGAAATTATTTAACTAAATGTAAGGCGTATTTGGATTGCGAATTTTATGTTCTTCATCATCTTTTAACTCTTCAGGGGCAAAGTTTTTCCAATGTTGAAATGAATGCCACCGGAATTTGGGAACAAAGCTGTTTGAAAATAAGAGAAATCTATCTTTCGAATACATAATAAGGCGACATTTTTTTTTTACAAAAATTCTGGTGCCATTGTGGCATTTTGGAATAAAAATTAAATATACCATCATATACCATCGCACCTTAACCCTTTATATACTGAATTATGAATCATGAAAATTTTATCTTCTAAAGCATTTTTTGTGAATTTGTGAAACTACATTAAAAGATTTACATAATCATTTAATAAATTTTAGAAGGATTAATTAAATTTGAATTTATAGGGATTTTGAGCAATGTTTATAAACTCACTCAAATGTTTTATTTTAAATATTTTTCTTAGTATTTTGTAGAATTAGGAAATGTAAAAATGTAATGTTCTTACAATAGAAATGTAGAAAAATTTGCGTATTGAAAAATCCCCCCCCCTCCCCCCTCGCCAAAAAAGCTGAAATGATGCAAAGGGAAAAGAAATCCCCCTTTTAAAAATATTTTTGTTTTGTGTAACCCTAATGCTTTTGGAACAAGATAAAGTAATGTATCTGTAACTCATTCTAAACTGTATTGCAACTAATCGATGTATTAAATGAATTTTATGACAAGTTATTTTAATAGTACTTATCAGTACTGTCAGTAGATAGAGGATTAAAGAGTTAAGCATGATGATTCAATTATAAACTATAACAAGAATCACTTTTAACAACATAGGCATTATCAACAAACAATCATGCAAATAACAGCATGGAAAGTACAACCGCTCAACGGGAGCACAAATAAAAAAAAATGATTAATAAAACTTCGAATAAACAAAGCACATTCAAAACCTCATTTATAAATATTTTGAAAACTACCTGAAGGACGAGTATGAACACTAACCAAAAACAAGCACAATGAGACTCAAAGACATTGCTGAATTAAATTAAAATACAAAAAACATTCTGAAATGTCAACGTAGTAATGAGAACTACTAAAATCAAAGCAGTGAAAATTTTTTTTGTTGCCATCTAAAATATAATATTATTATTAGTAATGTCCTCAAATGCATTCTTTTGTATCCAGAGCCTGATTACTACCTATTATAGATGCTCCCATAAAAAGTAATTTTTGCCTCTCATAAATACAGTTGTCTTAAATTAATTTTTGAAAATATTAGTTAAGATTTCCATAAACGGTAATCAGGCCCTGTTTTTATCTGGATTCCAATGCGAAGATCAGTAGGTAGACCTTCTCATCCTCGCATTTAAACGAAGATGATGTGAAAGATGTCAGTAAAATCGTACAAATGACGTCTACGATTGACAACAGAAGAGATTAATGCGAAAAGCCATTTCTGACATTCTGTTAGGCCCAAAGAACAGGATATACATAAAAGGTAAGGCTGCCGCAGGCGACTATTTTTATTATCTGTTCGCGCCACTATTTAAAAAAAAAAATACATTTTATAGTATATTTCTCTTGCAAAGGTTGTCAAAGCATATAAGATTTCTATTTTGAAAATGGTGGTGCGAAATAGATTTAAAAAATCGTCGTCTGTGGCATCTTTGAAAAGGGACTATATAATGGATGACAATAAAACAATGCATGTATCTATACTTTGTTATTTATTTTTTTCAATGAAAAAAATATTGAAAATTTCATACCAGAAAAAAAGTAAGATTAAATTTTTTAAGTTAAAAATAAAGAGTTAAGTTTCAATAAAATTATTAGAAATTAATTGTAGTGATCAAGATATCTACCTGCATGACGCAGGTGGAGCTGCTGGAAAAATAACAGATATTCATTGCGGCACATCTCTCTGAGGCCTTGAACTAAACAAATATTTGCATGGTGCCTTTGCGTCCAGGGTTACCCATTTGGCCTCCATTTAACTCAAAAATTTGACCTCAGACAGAAAATTTTCGAAGAAAACCTTTTACATTATATAACCAAAAACTGTCCGGCATTAAATAAATCTCAAAATACTTTTTGCACTTTCTGGTGTGAATCCGAATTTTTTTACTAAAAGTTAGGCCAATCAAGCAACTCTGTTTGCTTAATTCTGCAGGCTTTGGAACGGTCTTTTTCGACACCACTATTTTTTAAAATTATTTTTAGGGTCGATTACTACAAAAATTGCATTATAAAGCTCTCCACGAAACTGATTTCCACGATGTTTCGAGGGTAAATGGGAAACGAAAATTTTTGTAAGGAAGTGGTTGCACTAAAAGTTTTGAATTTGTTTTTATAAAAGGAGATCGCTCCGAAGCCCGCATTATATTAGAAATTTTTGAAATTTCTCTCTTTTATTTTGAGATCTTTATACTTTTTAAAACATTTAAATGCTCGTTTTATAAATTTAAATACAAACAATTTAGCAAAAATATTGTTATAGTGAATTACTGCATATAGAATTTAATTTTCCTTTCCAGTTAAACATATAAGTACTTTAAATTTTTCTCAATAATTTCACTACATAAACATTTTGAAAGAATGTCTTTAAAATGTAGTTTAAAATAATAAGCGTATTTCGATAAGAAAGGAGATCAATTTGAAAAATATAACTCATAATGAAAAACATAAATATATTGTTTTCACAGACTATTGCGCTTTGTCGATATGTATTTACATTGTTAGTTTATGTAAGAAAAGGAATGTTTCACTGCTATATTAAAGTAAAAAATCTCAGGTATCAAAGGAAAGTGATTTATTTTATGGTATCAGATTCCCGAGAGAACAAATGCACTTGAAATATTTAATGATTTTTATTCTGACAATGTAAATTAATTTTCTAAAGAATTGAAGTTCAGTCGCTTAAAAATTCAGTGAGTACACTAAAAGAAAAACATTGTAGTGTAACTTAAAACTATAGTTAAAAAAATTAAAATTTGAAATTTTCTATGCTCACACTGAAAAAAATATGAAGTACTCAAAAATGAGAAAATCTATGTACTCATATCGACTTGAATATTTTGTGATCAAAAATGAACCTATGCTTTCTCATTTTTGAAACATCACATATTATCAAACCCAAATAAAACGATAATTTTATATCCTGTAATGGTTTATTTCATTTAGGATGGCATAAATGATGTTTACTAATGTAAATATTAAATTATGCAGAGTATTTTAAAATAATTGAAAAGTACTTGGAAATAATACTCTTGTCATAAAAATATTCGATTTGGGTATCTTGTTAATAATTTTGATATTTTTATTAATAAATAATCAATTAAACGTTTCTTGTTAATAAATTTGAACGGGAAATAAATGTCAGTACATTTTTACTTTAATTTTTAGGTTTAGGGGGGCAGTACATAACGATTCATATTCGAACACAACTATGGAATCAAAAATGAGTACACGTGTTTCTCAATTTTGAGTACATTTGGATCGGAGCTATTTTGAGTACGTGAAGTATTTAAAATTGAGTACTTTTTACTCAATTTTGAGTACCCATTTTTTTACAGTGCAGTATTGCATAAATAGTGATGCATAACAAAAAGTTTATTTCTAGTGGATTTGGATGTTAAAACTGTTTTGAAATCAAATTATTTAAACAAAAAATGTAAGTAAGTTATTGGATTATATAGATTTTTTTAACACTTTCCAACAAAGTATGAAAAGTGTTTATCCATTCGGTTTGTCTTGTTTGTTTGTTCGGAGTTTCATGCAATTGATAAACGTTATTTAAAGTCACCTAGGCAGGTTTGGTATTATATATGAAGTATGTGGGATTAACAGTTCGCTTATAGGGGCACCCAAAAGAATTCCATTACATTATGGCATATGGGGAAAAATTGTTTGCAGAATATTTTAATGACATGACGCTATTTCAAATGTTTTGATACTGACATAAATCACTAATTATTCACTACAAGATGATTACGACAGAATAGGGCGCATTTGTCATTCATTTACGGGGACACACAAAGGAAATCCAGTACAGAACTGTCTTTGAGTAATAATTTTCTGAAGTGCTTTTTCAATTTAGGAATGCGCTTTTAAATTTTACTATCTTTTTTGCATTTTACTAGTTGTATCTAGAGTTCTATACCTTAAATACAGGGTTGCACAAAAGAATTCACGTTTCATTCTCCTTATTATTGGAAATTGCTGTAGGGGGAATTTCAATTTAAGTATATGTGTATTTCTTAACTGAACTATATTTTGGAATGCATGTAGTCAATAGATGCAAATCTATATATCCTATGCAGGGAAGAATTAAGATAATTTTCCGATTGTAGCTGGGAACAGCTGAAAATGGGTTTTCAAGTATGTTATGCATTTCCATAGGGTTGAATTAGACATAATATTTTAACTTATTAAATGTTGCAGTTTTGTTACATTTTTCTGAATGTGTTAGAAAGTGTTTCATAATCGATGCTTGAAGAATGATTTTTTCTATCTTGTTTTGTTGTCATTTTTGTTTGATCTGTTTTATTCATTGAACCAACTTATAATCCTCGTTATATTATGTATGTTTAATCTCAATTTAAGAAATTGATTCATTCTTGTAATTAGCTTTCTGGCCATAGATATGAAAATATATTTAAATCTGAAATTGTTTGTTTTAATTTCATGAAATCTAAGTGAGGAGATTCCAGATATCTCTTATTTAAAAAAAAATGAAAATTCGTCTCACAACCTCTTAAAAGGCCTTTCTGGAAGTATTCATTTATTCGCAGCATTACTGAAAGATAATCACACGAATATAATCATACGCCATTAATACCACACATACTTGCGGAAAAGTTTAGGCATCTTTAGCATACATTTATATTATAAAATTAATGAAGTTAAAAATTTTCAAACATTTAAAATTTTATTTTAAAAGTTAAATATAAAAAGTGCAAATTTTACTAAAACAAGTTACTAACATGAAGAATATTAATATTAGTTTTTTTTACTTGTTTATACGTAATAATTTTTCATCATGCTTTTTAATGTTATAAAACTACTGAAAATGAATGTACAGGTGTATTACGGAAACTAAAGCTAATTAAAGAAAATATATTCTGATTTAAAATATTCCTAGCCTTTTGCAGGAAGAAGAATACTTATTAAACGTGAAAAGGACATGTGAAATCTGAAATTAGACAAACTTTCGTTTGTTAACCCTTACCATCGCGGAGTAATTCTGTTTATAAACTGATAAAATAATGGACTGGTACCGCAATTTATAAACGAATTTATTAGAAAATACGAACTTGCTTATTTTCATGTACGAATTTTAATAGGAAAATTTTAGTTAAATATTCTTGGTGCCGTTTGTCAGTTTTTGAATTAAAATTAGGTGTCCTTTTTTAAGGACACCGCGCCGGTAAGGGTTAAGTGTGTCGTATGGTGTGCTTGATTCTTGCTTGTCTTCGTTATAAATTTGCAATACCGTAATTTCGCGCGTATCCGCCGCACCTCAGATAATTCGATTTCCTACCAGAATTAATATTAAATAAAATGTGATTTCCTTCTGCTTAGCATTGATTTGACTTATTTTTTTTCAATAAAACTTCCGGTTTGAAAAAGACTTAACCCTTTAATGCATAGGGTAGAATGCGTTCCCGAAATTTCATAATTCAGAGAATCGGAATTCATACCAGAAAATATAAATGGTAAATTTCGGTTTATTTAATAACGAAATGGCTGTTATTAAATGGAGTGAAATTTTCTTTTTTATTTTTCTGGTGCAATTACGGAATATGTGAATAAAAAATCCAATAAATAGGGAACAATTATTGTATCATAAACGATACCATATGCATTTACGGGGTTAACTAAGCCACGGCGGATACGCGGGAAATTACGGTAGTATAGTAAATTTAATCAACATCATTCATTCAAAGAAGCAATTTATCACAATTATATTTTATCTGTTTAAATTTTTCTTTAACCCTTTCCGGTGCGGAGTAATTCTGTTTGCAAAATGGTGAATAGATAGACTAACACCAGAATTTACAAACGAATTTATTAGAAAAAAACAAACTTGTTTATTTTCACGTACTTTTAAAAGGAAAATTTTAATTAAGTTTTCTTGGTGCCAGTAAACTTAAAATTAGGTGTCCTTTTTTAAGAACACCACCCGCGAAAGGGTAAATCTTCTAATTAATGCTACCCAGATAGCATTTTTAATTTGCAGAAAATTTCCAACAATCTTGCTTTGAAAACTTGTAAAGTTGCAGCAAGCTCAGAATGACAAGACTGAAAGTTCATAACAAGACTGCAGCAAGATAATGCAAACGCCAAAGTCACCACACTTTGAACTTGCAGCTAACTTGTCGTGCAAGTTAAATTCATGCTGTATCAAATTTATCGCAAATTAACGGCAAACATGTAATCAAATATACTGCAAAGTAGTAATCTTTCCACACCCCACTATCTGTTTACAACTGTCACACTATAAATTTAACCCCTTGGGAGGGGTCCATAGACCTAGTCAGGTCTATTGATGCGAACACACCGTCAGAAGGTGCATGCATCGTTTTCATTACCATAAACAAGCTAAGGTAATATTTGTACTGTTCAATACCACCCTTTTTTGGTATTTGATAAGTATAGTGTTCACAAAAAACGGTGCCGTACGAATAAAATTTCTGCAATTTCTGCGTATGTGCTGATTGTCTATTCTCTCAACAGAGGTATTTTTTGCTTTCGTCACTTTCGTGAAACAAAGGCAGTCTTGCCGTCAGATTCACAACAAACTACTCATGCAAGTGGGGGATGGTATATACCTTGCGGGAAATTTGCTGCGAATTTCTCAATTCAAATTTGTCACGCCAAGATAATGTCAGACAAAATCAAGCTTGCTGTTAATGTTCATGCTATCTGGGTAAGTGCTCAAAGGAGCAAACGCAGAATTGAATAAAATTTGTTTTGTATTATTCATTCAACGATACAATCATCCCAGATAGCATTTTTAATTTGCAGAAAATTTGCAGCAATCTTGCTTTTAAAACCTGCAAAGTTGCAGTAAGCTCAGCATGACAAAACTGAAAGTTCATAACAAGACTGCAGCAAGGTAACGCAAACGCCGAACTCAGCACACTTTGAACTTGGAGCTAACTTGTCGTGCAAGTTAAATTTATGCTGTGTCAAATTTATTGCAAATTACCGGCAAACAAGAAACAAAAAACATTGCAAACTTACTTCAAAGTAGTAATCTTTCCACGCCCCACTATCGGTTTACATCTGTTACACTATAAGTTTAACCCTTTCGGAAGATCCATAGACCTGCACAGGTCTATTGATGCGAAAACAACGTCAGAAGATGCATGCATCGTTTTCAGCACCATAAACAAGCTAAACAAAGCGATATAAGTAAGCGTCCTATCTTAAATGGGAGAGTTAACCGCAAAATTAAAGGCGAGGTGACATCAGTCAAGGTCCCACGCCACGTAGCGGACGGGGTTAAAATACAGGAAGATGCCTAACTGTTTTCTTACTTCACACCATTGAAATTCTAAAGTTTTTTTCACTTTGATTAATAGTTGAAGCATCGAAGGCAAGGCGAATGGAACTTCGTGGTGTCAAGTGCATCTGGACGCCCCTTTCGCTACGCCGTTATTTTGCAATAAAGGTGGTACACATTTAGAAAGTGTGCGCAGATGTTAGATATCCTGTCATATATGGCGTCACACTGAAAGTCTGCCTATGTGGATTACCACCCCGTCCACAAGATGGCGCAACTGTGTTAATTTACACCCGATTCCAGTATTAAGTGTGTACGCTTACTTATATCGCTTTGCAAGCTAAGGTAATATATGTCAGTGGTGGAAAATTGGCGCAGAGGAGGAGCCTATTGACAAAGCGATATAAGTAAGCGTGCAAACTTAATGCTGGAATCGGGCGTAAATTAACACAGTTGCGCCATCTTGTGGACGGAGTGATAATCACCTACGCGGGTTTTTAGTGTGGCGCACATTTTCTAAATCTTTAGTCACTCATGGAAATGAACTTTGTTTGCCATATTTATTGCAAAATAATAGCGTAGCGTGAGGGGTATCCAGATGCACTTGACACCACGAAGTTTTTTTCGCCTTGTCACAGCCATTTCATTTATTAATCAAGGTGAAAAAACTTTACAATTTTAATGGTGTGAGTAAGAAAACAGTTAGGTATTTACCTGTAGTTCACACTCCATCCGCTACGTGGCGCGTGACCTTGATTGATATGACCTCGCTTTTAATCTTGCGGTTACTTCTCCAATTTAAGATAGGACGCTTACTTATATCGCTTTGCCTATTGACACCACTAAGTTTTTATAGTATTCTCCACCTTAACAAAAACTCAGAAATTTTGTCATTAGATAAGTCGAAAAGTCCTACTAAAATTAAGCGGTGTTAATAGGCTCCGCCTCTGCGCCAATTTTCCACCACTGATATGTACTCTTCAATGCGAGCCTTTTTTTTTGGTATTTCAGAAGTATAGAATTTAGAAAAAGCGGTGCCAACCGAATAAAATTTCTGCAATTTCTGCGTATGCGCTGATTGTCTATTCTCTCAACTGAGGGATATTTTGCTTTCGTCACTTTCGTGAATTAAAGACAGTCTTGCCACCAGTTTCAAAACAAACTACTCATGCAAGTGGGGGATGGTATACCTCGTGGGAAATTTGCTGCGAAGTTCTCAATTCAAATTTGTCACGGCCAGATAATATCACAAAAAATCAAATTTGCTGCTAATTTTCGTGCTATGTGAGATAGAGTCTAATGTATATCTGTAAAATATTAATCACTCAAATAAGAAAATGTGGAAACCAATGTAAATTTTCTCAATAGTATACAGTCAAAGGAGCAAATAATGCAGACGGTTCGATGTCTACTATTTTTAATGTATATATATTTCTTTTTTTTAGAGTATTGTTAATTTTTTTTATCATCCGGTATTTTAAAGGTTTTCTGAAAAAAAGTTAAATCTAAATCAAATTTACTGATATGAATCATATTTACTGATTTTCTGCATTTATTAAGAATTCATTGACAAACTGCCCTTCAGTGTTTCTTGAAATATATTTAACCCTTTCAGGGGCAAGGCATTTTTGCTCAAAAAATGTTTAAATATTTAATTCATACCGCAATTAACAAACAAATTTATTTAAAAATAATCAAAAGCCCCCCCCTTTTTTTTTTTACGTTTATTATGAGATCGAAACTGTACTAAAAAATTACTGGTGCCATTTGGATATTTAGGCGTTAAAATTAACCGTTTGCAGACTGCAAGCGGCGCCCTTCAAGGGGTTAACGGCGATAATTTTAACAGAAAAACGGAAATCAAGCAAGCCTTTTTCTGTAGGATTAATAATACTGATACTATTGAAAATAATTACAGGCTGCAAAACATTATTCGCAATGTAAATATACGTAGCATTTATTTCATAACTGTGTTAGTTCGATGGCGCATGATATTTAGAAATTACATTGAAGCAGCTTACATTTTCATAATTACAAATACGTACATACTTTGTTTTAGAAATATAATATTCGAAGTTCAATTCTTTTCACTGAGATAATTCCTTCATAATATTTAGAAAGAATATACATCGCGAAAAGGTAATTCGTGTACTTTACGTAACGATTCAGGAGACTTTAATTATTTGATTTTATTTGATTATACTTTATTTGGTTTTATGAATATTTCAAGAGTTTAATGTAATTAAACGTCCGTATAATGAAATTTAAACAAATATTCCGTGATTATTCAGTGCGTTTATTTTATGATTTTTAAAAAATATTCTTTGCATGTGAAATTTATGGAAATCAAATTTAATGTTTACGAGCAGTGTTGCCAGATGTACCGCGAAAAGGCAATTCGTGTACTTTACATAACGATTCAGGAGACTTTAATTATTTGATTTTATTTGATTATACTTTATTTGGTTTTATGAATATTTCAAGAGTTTAATGTAATTAAACGTCCGTATAATGAAATTTAAACAAATATTCCGTGATTATTCAGTGCGTTTATTTTATGATTTTTTAAAAATATTCTTTGCATGTGAAATTTATGGAAATCAAATTTAATGTTTACGAGCAGTGTTGCCAGATGTACCGCGAAAAGGTAATTCGTGTACTTTACGTAACGATTCAGGAGACTTTAATTATTTGATTTTATTTGATTATACTTTATTTGGTTTTATGAATATTTCAAGAGTTTAATGTAATTAAACGTCCGTATAATGAAATTTAAACAAATATTCCGTGATTATTCAGTGCGTTTATTTTATGATTTTTTAAAAATATTCTTTGCATGTGAAATTTATGGAAATCAAATTTAATGTTTACGAGCAGTGTTGCCAGATGTACCGCGAAAAGGTAATTCGTGTACTTTACGTAACGATTCAGGAGACTTTATTTGATTTTATTTGATTATACTTTATTTGGTTTTATGAATATTTCAAGAGTTTAATGTAATTAAACGTCCGTATCATGAAATTTAAACAAATATTCCGTGATTATTCAGTGCGTTTATTTTATGATTTTTTAAAAATATTCTTTGCATGTGAAATTCATGGAAATCAAATTTAATGTTTACGAGCAGTGTTGCCAGATGGACTACTTTTTTTTTATTCAGATTCTTGATTGGCACCACTTTTTTGAAATGTTAAAATGCCTCTTATTTAACGACATATTAATTAAGGCGAAAAGAAAGGAAATTTTAACGTTTCAAAAAAGTGGTGCCATTCAAGAAATCTAAAATTTAAAAAAGTAGCCTACTGGCAACACTGTTTACGAGCTACTGTATTTTCATTTTATTCTTTGACTTTGATTATGGTACACATTTGTCTAATTTGAGTTTTCTGATTTGAGTTCTGATTTAAAAAAAAAAAAAAAATACTTTGAAATTTGCTAAATAAAAATATTTTATTGTTAGTTTATGCATCCATTTCTTTTTGTTTTTTTTTTACTTTTAAGAAAGTGGTTTTATAAAATAGATAAATACCAAAATAACAGCTAATAAAGATTTAAATTCCAAATTTTCTCATTCAAAAGATTTAATTTAAGAAAACATTCAATATTTTCTTATGTATCATTATTAACCTCTTCAAGGGCGGTGAAATATTTATTTTATCACTTAATTTTAATCAAGAATTTTAAACGGAATATATTGTTAATATACTATTTTAAAAAGAAAGCTGTAGAAATGAATTTGTTTGTTTTAAATATTTTTTCTCGAAAATTTATGATACATAAAACAAAATTAAGGAAAAACGATTTGCTGCACCTGAAAGGGTTAAATGTTAAGATTAAGCAAATTTTCAGTTTTAAAAAAGGCACACACATAGCTGCCAACTTTTACGCTTAACAGAGATTCTCGCCTTCTTTAATGATGAGATTTCGACGATTAAAGAAGACAATCTTTACTAAAGAATTTTAGTGGTAGGAAAAAAGCGTAAAAGTTGGAAGCTATGCACACAGAAAATATGTTCTGGAAATCCAAGGTTTAATTATTTCAAATAATATTAAACTTTCTAATACAAAAATATATTGAAATCGGTGTGCCTGTTCCAAACGTATGCGTATATGTACAAATTTATCAGAGTATTGCCTTTACTTGAAATCGGTTAAAAATACATTTTACACGTAAAAAAAATTATTGACGAACTGTGCATAACTTTTTGACTATAAGCCAGAACTGTCCATTGATTTTATGTTCAATCGTATCTCTATTTGCGTAACAAAAACAAAAAACAAAAACAACAACAAAAAAAAAAAACACCTGCACATTTCTTTTGAGAAGATTCTAATATAAGTGTAAGACAGAGATTTTGTTTTAAGTGGTAAGGAGAGAATAAAAAATAATTCAATGGGACGCATATGTCCCGATAGGTAGTGAAAGGGTATAATATATAACTGTCCACTGTTTTTATATTCAATCGCATCTCAATTTGCCTAAAAAAAAAAAAAAAACCCTGCACATTCCTCTTGAGAACATTCTAATGTAAGAGTAAGACGGAGATTTTTTTAAAAATGGTAAGGAGAGAATAAAAAAATGATGCAATGGGACGTATATGTCCCGATTGGTAGTGAAAGGGTATAATATATAAGGATATAAGATATAAATATAATATATCAGGGTATAACTATTTGTAAATGCGATAAAAATCGTTTTTAAATTAAGAAGTGTTAGATAAAAACATAATATCATTATACACACTTTTGCAGACTTAAAAATACAATCTTGATTGGCAATAATTATAAACTGCAACACACCATTCGTAATCCAAAATTTACACACTTTCCTTCATCTTATATTTTTGTTAGTTTCATTACATATAATGTTAACGAATTATCCTGGAACAACTTCCAGTTTCGTAATTGCAAATATGCACGTTATTTAAGTTTAAAATGTAATAACCTATGAATAATTCATTTTTCCGAGATAGTAACTTAATAGAAATTAGATAAGAATCTACATTGTAATAAACAATTAAATTAAAAAAATCAAAAAACCCGACTGCGTAAAAAGCGAACTAATTAATTATTCCTCATCAATGTGAAACTATTTTTCTTTTCAGTTCCTACTATTAGCTCACACTCTCACTATATATATCTTGTTCAAATTTTCAATCGTTAATAAAATACTTATCATTCATCCAATAAAGACCAAATAAATTTTTTTAACTTGTAGTGGATGACACTTGATGTTAATCCAGTTTTTTGAAATATAATTCATTAATTAAATTAAATTAATTAATTTTCAATAATCGAGAGAGCCCTCTTCTTGATCAAGGCATTTTAAGCGCCACTAAAGAAGAAAGAAGAATGGGAGAAAAAAAAATTCTCTTATTGACCTAAGAAGGAATTGACTTAAAATATATTTTTTATATTACTTGTTTAAATTACTTAACCATTTTTATTTTTATTTACTTGTATTGATGACTTTTAAGTTGTGTTTAATTGTTAGTTCCTATCTATAAACACTGTTTTGATGAGGTCTATAGATGTCTATGATGGTTAGAATTGCAGTAAAGCTAGAGATCCTACATACACAACTTCCAGGTTGTACAATATTTTAACGGAGCTTCTGAATGTAAAATAGTCAATGAAACATCGTCTTCATTTTGAAAGACTTATCCAATGATATGCCACTCAATAGGGTGCGTAATTTTTTTTTTTCATGTCTATCGCCATTCCGTATTTTACGGCCGCCATTTTGATTTTATAAAAACAAAACCTAACCTATAACCATCGGGCCGTTAAGATGAATTGATAGAGACCTCATTCATTAAAATCCGTCCAGCCGTTGGGATGTTTCGAGGGTATAAATAATCCACATACACAGATCCGCGTGAAACACATAACCCTTCTTTTCAGTCGGGTAAAAAGGGATTTCATGTATTTCATAATAGGATTGGGGAATTTTTAATTATTTAAACAAAGTAATATAATTAAACGTCCTCGTTTACTCATAAATGATGTGAATTAGTATTAACCCTTTAGTGCACAGCTTTGCATGTATGCAAACAACATTGTTTTGAATTTAATAGATTTTTTTATGTGGCATGAACAGGGCTGCCACTGGCGACTATTTTATATACTTTTAGCATCGCTATTTTAAGAAAATAAAATTTGTAGCGTATTCCTCTTGCAGATATTGAAAGGATATGTGAATTTTTTTTGCTTTTAAAAAGTGGTGCGAGATAGAACTAAAAATTAAACGCCAGTGGCAGCCCTGATTTAACCGTTTTACCTTTTTTTTTTTAAAGTAAGGCAAATAGTGATATTTTATTTAATTACCAAGATAAGCCCACAATTTTTCCTTCTGTGTTGATCACTGATATTTCCCTTGTAGAAAATTAAAATTGCATTGTGTAATGAAAATAAAAGAAGCGAAAATTAAGTTATAAATGTTCATTTTTATATTTCGTATTATTTGTAATATTTATACACGTAAATTTCACAATTAGGTAATTATTGGAAAATTTACGTTTAAAGATTAATATATATATATATAACCATTAATTAAACATTACTGACCACCATCAATAATTGTGATAGTATGAATGAATTTACAACAATACAGTGTCCCCAAACACACTGAATGGATACCAAAAACATAATAAACAAGCTGCTATGTGTAAAATAAAGTAGAAAATACATATAACATACATAACTAGATTGGAAAAAATCATTAAATGAATCGTTGCGATGATAAGAATGAAAAAATTAATGGAATTTCTTTACAGAGGTATCCGATAACTACAGAGTAGAAATCATATAGATAATACACAAATATTATGCGCTATTGCAGCAAAAATCTAAGCGTATAATATTTAGAGATTGCTAAAAACATTTAGCTAATGTATATATTTAAAAAATATATGATACCAATAAGGAATAATTATTCAAAATGAATTGTTGTATTCAAAATGAAAAGATATAATTAATAACATTATAATTAGCTTATATTCATAATTACATACGCAAATGCAGCATAATAATTTGAATGCCAATATATAACCATTAATTAAACATTACTGACCACCATCAATAATTGTGATAGTATGAATGAATTTACAACAATACAGTGTCCCTAAACACACTGAATGGATACCAAAAGCATAATAAACAAGCTGCTACGTATAAAATAAAGTAGAAAATACATATAACATACATAACTAGATTGGAAAAAATCATTAACCCCTTAACGCTCGAGTTAAATTGCGGTTTAAAAATTCAGATTTCTTACTGGCACCACTTTTATGAAAAAAAAAATATTCAGCTTATTCTATGACAGGTAAAACAATACTAAAATATAGCCAATTTCACTATTTTATAAAACTGGTGGGAATTGAACAATCTGAGTAAAAGACACAGCCCGTGAATATGACGGGAGCGAGAATTAAGCGGTTAAAATGTTTGAATTCAATCTTTCAACCTTAAAAAGTAGTATTGGCGACATAATAAATCTTTATAATATAACAATGCATAATCAATCTGAGTAATAAACAATCTGAGTAAAAGACACAGCAAGTGAATATGACGGGAACGAGAATTAAGGGGTTAAATAAATCCTTGCGATGATAACAATGAAAAAATTAATGGGATTTCCTATATATATGATGGAAGGAATGATCAAGGAATGTATGAATGTACTACGTTTACTTCATAATTTTTTTTTAATTATCTTAATTATGTATAATATTCAGGGAATTCCGGGAGAAAGATTTACATTACCACTACTACGGTTATAGTAGTTCTTTTGAGCAGTGCCAAAGGAATGCATTTCGATTTGATTTAGAAAATTCTTTATAATATAATTTAAAGAGGACGTACAGCGATATGAAACTAGATGCTACAACTCAATGAGTAACATAGTTTTAATAAAAAATTCTGATGGTAAATATTTTTATAAAACTATTAAAAGTTCCCACAGTTCAATTGTAAATTTTAGCATTGGTACCCTAGAAATAAAAGAAAAAATTAAATGTGAAAGTATTGTAAAATTTTATCTTCTTTGAAGCAAGCAAATACGCAGAGCTATTCGGACACCACAGCACAAACATTGCATGTAGAAACTACATATTCTCACAACAAGCGAAAAATATCCAAAAAATCATGCTTTTAAAACATAGATTTTTAGAGAAAAATGCGAAATCAAAAGTATAACGACGGATCCGGATATTCTTATTAAACTACATGAAATTGCCAAAACGGATGAAAAGCAAGATTTTTTTTTCTTTTGAGAAAAAGGATATTAAAAGACAAACATTGCGCCCATAGGCTTGTTAACCCTTTGACGGCAAGCAATAATGTTCCTATAATATTGAATTCTCACCGGAATAATTGAAACATTTTATTTTTAAATATGAAAAAGCAATTTCTCAGCATTTCCTCCCCAATAAAAAATATAAAATTTAGTTACAAGTTTATGCTGCAAATCTTGTTTAAATTAGGTGGGATATATGGGTCTATGTCATTTAGCAGACAACCAAATAGCCGACAAGACATTTAGCAGACAGCAATTAGACGACAGGACGTTTAGCCGACAAGTACATTTAGTCGACACGTACATTTAGTCGACAGGACAATTAGCCGACAGCGACAGTTAGCCGACAAGACAGATAGCCGACAGAGACAATTAGCCGACAGGACAATTAGCCGATAGGACAGTTAGTCGACATGGACTATTAGTCGACAGGACGTTTAGCAGACAGGATGATTAGCCGACAAGACAATTAGCCTACAGGACATTTAGCCGACAGGACAATTAGCCGACAAGACAATTAGCCGACAGGACATTTAGCCGACAAGACAATTAGCCGACAGGACAATTAGCCGACAAGACAATTAGCCGACAGGACAATTAGCCGACAAGACATTTAGCCGACAGGACGATTAGCCGACAAGACAATTAGCCGACAAGACATTTAGCCGACAGGACATTTAGTCGACAGGACATTTAGCCGACAGGATATTTAGCCGAGAGGACGATTAGCCAAGTTAGGTTTTGGTTTGGATATTGTTAGGTTTCGGATAGGTTACAGTTAGAATACAGTTAGGTTATAATTAGTTTACGGTTACGTTAAACTTTGCTTACGGTTAGGTTACAGTTAGATTACGGTTACGTCACAGTTAGATTAAATTTAGGTAACAATTAGGTTACGTTTAAGTTACAAATAGGTTAACGTTAGGTTACGGATAGGTTACAGTTAGATTAGGGTTAAGTTACGGATAGGTTACAGTTAGGTTACGGATAGGTTACAGTTAGATTACGTTTATGCTACGATTAGGTTACAGATAGGATACAGTTACGTTACAGTTTGGTTACAATTAAGATTACGGATAGGTTACAGTTAGATTACGGTTAGGTTACGGATAGGTTACAGTACGTTACGGATAGGTTACAATTAGGTTACGGTTAGGTTACCGCCATGCTACAGTTAGGTTACATTTAAGTTACAGTTAGGTTATAGTTACATCACAGTTAGGATATGGTTAGGTTATAATTAGTTTACGGTTAGCGTACCGTCATGATACGTCTATTTTACAGATAGATTACGTTTAGGTTACAGTTATGTTACAGTTATGTTAGGGTTAGGTTATAAGTAGGTTACGGTTACGTTACGGTTAGGTTACAATTAGGTTACGGTTATGTTCCATTTCCGTTACAGATAGATTACGGTTAAGTTACGGTTATATTCCATTTCCGTTACAGATAGGTTACGGTTAGGTTAGGGTTATGTTCCATTTCCGTTACAGATAGTTTACGGTTGGATTATGGATAGGTTACAGGTAGGTTACAGTCACGTTACATTTAGCTTATAATTAGTTTGCGTTACGGTTAAGTTACCGATAGTTTATAGTTACGTTACAGTTAGGTTACGGTTATTTTATAATTAGATTAAGGTTAGGTTGCAATTAGGTTACAGTTAGGTTACGGTTAGGTGATAATTTGTTTATAATTAGATAGAAGGTATGTTACTGTTAGGTTACCGTTAGGTTACGGTTAGGTAACACGTTACAGCTAGGGTACAGTTAGGTAATGTTTATGGTAGAGTTAGATTAAAGTTACAATTAGATTACTGCGCCCAGGGCTTAAATTCTAACAAAAAAAAGTTCCGGAGCCCTAATATTCTGCGCTACCGGTACAACAACTGTACCGTTCCACCCCCCCCTTTCCCCTGTCCCTTTATTCTGCATATTTATATTTCGTACATTAATTGCAAAATTTAAAGCATTTTTTTCTTTAGCAAAATAAAAATTTTAAATATATCTATCAGCATATACCTAGCTGTCAAATATTCCACTTTTTAGTTATCACTTCTTCTGAATAGTAAAAATTCGTGCCTATTTTTTATGTTAATTAATTGCAGAATTCTGCGATTAAATAGGGTAACGATTATGATTAGGAAATGGTGTTAACACAAAAAAGGGATAGTTCGCAGCTATGCATTTATAAGAAAAAAATGAATGAAATTTACAGAAATGAATATTTATATGCTGAAGAATGGAACAATATTTTACAATTTACTGTAAAAGGTGCATATCTTAAACTATAATAATTTCCTTCCGCATAAAAATCTTTTGCGGTGAGTCCCTGAAAATCAGGTAAAATTAAAAATTTGACAGCGTTATCGGAAAGAATCTATGCTTTTATAGAAAGGAAAGTGACTTCGTATAGGTGCAGGGAGCCTTAGCGTGGGTACCGCTCATGACACAAAATAAATAGAAAAATCACTAACGTGATTTTATACTCGTACGCAATAGAAGACAAAAAACCTCGAACAAACAAAACGTCAAGCTGACGCTTGTTGGATAAAACAGAAAATATTCTTTTCAGGTTAGATATCGAAATAATAAAAAGAAAACCCAGCCAATAAAAAATTATCCTACTGTCACAAAAGAAAATCGAACTGAAAGCAAATTTATTGTTCACTCTCTTGAGTGGCGCCATATCAACAGATCGCCGATATAAATTTGAAATAGAAAAGCACGATTTCTGTTTCCCCTTCATTCTGATCAAAATAGCATTAAAATGATTTGAAGTGGAATATAATCCGTAATTTTAAAAGAGGATTTTTTTTTCAATACATGAATAAATAAAATTTTAAATGCAATACAGATTGAGCTCGTGTCAGTCTAAGCCTAAAAACTGATATAAAAATTGAGTACGTTTTATCTCCATCTCTTACGTGTGCGACACATTACGTCACATATAAGTGTTTTGGTAAAAAGAATGCAAAAGCTTGGAGATGGGAAGGAAAGGAAAAGGTATTTAAGCTTCGGTTTTTCGGAAGCGCTATTGCACTGGGCTCCGGCGCAAATTAAGCCCTGGTTACAGCCGAATTTTATACAGTGTAATTTTATATCACACTAGCTGACCCACCTGGCGTTGTCCAGGTCCATCATAATAACCTTAAATAAAACTCAAGTTTGTATGATTTTATATCCTTTGAAAATCTGTTAAATGAACCTAGTTTCGGAAGTCCCATTACCTTCCACAGCCTCTCGTGTGTTCCCAACAAATCTCTTTCCGAAAGAACCTGTGATCTGGGTCCCCGCTCCTAAAGCAGTATGTACCGGAAGTGCTCCGCACGTGCCGAAGATAATAGAAAACCAAGTCGAGTGAGCCAAACTTCGTTGTAATCAAGCCCATAGAACCCGAAAAATGAATGCATCATTAATGTTCGAAAATATTGGTTACTGAAGTGTAAGATAAACTTTCATAATACAGAAAGTAGCTGAATTGTAATCTAACTTAAATGAATCTATTCCCGTTGAAATCGGACCCCTAGAACCCGAGGAAAGAATACACCCCTAAGCGGTGGGAGGTTGCCCCCCCCCCCCCCCTCTGTAAATTTCACGGACTTTTAAAATTAACGAAATATTATTTAATAAACGGATGAAATCCCGGGCGGCAAACAACGTAGCTACTCTACTGCACCTAACGAAAATTTTCATATGAATTCGACATTCGTTTTATTCGATATTAGCATAATGAGGCCCCGATGTAATTATGAGCGCGCTAGAGGGCGAAGCCAGCTAGTTTAATAAAATGTTATTATTATTACCCTTATATATTAAAGCCTCGATAACTCGACATCCTCATAAATAAGTGTATTTAGTTAATATTATTATTTATACATTTGCTCTAAAAACTGGATAACTTGCAGATTCATTAATCTGTTTTATTATATATCGAATAACAAGTTATACGGTTAAACCTTGATGAATCCCCAAGCTTATAAATCTATGTTTTTATTTAAACAATTATGATTGGTCATTGTGGTTAAAACCTTGATAACTCTATATCCTCATAAAGCAGTGCTTCTATGCAATAGAATATAATTAATTTTCTTTACATCCGCAATAAAATCAAAATAACAAGTTATCCCCAAACGATCTCTCTAAACGCAAAAACCTAGTTATTTCGCCATCTCTTTAAATTTATATTTCAATCAGTTTGATATAAATTCAGTATGATTTCCAAAAAAACCTCGAAAATTCGCCATCCTTAATAATCTGTGATTCTATTAAGTCGAATGTCATTAATGAATTATATATATCCAATCTTGATAACAACATTCTCACAAATTCGTCTTTTTGCGCATCGAATTTATGTAATTTATATATTAAAAGATCAGTGATTCGCCAGCCTTATAAACCTTTGTTTTTGTTGAAAGAAATAATATTTATTTGTTACTGATATGGGGGCACTATAATATCGATAGCTCATCAATTTCATAAATCAGTGCTTTTACTCAATCATCATTAATATTTTATACATATGCATTAAAACCTCAATAACTCGTCAGCTACTAAGAGTGTGTTTGTATTTAACTGTAGAATAAGTTTTCAGCGAGATCGTATTTAACGACAACCCAGTTTTTAGCGAGGAAAATTGAATAAAACGTATACCAATAAAAGAAAGTTTCGCTCTGTCTATGTGTATGTGAGTGTGTGAGTGTCTGCGTTTGATGACTAGCAAAATCTACCGCACGTAGAAGTCTGAACATTTAGGTGAGAACATTCCAAGACATGTCCTTATGCAACTGACAATCAGATTTTTCTTTTTTTAAGGGTCGGGTCCCCTGTCCCTCTTTAAGTTTTTATGCTCTAAATTGTTAATAACTTACCCCCTTTATATCCGATCTTCTTCGTTCTTGGAGCCGATTCTCCATTTAGTTATTCCCTCATTTCTACATTCCAGTTAAGACCCTGGCAACCTGTGACCCGGTACAGCACCCCTTAAAGTTTTTGCGTCCTAAATTGTTAATAAATTGCTTCCTTTTAATCCGATCTTCATTTTTGGTATCCTTTTTTCATTTAGTTATTCTCCCATTTCTACACCCCAGTTAAGACCCTTGCTCCATTCTCCCCCCTAGGGCCCAGTAGGTCCCTTGAATTTTTTGTGCGCCATGCATTTTTCACCCTCTAATTGTCTCACCTTCTCAGTGCATAATTTTAAAACTGAGTATTGGACTCTTCTCCCAGGACCAACACCCTCATATTTTATTTGGGCCCTAGGACAATCATCTAAGCATTTACCCAATTTTTGGCGCATTTCTTTAAATTATTATTCTAAGGAATAATTCATAAATCTTTGGCTAATTTTGAATAATTGGAGATCTAAGACCTTTTAACATATTTTCATGTTAGGGCCGTGCTCTTAACTATCAGTTGGCCTCTTTTGGGCCCTTTATTGTAGCTCCCTTAAAAATGACCCGATTCATTAGCTTTTTTTTTCCCTAACAACTTCTTAAGTCTTCTAGCAACTCCATGAACGATAAAAAAAATTCTCACTTCAGCTACCATCATTTTTGAATATTAATCTCCTTCTTGGGGCCTTTGTTGCAGCTTCTTTAAAAACGATCTTACTCTATTACAATTTTCTACTTCATAGTTCTTGCGTCCTACAGCTACTTTAAAACTATTAAAAATTTTTCCTTTACCCAACTACATTCCAGTTAATATCCTGTCCGCTTGGCTCGGTGCTTCTTTATATCCAAGCTACCACCTTTTTCGAAATTAATCTCCTTTTTCGGCAACAGCTTACGTTTACTCACTACATCCGTAAATTAAAAATAAAAATCGCGTTACGTTAACCCTTAAATGCGCGATTTTTTATTTTGCTCCGAAAAAAATTATATATGATTCTCTGAAAAGTTCATTACACAGGGAAAAAAAAAAAAATCAGAGATACATTTTTCATATAATACGGCAATCTTTTCTTCTGTTGCGCATCTGCAATGCAAATAATAACTACTGTTGTGTGGCTGTTTTACGCTAAAATATTGCAAATCAGTAAATGTTTTAATACCTATGTCTCCAAATACCTTATTTTATATAATTATTTATTTTATAAAACTTAACCTTTAACCCCTTAATTCCCATGATAGAATACGTTCTAGAAATTACGTACTCCAGAGAATCTGACTTTACACAAGAAAGTTTCAATGGTTAATTTCGCTTTATTTAAATACGGAATGTCTGTTATTAATTAAAACAAATATTGCTATTTTTATCTCCTGGTGTGAATTAGGTATATACGAATAAAAAAAAAAATCTATTAAATTTAAAAAACTGTTCTTTGTCCCTGCGCACTAAAGGGTTAAAGGTAACTTTAGAAAAGGGATTTCATCCGTTTATTAAATAATATGGTGTTAATTTTAAAAGTAGACCGTGAAATTTACAGAGGAGGAGGGAGGCAACTTTCCACCGCGTAAGGATAAATTGTTTCCTCGGGTTATAAGGGCCCAATTTCAACGGGAATTGGTTTATTTAACTTAGATTACAATTCAGCTACTTTCTGTGAAAATACTACTTTCTGTGATTATGAAAGTTTATCTTAGACTTCAGTTAACGAGATTTTCGAACATCAATGATGCATTCGTTTTTTCGGTTCTATGGGCTTGATTACTACGAAGTTTGGCTCACTAGACTTGGTTTTCGATTGTCTACGATACGTGCGGAGCACTTCCGGCACATGCTGTGTTAGGTAGCGGGGACCCAGATTACAGGTTCGTTCGGAAAGACGTTTGTTGGAAACGCACGAGACGCTGTGGAATGCAATGGAACAACAGAAACTAGGTTCATTTAAAAGATTTTCAAAGGATATAAAATCATACAAACTTGACTTTTATTTAAGGTTATTATGGTGGGCCAAGGCAACGCCGGTGGGTCAGCTAGTGTGATATAAAATTGCATTGTATAAAATTTGGTTGTAACGTAGGGAAGTAAAAAAAAAGCAAGCAAAATTTTCATACCGCACAGTTTGTTTTTTATTTTTAATTCGATATAGATTTCGTTATTCATATGTCTAACTGTTTTATACGTTTAATATAATATGTTGAAACATCACAAAGAGATTATTATTTGTTAAAAAACCTTGTTTATATGACTTACCTTTTTCTACATAAACAAATTGCAGTAGTAATCCTTATCTCAGTTCATAAAATATTATTTTTTTTTAATGCCAATTGCCCATATCCGTTTATTTTTCAAAAAAATCATGAAAATTCAACAAACTGTTGTATCGGAACATTATTTGTATTATAAAATTTATCAAATAATGATATTTTTGCGCAAAATGAAAAAAAAAAATAGTTAAAATTCTCACCGATAAGCGAAGTTTTAGGAGCCTCATTATAAAAACATATGACAAATAGGCAGATTATGGATTCTTAAAATAGTCTCACACAAAAAAATTGAATTTGATTGTTTAGTATCTGAATGAAAATAGCTGTACATTTTGTGCTTGTAAGAAATAAAAATGGTTCTATATGAATGCGTTAGAAAATAGCCAATTTGAATTTGAGAAAATCATTTTAAAAAAAAAGAAAAGAAAGAGAAAAAAATCACTCCCGGCTCGGCCTGCAGGCACAGGTAGATTTCGAAGTTAAGTACTAATTTCACCAAAAAGGCTAAATCAAGATTAGAGATAAACACAGTTTGACAATTTTTTCTGGTCGCTTTTGACGAGTTTTTAATTTCATTTTTCTGAACTGGTTTTATCAGAATCATGTTAAGGCTGTGTTCTCAACTACACTGCTGAACAAGGTTGATATTTTCTGACACAATGACCTACAGATTTTTTAACGTAATTGTACAAATTTGGCAGACCTACTACAAGGGATTTTTCTCCCTTCGTTCAGTGTTTTTTCCTTTTGTTGGGAAATTTGGTTCAAACTGTGACAGCATTTTCTGAAACATCTATTGTGTTTACAAAAAAAAACGGAAAATGTCTTTCAATTACACAGTTTTTGTATAACAACACCTTCCAATTTCATGCGTTTCCGAACAAAAAGGAATTAAAACTTATGTCATAAAGTTGCCCCTATGGATTTGAGAACAGCCTTAATACGATATTTTTTTCTTGAACCCCCTTTTTTTGTGTAAGAGTTGGTTTTATCAAAATCTTGCCAATATAAAAGTTGTAGATAATATTTAGAAGATTTATAATAAATTTAAGCGGATTTGATATCTTGTGAATTGACGAAGTTGTGATTTTTTTTCTTTTTAATCCTCTCCCTTTTTTCTGTAAGAGTTGGTACTATCAAAAACTTGTCAATATAAAAGTTGTAGGTAAGATTAAGAGGATTTATAATAAATTTAAGTGGATTTTATATCTTGTGAATTGATGAAGTTATGAATTTTTTTCTTCTTAAATCTCTATTTTTATTGCCCCTTGAGCCCATTTTAAATGATATCAAAAACCTGTTAAACATAATTTTTTGGACCTTTTCCTAGAAGTAATAATAACTTTAAACTGATTTGATATGCCTTATAATTAAGAAGTTATTGTTTTTTTCTGTTTCCACAAAATCCTTCCCTATTTCCACCCCATTGAGTCCATTTTGCCCATTAACGAACTTTACCGAGATTTTCTGCCTCTTGATTGTATGGTATGGCCTTGATCAGTTTGGAAGAGGTTTGTGCAGAATTATGGAAGTTATCGTGTCCATAAAAAAGTGATATATATGGATAGATAGTTAGATAAAGTTTTGAACTGGGGGTGGTTTGGTGTTCTATGGTTTCATGATCGGCGTAGATCTGCAAAAATGTTGGAAAAATGTAATATGTAGTATTTCTTATTACGAAATCTACCTAAAAATGTATTACCCTGATTTTATTCCTCTAAATATCTACATTATTCTGCTTAATACTGAATATCGTCCGAAATTCGTTAGATCCCTAGCTGAGGCTGGATACATTCTACGACGACAAATGCAAACATTATTAACAAGAATGAAAAAAATAATATTAAATAAGAACCAATTTTATTAATATAAAGGAGAACCTAGCTTCAAATTTAAAGAAAAATTCTATATGCTTACCATATGTATCTAATTCGATAAATGCTTTTCTTAAATTTTGAATATCAAATTAAATTAGAATTATTTGAAAAAAAAATATTTTTAATTTTCTCAACATATATTTTTTAACTTTAGAGTATTATTGATTACAAAGAAACCGTTATAGAAAAATTAAGTTAATACAAATAGAGGAATGAGGGTGAAACGTAAAAAGTTCTTAATAAACTTGAAAATTGGTGAAACAATTAAAATTATATATCACGTTTAAAACAAAATGTTTTTAGCCTCCGGTACGGTATGCTATTTCTTTCTCCCAGCTTATTTTGTGTCCAAAAAATAACGTTATCTTACAGAGGCTAGCCGTAAAAGAAAGCATTACGATTAAATACTGTTTAGCAATTTTTTAAACTTCTAAGCATCGCGCATTTTCAATTTTTATACCGTCGTATTGGAGAAAAAAAGTTCCATTAAATGTATTTTGTTTAAAAACTGTATCGCCATTTATTTTTGAAATATTAATTTTTTTGTAGTTTTTAGAGCCATTTGCTTAATATTGATAACGGAAGAACTCGATTTCTGTAGAAAGTAAAGGAAGAATAGTTTTAAAATAGCAATTATATATTTTTGTTGCCATTTTCTCCCAACAACAGAAAGAAAATGTAATTAAAATACGTGCTATTTTGAAAAAAAAATATAAACGAATGATTTCTGTTAAAACAATGGAACTGTTATATACTATATTTAATTGTAAATATCTATAAATCATTAGATCGCCTTTTTTTTTTTTTTTTTTTTTTTTTTTTTGAATGACGGAATATTTTTTTGCATTTGTGCATAATTTCGCGATAGTGATGTGCTATGCATGCTTTACTGTAGATGTTTAAGAGTAGATCGCAAATGTGGAATTCTTAAGCGGATGCGAATGACGTCATTTTACATAAAATAAAACGTGTGCTTTAAGTCTTAAAATTGAAATATGTTTTGTACTGCAATAGAGTCCCGCTTAACCGAGTTATTTTCTTCTGACGGACTGGTGGCTTCTATTATTATGAAACAGCCATTATAAATGAAGTGTTATTGGAAGATGAAAAAGCAGTCGTCAAAAAAAAATAATATATATATATATATATGTATATATATATATATATATATATATATATATATATATATATAGCCATTTTTCCCCCATTCCGACCAGAAAATCAGAGTTCAAACTTTTACGGCTGCTCTTTCATCTTCACCTAACACTTCGTTTATAATGGCTGTTTCATAATAATAGAAGCCATCAGTCCATCAGAAGAAAATGAAGTAATGGAAATGCGGGGGCGACACTAAATTCTGAAAAAACAGAATTCCTGTTCTCTAGTTTAATATTATTGTATTAAATTTTCAGTTCATTTGTAAACGTAGATGTATATGATCCAACAATGGTATTCATTATACAAATAATAGCTTCTCCAAAATAATTTTTTACATTCCGTGTTTAAATGTTTAAATTTCTTAATTAAATCAGAAAGAGAAACAGTCCTAATATTTTTTTTAAAATCATTAACAGTGTTGAATTCATGGGGTGACCCGGGGAAGACATTTCCCCCAGAGAACAAATGTCCCCATGGAAGATTTGAGATTTTGTGTTTTCAATGGTCAAAAATTGCAAATTCAAACCCCACCCCCATCCCGGAGATCACAGAAATCCCTCACGAAAAAAATGTGTCTAAATTCAACTTGATCAATAAGAGAAAATTAGGAATAATCCAGTTTAATGCCATAATATGCTTTATTTGTATAAAACAGATTTATTAGCACGGCTAAATTGGTGTCAAATAATAGCTCTTTTTCGTTAGTAACCGAAGAAAATGAAATGAATAAAGAAATGTCCAAACATGATGATTGATTCTCCTTTCAACTGTTGCATCATGCTTCCGCCATATACGCATATGTTGGCGCAACACTGTCTGGAATAAATAATGTTCGGGTGGAATAAAAATAAACAGCTCTTAAATTTACGATTATCTAGTCAAAAATAAATAAAAAAATGAATAAATTACTGATAAAAGGAAGTTAGATATAAAGGATTTTATTTTAATGTATTTATGCATAAAAATGTCTCCATGAATATTTTAGAAAGTTTTGGAAACAGGGCCGCCATTTGAGGGGGGCTGAGGGGGGCAATACCCCCCCCCCCCAAGGAATTTGATTTTTCGGAAAATTTTCATCAATTGTCAGACAAACAAAAATTAAAAAATTGCTCAAACGCTATGATAATTTATCAGATTTGATTACAATAAAAACATATGCATTAAATAAATGATTTATGCATAGAAATTAATAATTATCCAAAACATTTCCTATTCGAACTTTCTTAAGGTGAGATATATATCGTACTTTGCCTAATTTTAAAAATACATGAGAGAAATTTTCTTTTATCAATTGCTTCTCAGCTGTGTACAACTTGCCCCTGATGGCTAGAAATTCAGGTGTAGAGTTTTTTAAGATATTTTTTTTAGGGGTGGAGGAGGGGCGAGTATAATTTAAGTTCTTAATTATCCGACTTTTTTACTTTTTTGGATTATTAGTGTCACATTATATTTACTGCAATCATTGCAATGTTATCAAATTATTTAATTATTTGCTTTATTAAACTATATTATATATGGTACACTCTAAATAATTTTCAACGCCTAGGAATGGAGTCTGCGAGCACCCAACAAAACAATTTCTTCAACACAAAACCGACAGACTTCCACCAAACCCCAAAGTAAAAGAAATTTGCTCCAATTTTAACACGTTTATAATAAAGTGTTGTATAATTTTATTCCTTAAGTACAGAAATGAACACATGGGTATTACTATGAGCCACCATTAATAGTCAAATCTATAGTTTTTCATTTGAAAAATATTCAGGACTTCCTTGTTAAAAACCAGATCACACCGACTCCGACCGAAAGATATAAAGCACAATCCGAAAAACCTAAAGTGTACAGTCGTGGGAAAAAAAAAATTAAACACCCCTACTAACTCTGAAAAAATTATCGTAGAAGAAAGTTACTGGTACCAAACGATTGGTAATAAAGTCTACTTTTAAATGATGTATATAAAATTTGCTTAGGGGGCATCTGAATCTTAAAACGAACCATAACTTTGTTTTTTTCAATAGCAGTACACAATTCTGACAGCATAAATGAACTCTACACCCTTCAATTAGCCTAAAAACAAACTTTTATGATATTCGTACCACAAGTGTCCGATAAATTAAGGAGTGGATTTGCCCCCTTTTCCCCCTTTATTCTTAACTAATGAACCTCCAAATCTGATCAATGCAGCTCCTTAACATAATAAACCGATATAGCAAATTTGGAGTAAATCGAATAACTCTGCATGGAAAACCCATTTATCTAAATAAAGGGGTGGGGGGAGGGACTAGCTCCCCTATCCCCCTTTATTCTTAACTAATGAACCTCCAAATCTAATCAAGGCAGCTCCTTAACATAGTAAACCGGTATACCAAATTTGGAGCAAATCGAATAATTCTGCATGAAAAACCCATTTAACTAAATTAATGGGGGTAGCCCCCTTTCCCCCCTTTATTCTTAACTAACGAACCTCCAAATCTAATCAAGGCAGCTCCTTAACATGATAAACCGGTATAGCAAATTTGGAGCAAATCGAATAAGTCTGCATGAAAAACCCATTTATATAAATTAAGGGGGGGGGGGTTAGCTCCCTTATACCCCCTTTATTCTTAACTAATGAACCTCCAAATCTAATCAGGGAAGCCCCTTAACATAATAAACCGGTATACCGAATTTGGAGCAAATCGAATAATTTTGAATGAAAAAACATTTATCTAAATTAAGGGGAGTAACCCACTTTCCCCCTTTATCTAATGAGCTTCCAAATCTAATCAGGGAAGCTCCTTAACATAATAAACCGGTATATCAGATTTAGGGCAAATCGAATAATTCTGCATGAAAAACCCATTTATCTAAATTAAGGGGAGGGACTAGCCCCCTTTTCCCCCTTTATCTTTAACCAATGAGCCCCCAAAACTAATCAGGAAAGCACCTTTCCAGAAAGAACCCAGACAAAAAAATTGAAGTAAATCGGATGTTTTTATCAAGAGTTACCTCGTTACGTGGATATGTCCGTACATACTTTACATACATACAGAATGGCGGGCACATCAGCTCTCTGACTTTGATAGCCTGTGAGCTAAAAAGTTGAATTATGATGGTGACGAGTTATTGAGGTTGACATTGTTGGTATATCACCGACCCATATCAATGTGTCTTCTAAATTCTTTCGGCAAAATGTATGTTTTGGATAAATATCATGTCGGCTATTTGATCTGTCGGCTAATTTTCATGTCTCCTAATTGTCCTGTCCGCTATTTGTCCTGTCGGTTATTTGATCTATCGGTTAATTGTCCTGTCGGCTAATTGTCATATCGGCTATATGACCTGTCGGCTAATTGTCATGTCGACTAAATGTCTTGTCGGCTAATTGTCATGTCGACTAAATGTCTTGTCGGCTAAATATCATGTCGGCTAATTGTCCTGTCGGCTAAACTTCCTGTCGGCTATTTGACCTGTCGGCTAAATGTCCTGTCGGGTAAATGTACGTTTCGGCTAAATGTACTTGTCGGCTAAACGTCCTGTCGGCTAATTGGTGTCTGCTAAATGTCTTGTCGGCTATTTGGTTTTCGGCTAAATGACATAGACCCCACGTAACCTAACTGTAACTTATCCATAATCTAACCGTAACCTATCTGTAACGGAAATGGAACATAACCGTAACCTAACCGTAACCTAATTGTAACCTAACCGTAACCTAATTGTAACCTAACCGTAACGTAACCGTAACCTACTTATAACCTAACCATAACCTAACTATAACATAACTGTAACCTAACAGTAATCTATCTGTAAAATAAACGTAACATGACGGTACGCTAACCGTAACCTAATTATTAACTAACCGTATCCTAACTGTGATGTAACTATAACCTAACTGTAACCTAAATGTAACCTAACCGTAAGTTAACAGTAGCCTGGCGGTAACCTAACCGTAACCTAATTGTAATCTATCCGTAACCTACTGTAACCTATCCGGAACCTAACCGTAATTTAACTGTAACCTATCCGTAATCCTATTTGTAACCAAACTGTAACGTAACTGTATCCTATCCGTAACCTAATCGTAGCAGAAACGTAATCTAACTGTAACCTATCCATAACTTAACCGTAATCTAACTTCATCCTAACCGTAACGTAACTGTAACCTACTTATAACCTAACCATAACCTAACTGTAACATAACTGTATCCTAACAGTAATCTATCTGTAAAATAAACGTAACATGACGGTACGCTAACAGTAACCTAATTATAACCTAACCGTATCCTACCTGTGATGTAACTATAACCTAACTGTAACCTAAATGTAACCTAACCGTAACCTAACTGTAGCTTGGCGGTAACCTAACCGTAACCTATTTGTAACCTATCCGGAACCTACAGTAACCTATCCGGGACCTAACCGTAATCTAACTGTAACCTATCCGTAATCCTATTTGTAACCAAACTGTAACGTAACTGTATCCTATCCGTAACCTAATCGTAGCAGAAACGTAATCTAACTGTAACCTATCCGTAACTTAACCGTAATCTAACTGTAACCTATCCGTAACTTAACCGTAATCTATCTGTAACTTAAACGTAACCTAATTGTTACCTGAAAGTAACATAACTGTGTCGTAACCGTAATCTAACTGTAACCTAACCGTAACGTAACTGTAACCTAAGTTTAACGTAACCGTAAACTAATTATAATCTATCCGTAACCTAAAAGTATCCTAACCATAACCTAACTAGGCTAATCGTCCTCTCAGCTAAATATCCTGTCGTTTAATTTTTCTTATCGGCTAATCGTCCTGTCGGCTAAATGTCCTGTCGGCCAATCGTCCTGTCGACTAAATGTCCTGTCGGCTAATTGTATCGTCGGCTAACTGTCTCGTCGGCTAAATGTCCTGTCGGCTAAATGTCCTGTCGGCTAAATGTCCTGTCGGCTACTTGTCCTGTCTGCTAAATGTCCTGTCGGCTAATTGTCCTGTCGGCTAATTGTCTTGTCGGCTAATTGTCTTGTCGACTTATTGTCATGTCGGCTAAATGTCCTGTCTGCTAATTGTCACGTTCGGCCAATTGCCTGTCGTCCAATTGTCTGTCTGCTAAATGTCCGTTTCGGCAAATTGTCCTGTATGCTATACGTACGTTTCGGCTACTTGTCCTGTCGGCTAAATGTACTTGTCGGCTACATGTCCTGTCTGCTAAATGTACGTGTCGACTAAATGTACTTGTCGGCTAAACGTCCTGTCGTCTAAATGCTGTCTGCTAAATGTCTTGTCGGCTATTTGGTTTTCGGCTAATCGTCTGCGACCGGGGATATATTATATCCACCGCCCCTCAAGGGGTTAAACTACTACAAAAAATATCATGGCAATAATACAGTATGAATGAAAATGTAGTAGTGCACTGTTAAATGGGATATATTATATCCCACCGCCCCTCCAGGGGTTAAATAGGAACAATTTTACTCAACTTTTACAAAAATATTACCTATCGGAATTTTTACTAAACTTATCTATTTAACTAATTTTTGAGTAATTTGCATTTAATTTAATTTATAAAGGAATTTCTGGTTCCAATCGAAATACTTTCATTTGGAACCAGTCAAATAAGTCTTTGCTGATATATTTAAAGCCTTTTGTACTCCACTGACAACTATACGGAGACACACTAAGTTCAGGGCTGCCACAGGCAAGTATTTTTTCATTCTACTTCACACAACTTTCTCAAAACAAAAATTATAGACATACTGTTCGAGAACATTTGCAAGAGAAGTATACTATCAAACTTGTTTTTTTTTTTTTTTTTTTTTTTTTTTTTTTTTTTTTTTATATTGGTGCGAATAGAATAGAAAAACGGCCCTGTAACTTTAACCACAAATCCACTATCACCGAATGAATGTATGTCAGTAGAGTGAAAAATGTTAAAGTTAATATATAGGCGACCCCTTATGTCAAAATAAAAGTTACGCAATAAAAAAGTGCTTTATTGCAATTAAAATTGCCCTTTACTTTTATTTTGCCTTAATTTAAAATGTTTTACAAGCTGATTTTCAATAATTTGATAACTTTGAACTTTGTAATAATATTTGCATTAGTTTGAATTTTTCACTTTAACCGCTTCGGGATTGGTGGCTTTTACACAAATTTTATTCGGTTGGCACCATTTACAAAAAAAAAAAAAAAAAAAAAAAAAGTTACCTTTACTTAAACAATCGCGAAAATGCTCTAATTAAGCAAAGCAAATATTACTTTTCTTTTTTACTGGTGTCTGAACGAATTCTGTATGCTTGTTTTGAGGTTGCATATATGCGCCCATGGTCCCGAATGGATTAACAGGACTAAATTGCTGTATTAGTTCTACCGGAAAATTCTACCGCACAATGTTCTTTGACGCCTATATTTTTAAAATTCAGATTTCTTCACTGGCATCACTTTATTGACATGGTAAAATTCCCATTGTTTTCATATTAATGTGAAATGAGATAACTATTATGGGAATTTTACCATTTTAAAAAAGTGGTACTAATGAAGAAATCAGAATTTTAAAAAAGTAGGCGTCAAAGAACATTATGCGACAGAATTTTTCGGTGGAAATAATATTTCCCTTTCAATACGGACACGACAGCCGACTTATTTTATATTCATCCGTACCACTATTTAAAGAAAATTTTCTTGTTCTATATTTCTATTGAAAATAGATTGTTATAACAGTATGGCAGAGATTTTCACTTTTTAAAATTGTACGGGACGTGTCTAGTGGTGGGCAGAATGAATGATTTACTATTCGAATGAGCCGTTAGGACACACGCAAAAGCATATCTGAAACCTTTGTTTTTTTTAATTCAATTTCTGCTAGAAATTTTGTATCTAAATAGAGTTTTCCCATTAAAAAAAATACAATATAACATAATATGCATATTAAATAAAAATCTGAGTTCTGAAGTTTAATAGATATTGAAAAAAAGGAACATAAACATGAAAAATCCAAGTTTTGAGAAAAAGTCAATTAAAGATTTTAATGGCCATTAAGCTGTGAAGTACTCTTAGAAAGAATGAATAATTTCAACACTTATTTTTTATATACATAAACATGTGTAAAGCATCGTTGGAAAGTTAAAAGTTTAAACTGTTTAATGATATAAAAAAGTAAAAATCGATTTTTTGGTTGAACTTTGCTTTATCGGTCCCCTAAAACCCTTCCTGCGGGAAGTAATTCTACTTCTAAAATGAATGGACTTTCAGGGCTCCCAAATGGTCCGCCAGCTGAATACCAATAAATCTTAACAGAAAATTTTATGGTAGGTTTTCGCTAGAATTACCTTTCAAAGGTGCTTCCGGGGCGGTTTGTAAGATAAATCTAAAAAGAAAATTTTCCTAAAATAATATTGGTATTCAGTTGGCGGACCATTTGCGAACCCTGACTTATGAATAAAGAGGAGGTTTGGTTTGGTTTGGTTTGGTTTGTGTTTATGACGGCCAATTATCAATACGTGGGATATAGGCCCTGAGGGGGGGGGGAGGGGAGTGCCCTTCGTGTGTGTCTTTCTAAGGGAACCTAACCCGTATTTACGCATGGGAAACCACGGTCTCGAAGAAAACTACGAAAACTCCGAAACGGTTAGGCCGACGGGCACGATTGGGTTCGAACCCAGCACCTCCCGTCTACCAGTTTTGAGAACAGAACCTCTCAGCCACTGGTGGGGCGAATAAAGAGGAGGAGACATATAGTGTATTGTCTACAAGTTGCGAATGAAATAACTGAGGAGGTTCTCACAAGATGTCGGCTGTTTTTTATAATGTAATCAACAGTTTCTGATTATCATTGTGGCACAGTTTCATCAGTCAATTTAAATAGAAAATTTCTTTTTATTTAAGCAATAGTCTTGGAACGTTTCTATCGTGATTATGGTAAAAATTTCTATGTGTTTTTACTGGTGGCAGTTTGCAGAGGTATTATTATATTTTTCACTGACAATCGTTGACTTCGTTGTCACAATATGGTGGAAACTCAGACATGACTGCCGCCGAAGAGAACTTCCAGCTGTAAACATGAATATATGTTTTTTTTCTATTATTCATGGCGGAAATTTTGCTTCAATAAGGCGTTTAAATAAGAATAAAAAAATGTTATTTAAATTTAATGGTGGAAGTTTGCCCCAAAAGCAACCAACGCCTGCGACAGCAGTTGCAGTTGAAGCTTCACTAGTTCCTCTTTATTAATAGTTCCATGATAAAATGATGAAATGATGGACTGACACCAGAATTTAAAAACGAATTTATTAGAAAATAAAAAGTTGCTTATTTTCCCGTACTTTATAAAAGGAAAAATTTAATTGCATTTACTTGGTGCCGTTTGTCAATTTTGGGATTTAAATTAGGTGTCCTTTTTTGTGAACACTCCCCGTTAAAGGGTTAAAACATAGTGTTCAAAGCAAAGCGGTATAAGTAAGCGTCCCATCTTAAATGGGAGAGGTAACCGCAAGATTAAAGGCGAGGTCACATCAATCAAGGTCGCAAGCCACCTAGCGGACGGGGTTAAACTACAGGAAGATGCCTAACTGTTTTCTTACTTCACAGCACTAAAATTTTAAAGTTTTTTTCGCCTTGATTAATAGCTGAAGTGTCTCAGACAAAGCGAATAAAACTTCGTGGTGTCAATTGCATCTGGGCGCCCCTTTCGCTACGCCGTTATTTTGCAATAAATGTGGTAAGGAAAATTCAGTTCCACGAGTGACTAAGTATTTAGAAAAAAAGCGCAGATGGTCGATATCCTGTCATATATGACGTCACACTAAAAGCCCGCGTATGGGGATTATCACTCCGCCCACAAGATGGCGCAACTGTGTTAATTTACGCCCGATTCCAGTATTAAGTTTGTACGCTTACTTATATAGCTTTGGTTCAAAGCATTAAGAGCCCCTATTTATGCGGGACACCTGGTAACACTATGTATGACTCAACCCGTAGTGAAACGGTTTGAACGATCATTCGGATTTCTTTGACTTACTGAAATTTATCGGGTAACTTCTGTTTTTAACAGTATTTTTATATCGAATAATTTGTACAAAAATTTAAGTTTCCGTGGTCCATATTTATTCTTGTTTCATTGAAAAAGTAATCACGAAATCAAAGCTGTTCCGGATACATATGAAATCGAGTAATTATTTACGAGTAGTAGTACGTATGTCTAATGCCAAGAGCTATCATTCATATCTTTTTGACATACTGTAAATGTCAATTATATTTATTGTAATTATGACAACTTTTTTTAAATGATACCAGAAATTTTATATCGAATTTTCTATACACAATAATAAGTTGCAGTTGCATGGGACCTGTCGCTTCGTCAGCAGTGGTTATAATCAAGAAGTCAAAGCTTCCGTGGCTTTGTATATATATATAAAAAAATGCAATTTAACAAATTACAAGGACCATTAGGAAAATGAATTTTTCAAAGACTAAAATTTAAGACAAAAAATAGCATGGAATTGATCATACATTACGTACGCATGAATTAAACATTAATCCCTTAAGGGGCAAGCAAAAATGTCTCTAAATATTGAATTCTCACCGGAAAAATCGAAAAATTTTATTTTTAAATAAGGAAAAACAATTTTTCAACAATTCCCCCCCCCCCCCTCCCCAAAGTTGAAAACATAAAATTTAGTTAAAAATTTCTGGTGAGAATCTTGTTTAAATTAGGTGGGATATATTTTATCCCACCGCCCCTCAAAGGGTTAATAGTGTTATTACACGTAAAAATTGCAAGCGATAGAAATCGCCTGCGACTCGTACGTGTTATCCACCTGAAACTTACGTATTATCCAAGCATTTCATTGGCTGTTCGGGAAAAGGCTTTTCCATCGTGAGATTTCCAAGAAATCAGACGGCCAATTTTAAATGAAATTTCATTCTTAAACTTCTAAACATCCCACACTATTACTTTTTATATCTCCGTATAGAGAAAAAAATGTAATTTTAAATGCAATTTGTTTGAAAGCTGTATACCAATTTGTTTCTAAGTTATTAAATTTTTTTGTAGTTTTTATTACTTTTTTGTCATAGTGGCAGCACTCTGTTGTCCATCTTTGTTAAAAGTATAGGGAAATACAGATTACTGTATAGACCAATCAGAAAACGAATAAAATGATGATTAAACCAATAAAAAGCTTTAGATATGCTTTTGATTCCCTACCCTGACGAGGACAATAACCATTTTTTCAAATAGTTAAAAAAAAACAACTGCCTAGTTATTTACAGTAGTAATGGGCAAAATGAATGATTTTACTGTTCTAAAGAATCATTCGGGCATACGCAAAAAACCAGTTGCTAACCTTTGTTTTTAAAATTCATTTTCTCACAGAAATTCTGTATAGGAAAGGAAATTTCATATTGTAATTAGAATTAATTAAAAAAACCCTTAAAAATATGACAATTCTTTTGTCTTGAAAATTTCTGACGACAACAAATTAAAAAAATATTAAGGCTGAGAACTATGATTTTCTTCTTTTCTTTATAGACAATTTCTGGTGGTAAGTAATTAAAAATATAGACAAAGGTTCGAAACTATATTTCTGCGCATGCCCGAATCGATCATTCGAATAGTAAAATAATTTATTCAGCCCATCACTAAATTATAGATTTGTGCTATCTGTTTTGCGAAATACGGTTTTGGTCTTACCAGTTGAGTTCCATTTTTTTAATTCAGATTGCTGTATTCCTACCACTTTTTTAAAATAAAAATATTCGCTTTATTTAATGACAGATTGAACAAAGTCTTCAGCTAAGCTTTGCAAGAAAAATCATTCAAAAATAGTAAAATCAAAGCGAGAAATTTGAAAATAAACCCCCGTGGACTTAACATTAGCTATTTCCTTTCTTCTCGTGACTGAAGTGGGCTATTAAGTTTATTTCCACTGTTTTCGAAAAGTTATATTCATTATTTTTTAATCACTGAAATTTGCGGTTTAAACAGTGGAAATTTCTTCTAGACAGGGCTCCCACTCGGTCCGTTTTTTTGAACACCACTATTTTTATAGGAAAAATCCCCTTTATAAATTTCGTAGAAACTTAACCAGGAAAGGCGTTTTTCTTCCAATTGTTGTCGAAACCTACCATGAAATTTTTTCTTTAATTATCCTGGTGTTCAAAAAACGGACCAGTGGGAGGCCTGTCTAGATGAAAAAAAAAACAGCTACAGTCATTCAGGGTAACATTGAACCATGGGGTGTAACTTTGCACCACCTCGTAATTTTCAATATTTCTGACTCCAAAAGACTAAATAAACTCTAGAACTGTGCTTTGTTGGCAAGGTTCTAAACTGGGATTTCTACTCTTTATTTTAGAAAAGAAATTAGCAACATTATGCGCAATTAAATGCATCGTCAAACTATTTTTGTCAAGTACTGATTTCAAATTAATTTTCACTGCTGTTTTGAAGTTGTAGTATCCAATTAAATTTTTATAGTAAGTAACAATATACTCATTTAAACTTATATTATTATCTAAATGTTGTAAATGTGTTAATATTTTGTGATTATTTATTTATTAATAGTTAATAAAATGTAAAATATGAAGGCACTAACATTTTACCACATTTTCAGGGTAACTTTGAGCCGGCCCAAAGTTATACTGATGTTTATAATTTACTGATTATAGGTGCTACTGTCAAAAAATTTCGATATTTCCACGTATATTTTATATAAATGCCGAAAGTGTGCATTAGATATAACATGTAAATATTTTCACAGATATGTGTAAAATGCATAAAATTCATTTAAAGGTGTTATCCTCGGCGGAGCTACTCAAATTTGACATTTCATACGTTCGACATTTTTTATTCTTGTTTGAATAATACTAGTACTAGTATGTATTACTGCAACTATGGATATATTATTGAGTTAAAACATTGAAAATTGTTTTTCACTGCATTTTTATGTTTTATATGAACAATAAACAGTTTTTTTTTAATATCTAAATGTTCATGATTCTCTACTCCACTTTTCTCATACATAATATTTGCTGTAATATCATAGATTATACAAATCTTGTGATGTTTGGAAATGTAAATTCGGAATCTTTACATATGTGAAAACATTTTTTGGTGTTCAAAGTTGTCCTGACTATAATACTTTTTTTATAAGGAATTATTTTAGATAATATTTATCATATGGTGCAAAATTACCCTAAATGGCTTTGTAACTTTGAACCAGGTTAAAAATTCATTTTTTATTGCTAGTCACACAATAATTTAGGATCATTTCTTTTCTTTTCTGCCCCTAGTTGAAACAATATTCTTAAATTAAGCGTGTGGCACATGTAAATAGAGAAAATGCGGATCAAAGTTATCCTGAATGACTGTACAGGTGTCTTACGGATACTTGAATTTCCAGACTAAGAAATTCTTCGGTACAAGTACTTTCTTATAGAAAATCTCTCCTTAAATAAGGCGAAATTTCGTGTGTTTAAACTAGACTTATTTTTCTATAACAAAATACTGATATCTCGCCTTGAAAATAACGATACCCGTACAAACCCCGAGCTATTTATTTTGTCACTTATTTGTGATTACTTACTATTGCAATCAGAGTTTTTTTCCTGCATTAAATCAAATTGCTAGAATTGGTGATGTTCTAGGAACTTTCAATTCTTTTGACTGTGTTGTTTTCGACTGGCAAATTTCGTTACATGCAAAAAAACAACAACAAAAAAAAAACAATTAAAAATTCAATAATAAATATGAGATATAAAAGTAGATGAAAAAGAAAAAGTGCGAATAAACTCAAGAAAGAATTCTTGAAATAAGCGGGTTAACGTTTTATTTAATGCAGAAAAAATATAAATTACTTTTAAAATGTATTATTTTTATAATAATATATTTCTAAATTTCATACCAGAAAAAGTTAAATGTTTCAAACAAATATAATAATAATAAATAAATAATTACGAAGTGTGCATGTATGAAAGTATAATAATTCAAGCAAGCGAAGTGTCTTGCTAAAAGATGCTTTGTAACACAGTGCATAAAAATAAGAAATTTCATCAAACCAATGAGGGTTCTAATTTTAAATTCTTTTTTATCCAAGAATATCCAGTGGTATTTGTTGCCCTATTTAATTACAGATCTTTCATGATTACTTAAATTATTTTTTTTCCTTTTGACATTTCAGGTAATAAAAAAGGAGACCGAAAATTCAACCCTGAAAACACCCGATGCATTTTTATTACAATACTGCCGTAAATAATGACAACTATTCCATTGGGAAATATCTCCTCTTTTTCCTTATTTACACAATATATGATTAGGAGTCGTCCCCATGTATAAACAGTGTTGCCAGTGGACTACTTTTTAAAAATCAGATTTCTTGATTGGCACCACTTTTTTGAAGTAGTAAAATTCGCCTTATTAAACGACATTTTAATTAAAGCGAAAACCAGGGAATTTTACTATTTCAGAAAAGTGGTGCCAATCAAGAAATCTGAATTTTAAAAAAGTAGTCTACTGGCAACACTGTATATAAAGTGTAACAAACTTTGATATTTTCAGTACGAGCATGTAAGTTTGACATATTTAGACTCATCGTAAATGTTACCTTCGTATTTAAACTTTAAGCCATTTAATGAAGTAGTTTAGGAAATGGTGCTGTGAATAAAAAGAAGCAGGCAGCTAGTGTAGTGCCTAACGGTTACGAGTGTAGTAACTGAGAATGCAGTCACAGGATGGCGGCTGCTATAAGATTACAATGGATCAAGGTGTGATTAACGCCGGGGAAAACTTCCACCCCAAAAAATAAATTTAAAATTTCGCCTTTTTTATAACAGAAATTCTGAATCAGTAAACATTTATAAAGTCTACAAATTTTATTCAAAATTATGATGGACGCCGAAATCAAATTCATTGACATTAACGAAAGGTTTCGTTATGGAGTCACAACATGTTGGAAGCGCAGCGCCTGACTATCACCAGTAAAAACAAAATGATATTTTAGGCTTAATAATGACAGGAATGTTGCATGAAAAAGGCTTTTAAATAAGGAGTAAATTACTATTCAAATTTAATGTTAGTAGTTTGCCGAGTGTAATCACATCGTAGGTGTAATTTTACCGTAAACGATCTGGGAATAAAAGCACACACACACACACACACACACATATATATATATATATATTTATTTATTTGCAGATATATATATATATATATATATGAAACGATTCCACTCGCATCATATAAACATGTTGATCTTAAGCACCAGCATACCCGCATTATGTACTCAAAGAAGAAATCATGGTTTTTTGCAGTCGTACAATCGTGATGGAAGAGTGGAAGGTCAGGCTGTCGTCCATTGGAATGTTTTCCGAAGCATAATAATCGAAGCCTATAGATGCATCAAAACGTTTATTAATCGACCATATAATGCACCAAATTCCACTAGTTATAGGTGATCCATGTGCGGGCAGTTGCTACGTAGAAAATGTACCACTAGATGTTACGAATTAGTACAAATGACGAAGATTCAGGAAAAAAAAAAGCACTCCAGGTGGCGTGGTTTAATTAAGCAACTCATTAATCGTCAAACTCCCTCCTCTCCTAGCCCATGCAACGGGTTATATACTTGCGAAAACTGCATGCGTATGAATATAATACACGATAAATGACAAATCCCGTACAAGGAGCCGGAAAGACGCAATAAGAGCAGAATACGTTAGGAGTTGCTCCAGGGGGAAGGGGGAAAGGCACGCGTGACGACGATGCGATCTGTTTAGCTTCGGCGTCAGAATTATTGCACAAACAAAGGCTGGCGGGATTTGAAAGGAGTTGTGGGAAAAAAGAACATTATCGAATAATTCTATTAAAAAACATTCGAAAGAAAAATAATTTATTTTTAGAATAAAATGAAAAAAGTAATTTAATGGGTTTTATGAGATGAGGCGAATGGATTAAGGTTTTTAGACTAATAAAAGAATACGCAGTTTTAAATGCATGAAATAAAAGACAAAAGATATTAAGATATTATTAAAGATAGGTAAAAAAGGAAAAATGTTAAGAATGTGGAATAGTTTTACTAAGATAAAAGGGCGAAAATTTTTATTGTTACACACACATATATATATATATATATGCTGGCTGTGCATTTTAAAAAGTAGAATGCACGTTATACATGGTTCGCACGGGTCCTTGAATTTCCAGACTAAGATATTCTTCGGTACCAGTATTTTTTAAATAGAAAATATATCCTTAAATAAGGCGAAATTTCGTTCGTTTAAACTAAAATTATTTTTCTACAAAAAATACTGGTATTTGGCCTTGAAAATAACGGTACCCGTACGAAACCTGTTATAAGACTTTATAAGGTTTTACTTGCTTTAACATACAGTGTGTCTACTATCAGTTAATCGCATTAGGGATGCCTGTTAATGCCTTAGAAGAAACGAAAATTATCTCATAAGAAATGCGATATTTATGATAGTTTAACACTTTCATGTGCAGAAGAATTCTGATCGTAAAATGATGAAATAATTGATTGACACCAGAATATTCAAACGGATTTCTTTTAAAATAAAACCCACTATCTTGCACTTTCATTAGAAGAGCAAAATGTTAATTAAATATTCTTGGTGCCACTTATCACTTTTGGAATTAAAATTATGTGGCTAGACCGTCTAATCACCGCCCTTGAAAGGGTTAATATGTTTACACTCATGTAATATATATAATTGGCCGGATAAATATCTGGGATACGTGTCTATGATGCACATCGCTTTTTATTTCACATATATAAAATTTAGCAGTCGAACTTCCTTTTACGATGTTCCTATTTAACCCCTTGGGGACGAGCGACACGTATACGTGCCGGAAATAGGCCTAAGGATCCTCTCTTATCCTCACCAGTAAAATTTTACTGTAAAATTTGCCTTATTTAATCGATCATTTTCCCGATTTGAATAGGCACAAACTTCTGTTTTTTAAAACCGGTAGCAAAGTAATAAACATTTCGTAAAAGGCTCCCGTCGCGAAGGGGTTAACAAAGTTTTCTACTTAACTCTTTGTAAATCAACAACTCCGAAAAATTCTTACACAGATATTAAAATGACTTTAAGCATGGAAAAAAAAATTCAGAACAGAAAAATAAAATTTTATTCTGAAAAATCGGTTTGTTGCATATCTGCAACATCTTGTCAAATGGCACAAAAACTGAAAATATTTAAATTTTTAATTTACATGAATATTTTTGAAACAATTGTTAGTTTTGTTGTAGCAAAGTCCCACACCACATTCTCACAAACTGTTTGGGTAAAGCCTTTACAATCGGGGTATTTACAACATATCCTTTTTTCTGCCCAATATGGCCAGTGCCCAATTTCGACTAAGCGCACTTGTTTTGGTGGAATATGTTGAGTAGGCCCTTTATGCTTTTTATGTTGAATTCTTTTCCTACGTGATTTTCTCTTTTTTGCTAGCTTTGGACTTGATATTAATTTTACAGTGGGTTTCAGCAACTTCAAGGCGAAAGTCAGCGGAATTCAGCATCTTTTTAGATTTTTGTTTCTCTTCATGGACGCATTTGTATAATAACCAAGCATTAGACATAATTAAATCCAAAAAATAATAGAAAATACGAATAGGCGATCATTTGTTTCTCAATAATATCTTTAGTCTTCCCATAATGCTGTTTATTAAATCTACTCCCATGTGTATGCTATAATCAGATACAACTAAAGGTCGGTCAATATCATTGTAAATTTTTATAGATTTGTCATACATTCGAACTTTTGATTTAGGTTCTTCACCAGCAAAGGATGATTCTAAATGAACGACTTTGATGTCTTTCCATGATGTTTTTGAAACATCCAGCCCTTCAACTGTTGCACAATATTCAGTAGATGATACGCGGTTTTTTTTTATCATATCTTTGCCGTTAGGTAACTCTCAGTTAGGTATAGGATTTCTTCTTATTGTTCCTAAGCTTAGAATACCCCCCCCCCCCCTTTGCCAAATATGCAATCAAAGGGATTGATGTGAAAAAATTGTCAAAATATATGGGACATTCTCACAATCTTTTGACTTTTATGGAAAAAAATCTGGCGTAATTAAACTTGCTAAAATAACATTTTAATCTGATAGACGAATGCCTTAATGATTCAACATAAAGAAAAAATGGTTAGCAGCGAAATTTGTTTTATTTAACTGAGGTTTATGTTAAACTTATGTTATGGAAAATTAAACTTTGCGAGTTTAATTTTCCTTACCATTTTACCACTAAAACTTTTTATTTCCTTCGAAATTTTCTCTTATAATGAATTTGCATAGTTCCCACGGAATATTCAAATAAGAAATAATAACAACGTAGTATTTTTAGTACAAAATTTTGGTATAAAATTGTCTTAAAGGGATATTAAAGAAGTGACGGTCAGGTAAAAAAAAGGGAACAGTATAGGAAAAAAGGGACGAAATGAGAAAAAATGGGACGGTAAGGATGGAACGGTAAGGAATATTACACCTATTTTAGGCAAATCATGTTAAAACTAAGTGATAGGCATAATTGTTAGAAAATGCTCTTTTGTTTTCAAGAACATCCACCAGATGGCAGCCTCAATCATTTTTTTTATTTGATCTACTGTGACAGACACTCAGTTCAGTTAGTGTTGCTCCTTCACTTATAGCAGTTGGCAGCAAAATGCTGCTTGATTAAAAAATCCAATAATATTCCAAAGGAATATAATATGTTAAAAAAAAAACTGCAACAAGCCATAGTTGAAAGTATTTCTTTGTGTTTGTAAATAGTCTTATACATCTGTTTTGTTTTATTGTGAAATGTGATCCGTATTTTGACCAGCATATATATTATTCTAGTGTATTCAATCTTCTAATAAATGTTCTTTGTTCATCTAAAGAAGAGTATATTTCCATTGAAACACGTCAAAACATAAAGGTAAAACTTTTAACTTTTTTTTATTGTTTACCTATTGAGGAATTTCGTATTCATGCCTTCCATATGGAATAACATTCCAACAGTCGATTATGAGACTGAAGTTATCTCAATTTTAAATATAGTAATATAAAAGAAGAAAATATAATATAATTAAATTCAAAGAAATAATTATTTTCTGAATATTGTATTTGTCACAAGTGAATGATATAAAAGAAAATTCAAAGAATTGTTCTTATTTTGAAACCAAAAGTATTGTGTATTGATAAGAAAAGAAATTATTTTGATTTTTATTTTGCCAGTTTCTTATTGAAATTTTATTATATAAGTTGCAAATGTAAATTTATGTTTTAAACAAACAATTGAACATTTAAGAACAGTTTTTCTGAAATCAAAAGTAACTTCAAAAATTGTTCTCAAGAATTTTATTTTGTTCTTATTTCATCATTAGCATTATATTTGAGTTTATAATTGTTGTTTTGATGTATTAATAAGGTAAAAAGTTTTATTTTCTGTGAAATAAGCAAATATTATTATATCATAATGTCTAGTATTAAAGAATCTCATTATGTTGATAAATTAACTGATGACAACTATTCAGTTTGGAAGTTTAAAATAGAGCAATTGTTAATCAAAGAAGGTCTGTATGATGTTGTATTTGAACCTAAAAAGGAAAATGATGATAATTGGGTAAAAAATGATAGAAATGCTAGGGCATTAATTTGTTTAAATATCTCAGATTCACAAATTGTTCATGTCAGACATGCTAAAAGTGCTAAAGAGACATATGATCAATTGAAATCTGTTCATGAAAGAGTAAATTTAACAAATAAACTTTATCTTCTTAGGAAGCTGTATTCCATTAAATATAATGAAAGTATTAAAATGCAGGATCATATTAATTCTGTCTTAGAATTAGCAGAAAAATTAAGAAGTATAGGTGAAGTAATACAAGATGATAATTTAATAGCTATTTTGCTCTGTTCCTTACCAAATTCTTATAGTACCTTTATAACTGCTATTGAAAGTAAATATGAAACAGATTTATCATTAAAATATGTTCAAAACAAATTAATTGATGAGTATCTTAGAAGAGTTGAAACTAAACAAATTTCAACAAAATTTGAATCTATTGCTTTAAAGGGTAATAGGGATAAACCAAAGCATTTGAATAAGCAAAAATTTTGTTCTCATTGCAAAAAGAATAATCACAACCGTGAAGATTGTTTTCACTTAAAGGGTAATAATACTAACAAAACAAAACCAAATTTCACCCAAGATAGATCATGTCAACAGTTTAAAAAACCAAACAATTTCTCTGCCTCTACTGCTAGTCAAAATGAAAATCTATTAGATTCTCAAAACTATCATGAATTAATGGAAGAATCAAATTCTTCGAGTTTTGTTATGAAATCTCAACAAAATGGAAATAAAAACAAAAATTTGTCTTTTGTTATTGATTCAGGTGCATCTGTTCATTTAGCTAATTCCTTGGAACTGTTCTCAGAATTAAAAAGTTCGAATAAAGATACAATTACAATTGCTAATGGAACTAAATTAACTGCAAAGGGAAAGGGTAAATGTACTTTTAATATTGAAACACTTAATGGTCAAACAAATAGAGTTACATTGGATCATGTGCTTTATGTTCCCGAGTTGGATAGTAATTTATTATCTGTCCAGTCTTGTACTGAGAAAGGTTTTGTTGTAACATTTAAAGATGATATATGTTTAATTAAGAAGGGCAACATCTTAGTTGCAGATACAAAAGCTGATGAGGGGTTATACAGATTAAAAATAATACCTACAAATGAAAAGGTATATAGTGCTTCAGAAATATTACCCGTTTGTTCTAATGTTAACTGCATTCTAAAATGGCACCAAAGGCTGGGCCATAGAAACTTTGAATCCATCAAGAAAATTCAAAAGGATGATTTAGCTTTAGGTATTACTGTGAATAATTGTTCTCATAATACTGAATGTTCAAGTTGCATAAAAGCTAAGTTAACAGAAAAATCATTTCCAGAAGAAACGCAATACAGAAGTAAAAAACCACTTGATTTGATATACAGCGACGTATGCGGTCCTGCAGAAACAAAAAGTATGGGATCAAAAAGATATTTCGTTACATTTATTGATGATTACTCTCGTTATACACAAGTATATTTTATTTCTTCTAAAGATGAAGTATATGATAAATTAACACTAGAACGGCGGGAAATTTTGCTCAAGATTTATAAAAATATTTCACATCAGAATTTTTATTTAGAACTATTTAACTTATTTATTTAAGGTATTTTTGTTCAGCATAGATTAATCTTATATTATAAAACAAATTCTGGTTCGAATCGAAATGTTTTCATTCGGTAAGTGTCAAAATGACCCCTCGCCGCCGTTCTAGTGTTAAAAGAGTATGTTGCATCAACAACAAATAAATTTAGATTGAAGATTAAATCCTTGCGTAGTGACAATGGAACAGAATATTGCAACGAATCTGTCAAAGACTACCTTAAAAACTTGGGAATAAATCATGAAACAACGACGCCATATTCACCGTCCCAAAATGGAGTCGCAGAAAGAAAGAATCGCTCGCTTATTGAAATGAGTAAAGCGATGCTTATAAATGCTAAATTGCCAAAAACATTCTGGGCAGAAACCATAGCTACAGCAGCCTACTTACAAAATAGACTACCCACAAAATCAACTGAAAAGACACCATATGAACTGTGGAATGGGCATAAGCCAAATTTGAGTCACCTTAAAGTATTTGGATGCAAAGCATATGTGTATGTTCATAAACAGAAGAGACAAAAATTTGACGAAAAGGCCACTGAAGGAGTCTTTGTTGGTTACGATTTAAGAAGCAAAGGATACCGAATTTATATAGGCGGTAGAAAAATAGTGATAAGCAGAACAGTGAAGTTTTTTGAAAATATGAACTGTGAAAATGTCTTTAAAGAAAATCCTGAAGAGCGAATCTCAGATTTAATGCATTTCAATTTTTCAGAAGAAAATCTTGAAAATGATAGTAAAGCTATCCGAATAGAAAATATTGCAGAAGAAATATAAAAATGGATGAAAAATCAGTAGATAGCCCAACAACTGAAGAAAGTGAAGATAATTTCCAGAGAAGAATATCTAACAGAGAGACTAAAGGAATTCTACCAGAAAGATATTCTTATAAAACTGAAGACAGTTATTCCAGAAATCAAGATCCTGAACTTTTATAGATGTTTTACAATTACCAGTAAAAGATCAACAGAAATGGTTTCAAGCTATGAAGGAAGAATTTAACTCTTTAAACGAAAATGAAGTATTTGAGCTTGTTACTTTACCCAAAGGAAAGCACGCCATTGGCTGTAAATGGGTTTACAAAACAAAACATAATGAAAATGGAGAAGCAATAAAATGCAAAGCACGATTAGTTGCCAAAGGTTTCGCTCAAAAATTAGGCACTGATTATGATGAAACCTTCTCTCCTGTCGTCAAACATACAACTATTAGAGCTTTTCTGACCTGGGCAGCTTATCATAAAGCCAGAGTATTTCAAGTAGATGTTAAAACAGCCTTTCTACATGGTAAACTAGATAATGAAGAATTATACATGCATCAACCAGAAGGCTTTCATGATGAAGAAAATAAAGACAAAGTCTATAAATTAAAAAAGGCTATATATGGTCTTAAACAAGCCGCCAAGTGCTGGAATGAAGAAATAGAGAATACTCTAAAGGCATATGGATTTAAACAAAGTGAAGCTGATCCATGTTTGTTCATAAAAGAAAAATCAAAGAAGACAATTCATCTCATACTGTATGTAGATGATATGCTGATGACCTCAGAAGATGAAAATGAAGTTAATGAAGTAATAAATTAAAGAAATCTTATCCCATAACATCACTAGGAGAAGCAAAATACTTCTTAGGTATAGAAATTTACAGAAAAGAAGATGGAAGTTATTTACTTTCACAAAGAAGTAAAATAACTCAATTAGTTAAGGATTTTCAGCTTGAAGAAGCCAAACCAACTTATACCCCAATGGAAACTAACTATTATAGTTTAGATAAAGAAGAAAATCTTTTATCATGTAATGATAATTATAGACAAGCTATAGGAAGTCTTTTATATATTTCCTCATGCACAAGACCTGATATTACCGCTCCTACACACATACTAAGTCGAAGATGCAATAATCCAAGACAAAAGGACTGGAATGCTGTTAAGAGGGTAATAAGATACTTAAAAACAACGAAAGACCTTGATCTCCACATTTCTTCAAAAGAATATCCTAATATAGTTGCATACTCGGATGCAGACTGGGGTCAAGATGCTACAGACAGAAAATCCACCTCAGGAAATGTAATCTTCTTAGGCAATAGCTGCATTTCTTGGTTCTCACGAAAACAATCATGTGTGACATTATCGTCAGCAGAAGCTGAATATGTGGCACTGTCACAAGGAACTCAAGAGGTGCTATGGATCTTAAAATTATGTAAAGATCTCAATTTACAACAACATTTTCCCATTAGAATTTTTGAGGATAACCAATCTACAATTAAATTGGTTGAAAGTGAAAAATTTAAATCTCGCACTAAGCATATTGATACAAAGTATCATTACATACGAGATTTAAAAACGAAAAATGTTATAGATGTCAAATATCTATCAACAAATGAAATGATAGCAGATATAATGACGAAGCCGTTGCCAAAGGCCAAATTTGAACTTTGTAGAAACCTTATCCACCTGGTGTCAGATTCTATCACAAAACGGGAGAGATGTTAGAAAATGCTCTTTTGTTTTCAAGAACGTCCACCAGATGGCAGCATCAATCATTTTTTTATTTGATCTACTGTGACAGACACTCAGTTCAGTTAGTGTTGCTCCTTCCCTTATAGCAGTTGGCAGCAAAATGCTGCTTGATTAAAAAATCCAATAATATTCCAAAGGAATATAATATGTTAAAAACTAGTATGTTGTGGCCATCACAAAACTTTCTTCTATATAAATCACGTCAATTAAATCGTTTAAATAGTACCAATTCATATCACAATATATCTGAATTTGAAGTTTGGTGAAAATTCGTGCATTAGTTCTTGTATAGAGCTATAGCGGAAATTCTGAAAAATGTAGTATAGCAGCGCAACCTGTTGAGCGATTTACACCAAAACATAAACAGCACTAATTGATATCAAGGTATACCTGAATCTGAAGTTTGATGAAAATTCATGCATTAGTTATTGAGATACAGCTGTGGCGGAAATTCTGAAAAATGCAGCATAGCAGCGCCACCTGTTCAGCGATTTGCACCAAAACATAAACAGCACTAATTCATATCATGGTATACCTGAATCTGAAGTTTGTTGAAAATCCAAGAATTGAGATAGAGATATTGCGGAAATTGCAAAAAATGCCCAATAGCAGCGCCACCTGTTGAGCGATTTACACCAAAATATATAAAATGTCTATTCATGTCAAGGACTAACTGAATCTGAAGTTTCATGAAAATCCGTGCATTAGTTCTTGAGATAGAGCCATTGCGGAAATCGTAAAAAATCCAGCATAGCAGCGCCACCTGTTGAGCGATTTACACCAACACGTAATCAGCATCTAGTCATATCAAGGACTAACTGACTCTGAAGTTTCATGAAAATCCGTGCATTAGTTCTTGAGATAGAGCCATTTCGGAAATCGTAAAAAAGGCAGCATAACAGCGCCACCTGTTGAGCGATTTGCACCAAAATCTCTAAATTGTCTATTCATGTCAAGGACTAACTGAATCTGAAGTTTCATGAAAATCCGTGCATTAGTTCTTGAGATAGAGCCATTGCGGAAATCGTAAAAAAGGCAGCATAGCAGCGCCACCTGTTGAGCGATTTGCACCAAAATCTAATCAGCATCAATTTGTATCAGGGGCTAACGGAATATGAATTTTTGTTAAATTCCGTGCATTAGTTCTTGAGATAGAGCGCCCACAAAATTTGTGTCACATACACACAGACAGACAGACAGACAGACAGACAGACAGACTCACAGAGTCACAGACAGACATTTTGTAAAAACATGTTTTTTGGAATTTCTGACCCCTAAAACGTGTAAATCCGTCGAAAACCGGAATTCGAAAATTTTCATGAATCCAATACTTTTTTCTTGTAAAGATAGAAGAAAGTAAAAAAACTGCAACAAGCCATAGTTCAAAGTATTTCTTTGTGTTTGTAAATAGTCTTATACATCTGTTTTGTTTTATTGTGAAATGTGATCCGTATTTTGACCAGCATATATATTATTCTAGTGTATTCAATCTTCTAATAAATGTTCTTTGTTCATCTAAAGAAGAGTATATTTCCATTGAAACACATCAAAACATAAAGGTAAAACTTTTAACTTTTTTTTATTGTTTACCTATTGAGGAATTTCGTATTCATGCCTTCCATATGGAATAACATTCCAATAATAATGTTCATTCATTTTTTTAGAAAAAGTTGCTAACATTGGATTATTATTATTATTTTTTTTTTAATTTACCTCGAAAAGTGCAGGAATAAACCTTGGCGACGGTAAGACTACCAATAAAGCCACGATCTTGAAATTGATATTTAAATGCTGATTTAAATTCTGCAGTAAATTTCCTGTCAAAGAATTTTAGACATTCTTTCTCTAGCGTACTTCTGCATGAGAAAAAACTTAAAAAAAATTCTGAGGCTGCATCTGAAGTGATTTTCTGTATAAGTTTAGCAAGAGGTAAGGATGAAAAACCCAGGGACAGAGTTCAAAAAATAACATCACCCGTAAAAATGTGTGCATGTTCAATTTTTGCTACATATTTATATAAAACAATTGTCCCAGTTTGTGAAAAAAATTACATCAAATTACTTTTATTGAAACAATTTTATACAGAGAGCTCCAAATTTAAAAATCAGCATCAGGGACACAGGACGGTATAGGAGTTTTTCTGGTATTTGGACCCCCAAAATCGTCCAAAACTTATTTATCTCGTTAATATTGTTATGCAATCATGTAATGGGATATTCCCCAATATAGAAAAAAAAGTGTATTAAAATAAAAATATTATTCAGGGACATGAAAGTGAAAAGTTTGTGAGATTGCCCCCTATTCTGTAGTTCTTTCGTCTTGGAATGATTCTTGCTAAACGCATTACATGGTTGGATGCTAAACCAAGATCTAGATCCTCTGACTTTATAACATTTTCTTTGCAGGAATCTGGATCGATTTTATAGATAAATTCAGATGCACCATTCAAAACATGAATTTTATACTCCCATTTATGTGGTTTGTTCGGATTGTATCGAGTCATAAAATTACGAGATTTTTTTTTTTTTTTTTTTTTTTTTTTTTTTTTTTAAACAAATTTGTTCACCTACACATAAATGCTGCTCAAGAGGAATTTTTTCCAGGTTTTCGTTTATTTTTTCTAGAACAGGTCTGATTTGGAAAGTCTATTACTATGACGGTTGGAATAAGGAAGGTTTTGAGTATTATCATTGAAATGAGGTAATTGCCATAATTGTTCAAACTAATTCAGAGACATTAGATCCTTGAATAAATGGCACACTTATAGAACTAGCACAGTAATTTCTTACTCTTGGAAGATGAATTACAGACATATAGTAAGTAATGCCAACAAATTGGCGAATATCTAAGGTAGTGACATTAAATGTTGTACTTGGATTTTTCTGAATGCTATACAAGTTCGTTTCATTCTTAACAATAGAACTACCGGAAATTTGAGTAAAGTTTTATAAAAATATTTCACACCAGAATTTTGATTTAAAACAGTTTAACTGTAATATTTAACATTTTTCTTCGTTGTATCTTTTAAACTTATTTCATAATCAAATTTCTGGTTTGAGCCGAAACATATTCATATGGTCGCCATCAAAATGAAAGCTCTCAATAGTTCTAGTGTTAACCCCTTAATTCTCGCTCCCGAGATATTCTCGGGCTGCGTTTTTTATTCAGATTATTTGATTCCCACCAGTTTTATAAAATAGTGTAATTACTTTATTACGGTATCATTTTAACTGTCATTAAATAAGGTGAATATTTCTTTTTCAAAAAAGTGGTGCCGATAAGCAATTTGAATTTTTAAACCGTAATTTAATTCGACCGTGAAGGGGTTAATCATTTCAAATGTTTCATCCGAAAAGAGGAATGAAAAAAAAATTGATAAGGTGTATCTAGTTCTAAAATGTCCTGTTGTAATGTACAATCATCTGAGAATGATAGTTGCTGGTGATTCAAAATCAAATTTTTTTTTCCATAAAATGTCTTTTTTTTTCCCCTGACTTTTTGAAATACTGACAGATGGGCTAGAATCACTGTTGAAGTAACGAGGAATACAAACTGAGGATCCAGAAATACTGTCATTTGAAGATGAAGCACTTAGAGGAGTACAAGAAACCTTGGCTGATGTACTGGGAACATTTGAAGAAACAATTTCTTCACTTCCATCAACTGAATATGTTTCATTAAAGCCAAGTGGTACAAAATTTGGATCTGTTAAGATATATCATCGTCAGATATATCGATTTAATCCTCACTATCACTGTTTCTCACCAAATATCCCATTTTTTCACATTTCACACCTCTACATCCAAATGCCATCCGAAGAAATAAAATGGGGGAGGGGGGGGGGGATATTAGAAGGGAAGAAGTGGCGCGTTGTTGCAGATCTGCAACAAACAAAAGTTTACGTTTATCTTATGCATATTATAAATTTCTTAGCTCGAAAATGGTCTTTAAATAAAGAATTTAAACTTATGTTTGTAAATAATATACTTCTAGACGTATGCAGACTTTTTTTTTAACTCGTGTAGCTTATCAAGCGATAAATCAAAGTTTGGTGCAAAAAAAAAAAATAATAATATCGTCTTCCGTTGCGGATTTAATGAAATAATTATGTTAATAGCAGGGTAAGAGAATTACAAGAATCAACAAAATTGTCTTTTTAAATTCACTGTCGAAATAACATTGACTTTTTTGGTATGTTGCAGATCTGCAACACGCTGATACAAAGGGTTAACGAAATTTTCTTCTGAATCTTGACTTTCAACACCATTAACATGCAAATTAATCTCCATATTAAGAAAATTATATTCTATGTAGCAAAGTTTTTTGCACTTTCGTGCGTGTAAAACATTCACACGGAGAGGTTGTTGTTGCGAAGTTCGTATGAATTTATTTCAGCGGATTGTACGAAAAGGAAATTATTTATTTATTTAACCCTTTCCATTCAAACGAAGAAATGCTAAAAATCTAAAGTACCATAAGAAGGAAATTCCAGTTTCACGACAATGTTACAAATGAATTGTTCGGGTACTTACAAAAGTCCGAAAATTTTTATGAACAATGTACTTTTCATAAGCAATCTTTGCAAAGTAACTTTACAAACTTTTTTAAAGTTAAGAAGTTCGAATACTGGGAAAAAAAAGGGTACGCTTCGCTTCAGTTTTTGTCTACTTCTCTTTATTATGTGCTTTTTTTAGACATTATTCTAATTAAATTTTACTCATATGTCTGCATTACATAAAAAGGAAGTTACTGCTCTAATTAAAATACATTTTCCCGATATTTACACTTTATGTGTATTCTTCATTTTATGCATGTGTATTTTATTATACAAATTTCCTAAATTTGAGTTGATTTTTATTTAACGAATTTTCTTCATAACGAAGTGTTTAGGTGTAACGATGTGACTTCGTTAAAACGAAGTTTCACTGTATATATATTTATACAGAGTGTACATTTTAAAAAGTAGAATGCACGTTTTAAGATTTTATAAGGTTTTACTTGCTTTACCATAAAGTGTTTCTACTATCAGTTAATAAAATGAGGGAGAACAAATGTTAGAAGAAACGAAAATTATTTAAAGAGAAAGGCGATATTTGCGAAATCGAAATTATTGCAATTTTTGCTATGAATTCTGATGACGACTCAGTGAAGGAGTTGAAACATGTCAATACAGGTTTTTATTAGCCCCCGGGAGGTATGCTATTTCTTTCTCCCAGCTTATTTTATCTCCAAAAATAACGTTAGCTTACAGAAGGCAGCAATAAACAAAGCAGATATATTAGTGTGCGATTAAATACTCGATAGCAATTTTTTTAATTTCTAAGCATCGCACATTTTAAATTTTTATACCGTCGTATTGGAAAAAAAAAGTACATTTAAATGCAATTTGTTTGAAAACTGTATCTCCATTTATTTTTGAAATATTAATTTTTTTGTAGTTTTCAGCACCATTTGTTTGATTTTGGCAACTCACGTACTCCATTTATATAGAAAGTAAAAGAAAAATAGTTGAAAAATAGCAATTATATCTTTTTGTTGCCCTTTTCTCATAACAATCGAAAGAAAATGTAATTAAAATACGTGCTATTTTGGAAAAATATAAACGAATAATTTCGTTAAAACATGGAGCTATTATAAATTATATTTAATTTTAAGTGTCTGTAGAAGCTTTCAGTGTGACTTCAGTCATGACGTTTTGGTTGGAAACTGACTCCAAAGAAACGGTTGCTATGCGTCATTTCTTTTTAGATATAAATTGTGGAAAATGTTACCAGTACATATCTAGTATTAAAACACTTAGATGTGAGATATAGATATAAGATATAGCTGCAACATACAAACAAAATAGAAAATACAACATAGCAACCATTTGTCAGTTTCCTACCAAAACGTCATGACTGACGTCACGACTGAAATCGTCTATATTAATGTTACAAATAAATGAATGCCTATGAATTATTAGGTAGCCGTTTTTTTGTCAACTTTCTTTAATGACGGCATCTTTTTGCTGCATTTGTGTATTATTTTGCGATAGTGACATCCTTATGCATGCTTTACTGTAGATGTTTAAGAGTGGATCGTAAATGTGGAATTCTTAAGTGGATGCGAATGACGTTATTTTAGATAAAATAAAAGTGTGTGATTTAAATCTTAAAATTGAAATAGGTTTTGTACTATTTATATATACGTATATTTTTTGTCATCGGGAGCGACACTAAATTCTGAAAAAGCAGAATTCCTGTTTTCTAGTTATACTTTTAATGTGTTTTTAGTAACGTCTTTTAAGCAAATAAATATTTTAATATGTGTTTTGACCTTTCCGTTTGGAATATACATTGTGATATCATCATTCAAATGAAGACAGTAATGTGGATTAATTTATATAACAATATGCAACCCCTGTTACTTGTATTCAACATTACAGCCAAGTTTTTCAGCACCCTGTGCTAAATATATTTTTAAATGGTCAAATAGTTTTAGTGTATTGAAAGAAGCTAGGTCTTTTGATGTTTTGGGAACATTTTTTAACTCTTTGAGGGGCAAGCAATAATACCTCTGTAATTTTGAATTTTCACCGAAATAATCGTCAGATTTTATTTAAAAATAATGAAAAGCAATTTTTCAATATTTCCCTTCCCCCAAGTTAAAAATATAAAAGTACAAATCTTGTTTCAATTTGGTCGGATCGCCCCTCAAGGGTTTAAGTGCTACTCATATACAACAAGAAAAATATAGAGAAAAGTTGCGAGTAACAGAAATTACATATGTAGTAACAGAGGTTACATTTTTGTAACAGAAGTTACATTGAGCAACACAAATTAGAGACTAGAAGTGTATTTACATTAATCTAAAAACGATGGCACCACTGAAACAGGATTTTTATTATGCATATGAATTTTAAACTAGATTTTTGTTAATTTATCTAAGTCTGTCATAAATATGTAGTAAAATAAGTTACAGCTAACATTTGTTACATTTAATAACAACAAAAATCTGTATTTTGTATAGTTTTATAAAAATATGTAAACATTGCATTTATTTAAATTAAATTAACTTAATTTCATATAATAAAAATAAAACTTTAATTAAAATGGCAATATTTAAATTTAAAATTTATGTAACAAAGTTTACAAACAGAAAACACACTATTATGGAATTCAGATGTTTCAGCTTACTGACCATATGTGCGTAGAACAAATTCAAAATGGTTGCAACATACCTTTTCTAATATTTTTACCTACAAGTAAGCGCAGTAGTAACCTCTGTTTGGGGACAATAGAAGTCATTTCTTTGGTAAGAAAATTTACAGTAACAGAGGTTACAATTTCAATGTACAAAATTTAAACTTAAAAAAAAGAAAAAATAATAAATATTCTAATGTTTCGGTCCAACTAGTTAAAATACTAGGCTTTATGATTACATAAAACCAGTTAAAAACGTGATTTTAAATATAAATAGCTAAAAACTTAAATTGAAAACTATACTTACAGTTATCTAGACAGACTGTTTAGTTATTAAAAATGAATAAAAATGGATAATTTTAATTAAAAAAATATATCTTTTTAAACATTATTTTCTAATGAAATCCTTACTAATTATTTTAATGCAAACAAAAAGAAAATAAAAATAGTTGATTTGTATTTTAAACAGAAAAAAAATTCTAATTGTGTACATAAAAAGGATAAAATTTTTTTGTTTTACCCATATATTCGTGTCTGGCTACCAAAGTATTAAAAACATAGGTTTAGGGAGTCATACCCATATTGAAATCGTAACAAGCTTTGAAATTTTCAATACAAACACCTAAGTTTCATATATAATATTTTGATTAATCACCAAATTTCGCCGGATATCAAACGGCAAGTCATTCGAAGAAGTAGTTTACTAAGTATACAGATATAGAATTTAGGCCCCCTAATGTTAATTTCATTTTTAATAGTTGAACACACATTGCAAAGCGCGTAGCTTCTTAAGCATAATTCAAAGACAACTTGGGGCAATATGCTTTTATTTTTTGGACCGAACCATTCTTGCGTTGGGTGGGTTGGCTCACTTTCATTTGACTCGCACTATAAAAATAATTATAAATCTTTACATTTCGGTATTCCATATCTTCTCTTTTTACCTTTACATTTGGTTATTTTTGTATCCACAATTTTTTGAAAAGGAAATTAAAAAATTCACCAGATATGAGAATATAATTTCTATCTCTAGCAATGACGTCAGAATATAGAACTTTTTAATTCAAAAAATCTACCATTTTTTGACTCAGTAACTCAGTAGTATTCGCTTTATTTAATCTCGGAATGTCTGTTATTATATACAGTGAAGATTGCCATTTTGAAATAATGGCAGATATTTTGAATAAAAATTCTTTAAATTGGAAACACTGCAGTCACGATTAGTACATAGTGTATTTTCTGCTGAATAAAACATACGGAAAATGCATTTAATGTTTAACAAGAAATGAATTAACCCCTTGACGGTCCCAATACATTACAATTTAAAAATTGAAATTGCTTATTGGCACCACTCTTTTGAAAAAGAAACATTCCCCTTATTAAATGACAGGTAAAATGATACCATAATAAAGCCAATTACACTATTTTATAAAACTGGTGGAAATCAAACAATCTGAATAAAAGACACAACCCGTGAATACCACGGGAGCGAGAATTAACCCTTTCGAGGGCGGTGTCCTTAAAAAAGGACACATAATTTTTACTCCAAAACTGACAAATAGCACCAAGAATATTTAATTAAAATTTTCCTTTTGTAATATACGTGAAAATAAGAAAGATTACATTTTTTAATAAATTCGTTTATAAACTCTGGTGTCAGTCCATTATTTCACCAGTTTATACACAAATTTACTCCGCGCCGTAAAGGGTTATGGGGTTATAGGAAATTATCATCAGATGATTTCGAATATTAGCAACGAACTCTTTTTTTCGTCATGTCCAGGTCAAGCAACACAAAAACCAGAATTTTCTCTCCCTGACTGTTATTCTTCTCCTTATCAATATGAACGTATTTGCGTTAAGTTATTTTTTATAAATATCGATTTGTGTATGTATATGAGTAAATAAAGAATAAATAAATGAACGGTAGGGTGGAATAGAGTAGAAAGCTGTGTTTATTGCAAGTTTTTTTTTTCTTTTGAAAATGACAATATAATAAACAGTCTGTAATAATACCTTGAAGGGCGGTGCGATATAATATATCCCACTTAAATGTTATTCCAAAATGCCACATTCATACCAAAAGTTTAATGTAACATTTTGCTTTAATAATGTAGTTGAAAAAAAAAGGCTTTTACTTATTTCTAGATAAAATTGTTTACCAATCCTGCTGCCAGTTAATCATTTCAACCATTTAGTAACATATGTACATTGCCCCTGAAAGAGTTAAATGGCTCTACGCTATGTTTCCTATCACAGGAAATAGGCCTACATATGCTCAGCTTGATTTTTCAGTAAGGGTTGCAACGATTTTACATTAACCGATTTTTATCGTTAGCATGCATTTCAAGAACTTTTTTTTAGTTAGAATTTAAAAATTGCTACCAGAAATTCTCAAAAGTATTTGCTCTGAATTTAATATTAGATGTTTCGTAATTTCATAAAGCAAAATTTCTTCTTTAGGAATTTCCGGTGTGACTTCGAAATAAAAAAAAAATCTAAAAGGGATTCATATATTTATGACCTAATGATGCAAATTGTTTCAGAATCTCTCTGCTATGCCGTGTATTTTTAAAAATAAACTCCGAAGGAATGCAGCTGTCATTTAATTATAAAAGAAGAAGGCCGAGCTGTCAACTCTTAATAATATAACTTCGACAATATAACAACAATATAACTTCGGAATTTAAAAAAAATAAAATCCTGAAAGGGTCTTATGTATTTATGGCCTAATGATGCAAATTGTTTGAGAATCTCTCTGCTGTGCCGTATATTTAAAAAAAAATAAAATTCGAAGGAATGCAGCTGTCATTTAATTATAAAAGAAGAAGGCCGGGCTGTCAACTCTTAATATATGACTTCGGAATTTTTCAAAAAATAAAAAAATACTGAGAGGGTCTTATGTATTTATGGCCTAATGATGCAAATTGTTTGAGAATCTCTCTGCTATGCCGAATATTTTTTAAAATAAAATCCGAAGGAATACAGCTATCATTTAATTACAAAAGAAGAGGGTAGAGCTCTCAACTGTTAATATATGACTTCAGAATTTAAAAAAAAAATCCTGAAAGTGAATCATATAGTTATGACCTAATGATGCAAATTGTTTGAGAATCTCTCTGCTATGCCGTGTATTTTTTAAAATAAAATCCGAAGGAATACAGCTGTCATTTAATTACAAAAGAAGAGGGTAGAGCTCTCAACTGTTAATATATGACTTCAGAATTAAAAAAAAAATCCTGAAAGTGAATCATATAGTTATGACCTAATGATGCAAATTGTTTGAGAATCTCTCTGCTATGCCGTGTATTTTTTAAAATAAAATCCGAAGGAACCAGGGTTCGCAAAAACCCGGGTTTTTTTGAAAAAACCCACCCCACATGGGTTTTTTCGGGTTTTTTCATGAAAAACCCAATTTTCCCCGGGGAAAATCGGGTTTTTTCAAATTTACAATCTATGCGATATTACGTTCTTGTATACTGCATTATTTATATATTATATATACCATACATAAAACAATACATTCTTCCCTTAAATGCAATATAATTGTAATGCTGTTTTACAAGTTATAAATTGTATAAATTATATGAATTTAAATCAATTAAGTGTCAGTGTTTCTCACAAATTAGTTTTAAATATAATAGAAGATATAAAATTGTTAATTTGCTTTAAAATCAAATAATGAATAGAATAGTAATATTTAAAATGTATAAGTAGGAAGAAAAAAAAAAGGGATAAACTAGTTGGATGTGCCAATCCCAAAACTTTCCTCTATTTCATACATGTTAATAATTCAAAATTCGTTATCACAGTGCCACATCTATGCCCATCACAAGGATTGTAAAATATAGGTTCGTTGAATTCGATGCATTTAACAAGGAGATGTAAGTATCACACTGTTTCAAACAAATCATTGAATTTTGGAACCCACCCTCTTAGATATCCACAACCAAAATTTTCAACCCGAACAGTATAAAATCAACACCTGTTGTTCAGTTCACATCCTAGTCTAATAAGGATCTATTTGCATGAAAATGAGACAGAATATTAAGTAAATTACGTGCACTAGTTTTTGAGATATAGATTTTGCAAAAATCGTAAAGAATTCAGCATACCAACACTACCTGTTATTAGGTGCAATTTACACCTAAACCTAATCAGTAACAGCTTACGTCAACGTCTAACTGAATCTGAAGTTTGATGAAAATCCATGCATTAATTCTTGTGATATTGCGGAAATCATACAAAATACAGCACAACACAGCCACTGTTGGGTTATATTAACCAAAAATTAATCAGCACCAGTTTATATCAAGGTCTAACTGAATCTAAATTTTTATTCAATTCCGGACATTAGTTCTTGAGAAAAGAGTTATTGCTGAAATCATAAAAAAATGCAGCAAAACAGTGCTACCTGTTGAGCAATATACACCAAAACTTGATAAGCAACAACTTACCTTGTAACTGAATCTGAAGTTTCATGAAAATCCGTGCATTAGTCCTTGAAATAAAGCTATTGCAAAAATTGAGATAAATGCAGCACAGCAGCACCACCTTTTGGGCAATATACACCAAAAACTAATCAGCATCAGTTTACATCAAGGTTTAACTGAATCTAAAGTTTTGTGAAATTCTATGCATTAGTTCTTGAGATAGAGCACCCACAAAATTTTTGTCACATACAGACAGATGTTTTCTAAGAAACATCAAATCGTCTTCAGGAGATTTTTAAAATGTATAAGTCCGTCGTAAACTGGAAGTCGAAATTTTTCACAAATTAAATACTTTCTTCTTGTAAAAATAGAAGAAAGTAAAAATACATATATTTTATTTTCATGAATATAATTCATTTGAATTTTTTATATAAAGATGATATGCCTTTATAATTATGTACTATGTATGTTGCCTACTATGTTCTATGTTAGTAAAGTATTTCAATGTGCTAAAATACATTTTTATTTTACCTCGGGTGTTTATCTAATGGCTTTTATACATTTTTTTTCAAAATTAACTGAAATGACTTAAATTCATTAAATGTATATGTTTAAAATTTTAAATATTTCTGAAAATTGAAAAAACCCACATTATGGGTTTTTCAGCGGGTTTTTTCAAATGTCACTGTTAAGGGGTTAAATAAGAAGGAGGCTGTCTTTGACACAGACCATGGGTTTTGTGCCGACATTTTGTACAGATTGTCACGCTCGTCCTTTTATTGCTGCAAACACAGTAAAGGATATAAGTGTTAGATTTTTTTTATATGTTCATTATGATCTAATAATACAGTTTGACTAGCTATTTTAGGTGAACAGTGTATGTATTTGATTTAACAGTTGAATTACTCGGTGGTACTTATAAGTACCGTCAGTACGCTGGGTGTTGAAAAAAACTTCTTGTTTACTTTTCGTCTGTGTAGTTATCCATCGTTTGCATCAGCTTTAAAATGTAATTACTAAAATGTAGTGTAGTAATGATTTCCTTGGCATTTTTTTCTGTTTCATTGTTATTTTTTTATAGGAAACTGAAAAAGTTGTGGCACCGGTTCGTTTTTGCTATGCTAGAAATGGCATATGTAAATTCATATATTGCATATGTGGAGATGCGAGAGAAAATGTTGTCCCTGGAATATAGACGTCGCATAACTAAAAGACTGCTAACAAAGTAAAAAAAAAGAATTAACTCTTTCAGTGCAATGCATTTTCATTTCTAAAGTGTGGAAATAAATGATTGGCACCGGAATTTGCCAATAGACTTATTTGTAAATAAGAAAAAGCCTATACTTCACATACTTATTAAATCGAAAATATTTTCTGGTGCCATTTGAAATACCTTGTGGGTTTTCTTTTCCGATATTTTAGTCATAGTGTACTCACGGTACTTTAAATAACCACTTTAATTAATTACCTCTAAATAATTAAATTTCTCATGGGTGAGTACTTTTTTTTATGTTTATCCTTTAATTTTCATTGTAGTAACCGAAAAAATACATATTGCATGAAACAAATTGCAGTAGATCATAATGCACCAGATAAAGGGTTAAAATGATGTGTTAGTAAAATACATTATTAAAATTTTTCATCAATTTAAGCTTTTTTGTGAAATGTTGGTTTCGTGTATTTTCTCCTTTTTTAAAGACAAGACAGAAACACATAACAATAAATTTCTTTAATCATTTGCTGCGAAATTTCTGAATAATTGATGTTTAACTCATTTGATTGGCATGATTTTCAGCCAACTTAGAATTCTCAGATCCATACCAATATTTCCCCAAATTAACAGATGCTGTTTTCAATGACGGGGATTTTTTATTACAAAATTGAAGACTTTCATTTGAAAATAGTGGTACAATGGAGTTATGAATAAAGAGGAGGGACATATAGTGTACTGTCTACCAGTTGCGAGTGAAGTAACTGAGGAGGTTGTCACAAGATGGTGGCTGCTTTTTTTTAAATCGGATCTTCAGTTTCTGATTACCGGCAGTACAGACATCCCACCAGTAAAATTGAATAGACAATTTCGTCTTTTTTAAGCGTCTTTTTCATGGAAAAATTTCTCAAAAATGTCGTAAAAATTTCTATTTCTATTACTGGTGTCAGTATACCTTGTAAAATTGTCAGTTTGTTTCCCTGGTTGTCACAATATGGCGGAAACGCAATAGCTAACTATCGCCAAAGTAAACTGCTACCAGTAAAAATGAAAATCTGTTTCTACTATTATTTATGACTGAAATTTTGTAATATTAAGGCGTTTAACCCTCCGTCTACCAGACGGGTCCATTGGACCCGACAGGTACATACAAAATATTCATTCAAACCAGAAATTTCTTTAAAATAAACTAAGTATATAAACCAGACAAAAATAAGGTAAATAAATAAGTTAAATAGTTTTAAATAAAAATTCTGGTGCAGAACGTTTTATTAAAACTTGAATAAAATTCCCGGTAGATCTAGGGTTAAATAAGTTGAATAGTAGTATATAAATCTACTGGCGGAAGTTTCCGCCGGCGATAAACAGCGTCTGCGATAGCGGTTACAGTTGAAGCTTCACTATTTTAAGGTTATGTCAGTTCCTCTTTACTAATAGTTCCATGAGTGGTACTAAAAAATACAGGACCAGTCATGTTTTTTGCAAATATTGTAGGTAAATGTAATGTGAAAACGATATAATTATATTTTTACCTATTTGTGAGTATCCAATATTGCACTTATTTTTTTCAGCATAAAATATAATAACGTGATTTGGTGATAGATCTTTCACTTAATTTCACCGTGTTGTTATCCAAAGGCAATATTTTTCTGAGCAATAAACAAACAATAATTAAAAATAAATCCCAGTTATGTTCTCAAAAAATACATGTCAAAAAAATACATATCATACATGTCAAAAAATACATGTTAAAAAAATACATGTCAAATGAAAGTTCCGTATATCTAAACTACAAAGAATCTCAAGTAATAAATATAGAACCACATGGGTTAACGTTTGATTTAATGCTGAAATTCTACAAATTATTTTTTAAATTTGTCATGTTTGTAATAAAATGTATTCCAAATTTGCAGCACCAGAAAAAATTATATGTTTATTATATATATACAAATTAGAAATTTAGTTGTGATAGTACTTCCCATGTGCTCTTGAAACCTCAAGTGAACGAAGTCGCCTTTTCAGGGGTATATGGTGCCTCGTAGTACAATACATATCAAATTAGAAAGCGCTCGGAGCTTCTTTATCTTTTATTCTGAAATTTAGAACAGTTATTCCTCCGCTATTTAACCCTTTGAGCTCTGGGGGATGAATTTCTTCAAAATGCCCAACTGTCACATTGGCTCCTGTATTTTGTAAACAAAAGATTCGGCTCATGAAATACACGAAAAAATGTTTTAATCTATTTTCAAATAAATTTGGCTGACTATTCCGCCGTCAATGTGACATTTTCAGATTAAAATTAAGTGGGAAGAAATTTACCCATGAGAGCTCAAAGGGTTTTATTGACAGATCAGTTTTTTGTGATCACATAAACAAAAACAAAAACAAAATAATAATAAATCGAATTTTATTTGATGCTTTATTTTAATGACCGACATTACTTCTTTCTTTCTTTCTTTTCTTTTCTTTTTTTTTCTTTTTTCCTTTTTTTTTTCGAATTGCCGGTATGAATTTTAAATTTCTGAATATAAAATCAGCTCAAACTGGCAACCCTAAAGCGCCAAAATTAAATTAGCAAACTGTCACAGGGGCTAACAAAGTTAGATGAAACAGCACCGAAAAACTAGCGATAAAGAAATAAAACTTTGTTAAAATCACCATAAAATACATATTTACACCCAGGACGCGTTTAAGACTAGAAATTTTAACTGCCCATCTCCAACCAGAGTAAACAATTGTCCGAAAGCGGACAAGGTCACAAATGAACAGAAAGGACAGAGAGGAGAACTTTCAAAGAATGCGACAGGTGGCGCTAGCTGAAAGGAAAACACCAACCACACAGGAGCACGTGCAGAACTGGAAAGTGTTGCCAAAATGAATGAAAAAATAAACAGAAAAGAAAAGAGTAACGAAAATAAAAAAAATTATGTAAAATAAAATAAAATAAATAAATAAATACAACTAAACAGAACTAAACACAAGGAAAAAAATAAGTAAAAGCATTATGTATATATATATACACACCGAAAAAAATGGAAGTACTCAAAAATGAGTAAATCGATGTACTCATATCGAATTGAGTATGTTTGATTCAGAAATTAATCTCAATTTTGAAACATGACATGTTGTCAAACCCAAACAAAACGGTAATTGTGTACTTTGTAACGGTACATTCATTTATGATGGCATAAAAGATGTTCATGATGATTCAAATATTAAATTATGTACAGTATTTTAAAATAATTTAAAAGTGCTTATAAATAAATCTCTTCTTAAAAAAATATTCGATTTGGGTATCTTTCTAATAATTTTGCTATTTTTCTTTTAAAATAATCAATAACATTTTTATTAATAATTTAGAACGGGAAATAAATGTTAGTACATTTTTACTTTAACCCTAGATCTACCGGGAATTTTATTCAAGTTTTAATAAAACGTTCTACACCAGAATTTTTATTTAAAACTATTTAACTTATTTATTTACCTTATTTTTGTCTGGTTTATATACTTAGTTTATTTTAAAGAAATTTCTGGTTTGAATGAATATTTTGTATGTACCTGTCGGGTCCAATGGACCCGTCTGGTAGACGGAGGGTTAATTTGTAAGTTCAGAGGGGCAGTACATAACGATTCATATTTGAACACAACCATGGGATCAAAAATGAGTACATGTGTTTCTCAATTTTGAGTACATTTGGATAGGAGCTATTTTGAGTAGTCACGTATTAAAATTGAGTACTTTTTACTCAATTTTGAGTACCCATTTTTTTTCTGTGTGTATATATATATATATATATATATATATATATATACAGTCGAACCCGGTTAAGACGCGTTTCAAGGGAGTGGACAAAAGTCGCGTATTAAGCGGGATCGCGTATTAAACGTGATTTGTATAATGTTTCAGGAACTGACCTTATATATATATTTAATCCTCTAAATGAACTTTAGAGCTTTCATTTATATGCTTAGCGTCGAAAATTGTGTCTTTTACGTGTATTTAGATTAAAAATTAATTGTATTTCCAACTCATTGTTTCTTTTCGTAGGAATAATAACTAAAATTAAATATGGACTCGAACATGGATTTATTGTTGATTAATACGTTGCAACCAAAAATAAAACAATAAAAATAATTTTCCGACTAGACTGATTTTTAACTGAGAAAAAATAAATAAATAAATAAATCTTTGAATCACAACCCAGTTTTTAAATCGTATTTAGTACTTGTAATAATGAGTATCGTTATAATCTGTCCTCCTTTTTAATGTAATAAAAAACTATCCTTATTTATCTTTGTGTAAACAATATTGTCTCCATAGAAAAAAGTAAAGGAAACATGGAAAACATAAAAGATTGTAATTATCCAACCGCAATCGTATTTGTTTAATCTTTACGAGTTGCATGTTTTGTTGCCTATAACATCCATTATAAAACATAGTAGTGATATAACGTACACTTAAAACCTCACAAAAAACAGGTATGATCATCTTTAATCATAATCATTTTTAGGATGTGTCTGAGAAACCTAAATTCGTCTATATTTCTGTACTAAAGTAAAAATATACACGAAGCGCAAGGCAAAGAATGTTAGGAGGCGGGATCAAAGAATGATTGAAGTTTTGCTAACTTATCAGGTTTTTGTTTTATTCAAATATCTATCACTATTTCCGGTTAGTATTTTTCGCCTTAATTAATATGTTATTAAACAAAGTAAATAATAGTAAAGTGTTTTTTATCTGTATCAAAAAACTTCGCTAAATTGGCAACACTTCAGAAGAGAGAAGGAATTCGCATCTTGATCAGTGAATTCGCGTCTTAAACGTGATTTTTTCCTCAAAGGACCGAAAATTTATCGCGTATTAAGCGGGATCGCGTAATAACCGTTCACGTATTGAACGTGATATTTTTACATTAGCCTTATGGCGATGTTCAAGGGATCGGAAAAATTCCGCGTATTAAGCGGGATCGCGTATTAACCATGAGCGTCTTAACCGGGTTCGACTGTATATTATAAAAAAACTAGTTGGATGTGCCAATCCCAAAACTTTCTTCTATCTTATACATCTTAATATTTCAAAACCTAGTTACACATGTTAATACTTCAATATTATTAGTTCAATACTATACCAACTTTGATTTTCATCTTAAATTTCTGCTCAAGTCAATTAAACGGACTAAAAACGAGTTAATCTATATCATGATATTTGTTAAAATTATTATTTTTTCCTTATTATGTCGTTATCAGCTGTTTGCGAATAGCCGGCATAGCAGGAAGCGAGTTCCCGCCGCTGCATGAGCCGCCGATGCACAATAGAACTACGAAAAATCAAAAAATGTATACAAAAATCGCTAGCACGGAGCCCCTTTACCGCGCAATATTTCCAAATTCAAGGAGAACCTGTTGGCCAAAGCCAAAAACAAGCACAAATATTTTGGTTCTATTGTATGCATAATTTTATACGCTGTTCGATGGTACAATAATGAAAATGGCACAGAGATCGGAATTATAGCGCCCCCTTCTTTCGGAATGTTTTTCAAGTTCAGGGAGGACTTGTTTGCCATAGCGAGAAACATGCACAAAAAATTTGGTTCAATTATATGGATAACTTCATACACTTTTCGATGGTACAATAATGAAAACGGTACAGACATCGCAATTATAGTGCCCCCTTACAGCAGAATTTTTCCAAATTCAGGGAGGACCTTCGTGACATGACCAAAAATAAACACATAAAATTTGGTTCAATTCTATGCATAACTTCATACACTTTTCGGCGGTACAATATTCAAAATGGCACAAAAATTGTACGAAAATCGCTATTACAGCGCCCTCTACGAGCGATTTTTTTACAAATTAAGAGAGGACCTCCTTGCCATAGCCAAGAACTTAAAATTTTATTTTGGTTCAATTCTATGCATAACTTCATACACTTTTCGATGGTGCAATATACAAAATCGCACAAAAATCGCTATTACAGCGCCCCCTAACGGCGAATTTTTTGCAAATTCATGGAGGACCTGCTTGCCATAGCCAAGAACTTAAAATTTTATTTTGGTTCAATTCTATGCATAACTTCATACACTTTTGGACGGTACAATTTTCAAAATCGCACAAAAATCGCTATTACAGCGCCCCCTACCGGCGATTTTTTTCCAAATTCAGGGAGGACCTGCTTGCCATAGCCAAAAACTTAAAATAAAAATTTGGTTTAATTCTATGCATAACTTCATACACTTTTGGACGGTACAATATTCAAAATCGCACAAAAATCGCTATTACAGCGCCCCCTACCGGTGAATTTTTTCCAAATTCAGGGAGGACCTGCATGCCATAGCCAAAAACTTAAACTAAAAATTTGGTTCAATTCTATGCATAACTTCATACACTTTTCGATGGTACAATATTCAAAATCGCACAAAAAACGAATTTACAGCGCCCCCTACCGGCGAATTTTTTCCAAATTCAGGGAGGACCTGCTTGTCATATCCAAAAACTTAAACTAAAAATTTGGTTCAATTCTATGCGTAACTCCATACACTTTTGGATGGTACAATATTCAAAATCGCACAAAAATTATTATATCAGCGCCCCCTACCGGCGAATTTTTTCCAAATTCCGGGAGGACCTGCTTGCCATAGCCAAAAACTTATAATAAAATTTTGGTTTAATTCTATACATAACTTCATACACTTTTTGATGGTACAATGGCGACAGACAGACGGACAGACGGACGGACGGACAGACGGACAGACGGACAGACGGACGGACGGACAGACGGACAGACGGACACACAGACAGACAGACATTTTCTATAAACATGTTTTTTGGAATCTCTGACCCCTAAAACATGCAAATCCGTCGAAAACCGGAAGTCGAAAAAAATTTCGATTACAATACTTTCTTCTATTGAAGATAGAAGAAAGTAATTGGATGTGCCAATCCCAAAACTTTCTTCTATCTTATACATCTTAATATTTCAAAACCTAGTTACACATGTTAATACTTCAATATTATTAGTTCAATACTATACCAACTTTGATTTTCATCTTAAATTTCTGCTCAAGTCAATTAAACGGACTAAAAACGAGTTAATCTATATCATGATATTTGTTAAAATTATTATTTTTTCCTTATTATGTCGTTATCAGCTGTTTGCGAATAGCCGGCATAGCAGGAAGCGAGTTCCCGCCGCTGCATGAGCCGCCGATGCACAATAGAACTACGAAAAATCAAAAAATGTATACAAAAATCGCTAGCACGGAGCCCCTTTACCGCGCAATATTTCCAAATTCAAGGAGAACCTGTTGGCCAAAGCCAAAAACAAGCACAAATATTTTGGTTCTATTGTATGCATAATTTTATACGCTGTTCGATGGTACAATAATGAAAATGGCACAGAGATCGGAATTATAGCGCCCCCTTCTTTCGGAATTTTTTTCAAGTTCAGGGAGGACTTGTTTGCCATAGCGAGAAACATGCACAAAAAATTTGGTTCAATTATATGGATAACTTCATACACTTTTCGATGGTACAATAATGAAAACGGTACAGACATCGCAATTATAGTGCCCCCTTACAGCAGAATTTTTCCAAATTCAGGGAGGACCTTCGTGACATGACCAAAAATAAACACATAAAATTTGGTTCAATTCTATGCATAACTTCATACACTTTTCGGCGGTACAATATTCAAAATGGCACAAAAATTGTACGAAAATCGCTATTACAGCGCCCTCTACGAGCGATTTTTTTACAAATTAAGGGAGGACCTCCTTGCCATAGCCAAGAACTTAAAATTTTATTTTGGTTCAATTCTATGCATAACTTCATACACTTTTCGATGGTGCAATATACAAAATCGCACAAAAATCGCTATTACAGCGCCCCCTAACGGCGAATTTTTTGCAAATTCATGGAGGACCTGCTTGCCATAGCCAAGAACTTAAAATTTTATTTTGGTTCAATTCTATGCATAACTTCATACACTTTTGGACGGTACAATTTTCAAAATCGCACAAAAATCGCTATTACAGCGCCCCCTACCGGCGATTTTTTTCCAAATTCAGGGAGGACCTGCTTGCCATAGCCAAAAACTTAAAATAAAAATTTGGTTTAATTCTATGCATAACTTCATACACTTTTGGACGGTACAATATTCAAAATCGCACAAAAATCGCTATTACAGCGCCCCCTACCGGTGAATTTTTTCCAAATTCAGGGAGGACCTGCATGCCATAGCCAAAAACTTAAACTAAAAATTTGGTTCAATTCTATGCATAACTTCATACACTTTTCGATGGTACAATATTCAAAATCGCACAAAAAACGAATTTACAGCGCCCCCTACCGGCGAATTTTTTCCAAATTCAGGGAGGACCTGCTTGTCATATCCAAAAACTTAAACTAAAAATTTGGTTCAATTCTATGCGTAACTCCATACACTTTTGGATGGTACAATATTCAAAATCGCACAAAAATTATTATATCAGCGCCCCCTACCGGCGAATTTTTTCCAAATTCCGGGAGGACCTGCTTGCCATAGCCAAAAACTTATAATAAAATTTTGGTTTAATTCTATACATAACTTCATACACTTTTTGATGGTACAATGGCGACAGACAGACGGACAGACGGACGGACGGACAGACGGACAGACGGACAGACGGACGGACGGACAGACGGACAGACGGACACACAGACAGACAGACATTTTCTATAAACATGTTTTTTGGAATCTCTGACCCCTAAAACATGCAAATCCGTCGAAAACCGGAAGTCGAAAAAAATTTCGATTACAATACTTTCTTCTATTGAAGATAGAAGAAAGTAATTATGTCCTCATTTAGCTTATATATATGCTTAGGGGTTCATTGCATTACTGAAATTGTAGCAAACACTGAAATTATAAATACTATCACCTATGTTAACATTCTATGTAGATTCATCGGTAAATATTACCTTCGGATAATAAACTTGGAGTTATTCGGTTAGTTAGTTTAGGAACTGAGTAGATATAAGGTTTAAAACCCTTCACGTAAAATCCCATTTTAATAGTTGCAAAAATTAAAAAATTAAAATAAAAAATAAAAAATAATAAATAATAAAATAAAACTGAAAAGTGATTATTTTTGACGCATAACCCAAGAGCTACTTGGATAATGAACTTTTATTCTGGTTTTTGCATATTGGAAACCTCTAGAAATCGATTTCTGTTAAAACTACTTTTATAACGCCGATCTCTTATTATTATTATTCTTAACTAATTACTCTTAACTAAGGAAGAATGCATGACTATAATATTACTTATAGTTTATTTTATACATTATTTACAGCAGCTGCTAAACGCAGCTCTCAGAACAAAACACATTTTACAACTGCGCAGAATATTTCTCGGCTACGTGCAAAGCCTTACAAACAGATTGTGTAATGCTGCCATCTATTAACATAGATCGCTACTAATTCTGATTTGCTCGGGATATAACAACTACCTTAGGTTATGTTTAAAGATTTTTTTCAAATATTAATTTAAAATACATATTATTTAAAAATAATTTTCCAAATTTATAATTTTTAAATATAGAGGATATATTTTGGAAATTAAAAAAAATTTAGGAGAAAGTATACAAACCATGGAACTATGAATAAATAGGAACTGACATATCCTGAAAATGGAAAAGCTACAACTACAGCGCCTAGAAGATACAGTGTGGAAAACGGCTATTCCTATAATGCTTTAAAAAGTGCTAAAAACTTGTATCCCATAAATCTCCAACAATGCTCAGCGGCAATATGCTGATACGAGCGCCATCTCGTAACTCTTTTCAATATAAACCCTGTGTTTTCAAAAAATATAGAATGTTAAATAGCGGAAACTATAAATATAAGATATTTTAGTCTGTTATAAGCTAATTTAGTTAAGGAATGACGTGAAATAGGTTAAAGAGTCTCTTTTAGAATGGCTATCTTTTTTAAATCACTACGATCGACATCTTGTTATTCAGCATCGTTGTACATTTATTGGATACATTTTTTAGCACTATTTTGTAGCCGTTTTCCACACTGTATCTTCTAGGCGCTGTACTACAACTGTAACCGGCTTCACAGAGACTCACTACAGCAGGGGCAAACTTCCAACAGTAAATTTGATTTAGATTTTTCTATTATTATTAGAACACCTTATTCAAGCAGAATTTCATTAATAACTGTAGCCAAAAACAAATATATTTTTTTTTACCGCGGGAAGTGTGCTTAGGTGGTATGCAGGCACTGCGCATCTACCATAATGTGACAACTTAAACAACCTCATTTCAGTAAAAGTGAAAGAGATGATAAAACCGGGTTAACGTCCACCAGTAAAACAGAATAGAAACTTTTACCTTATTTGTGAGAGAAATTTGCAAGGCTAAGACGCTAAAAATTGAGGAAATTTTCTAATCAAAATTTATTGGAAGAAATTTAATCCTGCTGTTCGTGCAACTTAAACGGCAAGTAAACTTGCCAATCGTCGTTAACCCTATGCATAGTGCAGGGCACCCACTCGGTCCGTTTTTTTGAACATCACTATCTTTCAAAGAAAAATCCTGTTTATAAATTTCGTAGAAACTTACCTGGGAATGCGTTTTCCTTGTAATTGTTGCAGAAAACTACCACGAATTTGTTTTTCTAAAAAATAACTTGTTTTCAGAAAACGGACAACTGGGAGCCCTGATAGTGCAACTCAGGAGTTACAGTGCGCAGCAAAAGTTTAGACAATGATCGATTTTGCTTCTGTACTGAGAAGTATGTAAGGAAATGTTGTAACTCAACTGTAATATATTATTGGGGGCTTAACCTTTATTCACAAACAATAAATTTTAATTTATACACGTTACATAATATATAATGACAAAAAAAAAAAAAAAAATTAAGATTGTGGCAAAAGTATAGACAGTTTGTCTATTTACAGAAAAATATCCATAAATTTAAATCGAACTGCACCTACATTGTCTGCTATTAGTGGAAAAATATGACTTTCCATCGAAGAAACTAAATCCTGCACCACTTGGAGGTCTATTTCGTGCCAAACACGTTCAACAAGAGATTGAAGTTCATTTACAGAGGTGCAATGTCAAAAAACGTATGAGATATGATGCCACAAAAGTTTTCGATTGGGTTCAGATCAGGGCTACACGCGGGCGAGTCGAGAACAGTAATAATTTGAGAGTTAAACCATTTTTTTTATTTGTATGCAACATGAGTAGATGCATTATCTTGCTCAAATACATAGTTAGGAAGAGCTAAAAATTCATGGTTGTAAATTGTTTTCCAATGTATGTATGTAGTCTTACGCTGCTTGTCGACCATTGAGAAACTCCAGAGATACTTGAGCATTAAAACAAAGTGAGACCCAAATCATTAAGTATTTAAGGGCGGTGTCATTAAAAAATGACACCTAATTTTAATTCCAAAATTGACAAATGGCACCAAGGAAACTCAATTAAAATTGTCCTTTTATAATATACGTGAAAATGCAAGTTTATATTTTCTAATGAATTCGTTTATAAATTGTGGTGTCAGTCCATTATTCCATCAGTTTATAAACGGAATTACTCCTCGAAGGAAAGGAGTAAAGAGCCCGCTACATTCTCGTCAATTTGTTGTGAGATTACACGGCTGGTTGTTTTATCATTTTCATGTAAACTAATTTACATCTTTCTTTAATTCATATACGAAAGTATCCGTTGACACAGAAAGCTCTGCGTCACTTTTAATGCAACTAGCAATCATCATTTGCCTAGATGCCGGAATATGGAACCTTCCACCATCTCATTTTCTGGCCACATGGGTCCTTCCAGATCTATATTTTGCTTTGAAAGAGAAACCCTTAGATAGTACTTGATAGACAGACTTCTTTTGATGATTAAAAGTAGGTAAATTTTCTGCAACAGTCTTCCCTTTCGATTTCAGCTTCCATGTTTTAATTACTTCATCTGACTAAAAATTTCTAGTTCGCGGCATCTTCATTAACAGATACTATCGCGAGGTGCAATTAAATACTTCATGCATGTGACGTCATAAGTTTGAAATTTGCGTTTTTCCGTGAACAGTTGCCAAAAATCACGAAAGTGTCTAAACTTTTGCAATATACAAATTTCACTTTTTTGCAGTTAAATTAAATAATATATTGCATTAAAACCCTTATTTCCATTCTAAAACGTTTAAAATCTCTCTATTCTAAAAAAAAGTAACTACCGCTGTCACCGCCGCCGCCGGTTTTGATTTTTTTGTGACCGGAGTCCTTTCTTCGCTAATATTAACAAAAATAATGCATACAAAAATATGAAAATCGGTGGTTTTATACAGAAATGTTTGATAAACACGCTGATGCAGACAGTTTTCAAATCGAAGAATTATTTTAAGAGTTATTTAATGTTAAAGTTGGACAAAATCGTTCCACTAAAAATTTTTTATAGCAGCAAAAACTATACATGGCAGTGTAATCATTTTTAGATCATTTTATGCGTTAGAATTTGCCGGAGTGCAGATTGCATCAATTTTTTTATTTTGACTCATTTTTTCAGGTTTTATTTCTATTTTAAATTCAAATTTTCAGCATTTCTAGAGATATTTTTTACAGATTTCAGAAAATTGTACTAATTTAAATTGTTGCCAACTGTATAAAAAGCGCAAGCAATAATGTTTGCTTCAAATTAAAAAATTATTTACACGTGACTACTATAAACAGGAAAAAAAACTTTCAAATTAGAATTAAATAATTACGTATAAAAAGCAGGAACTTATTAAAAATTACGTCATAAAAAGTATACACGTGAATTTTAAAAGAGAAAGGATATTGTAAAATAATAAATTCATTAACATGCGTTAGAAGTCTTAGGAGAAATTACGTCATATTTACGTCACATAATAGTTATTACATAAAATGAACACAAAATAATATTGCAAAAAAGTTTAAATTTAGAAATTGCGCTAGACATTTATTTGATATTTTGAGAATTAATTTAAAATGTCTCATTTAAAAGAACTTTCTTTTCGCTTTGTTAAAAAATACCAGGAGACAAAGACTCTCTTTACTTAATTCCTTTTACATTAGCTTATTTTGAAATGTTGTTACACGTGTATACGTCATCAAGTTATTTTTATTTCGACGTTTTATTTGTGTTTTTAATAATGTTGTACGAATTTATTTGTTCTTTCGTTATTTAAAATAAAAAAAATTATCAATTTGTATAATTTGGCGAGTGGTTTGGCGATTTATATAATTTGGCGAAATTGGTCGACAGGATAATCAAGTAGTACCGCAGCGGATTTGGCGTTAAAATTCCCCAATCAAAGAGAAATAAATAGAAATTCGTTTATAGGGAGATCGCCACTGTTTTTAAATTATAATTCAATCTTTCGAAATCTTTTTAAAGCCGATCAAATTAGCTTGCATTTAGAGTCTGCGGTGTCTGGACGGGGGTTGGCGAGCGTAGCTCGTAGGGGGCCGAGACCCCTAGTATATTTAAAAATAAGTACAGTCATTTGTATAACCCAAGTGTTCGTATTTTTCATTTAAAGGTTAAATAACACCAGTGTCTAAACTTTTGCTGAGGACTGTATATCATCTTTTGTTTGTCATTGTGAGCTTTCTAGTTTTTGTCTTTTGGTGAACTATTATGTGTTACTTACAAGTGATAAAATTCATTTAAGGTCATGAAGTCTGTTTTGTTCTGATTTTTTTATCACGGGGAAGCTATAATATCTATTATTGATACTGCTTGAAATGTTCTCGAATGGCGTTTTTTCGCTATCTATATTAGGTAGTAATTATTCATTCTGCAAATTATTAAAAGCATTATAAAAATTATAATATCGTTGAGTAATTGTTACAGTGCAGTGTAAATACTTTAAAGTAAGTACAGTCTTGGAAAAAAAAGTAAACACTCCCTACTAACTCCTCAACAAATTACCGTAGAAGAAAGTTACTGGTACCGAACGATTGGAAATAAAGTCTACTTTTAAATGATGTAAATAAAATTTGCTTAGGGAGCCATCTACATATTAAAACTAACCATAACTTTGCTTTTTTTCAATACCAGTATACAATTCTGGCAGCATAAATGAATTCTACACCATTTAATTAGCCTAAAAACAAATTTTTATGCAATTCGTACCGTAAGTTTCCGAGAAATTAATTATTTTAAAACGAGCGTATTTTAAGGGCTGTATCCAAATTGAAGTTCGATACTCGATTTTTAACCGACGGAGCCTCCTTCTTGATCAAGGCACATTAACTCCTTAATTCTCGCTCCCGTCATATTCTCGGGCTGTGTCTTTTACTCAAATTGTTTGATTCCCACCAGTTTTATAAAATAGTGCAATTGGCTATATTTTAGTGTCGTTTTTCCTGTCATTAAATAAGGTGAATATTTCTTTTCTATAAAAGTGGTGCCAATAAGCAATTTGAATTTTTCAACCGTAATTTAATTCGAGCGTAAGTAGTTAAGCGTCTCTCAAGCAGTCAATGAAGTCTGCTAGATTACAGAACAGCGTAAGAAATTTCAAAATATCTGGTCACTTTTCTATCATAGACGTCCCCTTAAACCATCATTTTGACGTTTTTTAAGCATAATTTGAAAACTACTTGGAATAAAATGTGAAATTTTGGATTTCCATGAAGCTGGACTTAATAAATCTAAATCCATCAAAAAATTATAGGTTACAATTTATAATTTTTTCGAATATTAATTTTATAATTCATACCATAAAATTATAAAAATTGCAAATTCAACGTATTTATGTTTGGGTATATTAGTATTATTGCTACACAAAAAATTAGCACATTAGGAGCAAAATTTCAGGAGATGTAAATAAAAATATGAAAATGTAATTTAACATTAGAAGCACTAAATTTTGAATGCTTATAATTCAAAAACTTATCATTCAAATGCCTTGAAATTTCGTGTCTAGGCATAGTTTGAACCGCAGATTTGAAATATCTGGTTAAATTTGGGTATTTCCATTTAGGAAATTTTGGTTAATTTGGGTATTTCCATTTAGGAAGGAAGTTTAATCATTGAAAAAATTTAAGTTTGGATTCATTTTAATATGTAGATGGAAATATAAAGAAATAGATTATAATATAAGGAAAATTTATATACATAATTTAACAGTAGACTTTATTTCCAATCGTTCGGTACCAGTAACTTTCGTCTACGATAATTTGTTGAGGAGTTAGTAGGGGGTGTTTACTTTTTTTCTCCCACGACTGCACATAATTTAAAATTATCGTTTTTTGAGCAATTTTTGTTTAACTCAGGAGTGATATTATGACTTTATGTCCAACAGAAACATACTGCTGGAAATGTATCATGTAACTTACATAAATACCCTTGATACCACTTCGGCAGGTTATTATTTTATTTTATTGTCATAAAAAAATACTATTCTTTATATATTTTGATTATTATTATTATTTTATAAAATGCATATATATATTTAGAGTGTGTCTTACATATAGGTATTTTTATTATTATTATTATTATTTAATATAAATATACTCATATATGTATTTATGCTATAAGGTCTTAATCAGAGTAGGACCACACAAGGAGTCCTATCTGTAGAGGGGATCTTTTCAGCGAGTCACGGAGTCTGCAAGCCGGACAATAGCTTGACATAAAATGCCAAGTCGTATTTATGACGGGATACTACTTTATTTATGATACCTAATAAAACAGGCCACACAGGCGAAGACTCGGGGGCCAGAAACCAAGATCGCTGACGCTCAAGGGGCGGAGTATGGTATACCCCGGAAAAAGTGCAACACGGAATCAGAGGTTTACAGGTCGAAGGAAGAAATGGGGGTCAGCAAGGCTGACCGATCATTCGACGGAGGGAGCGGAGGACCCTCCTCCACATTGTCATCACGAGGTGATGTCGTATCTGAAGGAAGAAGTTACAAATAGATCGATTCAAGTTTCTATATGATGATGACTTAAAATATAGATATCGATTGAAATTTCTATACCATGAAGACTTAAAAATATGAGTGCGATTCAAGTTGCAGAACCATGATGACTTAAAATAGATATCGGATTCAAGTTTCTATACCATGAAGACTTAAAATATAGGTATGGATGCAAACTCCTAAACCAGGAAGTCTTATATATATTGATGCAAGCTCCTATACCATGAAGACTAAAAACATAGATGTCGGTTCAAGTCTTTAAACCAGGACGACTCAAGAGATCGATGGAAACTCCAAAACTATGCAGTCTTAAAAATAGAGTTCAGTTTGAGTTCCAGAATGACGATGTCGAATTATTTGGGTCGTGTTTTCCCGTTAAGGGATGACCCTATGGATAAACCGTCCTCGGACATTACTTCGTCGTTAAGTGTTTTGAATTAGTGAACTTTACCGTGAGTGAAAAAAAAGTCATTCAATATGCCAAGGATACAAGTGTGACCTTAACCACAACTGATCCCACTCTACAGAAGGTTTGTCCTTTTTATGTTGTAATTGAAAAATAAGTCAGAAACATGTTTTAGTTTAGTAAATAATTTCGGACTTATGAATTATTCTAAATTATTATTGCTATGTGTTTCATTGGCTATTAAAGTAGATAGGAAAATTTTTTGTGGGAAACAAAAATTGTGTGTGATTCAGTGACATACATCACCAGTCTACAAGTATACAGAACTATAGTGTTTACATATAACGAACAATGTGATGACCAGTCCAGAATCTCCATTTAGTGGTATATTACACAAGGACAATTTTGTGTGTTACTATACTACTGTGATCAACCAGTGTGTCTTTGTTTTGAACTTTACTTACACACTAATGACAGTTACGATCTTGCAGCTGTGCAGACAGTTAAGCAGCGTGTAGTTGCGGTTCATTCTTACATGATCAACGAGTGGTCGCCAGCAACGGATCAGTCGAGTAGTGAAAGGAGTTACTTTCAACAAAGATCGTTGTCTCTTAACCTAGAGTGGTTGGAGTACCAAACAAAAAAAAATAATTGATGAATAATTTTTTTTCCATAAAAACGAGGGGATATGCTGGAAGTGTATCATGTAACTTACATAAATACCCTTGATACCACTTCAGCAGGTTATTATTTTATTTTATTGTCATAAAAAAATTCTATTATTTATATATTTTGATTATTATTATTATTTTATAAAATGCATATATATATTTAGAGTGTGTCTTACATATAGGTATTTTTATTATTATTATTATTATTTAATATAAATATACTCATATATGTATTTATGCTATAAGTTCTTAATAAGAGTAGGACCACACAAGGAGTCCTATCTGTAGAGGGGATCTTTTCAGCGAGTCACGGAGTCTGCAAGCCGGACAATAGCTTGACATAAAATGCCAAGTCGTATTTATGAAGGGATACTACTCTATTTATGATACCTAATAAAACAGGCCACACAGGCGAAGACTCGGGGGCCAGAAACCAAGATCGCTGACGCTCAAGGGGCGGAGTATGGTATACCCCGGCAAAAGTGCAACACCGAATCAGAGGTTTGCAGGTCGAAGGAAGAAATGGGTGTCAGCAAGGTTGACCGATCATTCGACGGAGGGAGCGGAGGACCCTCCTCCACATTGTCATCACGAGGTGATGTCGTATCTGAAGGAAGAAGTTACAAATAGATCGATTCAAGTTTCTATATGATGATGACTTAAAATATAGATATCGATTGAAATTTATATACCACGAAGACTTAAAAATATGAGTGCGATTCAAGTTGCAGAACCATGATGACTTAAAATAGATATCGGATTCAAGTTTCTATACCATGAAGACTTAAAATATATTATATGGATGCAAACTCCTAAACCAGGAAGTCTTATATATATTGATGCAAGCTCCTATACCATGAAGACTAAAAACATAGATGTCGGTTCAAGTCTTTAAACCAGGGCGACTTAAGAGATCGATGGAAACTCCAAATCTATGCAGTCTTAAAAATAGAGTTCAGTTTGAGTTCCAGAATGACGATGTCGAATTATTTGGGTCGTGTTTTCCCGTTAAGGGATGACCCTATGGATAAACCGTGCTCGGACATTGCTTCGTCGTTAAGTGTTTTGAATTAGTGAACTTTACCGTGAGTGAAAAAAAAGTCATTCAATATGCCAAGGATTCAAGTGTGACCTTAACCACAAGTGATCCCTTTCTACAGAAGGTTTGTCCTTTTTATGTTGTAATTGAAAAATAAGTCAGAAACATGTTTTAATTTAGTAAATAATTTCGGACTTATGAATTATTCTAAATTATTATTGCTATGTGTTTCATTGGCTATTAAAGTAGATAGGAAAATTTTTTGTGGGAAACAAAAATTGTGTGTGATTCAGTGACATACATCACCAGTCTACAAGTATACAGAACTGTAGAACCGATACCGCCACCATTTTACCTACTATGACGTCATTAGAATATTGCCCATTGATTGTTGGAGAAATTACTTTGTGAATGATTATCTCAATGATTTAATATTTTTGACGTTTCACGATGAATGAATCACATGAGTTTGTTTAGGTTTATAGAATGAGATATTAAGCTGTGATCAAATTTCAATTGAAGTTATCCAAGGATATATGTATTTTTAATCGAAATTAAAAACAATGCTTTGATCTCAAAATAAAAAGTTTTAGTTTGTATAATTTGTTATTTCTGTTAATTAAAGTACTTTTCCATTATAGCGCATTTAAAAAAAAAAGCTTGGCGCGATTCGGGCATCAGAAAGTGAGATATGTTGCGAAAATATATAAGCAGCTATGAAAACAAATCTAATGAACTTTTATCTTTGTTTATATATGCACATATGCATAAAAAATCGTTTCTAAATATATATTTTTTTAATACAAATTACGGCACAGATCTCAGATATGAACCGGGATACCTAACTGGCGCCAAAATGGTGTTATTTTGCCTGCTATGTTAACCCGGCTATTGTTTTTTATTTATTAATAAATTGTTTATTTACTTTTATTTTTTGTTTTTTAATTATATAAACTGCTTTGTTCTATAGTTATTATTCAAACTTTTATTTATTTATAGTTATTTCCTTTTCAAAATGATAGCAAATAATTGAAAAATATATAATTAACTGGTATTCGAAAGAGAGATTTCTGCCAAATTGGCGTCATAGAAAAATCACGCCAACCCCCATGCGTATATGACATCTGTGCAAAACTTACTTCTGTTTCTTTATAAAAATGGGTAAATAGCTTTTTTTATATTAAATTGTCGGCACAGATGTCATATACGCCCATATTGGCGCGATTTTATTTTTTTTTACGCCGATGTCATATACGCACCGGGTACTTAACTGGCGCCAAAGTGTCGTTATTTTGCTTGTAATGGTAACCCGAATGTTGTTTATGCTGATGATGTTTTCGCCTAATTGGCGTCGGAAAAAAATCGCGCCAATATGTGGCGTATATGACATCCGTGCCAAATTGTATACATATGGAAAAAATTGCTTGTGAGTATGAAGCAGTAAATAGGTTGCCAGAAAATACGTTAACAAACTTCTTTCTCGCCAAGAAACTTTTCTCCGAAGTATTGTACATAAGCAATGATTGCTAGAAATGCATTTTTAATTATGATATGCGCTTTTATGTTTCACTACATTTATGCATACTATACTGTGTGTATAAATGCTACAGTTCATATGCAGGGCTGCACAAAAGAATTCGTAAGGGTTACTAAGTATGAGAGTAAATTGCTTAAAGGCGGTTTTTAATGGAGTTATGCAATTTTACGCTGAACTGCATTTAGTTTCCTAAGAAATTTTGTAGAATATAGATAAAATGATATACATGGTCACGCAAAGAATTGGATACATAACCGTCTGTGGATGATAATATCTGGGAATGTGATTTCAGTAGTTTTAAGAGTAGTTTAAATTAAATTTTAGCTAAAAAGTGGCATGTTATAACTATGTAGGTACCATTGGCTATGGACGGTAACTGCTGAAATCAATTTTTAAATTTTGGGCACAGATGTCATATTCGCCCCATATTGGCGCGATTTTTTTCTGACGCCAATGTCATATACGCAATGTATACTTAACCGACGCCAAAGTGTCGTTATTTTGCTTGATATGGTAACCCGAATGCTGTTGTTTATGATGTTGATGTTTTCGCCAAATCAGCGTCGGAAAAATAACGCGCCAATATGGGGCGAATATGACATCTGTGCCAAATTTTGTTATGCGTTTCTAAAATATTTACTTAGTTATCTTGGTACTTCTTAGTTATCCCGTCGGCCAAATTACTGTCGCCAAATTGTAAGATTAATTGCCAATAATGGTTGACATTAATTAATTAATTAAATGCCAAAAATGGCCAATAAAACTATTAATTCGACGTTTTATTTGTATTTTTATTTTGTTTTATTATGTTTTACTATTGATTTGGCGATTTATATAATTTGGCGAAATTGGTCGACGGGATATCTAAGACGTAACGTTATCTTATTTATCTTATTTCCCTAAATAACGAAGTTTTGTTAAAGCATTTAGGATGTGTTGGAAAGTGTTTCATATTCTATGCTTAACGCATGATTTTTCTTTCTTCTTTAGTCTTATTTTGCATTTATTTCATTCTTAATTTTTTAGTCTTATACTGCTTTATAGAAACTTTGGCACAGTTGTCATATATGTTATCATATATTGGCGCGATTTTTTCCGACGCCAATTTGGCGAAAACATCAACAGCATAAACAACAACATCCGGATTACCATATCAAGCAAAATTACGACACTTTGGCGCCAGTTAAGTACCCGTTGTGTATATGACATTGGCGTCAGAAAAAAATCGCGCCAATATGGGGCGCGTATATGACATCTGTGCCGAAACTTTAATATTTAAGGTTTAAACTCTTCGCTCCACTCCCCTTGCATATAGTACACACTATAACACGGATAGCGCAAAATAATAGACAGTTTGGTACTTTTCCTTTGGCATTTTTTAAAAAAAGCTTGGTGTAATTTGGGCATCAGAAGGTGAGATTTGGGTACTTTTCCGTTATGCGGACACCATTGTCGCCAAGCGTAATATTTGGCGCAAAATCGTGAATTGAAGCATTTGAAAAATTAAAGAAAAACCATTGTCGATACTAAAGTGAGCATTTAAAACATATAACATTTGAAAATTCCAGACTTTTACGATTTCATCAAATCACAAATACATACTTAAAATAAGTGGACAAATAACTGCTATAAAATAAAGCATTAAAATAAAACTCATATTAAACTGCTGGCATAAAATTACAAATATCTTTTAGAATTTTGAAATAATTGGCGCATTAGCATACATTTTGACATGGTGTCCGTATAACGGAAAAATATCGAAATTTGTTGTCAAATCCATATAAACAGCTATGAAAACAAATTTGATGAACGTTTTTGTTTGTTTTATATGTATCTTATTGATGTTTTTAGGTACAAATTACATCTGTTTCTGTATAAAATTAGAGAAACGGCTTTTTTATGTTAAATAAATCGTATAAATATCGAAAAAAAATGCGTGTGTATATAAAATGAAACAGTGAATAGGTTCCCGGGAAATGTGTTACCAAATTTCCTTTTTCGCCAAGGCACCTACACTGGAAAAGTACCTAAAGCACATTAAAATCGCGGAGTTAGGAGCTCACACAGTACACCGTTGTCTATTGGTGGTTATTTTATTAGTAGCATCGGGAGGAAGATGTAAAGATGTACTTTAAATTTTCACTCATAGATTTCGAAAAAATATCTTAAAAGAGTGGAGTTTAAATTAAATTTCGGTGACCTCCATTGTGAAAGATTAATGGTTTTAAATGGGAATTTCGCCAAATTAGCCAGCTATCGCCAAGTTGGTTAAAATTTGGCGCTATTGTAGTAACCCTGCATTAATATTTTTCAACAATTACTCATTTCAATGAGGTGGTCCTACCGGAATAGTGAGGGACACACAGAGACTTGGATTTTATATAAATAGATATAAATATACTCATATATGTATTTATGCTATAAGTTCTTAATAAGAGTAGGACCACACAAGGAGTCCTATCTGTAGAGGGGATCTTTTCAGCGAGTCACGGAGTCTGCAAGACGGACAATAGCTTGACATAAAATGCCAAGTCGTATTTATGACGGGGTACTACTTTATTTATGATACCTAATAAAACAGGCCACACAGGCGAAGACTCGGGGGCCAGAAACCAAGATCGCTGACGCTCAAGGGGCGGAGTATGGTATACCCCGGAAAAAGTGCAACACCGAATCAGAGGTTTGCAGGTCGAAGGAAGAAATGGGGGTCAGCAAGGCTGACCGATCATTCGACGGAGGGAGCGGAGGACCCTCCTCCACATTGTCATCACGAGGTGATGTATCTGAAGGAAGAAGTTACAAATAGATCGATTCAAGTTTCTATATGATGATGACTTAAAATATAGATATCGATTGAAATTTCTATACCATGAAGACTTAAAAATATGAGTGCGATTCAAGTTGCAGAACCATGATGACTTAAAATAGATATCGGATTCAAGTTTCTATACCATGAAGACTTAAAATATATTATATGGATGCAAACTCCTAAACCAGGAAGTCTTATATATATTGATGCAAGCTCCTATACCATGAAGACTAAAAACGTAGATGTCGGTTTAAGTCTTTAAACCAGGACGACTTAAGAGATCGATGGAAACTCCAAATCTATGCAGTCTTAAAAATAGAGTTCAGTTTGAGTTCCAGAATGACGATGTCGAATTATTTGGGTCGTGTTTTCCCGTTAAGGGATGACGCTATGGATAAACCGTCCTCGGACATTGCTTCGTCGTTAAGTGTTTTGAATTAGTGAACTTTACCGTGAGTGAAAAAAAAGTCATTCAATATGCCAAGGATTCAAGTGTGACCTTAACCACAAGTGATCCCTCTCTACAGAAGGTTTGTCCTTTTTATGTTGTAATTGAAAAATAAGTCAGAAACATGTTTTAATTTAGTAAATAATTTCGGACTTATGAATTATTCTAAATTATTATTTCTATGTGTTTCATTGGCTATTAAAGTAGATAGGAAAATTTTTTGTGGGAAACAAAAACTGTGTGTGATTCAGTGACATACATCACCAGTCTACAAGTATACAGAACTGTAGAACCAGAACTATAGTGTTTACATATAACGAACAATGTGATGACCAGTCCAGAATCTCCATTCAGTGGTATATTACACAAGGACAATTTTGTGTGTTACTATACTACTGTGATCAACCAGTGTGTCTTTGTTTTGAACTTTACTTACACACTAATGACAGTTACGATCTTGCAGCTGGGCAGACAGATAAGCAGCGTGTAGTTGCGGTTCATTCTTACATGATCAACGAGTGGTCGCCAGCAACGGATCAGTCGAGTAGTGAAAGGACTTACTTTCAACAAAGATCGTTGTCTCTTAACCTAGAGTGGTTGGAGTACCAAACAAAAAAAATTAATTGATGAATAAATTTTTCCATAAAAACGAGAGGATATGCTGGAAGTGTATCATGTAACTTACATAAATACCCTTGATACCACTTCAGCAGGTTATTATTTTATTTTATTGTCATAAAAAAATTCTATTATTTATATATTTTGATTATTAATATTATTTTATAAAATGCATATATATATTTAGAGTGTGTCTTACATATAGGTATTTTTACTATTATTATTATTATTTAATATAAATATACTCATATATATATTTATGCTATAAGTTCTTAATAAGAGTAGGACCACACAAGGAGTCCTATCTGTAGAGGGGATCTTTTCAGCGAGCCACGGAGTCTGCAAGCCGGACAATAGCTTGACATAAAATGCCAAGACGTATTTATGACGGGATACTACTTTATTTATGATACCTAATAAAACAGGCCACACAGGCGAAGACTCGGGGGCCAGAAACCAAGATCGCTGACGCTCAAGGGGCGGAGTATGGTATACCCCGAAAAAAGTGCAACACCGAATCAGAGGTTTGCATGTCGAAAGAAGAAATGGGGGTCAGCAAGGCTGACCGATCATTCGACGGAGGGGGCGGAGGACCCTCCTCCACATTGTCATCACGAGGTGATGTCGTATCTGAAGGAAGAAGTTTCAAATAGATCGATTCAAGTTTCTATATGATGATGACTTAAAATATAGATATCGATTGAAATTTCTATACCATGAAGACTTAAAAATATGAGTGCGATTCAAGTTGCAGAACCATGATGACTTAAAATAGATATCGGATTCAAGTTTCTATACCATGAAGACTTAAAATATAGATATGGATGCAAACTCCTAAACCAGGAAGTCTTATATATATTGATGCAAACTCCTATACGATGAAGACTAAAAACATAGATGTCGGTTCATGTCTTTAAACCAGGACGACTTAAGAGATCGATGGAATCTCCAAAACTATGTAGTCTTAAAAATAGAGTTCAGTTTGAGTTCCAGAATGACGATGTCGAATTATTTGGGTCGTGTTTTCCCGTTAAGGGATGACCCTATGGATAAACCGTCCTCGGACATTGCTTCGTCGTTAAGTGTTTTGAATTAGTGAACTTTACCGTGAGTGAAAAAAAAGTCATTCAATATGCCAAGGATTCAAGTGTGACCTTAACCAGAAGTGATCCCTCTCTACAGAAGGTTTGTCCTTTTTAACCTTTTTGTATTCCCATTGTGTGAATAATTTATGTTGTATTAGGGAGGTACAATTTATGGTACTCAAGCAATTAAGTATTCATTGTAATGTTAATTTAAAAAGTAAATTTAAGGTAATTACTAATTCAATTTCGTTCTTTGGAACGATGGTGTCTTATGACACAATTCTATTTTGTTTATTTTATTATTTTGTAAATATGTACAGTAACTGTAAATAAACCTTTTGTTTATTGTTAACTTTTGGCTATGTTTTTAATACAACATGAGTCTATTGTTTTACTTTAATGTAAGTTTTATTTCAGATGACAGTATGCTTTATGATGCTATTTATGCGTAGTTTAGGTAGGTTTTATTTAGATTCAACTGCGCGGTCTATACGCTATTTCTTCACTAAAATTACACAACGCAGCTTGGGGCGTTTTGGAGATGTGTTTCCTCCCGCCTCAATTTAAGATAATTAAGGTTAGTTTAATTATCAGGAATAGCCAGGACCAGTATGATATAATTACGATCACAAATGTTTGTCTATAAATTGTAATGTTTAAATACCCACTATAATAATTCAGGTATTTCAGGTCAGTGATTGAGGAGTAGTTAACCTCTCTTACTCTCTTGGGTAATTACCCCATTACCCAATTATTATTTCCCCCAACCTTCAAGGTATGTTTGGGTATTTAAGTTGGTTCCGGTAAATGGACCTGGATCTCCCCAGCACATACATAATTTTTTTCACTTTTTTTCTTGTGAATAATTAACATAAATAGACTAAAATATAACGTTTTAATAAAAAAAAAAAACAAGCATTAAAGTTTTAAGCGTATGATAATACCTTTTAATATTTTATGATACATGTTACTGCTTTTAAAAGAAAAGAAAATTATGGAATAATAAACACGATGTTTACAATATTTTAAAATCTTTATTACTTATGTAAAATATATAAAAGGGCCGGTAACACTATGTTACATATGCCTGAAACTATTTAATGATATTTTCTCGCATCCGTCTAATTATCAGCTTGTAAACATTAGGGATTGTCCCTGGGGAAATGTTTCCATTAATTTACTCTACCACTATTTACAAACAATAATAATCAGCTTCCAAGGGTAATTATATTTAGATATAACAATGTAAAAAAAATATTAAAAATAGTATTTTCTTCTCAGTCGGATGAGCAGATTAATTTCAATTTTTTTTCTTTTTTAACACTTTCGAACAAAGTTGAAAAGTGTTTATAACTTTGGTTTGTTTGGCCGTATGTCCGTCTGTCCGCGCTCTAACTCTCATAAATATACTCGGATTGCCCTGAAATTTTTGTGTGTTATTAAGGTTTACCCTAGCACGATCCCTATTTCAAATGAAGTTTATAGCATGTTCAGTTTATTTACAGGGACAGTCAAAATTATTCCCTTACATTGCGGTCAATGGGAACAAATCGCTTCCAATGAATTTTAATGAGATTACACCCTTTCAAACATAATAAAATTGATATGCATTTACAAAGTGCACTAAAATATGCATTCTGTAGAGTATGCGGTGCAAAGAATTGTTATTATTTTTTACAGTGCCAAACAAAAGAATTCCGTTACATAATGGTATAGGGAGGAGTTGTTTTCGGCGTATTTTAATTATTTTAAACTATTTCATATATAATGAAACTGATATATGTCGCTGTGGCTTAGTATAAGTTATTTCATGTATAATACGAATTGAATAGCATTTACAGGGACACACAAAAGATTTCAGATAGTGTATTCTATCCGAAGAACTGTATATTATCGATGATGGCAGGAAATGCATTTTTAACTATGATATGTGCTTTTAAATTTCCTATATTTATATGTATAAATGCTATAGTTGATATACTGGTCTACACAAAAGATTTCGTAAAGGTTACTGAGTATGAGCGTAAATTGTTTAAAGGTGGTTTTTAAATGAGTTACGCATTTTTACGCTGAACTGCATTTTGTTTACTGAAGCAATGTTTGTAGAATGTAGATAAAATGGTATACAGGGTCACGCAAAGAATTGGATACATGGCCGTTTAAGGATGATAATTTCTAGAAACATGATTTCAGTAGTTCTAAGAGTTTTTTAGTTTGAATTAAATTTTAGCTAAATAGTGGCGGGTAATAAAAGTACTAAAACTACAGGACTGAACAAAAGTACTCAGGTATGTTTCCATCTATTAGTATAAATTGCTGAATGAGAAATTTCAACTTGTTATCCACTTTCTTACTAAACTAAATTTTCCCATTATATAGTATATATATATCAATCTACAGATCAAATACAGAGCTGTTGAAAATAATTGGGATACATAAGTGGCTAAGGACGGTAACTGCTGAAATCAGGATTTCAAATGTTGTATCTGTTCTCTACAATGTTTACTTAGTTATTTTATTTACCTTATTTCCCTAAATAACGAAGTTTTTAAAAAGATTTCAGGAAGTGTTGGAAAGTGTTTCATAATCTATGCTTAACGCATGATTTATCTTTCTTGTTTAAAGATGCAGTTAGTATTAAGAAAAAATGCACCAGACTAGTTTTTCAAACCGATTATGATGCAATCATAACAAAGGTGTCATTAGACTCTTGAATGGCTGCTAACATCTACGTTTTTAATATCAAATAAACATACTTGCACCAGAAATTTTCGATACTAAATAAAATATACCTTTTTTTTTTTTTTTGATTTTTTGATTTTTCAAAATGTACCCAGAATACCCCTATTATTTTTTCCCCTTTGTTTTGGAACATAAATAATTTGTAAAAGCTTAGAAGTTTGCTACTATGCTCTTTCTATGTAAAAAAAAATATGATGAAGTACTATTCTCAAGCTGCGTAAAGTTTTGTTTTTGAACAAAATTTGTTGCCTCATTGAATCGCCTTAATCTCTTCAAGGGTGGTGGTTCATTTTTGGACCACCTAATTTTAATCCCTAAATGGGATAATGACACCAGAATTTTAGTTTGAAAACTTTCGTTTTATTAAGTACGTGAAGAAAAGCTTTTACTTATTTTAAAATAAATGTCATTGTTAATTCCTTTGTCATTAATTCATTTCAGTGTTTTACTAGTAGAAGTGCCTTGCCTCTGAAAGGATTAAGGGGGCAGTTTACATCAAAATTGATCTGAAAATCGATTTCCTTTTTTTTTACTATATTAAATGAGAGTCTGTTTATTTGAAAGAGCTTAGAAGTTTGCTGGTATGCTCTTTTAGGGCTCCCAAATGGTCCGCCATCTGTATACCAATAAATTTTAACGTCTTTCTATTTTAAAATAAATTTGATTGTTAATTCCTTTGCCATTAATTCATTTCAATATTTTACTAATAGAAGAGCTTTGCCCCTGAAAGGGTTAAGGGGGCAGTTTACCTCAAATTTATCTAAAAATAGATTTTTTTTAAAAATATTAAATGTAAGTCTGTTTACTGAAAAAGGTTAGAATTTTGCTGGTATGACAGGGTTCGTACGGGTCCTTGAATTTCCAGACTAAGAAATTCTTCGGTACCAGTATTTTCTTATAGAAAATGCATCCTCAAATAAGGCGACATTTCGCGCGTTTAAACTAGATTTATTCTTCTATTAAAAAATACTGATATTTGGATTTGAAAATAACGGTACTCGTACAAATACTGTAAGCTCTTTCTATTTTAAAATAAATTTGATTGTTAATTCCTTTATCATTAATTCATTTCAGTATTTTGTTAATAGAAGCTCCTTGCCCCTGAAAGTGTTAAGTGAACAGTTTACCTCAAAATTTATCTAAAAATCTATTTTCTTTTCTTTTTATATATTAAATGAAAGTCTGTTTAACCCCTTAATTCTCGCTCCCGTCATATTCTCGGGCTGTGTCTTTTACTCAAATTGTTTGATTCCCACCAGTTTTATAAAATAGTGAAATTGGCTATATTTTAGTATCGTTTATCCTGTCATTAAATAAGGTGAATATTTCTTTTTCATAAAAGTGGTGCCAATAAGCAATTTGAATTTTTCAACCGTAATTTAATTCGAGCGTTAAGGGGTTAATGGTGTCTGTTTAATTGAAAAAGCTTAGAAGTTTGCTGACATGATCTTCCTATTTTAAAATAAATTTGATTGTTAATTCATTTGTCATTAATTCATTTCAGTATTTTACTAATAGAAGTGCCTTGCCCCTTAAAGGGTTAAGAAGACAGTTTACCTAAAAAAATTATGTAAAAATCGATTTTCTTTTTTTTAAATATTTAATGAACATCTGTTTAATTGAAAAAACTTAGAAGTTTGCTCGTATGCTCTTTCTGTTGTGAATATTTTGACACCACATTTTTACACATACGCTGTGATGGAAGGGTGGCGCAGCAGTTGAGCGATTATCACAACTAAATTTTTACAGCATTCTTCTACTTAAAAAATACTCAGAAATTCTGTTCTGAAATAAGACGGAGAATCTGGTGCGCCACTGTTCCATCACAGCACACGGTAATTATTTCTCAAGATATTGTAAATTTTGTTAATACACTTAGCGCAATTACCCACACAAATTAAAACTTTAAATGGCTTTCTCTCCATGTTCATATTTTCTTCAATTTCCTGTTTTAAAAATGCTAAGGCTTGTATTTGAGATAGAGATTTAAACTTTTTTGTACATGTTCTTTATTGTACATATGTGATAAATCTGCACATGGAATTAGCCATCAGGTTTTTTGGATTATTAATAAAGAAAGTGCATGGGCTCTTTCCATGTGAACTTGTCATGTCTATCACACAGCTGAAAATCGCTATGCTTGTTGGCCACCCTTATTTTCGAAAAGTTTGCTTCGTGTTATTCAATTGATGAGATATCTCCGATAAAATAAGTCACATTTCCCGTTCCAAAATACTGGTAGCCACAAATTGTAATATGTGATAGACATGAGAAATTCGCATGGAAATAGCCAATGAAGATTTGTTAGATTTCATCGTTTCACACTATATATATATATATCAGTAAAAAAATTCTATTAAATTAGTGAAAAGTGGTACTAGTCCCCATTATCTATTCTTGAATATACTTTAATTAAATCATGTGTACATATATAAATAAAATATAGATGAAATATTAACAATAATAAAATCTACTTTTGTGTTCCATTTTTAAAAATCTAGAATAAAAATGATAAACCACAACAGTATTAAAAACAAAACAAAAAAAATATTGAACGTTGTTTATTATTTTTTTCATGTTAGATGTATCTAAAAATGTATGCACAGTCCATGCGCACTCATTTGAAAATCTTTAGAAAAAATTGGGCAAAAATATCAATATTTAAAAAAGTAGTAGGGATTTTAAAAAATTCAACTTAAAAAAAATAATTTTAATTAAATATGCAGTTAAAAAAGAATTTTTTTTCTAAAATGTACTTAGACATAGTTAAACATTGAAATGCAGGCGACTTTACCATTTGAAACATATTTTTTAAAATAAACAAAATTGTTGAAATGATATACTGTCCCCTTAAAAATAAAAATAAATAAATAAATTTATGTTGTTAATTGCAGAAAATTTTGCAATCTAAAGAGTTATTTAGGTCTTATAGTATCTGATCTGAGGTACAGTTACCATGCTATTTAACCCTTTCAGGGACAAGGTACTTGTATTCAAATAAATGTTGAAATAATTTAATGACACCAGTATTTACAAGAGAATTTATTTTCAAACAAGTAAAAGCATATTTTCGCGTACTTAACAAAGGTGAAATTTTCATTATAAAATTCCGGTGCCAATGTGACAATTAGGGATGAAAATTATGTGATGCCGTGACGGCATCGCCGTCCTTCAAGGGGTTAAACATTGAAAGGAGTTTTTTCACCTTGGGTATTCCATGTCTTTATGAAATAAAGATAACATCTTCAAGAACAGAACATTTTCTCGTTAAAAATTGCTTCGATAAGAATGATTTATCTTGCTTCCAGTTTATCTAAAACGGATTACACTAATAACAAAATAACAACAACAACAAAAAAATAGCTTTGACTTTATAGGAGATCAAGATGATTATATTTATATATTTTGAATTTTAGAAAAGCTCCGAATCAAAATTCTAAAAAATGCGTTAATAAAATATATTATTACACCTTTTCTGCTCGTTTTTATGAAATAATGCTATACACTTTCTTTCACTATTTTTATCCCATTAACTGCCGAAACTGTAAGATTACTGTCTTAAGATAACTGTCTTCAACATTTTTACGTTTGCCATCTTCGCTTTAATTAATATTCAAACTTTCTGTAATTAATCAAGACAATTTTTAAAATTAAAAAACAGTGGTATCTAGATAGTTAATTTAAATTTATTTTTAACGGTACGAAAACGCACTATTACCTTGTAATGAGATAACAGTCACCATTTTTAGTTTTGCGGAAAAGCCAAAAATTAATTTTTAGCTCATATTCTATTAAAGCCTGAGAGCTTAAGTGCCCGCAGGTTCTGTATGTACGTATGTATGTACATAAGGCGATAACTCTTGATAAAAGTATCCGATTTGTTTAAAATTTTAGATATAGGTTCGTTCGGATAAAGCGCTCCCCTCATTAGTTTTGCTGGTTCATTGGTTAAGTATAAAGGTGGAAATGGGGAGCTAATCCCCCCCCCCCATTAATTTAGCTAAATGGGTTTTTGCCGATTTCTTTGTTTTTCGAGGAGCATTATCCTTTGAAAAAAGAGTTTAATATACAATTAGTGTAAATAGTCTGTGAGCTTAATGCCATCAGTTTAATTCTCTTTTTGTTTTAATCCTTTTGTGAGAAATGTATGAGGAATTACATTTAATTGTTACATAACACATTTAATCCTCTTGGGAGGATTTCTTGCAGACATACATTTTTTAGGATTTGTACTACTCTTTTCGAAAAGTAACGTTTGCAATTTTTATGGCAGAAATTAGTGATTAAACAACCAAGATTTTTTTCTATTTGAAAACAGTAGAAAACAAAATTTAAAACAGGACGAATCCAGTTTTTTAATCCTATTTTAGAAAGATGAATTGTGTAAACAACAGCTGTTCATTTTGTTACGCTTTTGTGACTGTCCAATATTATACCGAAATTTTGTTTTCTGCTTCTAAAATTTATTCGCTAGAATTCGTGATATTCATTCGACTGTTTGTTTTCAACTAGTAATTTTTTATTTCAATCAATAATTAACCCCAAAACAACTAATAATCCAACAATGAATGTGAGAAATGTATTCCGGCATTATAAAAGTTGAAAAAAGAAAGTCATTTTTTTAAATGGAAGGAAATCTCAATGAATAATTCTCGGAACAAATGGGTTAATGTTTGATTTATTGCAGAAAATCTATAAATTATTTTTAAAATCAGTAATGATTTTTAATAGAAATAATTTCAAAAGTTAGATACCAGAAGAAGTACAAAGTTTAAAATTACTATAAAAAATAACGTTCCGCGTTATTTATTGATCCATTAAAATTTTGTATAAATTCAAGTCAACGAAGAGGTCTGGATATAAGATTCTTCGTAATGATTTCGCCCGAAAGAGAGGAAGTAGAGGTAGGTAAATACCACAAAGGTGTCAACTCCTTTTTCATTAAGAAATTCTGACTTGCATTTGTTGCCTATTTAACCCTCTCAGTGTTGCAGTGGGCTACTTTTTTAAAATTCAGATTTCTTGATTTCCACCACTTTTTTGAAACGGTAAAATTACTTATGTTTTCGCCTTAATTAATATGTCATTAAATAAGGTGCATTTTACCATTTCAAAAAAGTGGTGCTAGTCAAGAGTCTGAATTAAAAAAAAGTAGCCCATCTGGCAACACTGAACCCTCTCGCTGCGTAATTGTTTTATCGAAATAGCTTCGCGACGAGCGTCCTTTAAGAACATTTATTCTTTTGTAGCCGGTTTTCAAAAAAAATATATATATATATATAATTTAAATTAGAAAATACTCAGATTAAATAAGGCAAAATTTCCAATAAAAAAATAACTGGTGGGAATAATCAAAGAGGATTAATTAGACGAAAAAATGCATCCCCGAGGAAATCTCGTGTTGTGCAGCGAGAGGTTAAAATAAAAATAAAAAAATCGTTTGGAATATCCTGTACGAACTGAGAATTTCTGAATATTACAGGAGACCGAACTGGTGACGCTGAAAACTCACAATGCTAATTTAATTCCCAGACTATCACAGATATTAACATAGACAGCTATTACATTAAAAATTAGCCTTCTTTTTGCTTATGTTAAATATACATACTTAGGGTGTTTTTAAAATTTTCAATCTAAACATCTAAGTTTGACACCATATTTATATTCGTAGGTAATATTTACATTCGGATAGCAAATGGAGAGCCATTCGGTGAAGTAGTTTGGGAAAGGGTGTTATGAATAAGGAAAGGGCATTGTTTCAAACAAACACTTACTTCAACCAACCTATCAACTACATTTTTGCTTAGCGATCATTGCACTAATCATCATGGCGACATTGACCAATAGTATCACAGACCTGTTAATCGTAGACCAATCAGATCAACTGAATTCTTGTGTACAGTAGGAGTCGTGAATACATACAGGAAATTACTATGGATTCACAGTAATTTTTCCACCGCCCCCCGAATAGTAGGTGTGAGCGCTGAAACAAAAATAGCGACTATCGTAGGCGGATTTTTTTAACGTATGTACGGTTCCCCAAAATTTAGACACCAGTATTTTATCAAAGATTTCTTTGACTTATTTAATCTCATAAAGATAAATCGGAAATTAAAAGAAAAATTATTGGTTTCAAAATTCCAGGGACCGTACACACGCTGACAGAAATCTCGCCAATTTTGTGCCAGCGCTCAGGCATGGTGTTCAGGAGGCGGCGAATGTTTCTCACAGTGACGACAGCTGCTCTTTCCTTATAAAAAGGAGGAGACAAACAGCGCTGTGTCTACCGGATTTAAGAATGGAGTTATGAATAAAGAGGAGTAGGCATATAGCGTTTTGTCTACCAGTTGCGAGTGAAGTAACTGAGGAGGTTGTCACAATATGGCGGGTGAATTTTTTGCATTGGATAAACAGTTTCTGGTAACCGAGAAAGCAAATTTCCAGCAGAAAAATTTGAATAGAAAATGTTGCATTATTTTAGCGGGCTTTTCATGAAATATTTCTCTCACAAATATGATTAAATTTTCTATTTTTTTTTCGCGTGTCAGTTTGACCATGTATTATAATCATTTTCACTTACATTGACAAGAGTTTGTCGAGGTTGTCACAATATGGCGTAAAAGCAGGGCCTGACAACCGGCGACGTAAACTTCCACCAGTAAAAATGAATAGCCTGTTTTTGGCATTATTTTTGACCGAAATTTTGCGCTAAAAAGGCCATTAAATAAGGAGAAAATTTGTATTTAAATACTATCGGAAGTTTGACACGGCGGTAATCAACCCCTGCGAAAGCGGTTACAGTTGAGGCTTCACTATTTTAAGAATACGCCAGTTCCTCTTTACTAAAAGTTCCACGGTTTTGAGTGAAGTAATTGAGGATATATTTACAAGCTGTTGTTTGTTTCTATTGCATAGCTGCCAACTTGTACGGATTTTTGCTACCACAAAAAATTAACAGAAATTTCTGACTTATTTAATCATCAAAATTGACCATGATTCGGTAATTGAATTGGGCAAAATTTACTATTAAATTATAGTGGAAAGTAAAATCCGTACATGTTGGCAGCTATGCTATTGTATCGATGTCCGATTAATTCTGGGACAATATTCTACTGGTAAAAATGAATAGACCATTTTGTCTTTTTATGTCAGATATTCTATATTAATAAGTCGTTTAAATAGAGGGAAATGTTATTCTATGAAATATGTTATGAAAATGCTAGGAAATAAGAAAAATGTTATTCTTGTTATTCTTTATTTATTTATGATTATTAATGGGCGTTTGCCCCAGCAGTAATCAAATTTATAGACAGAAAAATGTGTACGTTGTCACAACGCGCTGCAACGAAGGGCCTGACAAGCACCATGTTAAATTTCCAGCAATTAAAATAAATAGATATTATTGCCTTATTTATAACTATGAGATGAATTTTCATGAATAATGCTTTTAAATAAGGAGTGAATTTCTATTCAAATTTACTTGCCAAAGTTTGTCTTGCGGATATCAGGAACTGCGAAACAAGTTTTAGTTGCAACTTCATCATTTTTAAGATGTGTCGACTCATTTTTATTCACAGCACATGGTTGAGTAATTACACAATTGTAAGATTTAAACTCCTAAGGTTAAATTCTTGTTTAATAATTTTACAACTTCAAAGCAGGTAGTTTTTTTTTCAGCATAACTCAAAAATTAACTGGCGAAATAAGATTTTATTTTGATTTCGCGTATTAGAAGTAATCTCTAGTAATTAAATTTTACTTAAAAAAAGTCAATGTTTGTTACATTTCATATATTTTTTAGAAAAATTGTTTTAAAATGCATGTTATTTGAAAACACTTTTCAAAATATATCTTTAAAGTTCTATAATGAGATAGGAGAAACTGCACAAGTTATATCTCTGTGCGGATTATGGGAACTCAAATATGGCATGAAACTGGATGTTACCTTTTAAAAGTAAAACGTTGCCACAATTTTTATTATGTAGATGAACAGTACTTCAAATATAAAATATTGTATTTATATTCTGAAAGTAAACCGAAAATTACTATTCAAATGATACCTTTCGCATCCTTACATGATAATTTAGCGATAAAATAGCTTAAAGAGGTACATTTTCCCCCATGAGTGTACAGTTACCACAAATAAATTAATAAATAACTAATCGTATATATATAGATATGCTTTGTTTACTGGATGTTTTGTGTACGGTAGCCCAAATTTTGCATATTTTAGGTTGTTAGGGCTTATGCAAGGATAAAACCATACATCTTATTTGTGGAACTTGCGGAAATTTGGGCCTCAAGAATCTGTCTTTGTTCTATAAATATTTCCATTTTTTCAATGTTTATTGAGTTTGTATTTCCTTGTTTCGTTTTAATTGATGATATGTTTTTAATTTTTTTCATAAATGAAAAAAATTCAATTTACTTTTCTAGATGATATATATATATTTATATATATATATAACAATTACATAATTACACTTCATCGTCTATTTCCAATTACCAAAGTTAAATTAATAAATTTAGCTTCAATACATAACCACTGACATTATACAAAATAAAGATGGAACCTATAACTTGCAATACAAAATCAAGCACAATACCACTAATTCACTAGCACGTTGCGGACGATTAATCCGTATAAAACATATGAAAAACCACCAAATGTTGATACAATAACCTATTAAAGACAAAAGATACAAATAACCAGTAAAATATTGTTGAACCATTAAAAGACGTATCGTAAACAAATAATAGATCAGTTGGATGAATGTAGCATGAAGCTTATATAGCATTTCACTTCTTCAGGGGTATATGAAATACAAATATAAGCAAAAACATAGTCAATTTCTGTAATAGAATCCAGCAATAAGCTAAAAATTGAATTCCATTATGTACCCGATCGACTATACTCCAAAAAGTATAAATTTACTATGCCTTATAAATTGAATTATATAAATAATTAATCAATGCAAGATCCGTAATAATGAACAGTATGAACAAAATTGGAACATTTAAATTAAAGACTTACCCAGAAAGAGAATTGCTATGACCATATCATAATCACAAACATGTATCCCACTTTAGCACAGCGAAAATCCCGCCTAATTAAATGGTACAGTTAAAAGCGAATCCTTACGGTTTCAAAGGCTGTTATATACAAACAAATTACAACATTTCTACATACAGATAAATACATGCATCATATACTGTATTAGCGTCCACTATTATAAATTATAATAGTTTGAAATAAATCAATAAAAGTGATGTAAATTGATGTAAATTAATATAATATAAATATTTTTATTCAGTACTAAGGACAGCAAATTCATAAGAACCAAAATAAACATAGAAACTCATAAATTCAACGTACCAATCCCCCCCCCCCCTTTTTTTGGAATATATTTATTCAATCAACATTTGCGTATAAATTATCCAGACAACTTCTCCCTCCTCCATAATACATGTATATACATACATATTATATATACATACTTGGTTATTAGGTACATATTATATAAAAATTTTACTTCGCGATAATCCTTTAAATTATTCTAATTTTCCCGCATATTATTTATTTCCGCATATATCTTATTAAAAATCTTAATCTACAGTTTTTGGTCCCTTCATAATTTTTTTCAGCTACCCAATCTATAGTTATATAATATCGTTATGTAATATAGTTATATATTAGTATAATATCTGTGAGAAGTTAATTTTTTATTGTCGAATGTTTTAGAAAATCCACTTTTTTATTTTTATTTGCAATCTTCATACCACGAATCTGGTTTATCGCGCATTTCGAAGCTAGACTTTTTACTTCAAAAACATTACTCTACTAGGTAAGAGATTCTTTCGCCTTAGGCCACTCACCTCTCATGTCATCAGTTTAGCTGCTCATCTGCGCAAGTGCGCTTTTTACTGATTTGCTCGTTTGCGTGCTTCATCAGCATTTGTTTTCTTCCGCAAGTTTAACAAAAAGCCAGTGCACTGAACTCGGAGATCCGATTCTATTTTGTTTCAAGTGCTCAAGAAAATGTTATCTGGTATCTATTAATCGCGTAGTATTCTATATTGCTTCTGGAGATCTTACAGCATGACATAGAGACTCATGCCAAAGCCTAATGTATTCACGGGATTTTATTACGATGTAGGACTTGTTTAAATTTTTATGCTTCATGAATAAACGTCTCCCAGCGACAAGTTTATTTCGGTTTTCTTTTAGGGAGAAATCACTCGATTCCTGAATTCCTTGCCTTGTTTATACTAACGCCATGGCCGTATGGATTAATAATACGACCTTCGAACAACCAGCATATTTTCTCATTTCGACTATACTTTAAGATATCGACGTGTTCTTCACATCCACAGAATGAATTAGCATCCTAAGCCACGATTTCACTCTTAAAATGCTCGACCTGATATTAGCTGTTGCCAACAAACCTCACACTAGCACATATATATAGTTGTATATATACACGGCTCGCACCGTTCCTAAAATTTTCGCACTTTGCTACCAGTATTTTAAATAAGAATTCTTTGTGGTACGTTCTTTTAACATTTATAATAGAATTATACAACAAAGATTATCGTTTTAATTTAGTGGTAGCAAAGTGCGAAAATTTTAGGAACGCTGCGAGCCCTGTATATATATACTAGGGAACTCTGCCCCCTTCGTGTAGCAAACCCCAGACTGTAAGCAGATTTGAAGGTTACAAATCAGTTCCTAATTCCTCCATTTATTATTACGCATCATAATCTACCATAATAGAGAATTAAAAGTTCTTGGACTAAGAGAATGGACAGATCGGAAGAGAGCTTAAATGCTTTTCGTTTGTGTGATTCCTTAACTTGATAGTTTAGTATCGGTAATGAATAGCTAATTTCTATTCAAACTAATTTTGATACAATAGACCAGTGGTTCCCAACCTTTTATCGGCCACGCCCCACCAAAGCATCTTTAAAGTCACTATGTCCCCTCCCCCCCTGTAATCTGCAAAGTATGTCTCTTATTATTTAAAAAGTGAACTCTATTCACACGGTGGTAGTGTAATAGTGCCTTAACAATAACTATTCACTTTACATTTTTTAACTTGTCAAAGAGGTGAATCTTTTACCACAAATATGTTTTTAACATAATTTTAAAAATGCAGTGAGATTATACATCTTTGCCTGGATGCCAAAACGAGATTTGTTGTATTTTCCCAACTTCACTCAATGATAAAGAAAAGTGTTATACGGTCTGCATTTTTATCTTCACAAAATATCGTTAAAATAACATTTAACTTTGAAACTGATAAATTCATACATTTTATAATGCATTCTTGTAACATGTAAAGAGTTGGTGTAAAATCTTTGGACGCTGACATTTCTTTCTATGGATAGCACAATACACAAGAAGTATTTCAAGATTATCATCTTTATCAAATTTAAGTAGCCATTATTCCGCATAACACATTCTCTCTTGTTCTCTTTCCCAATATCGTTAATTGGCTTCATGAATAGAAGTAGAAAACTCATTCAATAAATAATGGAAAACGTTGGGAAATATTTTAAAAATCACCACCAGAAAAATTATAGAGAGTTTTAATACATTTAAAGATACCAAAATATTATAAAAGGTTATTCGCGTAATTATTCTGGTCTAAATCTATTTTAAATTTTTGATAGGGAACATTTTAAAAATTCAATAAAAAAACAGATTTTTTAAATTTTACTTGTATTCCATTTATTTTTAGTCTACAATATTACTTTCCCCTAAAAAAAGACAAAAGAAACTGATAGCGAATGAGTGAGTAAGAAATTTGGGATTGCCCCCCGTAGAAGATCAAATTGCCCCCCCCCCCCCCCTGTGTGGCGTACGCCCCACATTGGGAACCACTGCACTAGACGGACCTGACCACATTAAAACAGAGAAATTAAATTAAAAATTATAGAAAAAAAATTTAATTTAAAACAAAAATATATACAAAAATAGATGTTTCGCTGTGCAATGCACAGCCTCATTAGTACACACATCAGCAATAATAGAATATTGAAACATGTCCTGGACACAAAGTCAAAGTTAAAGTTATTCTTTCAAAAACACAAAATATTCCTTCGGGATCGGACCAGATTCATTGGACGTGTAAGGGTATAATTTAGTGAACCAGTTTTCCATGAATAATCTATAATGACAAGCGTTGCAATTATTTTTCAAAATCAATGAGTGTTTGAAGGCTGGGGTGTGGTTCATTTAAAGGCATTATTAATAATTTCTATTCAGTTTACAGTAATTTTTCCATTTTTATAATTATTATTTTTTAAATAATTATGAATTCAAAGTAATCAGCGTAGGTTTTTGCATTCGTAAAACATAAAAAATCAAATTTATTTAAATGTAAATAGCCTGTCTCTCGCCAGTGATCACTAAAAACTAAAAAGAAACTGTGTTGAATTAGTACTACCTATTTTTATCGTTTGTAGTCCGTCATAAAGTGAAACATCAAAAACCGCTTCAATTAAAGTTTGGTTTATTAATTTTAATTGCTAAAAGCAGCAAATTGAAAATTTAAAAACAGTAAACATAGGTTTATTCAACTGAAGACATGTTTCAGCACTACCCGAGGCATTTTCAAAAGAAAAAAATAAAAATAGTCTAAGGCTGTACGGTCTATGAAAAAGCATCATTGAAATTTTCGCGTACTATTTCATATTGTGCACGTATTATTATTTTTTATTACATAGATGTTTATTTTTAATTTCGTAATCATTACGTAACTCGAGTCATAGTTTTGGTAAGTTAAAGGGTGCTGCATCGTTACATATTGAATTGTTGCGTGTTACAATGTCTATGGTTTCTCTTATAATGGTTATTCAATATGTAACGATTCAGCATCCTTTAACTGACCAAAATTTTGGCTGGAATTACTCAATGGTCAAAACCGTCAAAATTAAAGTAATTATATCGGTCTTGTCAACGAAAACAAGATTCTTCATAGTACAATCATCACAACAAGAATGTCGAAACGATAAATTACAAAAACTGTACCTGATTACGGATGTAGCGACCTTCCAAGCACGGTTGCCAGCTGGGTCGCCTTTTTATTCACAAAATTCGGCTAATAATTTTTAGTTATTTAAAGGTGTGATTTAATGTGATTACTTACACAAAAAATTCTTCCGGAAATTTCTTGAATGAGATAAGAATTTTTGAATAAAAATGGAGGTCATCAACCCTGATCCCTGATGGGTTGTCAGATTGGAGTCCATTTTTATTTCGAAATTTCAAATTCTTACCGGAAAGTTTGAAAGAAATATCTTTAATTTAAGTAATCACACAATTTCTGCCATTAAATAAAGCTAAAAATACTATTTCGCCTCCGGTATGGTATGCTATTTCTTTCTTCCAGCTTATTTTGTGTCCGAAAAATAACGTTACCTTGCAGAAGCTAGCCGTAAAACAAAGCATTACGATTAAATACTCTTTAGCAAAATTTTAAACTTCTAAGCAGCGCACATTTTCAATTTTTATACCGTCGTATTGGGAAAAAAAGTTCTTTTAAAGGCATTTTGTTTGAAAACTGTATCTCCATTTATTTTTGAAATATTAATTTTTTTGTAGTTTTTGGAACCATTTGCTTAATATTGGCAACGGAAGTACTACATTTGTGTAGAAAGTAAAGGAAAAATAGTTTTAAAATAGTAATTATATATTTTTATTGCCATTTTCTCGTAACAACCGAAAGAAAATGTAATTAAAATACGTGCTATTTTGAAAAAAATATAAACGACTGATTTCTGTTAAAACAATGGAGCTATTATATACTATATTTAATTGTAAGTATCTATGAATCATTAGATAGCCGAGTTTTTTTCGATTTTCTTGAATGACGGAATCTTTTTGCTGCATTTGTGCATTATTTCGCGATAGTGATGTGCTATGCATGCTTTACTGTAGATGTTTAAGAGTAGATCGTAAATGTGGAATTCTTAAGCGAATGCAAATGTCGTCATTTTACATAAAATAAAACGTGTGCTTTAAGTCTTAAAATTTAAATATGTTTTGTACTGCAGTAAAGTACCGCTTAACCGAGTTATTTTCTTCTGATGGACTGGTGGCTTCTATTATTATGAAACAGCCATTATAAATGAAGTGTTTGGTGAAGATGAAAGAGCAGCCGTAAAAAAAATTATGGCCAATTTTTTCCCCCATTCTGATCAGAAAATCAGAGTTGTAACTTTTTACGGCTGCTCTTTTATCTTCACGTAACACCCCATTTATAATGGCTGTTTCATAATAATAGAAGCCATCAGTCCATCAGAAGAAAATGAAGTAATGGAAATTCCGCGGGCAACACTAAGTTCTGAAAAAGCAGAATTCCTGTTCTCTAGTTTTTTTTTTTTCTTCTAGTATGTATTCGGATTTTCTGAATAAAAATGGAGGTCAAATTGGCAACGCCTCAGGATTGCCAAATTTAGCATTTTTTTATTCTGAAATGTTACATGCACACCATAAATTCTCTATAGTATTGTTTTCTTTATTTAATGACAGACGTTTCGTGATTACCTAAAGTAAAGGTTCTTTTTTCAGAATTTCTGATATGAATTGGAGGTTTTTAAATTGAAAATAGACCAAACTCTCAACCCTAGACATAGCATTCTTTTTTTTTTCGAACAAAATTTGCATGGCGTTGGAGCTTATATAAGTGGGAAATGTCTATTTAAATTTACTGGTGGAAGTTTGCCTCTCCCAAGATAGCATTTTTAATTTGCAGAAAATTTGCAGCAGTCTTGCTTTGACAACCTGCAAAGTTGCAGCAAGCTCAGCATGACAAGACTGAAAGTTCATAACAAGACTGCAGCAAGATGACGCAAACGCCGAATTCACCACACTTTGAACTTGCAGCTAACCTGACGTGCAAGTTAAATTCATGCTGTATCAAATTTATTGCAAATTAACGACAAATAAGTAATCAAAAATACTGCAAACTAATACTAATCTTTCCACGCCCCACTATCGCTTTACCCCAGGGGTGGCCAAGTGTGGCACGCCGCACACCAGTAAAAGTTTAAAGAAATAGCGGACTTGTTGAATCGCAGAGATTCGATGATTAGACTAGACAATGATTTCTTTAAAATTTTAGTGGTGTCTAGCGTGCCACACTTGGCCACCCCTGCTTTACCCCTTCGGAGGCGTCCATAGACCTCATCAGGTCTATTGTTGCGAACACACCGTCAGAAGGTGCATGCATCGTTTTCATCACCATGAACAAGTTAATGTAATATTTGTTCTTTTCAATACGAGCCTTTTTTGGTATTTCATAAGTATAGCGTTTAGAAAAAGCAGTGCCAAACGAATAAAATTTCTGCAATTTTTTGCGTGTTCTGATTGTCTATTCTCTCAACAGAGGGTTTTTTTTGCTTTCGTCCCTTTCGTGAATTAAAGACAGTCCAAGCAGTTTTCACATACTGTACCTCACTTCGAGTCCTTTGGAAATATTATGAGTAGTGATAGATTTTTAGACGGCACTCGGAGTATGCACTTCTACATCGCTTCTTTTTATGTGGTATCACTTCTTTTTATGGCTGACGTTTTACGTTTGTGGCTTGGCGGCATCATTTACAACGAGTTGTTTTTGATTAGATATAATATATCCCAGTTTTTCGCAATGGGTTAAAGATTTTGAGGTATTGTTTGACCGTTTTTTTTTTCTTAAATTCAGATATCTTGATTTCTGCTACTTTCTGGAAATGGTATAATTCGACTTTTATCATCTGTTATTAAATAAGGAAAATATTATATTTTCCTAAAAGTGGTAGCAATCAAGCAATCTGAATTCTTAAAAAAAAAAAATGTAGCTGAATGTGAACGCTGAATTTCCGGGCAAACGTCGGTGCTTCGGGTACATTTAGTGTAGGAAAAGCTGTCCTCGTATCTCGTGCCGACAGAACTCAAGAGGCCACTGCACTGGAACTCTCCGATTACGAAATCCCATGTTAGCCTAAGGGAAAATTTTCAAGCTCGATTACTCATTACCTAATATAATTATTAAAATACCGTTTTCACCATCAGAAAGTAGACGTCAGATGCCGATGATGTGCTTTTTTTTAAATTTGTCTACGTAAATTTTAAGTATTTTCAAGAAGGTGATAAAATTTAATCAAATGGAAATTTCAAAGTTTATAAGGATTTTTTATGTATTTAAAATTTATGGAGATAATTTTTAAAAAAGCACATCGTCGGCATCTGACGTCTACTTTCTGATGGTGAAAACGGTATTTTAGTAATTATATTAGGTAATGAGTAATCGCCATTGAAAGTTTTCCCATAGGCTAACATGGGATTTCGCGATCGGTGAGTTTCAGTGCAGCGGAGCCTTAAGAACTGCGTTTGGTGTTGACTAAAATGAAGAAATAGACATGTAACCAGCATAGTATTTGTACGACGTCGTTAACTTCGTTCTTCGACTGCATGTTGTTAGTCCGCTTCTTTTTTATTCGGAATTCTTGATTGCTACCATTTTTTCGTAGTCGTAATATTTTCCTTACTTAATTGCATATTAAATATGCCGAATTGTGCAATATCAAAATAGTGTTAAAAAAAATCTAGAAAGAGAAAGTAGCAAATAGGCAACATTAAATAGCAGGGTAGAACTTGTAATTGTTTTCTTCGTGGCCATTGCTTACTTTTTCTTTCCCAATCTAAATTCATGAAAATGAAAGGAAAATCAATAAAAGTGCTATAGAAATGTTCACACATACGTTCAGGATGAAAATGAAGACAGATTCGATAAGAAATTTTATTTAAAATGTTTTGGAATGCAAGAAAAAAAAAGTTTTTGTTTCCATGCGAAGTTGTAACAGATGGTAGGGAGTGGGAGATATATTATATCCGACCTATGATTAATAATGCTTTTCACCAGAAAAAATTATAAAATTTTATTTTTGCAAAATTGGAGAGAAAATATCAAAGCGATATAAGTAAGCGTCCTATCTTAAATGGGAGAAGTAACCGCAAGATTAAAAGTGAGGTCACATCAATCAAGGTCATGCGCCACGTAGCGGATGGAGTGTGAACTACAGGTAAATACCTAACTGTTTTCATACTCACACCACTAAAATTATAAGTTTTTTTCACCTTGATTAATAACTGAAGTACTTCTGACAAGGCGAAGAAAACTTCGTGGTGTCAAATGCATGTGGATGCCCCTCTCACTACGCCATTATATTGTAATAAATGTGGCAAACAAAATTCTTTTCTATGAGTGACTAAAGGTTTAGGAAATACGTGCCACACTAAAAGCCCGCGTATGTGAATTATCACTCCGTCCACAAGGTGGCGCAACTATGTTAATTTACGCCTGATTCCAGCATTAAGTTTGTTCGCTTACTTATAACGCTTTGGAAAATATCGTAAAATTGCTTTTCCTTATTCTATTATAAATTTTTTCAAAGATTCCGGTGTGAATTCCACATTACAATAACGTATTACTTGCCCCTCAAGGGTTTAAACCCCTGCAAAGCCAACTAATTTAATTTTATAATCAGGTAAATTAAACTTTTACGTACAATCCGTAACAAAAATAAATTTAACAGCACTTCTGTCTTTGACGGATAATAAATTTTTAATTAGCTCATTAATTTATAAAAATTGACTTAATTAATTAAAAAAATTACACACCTTATAATGTTTTAAACAGTGTAGCAGTTTTTTGTCGTAAAAATTGATATAACTTCGCATTTTTGATTGTTGGGGTTTCTGCAGCAGGATGTTATAAATGTAGACATATTTCAATATTTTATGAATAAATTGCCTTCGAAAAATTTATGCATGGTAAATAGATTATGGATTATATCAATGAAATATCAACTTATTTTCAAAAGATTTATGGGGCATTCTCACAATTTTTTGAGTTTCGGGAATAAAAATCTGTTGAAATTAAACTTGCTAAAATAACATTTTAGTCTGGTAGACGAATGCCTTAATGATTCAAAATAAATAAAAAATGGTCAGCAGTGAAATTTTTTTATTTAACTGGTGTTTAAGTTAAACTTGCGAGTTTAATTTTCCTTAGCATTTTACCACTACAACTATTTATTTTCTTCTAAATTTTTAGTTATAATGAATTTACATAGTACCCACCGGACATTCAAATAAGAAATAATAAAAATGTGGTATTTTTAATACAGAATTTTTGTATAACATTGTCTTAAAGGGGTGTTAAAGTAGGGACGGAAAGGTAAAAAAAAGGGACGAAATTGGAGAAAAAGGGACGGTAAGGATGGAACGGTAAGGAAAATTACGACCTATTTTTAGGCAAATTATGTTAAGACTAAGTGATAGCTACAATGTTCATTGATTTTTATAAACAGTTGTTAACATTGAATTAAATTATTATTATTTTTTTAATTTAACTCGAAAAGTGCAGGAATAAACCTTGGGGACGGTAAGACTACCAATAAAGCCACGATCTTGCAATCGATATTTAAATGCTGATTAAAATTCTGCAGTAAATTTCCTGTCAAAGAATTTTAGACATTCATTCCCTAGCATACTTCTGTATGAGAAAAAACTTGAAAAAAATTCTGTGGCTACATCTGAAGTGATTTTCTGTATAAGTTCAGCAAGAGGGACGGTAAGGATGAAAAACCCAGGGACAGACTTCAAAAAATAATATCAACCGTAAAAATGTGTGCAGGTTAATTTTTTGCTACATATTTATATAACTCAATTGTCCCAGTTTCGGAAAAAAATTACATCGAATTACTTTTATTGAAACAATTTTTCACAGACAGCTCCAAACTTAAAAATCAGCATCAGGGACACGGGACGGTATAGGAGTTTTCTTGGTATTTAGATCCCCAACATCGTCCAAAACTTATTTATCTCGTTAATATTGTTATGCAATCATGCAATGGGATGTTCCCCAGTATATGAAATAAAAAAAAAAAAAAAACACAAAAAAATGTATTAAACAGGGATGAGAGTGCTCCGACACAAATGACCGATTACTACCACTGAAGTTTAATAGAATTTCTAACATTTAATGACAGAATTTCAGAGATACAATAAAGCAAAGAATTCTTTTATATATAGTCATGTTTATAGTCATTTGGGTCGGAACGCTCTCATCCCTGATTAAAATAAAAATTATTATTCAGGCACATAAAAGTCAAAACATTGTGAGAATGCCCCTTATACTTTTTATTATTTTATTAACTTCTCGTTTCCTAAACATTATATTTAAAGATAATTTCTTCAAGCTCCGACAATGTACAACAGTACGATATTACATATACGTAGCTGCCAACTTTTACGCTTTTTTCTTATAGCTCAAATTTAACAGTAAAATTTGATTTTTTAGATCGCCGAAATCTTCGATTGAATAATACAAAGAATTTTCGTAAATTTTAGTTGTATTAAACCCTTGAGGGGCGGTGGGATAAAATATATCCCACCTAATTTAACACTAGAACGCCCGGAAGGAGTCGATCCGACTCCGACTATATGATTAAATGTCAACTGGAACCAGAAATTCTTTCATAAAATAAGTTAAATTTAAACTACGCAGATTTACGTTAAATAAAAAAGTCAAATAATTTTAAATAAAAATTCTGGTATTAAATATTTTCATGAAACTTGAGTAAAATTTCCGGGCGTTCTAGTGTTAAACAAGATTCTCATCAGAAAATTTTAACTAAATTTTATATTTTTAACTTTGAAGGAAAATCATTGAAAAATTGCTTTTCCTTATTTAAAAATAAAATTTTTCGATTATTCCGGTGAGGATTCAATATTTAGAAATATTTGTGCTTGCCCCTGAAGGGGTTAATAAAGTTTAAAATTTGGCAGCTGTGCATGTAATGCCCAAAAGTCGCCGAGTTTTTTAAATTTCATTTTTATGTAATTTCTGAACTTTCCGTCTCTACAGAAATAGTTTTTTGAGGTTTCAAAATTTCCTAAAATTAAAAGTATCATAATCAGGTGAGTTTCATTATGCATTATATTTATGTCAAATGAAGCGATTTTTTAAAATTTTCTCTCATCATAAAATACGTGAATAACATGCGAAAATTGTTAAATGTTCTTTCTCTCAGTACGAGCTACGTGGAAAACATTTCCGACGGTCAACAAATACGGAGCACCGATGTTTACCTGTATATTCGATGTGCCAGCCATCTATATTTTTTATTCAGATTGCTTGATTGCTATCACTATTTTTGAAATTCTAAAATCCGTATTATTTAGCAGTAATGTAAAGATGAGAATGTAGCAGACGTAAGACAATGCATAAATCATACATGCAACTTCTACTTAAATTTAATTCTATAACTATCTCATATGGACAGTTACGCATCTTGATTGAATTTATGCTTATGAAGGATATGTACAGTATTTTTTTCAAATTTATTTGATAAAATTTTGTCTTTACTTTTTCTGGTACAAACTTTAATTTTTTTTAAGCGCAAACAGAATAAAATATAAAATTATTACACATCTATTTGCATCCGTCACTCGATTTTCGGTGTTGAAATCGTAATTCATTTATAAGATAAAATATCGTCATTGTTAACAATTTACAACATTCATTTCAACTAATATTTTATAGTTAAATAATTTTATGGTGAAAGTTTTAGCTGGAATGAGCAGGGAAGCAATCCCAAAGCAAAATAGTGAATGCCACTATAAATAATCACGCCAAAAGTTTTGCGTGTGTGTGAGGAGTGGTGACTCATTTTATGTATATCACTGTATTCGTATAGAATTTTACCTCTTTTATAATTATAGAATTCTTCGATTGCATAAAGCGTAGAATACTGCACAAAAATAAAGGTGTATGTATACCTTTCTCTCTGTTTACGCCAATGTCAAACGATATTTACTGCGTATTTACAGTATTATTCCCAGTATTCTTTTATTCATTTCATTATTCGCATTTTTCGTAATTTCAGGTGTAGTAGGTGGCTCGTTTTTGGGATATTTCTTTTTTTAAAACAGCCCTTTTTTTTCATATTTTTTATTTCAAATTCTGTAAAAACGTACATGGAAAGTTATTTTTATAGCATACTAGGGGGTTCAGCCCCCCTGCGAGCCACGTTCGCCAACCCCCATTCAGACTTTGCAGCCTCTAAATGCCATAGTAATGTGCTCCGTTTAAAGAATATTACCAGGGTATGGATGATTGAATGATATTATCAATTTAACGGCGGCTATCTTCTGTAATCGGGTTGCCATGCTTTACTGTTTGAAAGTGGTATTTTTTGGTTACCATGGCCTCATCCATCACTGTCTTAACAGCTGATTGTTGTTTTGCGACTAATAAATAAAATCCATTACACATTTGAAAAACAGCTTGTATAAAATGGTTAGGAGAAAAATGTTGCTATATTTCTGACTTATAACGACGTTATGGACATTATTCTTCCTTTACGTTCTGCTTGGGAATAGCTTTCAGAACCACGTTACGCTTACATTTTATGTTTTGATCGAGTTTTAGATATTTTTAGGAACAGGTATAGCGTATTCACGAATTCTTTTCTCTATTTTAATACACCATCATGCATATTTTCATGTTAATTTTACAATGTATATTGTTTATACTAGGACTTCCCTCAGAGGAATTAGTCTGAGCGTTGCTAGTGAGAACATAGATTTAATAATAACGCGTGACGATAACAGAAAATGCGGTGCTATATTTAATTGACAATACGTGGCCTGTCTGAATAATATTAAACCTTTGTCGGAAAAAAAAATACATAAGTTACCTGGCAGGATTCGTACCCTTATTCCTATTGAAGTAGGCCCCTTGCGCCTCCACACAAACAGATCGGCATTGACTGCAGCGTAAGTTATGACACGAGATCGGGAATATCTCGTCTGCATAATCTTTGAGCTGTTAAAATGTCATTTCGAGTAATTTACAAATCCGTACGCATTTTTCCAACAAATCATGCAAGCGAAAATACATCAATATTAACCCGATTAAGAAATTTTACCCGAATAAATTACTATGTAAAAAATCGTCTAATGACAATTGAGAAAATGACCTTTTGATTAAATCTCTAGATTAGTGAAGCTGAAAAAAAAATGCACATTAAATTTAACCCCTTGAGGGGCAAGCAATTACGTTTGTAAAATGCTGAATTCCCACCGGAATCTTTGATAAATTCTATTTCAAAATAAGTAAGAGCAATTTTACGGCTTTTTTTCCACCAAAGTTAGAAAAGTAAAATTTAAAAAAAATTTCTTGTGCAAAACCTCATTAATCGTAGGTGGTATATAATATATACCGGTGCCTCTCAAGGGGTTAAACAGGCACTTTTCGACACTTTTACCCAGAGAAGTAATAGACAAGTACTTTCGTGCAAACTATTTGTTGTTTCATACCGACATTTGTTCAATGTTAACACAATTTACTCAATGCTAGATAAGCAGCCATCCCTTTTATTGCATCCAAGTTGCATGTTTTTTTCGGGGGGACGTAGTTTTATTAAATATTTAAAGTTTCTAAGATCGTAAGTGACGCGTTATGGTACAAACTCCAGGGGGATAATTTGGCCCTTTTTTTACTTTCAAAATCTCACAATCATACCAGAAAATTCCTATGCTACTCTTTTCTTTATTTACGAGAGACATTTCATGATTACATAAAGAAAAAAAAAATCTTTGAAAATTTTCGGTATGAGAGCGAAATTTTTGAAATACAAAAAATCCATTTCAATTTATTTTCATGTATTTACTGTGCCCTGTGCTTGACAGATTTTCCCGTTTTGCGTTTTTGTTTTTTTTTTTTTTTTTTTTTTTTTTTACTCAAAAATTTCGGTTTCATACCGGAAATTTTCAAATATGAATTTTTTCTTCGTGTAATTATGAAATGTCTGTCTAAAATAAAGAAAATAACAATACGGGAATTTTGTGGTATGAAGGAGAAATTTTGAAATGAAAAAGGGCCAAATTGGCCCCGTGGCATTTGTACCTCAACGTATCACTTGTGCCCATACATTCCTATGCAATAAATGATTGTTACGGTGTCTTGTACCAACCTTTAAAGATGTACCATGAATTTAGAATCACCCTATATAGTTAACGTATTTTTTTTAATCTTCATGAAGTTAGAAGAGGTGAAAATTTGAGGGTTCTAGTTTTAAATTCACGTCACAAACTGTAACTTATATCTTTCAAAAAAGGATCAGTAAGTAATAATCATAAAAAATTATTTATATCATCTAAACAAGTCGAAAATCGTACGTCAAACGTGGCAAATGATTCGTACGTTAACTAGTTTTGTAAATATTCAGATTTTGGTTCAATTGCACGATTACGCAAAAATGCATGAATACAAAATTTATTACAATTATATATACATTAAATTTAGTATTACGGAAATATTATGACTCCATCTTAAATAGGGCGTAATCACCATGACAACCTAGACTCTTTACCTATCATGGGATATCATTGCATTAATTACGTATGATAGGATTTAATAAAAGGAAGAAAACTTTTATTAATATCTTTTTAAGTTTTGATTCAATTTTCATACAATTTGAAATGACTCGAGAAAATTCTGTAACGATTATTTATAATAAATTTCAAATTGTTCTGTTGGGTAGTTTTTGCACTGTTTTATGCGAAAGGACAAACAGTTTGATGGACGGACCGAATATGAGCATAGGTGCTACATATTTATATAATTACTACACTTCCAAATAGATCATAATGTAATGGAATTCTTTTGATTGTCTCTGTAAATAAATTATGAGCGCTACATAGTTCATTTTCAATACCGTACATGGCATAGTAAATCTCAATAACATATATCAATAACAGAGCAATCCAATTATGCTAGCGCAAGTTAGAGTTCGAAGAGCCAGACAGCCAGACAAACTGAAATCATAAACACTTTTCAACTATGTTGGAAAGTGTGACAAACAGACAGATAGACGGACGGACCAGACGGCGAGTATATGTTCTACGTACTATATAATTAGGAATGCAACTAAAATGCCTTTAATTGACAGCTATACTTTTGCAGTGAAAAAAAAAATATATAATGAAATATTCTCAAGATGAATACGGAATATCACAGTTTTTAAGAAGAATTTTTCTTTTTATTTTATTGTATATAAAAAATTTTAAATTATGCTTTTAATTGTAGAAAGTTTTTTAAGTTGGAGAATTGTAATTAAGCAATAAAATTTGATATGAGCAAAGTGTACCCTACCGCTTTGAAAGTCGAACGAAAGTCCTGACATGTGTTTTTGCGATATAAAGACAACCAGTGTTGCCAGTGGGATACTTTTTTTATTCAGATATTTTGATTGCCCACCACTTTTTTGAAACGGTAAAATTACCTGATTTTTCGCCTTAATTAATGTGTCATTAAATAAGGTGCATTTTACCATTTCAAAAAAGTGGTGCCAATCAAGAATCTGAATTAAAAAAAAGTAGCCCATCTGGCAACACTGAAGAACAAACCCTCACCAACAGCAGAATATCATTTCGCGGAAAAATGATTTCAATAGAATTATTTATTTTGCTACTAGTTAATCTAAAGAGAGTACACACAATTCATAATCAAATAACTAGAAAAATATCTTCTGGATTTATAGACGTTTAAGTGGTTACATTTAAAATTATACTGGTGTTAAAATTAAGGACCAATCACAAAATGCTAATTTTCAAGTACGCGAATACTCAAAAGGAAATAATTTAATTTGAATAATTACTATCTCTACAGCACATCTAGTCCATATAACATCTCATTCATGTCACACATAGTCACAAATGTCACAGTCACTACGGTGAAGCAAAAGATATGAAATTCCATACATCTCATTATGAGTCACAAATGTCACAGTCACTACGGTGAAGCAAAAAATATGAAATTCCATACATTATGAGTCTCAAATGATCACTATATGTGACTCCACTGAGACGTCACTGTGACTGCTGCTTTGTGACGAGTCACAATGTGATTTTAGAATGTCGTTACATTGTGACTCTCATGTGACTGTCATCTGCAGACTCAATTTCAAAGTCATCGTGAACGCTGGATTGTGATAAGTTACCAAATAATGTCACAATAAAGCCACATGATGACTTTCAGGTGACAGAGATTAGTACTGTGAAGTCACCATTGTGCTCTTTTGTGAAAAGCCACCATGTGACTATAATGTGATATTATTTGGTGACTTATCATAATGCAACTTTCATGATGACTTTGAAATTGAGTCTAAAAATGACAGTCGCATGAAAGTCACAATGTAACTACATTGTAAAGTCATCTGGTGACTCGTCACAAACTAGCAGTCACATTGACGTCTCAGTGGAGTCACATATAGTGATCATTTGAGACTCATAATGAGACGTGTGGAATTTCCTATTTTTTGTTTCATCGTAATGACTGTGACACTTGTGACTATGTGTGACTTGAATGAGATGCTATATGGACTAGCTGTGCTGTATGAATAGTAATTATTTGAATTATATTATCTCCTTTTCAGTATTAGCTTACTTTAAAATTAGCATTTTGTGAGTGGTCCTTAATTTTGGACACAGTAAATAATGCGGTAATAAAATAAATTATTGATTTTTTCTGCAATTTATAGATTTTTTATGAACTGTTGTTGTAATTTCCATTGATTTTTAACACTAGAACTCCCGGAAGGAGCCGATTCGACTCCGACCATATGATTAAATGTCAACTGGAAACAGAAATTCTTTCACAAATTAAGTTAAATTTAAACCACGCAGATTTACGTTAAATAAATCAATCAAATAACTTTAAATAAAAATTCTCGTGTCAAATATTTTTATGAAACTTGAGCAAAATTTCCTTGCGTTCTAGTATTAATTACAAGATCTAGGTTCGCCGAAATTCCTCACAAATTATTTTGTTAATAATTTTGTATAAAATGTCTAAATTATTAAATTTAATTGTTATTTAACACGCTTAATCTGTTAAGTAGGCTTAATTACAAGTCAAATGAACGTATTGCAAATGATAATTTTTGCTCAAGAAAGAAAAAAAAAGCACGCAGAAAAAACACACAATTCATTTAAAAATATTTCTGAATTGAATAATGTTTATTTGACTTGGTTAACCCGATGTGGTGGCAGTTATACTCTTTAACTAATTGAATAATATAAGTACTCAAGTCTATTATTTCATAAAACCTCTATTAGAGCAAACAAAGAAGTAAATTTTATTCTAATAAAATATGAAATGTAAAAAATTAGAACTATTTTGACAGAAAGATTTTTTTAGTTGTAGTGTTGTTTTCAGATGTTTAGATAATTAATGATAATACTCATCGCTGACAACTTTTCCTATTTTTGTACCACAAAAATTTAATATAAATTTTTGCTTTATTTAATTGACAGATTGCGAAGGTTTAAAAAGGTAATATTTACTATAAAAGTTTGTGGTACGAAAATACGTAAGGTGTTGGCAGCTATTATTACATCTGAAACATTTCATTATGTTCTCATTATACATTATGTCTCATGTTTTTCTTTTAATACTAGAATGACGACGAGGGGCCATTTTGTGCCCAAACAAATAGATATTTTTCGTTTTTAACCAGAAATTTCTTTGTAAAATAAGTTTAAAAGATACAAAAGAACACCGAACAGCAGAGCGGTTCAAGGGTTAGCCCAGTAGCAGTGCTACTCCATTCCCTGTGTATGAGTATGCGTATAACACATCCTAGAGGAGCCATGAAATGAAAGTCTAACCGTAGCACGTTAACCCCTTAACCTACAATGACGAGCACAGCCCGCTTACGATGATCGAGCCAAATGTAAATTCTTGTTACCATTAAAATTTTGCAGTAAATATAGTTTAATTTAACTGTCGAAATTCCATGATTAAACAAGGCGAAAATCTCTATTAAATTTTAGTGGTAGCTATGGATTTGCCAAACCGTGGAGCTGTTGATTTTAAATCGTAGGTTAAGGGGTTAAGTACTACTAAAAAGGGTTAATTGAGAAAGTTAAACAATTTTAACCCTCCGTCTACCAGACGGGTCCATTGGACCCGACAGGTACATACAAAATATTCATTCAAACCAGAAATTTCTTTAAAATAAACTAAGTATATAAACCAGACAAAAATAAGGTAAATAAATAAGTTAAATAGTTTTAAATAAAAATTCTGGTGTAGAACGTTTTATTAAAACTTGAATAAAATTCCCGGTAGATCTAGGGTTAAATAAAAATTCTGGTATTAAATATTTTTATAATACTTGAGTTAAAATTCCCGTCTTTCTAGTGTTAAGTAGTGATAGTGAATAACTTTAGATCAGCTCTCAAAAGCGGTATTTTAATTACGAACTCTGTATATCTATTATCAAGTTCGTAGGTAATTCTGACTACATATTGACATTGCAACAGCTGACCAATAAATTTCGTTTTTAATGCATTTTTTTATAATATCCAAACATACAGCTATTTTAATTTTTATACCATCGTGTAGTAAATAAGATGTTCTTTTAAATGTAACTTATTTGAAAAGTGTACCTCAATAAGCAACGTAGAACGATATGTTGTATGCTAAAACCTTTCGCCAGAAATATCGAACAGTACATGTCTCATTAAAATCAGCAGAACTCAAGTTATGAGCAGCCGAGACGAAATTTCCATTTGCATTTTATACATAATCATTTCATTTACAAGTAATTGATCTTCTGTACGGATTAATTCACACTGGAAGTTTCGAAGAAAATGTATTTAAAAATAAGAAAAAGCAACTTTACTTTTGTACAGCAAAGTTATAACAGTAAAATTTAGTTAAAAGTTATGGGGTTAAAGTAGAAGTAATTTTAATGTTATATTTTGAGTGTTTATGACGGATCACAAGTCAAAAGGGGTATTTCAATTAATAGAAATTTAAAATTAAAATTGATTCAGGAAAATGTTATAAAATTGATTCAAGAAAAAGATTTAAAATTCTTCGAGGTTATTATTTTGTTTCTTTATTTGTATTTTCAAGTGACCTAGCTTGAAATACTTTTGTTGCTCCTTTTGAAAAAAAAAAAAAAAGCTGGAATGATGTATTACATATGCTATGTCAAATTCATGCAATACAACAAAGAATACAAAAAATTACGAATAGAAAGGCGAAATTGAATACTTTAAAATTCCTTTCTAGATTTCAAAATAAGTTAGTATTTTGAATGAATGTTGAACGATGTTTGAACTGTTTAGTAGCTGCAACTATGTTATGCACTTTTTCTGTTCTATATGATGTATTCAATTCCATGTAAGAGTAACATACAGACTATAAAATTCTGCTTATGACGTTTACTGAGATATGATAAATTGTAAGAAAGCAATTTATTTCAAAATGAAATTCGTTCGAAAACTTTTGTAAATGTTCCTTCGAAACTTTTGAAGAATTGGCAAATATCCTTTTATATATGCATCGTATTGTTACCAATAGAAAATTAAATATTCCTAAAGAACATTTATAAAACACGTCTTTTTCTGACATACAAAAATATAAGAAAATCTAATGGAATTCTTTGAATTGTTTTCTTGGCTAAAGTTTCTATGTAAATTCATGGTTATCACAAGCGACTATTTTTATATTCTGTTGCACCACTATTTTTATTAAGTAAATTTTGTAGTATATTTTTCTTGCAGATGTTGTCAGAGTGTATGTGAAATATTTCTGTTTTGAGAAAGTGGTGCGAGATAGGTTTAAAAAATAGTCGCTAGTCGCAGCCCTGTAAATTCTTTTATAGAATCTTGCCTTATTAACCCCTTGAGAGGCAAGAAATTTGTGAAGCGTTTGTGATTTGCAAGCGTTTGTGAAATGCTGAATTCATACCAGAAAATTAGAAAAATTTTACTTCAAAATAAGGAAAAGCAATTTTACGGCTTTTTTCCACCAACGTTAGAAAAGTAAAATTTAATAAAATTTTTCTGGTGTAAAATTTCATTAATCGTAGGTGGTATATAATATATACCGCCGCCCCTCAAGGGGTTAATTATTCGCAAAAATGTCATTCAAGAATCTTTTTTTTTATATGTACATTAAGGTTACAACAAATCAGTCAGACTACTATTCCCCACAAGCGATAATTTTTATATTATATTCAAACCACTATTTTAAATAAATACATTTTGTTGTATATTTCTCCTGCAAATATTGTCGAAGTGTATGTAAAAGATTCTTGTTTTGAAAATGTACTGCGAAATAGAATTAAAATATAGTCGCCTGTGGCAGCTCTGCTGTTCCCTCGTTTCTAATGTTAAACCCGTGGGCTTGAAATGCACTGTTATTTTTAAAATTTCTCCTCTGAAAATTGAAGTTTTTATCTTTCTTTTTTTTTTTTGTAAGTTCTAATTGAAGTAAGTTTCTTTTTTTTATTCAACAAAATATTTCGAAAACATACACCTAATTTTATATTTAATGTTTAAAATCTAAAAATAGCAGAAGACTTGTAGATTAGATTTTAACACTTAAACTAAAACGAATCTGTGTATTTTAATAATCTTTTGAGAATAAATAAGTATGAAAGTAAAAATAGTTCTTTAAAATACACTCTTTTATAAATGTTCAATGCTCATCTTGAAATTGATGGTTAAGTTGATGGTGGACGCTAATTTCTTTATTTCTTAATAGTATTTAGATTTTGTGGAAATATTTATATGGGAATCCACTTTGTGTATTATGAGAATGATATCAGTTGACGGTAATTTGTATCGTTTTTTCCCTCTTATTTGGAGGAATAATTGTATTCTACAATGTATAACTTCTTCTGCATCATTTAACCCCTTGAGGGGCGGTGGGATATATTTTATCCCACATACGATTAATGAAGATTTGCACCGAAAAATTTTATGAAATTTTACTTTTCTAACTTTGGTGGAAAAAAGGTCGGAAAATTGCGTTTCCTTATTTTGAAACTTTTTTTTCAAAATTTCCGGTGGGAATTCAGCATTACACAAACGTAATTGCTTGCCCCTCAAGGGGTTAAGAAAACGAATTATTAAAACTGTGTATATATTATTGAACAACGATGAACCAGCATTTTCTCTTATTTAAAAGGTACTTCTTAAAATTAGATAATGAGAACTCTTTACATACCGTTTTTCATTGATAACTACATTTTACAGAATGAATAAAACGTTTACACGATGAAATAAAAAAAATAATCGGAAAACAGTTTACTTTAGTTTATGAGTCTAATATAGCCACTCAAAAGTCACTTTCTTCATCACAGGATTTTCAAGGTTTAGCAAATTATCATTTAGAAAGATTTATGGCTAATTTAAAATGTTAGATTGTTTGTATAACGGAAGAAATTAGATTATTACCGCACGTTTATTTATCTTGATGACGATTTATGTCCATAAGAAAAAAATATATATATGATATTGCGTTTTCCCTGAATAAGTTTATCGAAGTCTAAGTCAAATTTAATTGAATTATATCTTCATTCAGATAAAAATCACGACAAACAACTACTAAAACATATATTTTTTAATTCAATAATGTATACTAAACAATATAGAAGTTGCTATCCAAAATTTACTTTATTCATAAATTTCAAGATAATGCAAAAATAAAATAAAACACTATGTTTTGATTTAATCTTTAAAACCATCCTCAAAAGTCATGCATTTTCTGCATCATTTATTTTATCATCATGTCTTGGTCATTATGAGATCTACTTTCTCTCCGCGTAGAATCGCGAAATTTTTTAAGGCCACCAGCCAAGTTATCGTCGCCAAAGTATACAAGGTGATACTAAAATTCTTTTAATGAAAGACTAATTAAGAAAGAGGACAGGGTACAAGTCTTTTACATTTTTTGAACAGAATTTTTTTGCTTTATTTCATAACAGAAAATTATTACATATTCTGCGATTTAAATATAAAATTTTAAAATTTAAAATCTGAAATAATGTGACAGATACTGTTTAGAAATTCTAAGGTTCTAAATATTTTCTAAGGTGTATAAAGAAAATAGTTCATAAAGTAGTATTTAAGAAGTATAAATGAATATTCATGCCACAGAAATTCTTTAACCCTAGAACTACCGGAAATTTTACTCAAGTTTTATAAAAACATTCTACACCAGAATTTTTACTTAAAACTATTTAATTTGTTTATTTAACTTATTATTGTCTGATTTATACATTTAGTTTGTTTTGAAGAAATTTCTGGTTTGAATAAATATTTTGAATGTACATGTCGGGTCCAATGGACCCGTCTGGTAGACGGAAGGTTAATTTAATTTTTTCTTAATTTCGTTTTTTCTTTCAAAAAAGGAAAAAAAAAAGGTAAAATGAGTCGCAGGAGAGTTGAACTTAATGGGTGCAAAAAAGGTATTTTAGGAGATTGCGTGCCAAGTTTTGAAGAACATTCTTCTCTTTTAGGACGTTGAAAAAAGTTAATATTACAGAAGACATTAAATCGTGGAAAAAGATAATTAGAAACATTAATCTTAAATGCTAAGATTTTAATATTAAATTTCCAAAAACTTAAATAATTCATTAATATAAGTTTCTAGTTTAAACTAACTCTTGGATACATAGAAAGCGATTTCTGTTTTGTTAAAATAGGTGTAGTTCTGAATTTATTTTCGACATTTTTATAAGCGATTCAAATCTTATTTTTAGAATGACTTTTGTCCTGGAAAAATTGGAAATCGTTTAGTTTGCATTTTTATCCTAATATTTATTATTATTATTATCATTATTCACCAAATGCTTATATGAAATATAGAGGAGACTTGGGACGGTTGACACACTTTTTACACAAATGATTTTTTTGTTTTTTTAATATTGAACGTAGAATAAATTTTTATATATCATTTTATTCTTTAAATAATCAGTTATCAAAATAAAATTACTACATAAGTGTTATATATAAGAAATTTGAAAAATTATTGATTTTAATCATGAGAAAATAATGGGTCAAGGCTACCCGCATATGGGAGGGTTGACCCACTGTATGGGAAGCTTTACCCACTTTGTTTTACATTGAAGTATTTGTGAAGAGAAATAAAATCAGTTAAAAAAAGCAAAATAACTTTATGCTACTTGCTTTAATTATTATAAAAAATATTTTTGAAAATATGATGCTTAAACAAACATATTTTGATGGAATTGCAAGTCAGAGCAGGAAAATTTTGTTTTAAACATGATTTTGTCTGAGAAGATATAATTGTACAGTAGGGAAAATGAAATTTTAACATTTAAGACAGTATTCCGTTAGAGACAGGTTCCGTTTTCATAGGGTTTCATGTATTATTATGTCCGGATTTAGGAGCCACTGTCCCGTTGTTTTACTCCTTGTCCTACTTTTTGTGACACTCGGCCTAAGAACTCTAGATGTCACATAGTTTGGCTTCATCTCATTGTATTCCTCCTTGTGAAATTTGTCTTCCTAAAATTTTTAGATCAATGCTATATTCTTTTGCAGCCGTATGAGCACGTAACTTATCATTAACCCCTAGAGGAACGGTGATACCGTCACGGCATCACATAATTTTAATCCCTAATTGCCACACTGGCACCAGTTTTTCGAATGGAAACTTCACTTTCATTAAATAAGTGAAAATATACCTTTACGTCTTTACAAATAAATTGTTCTGTAAATACTGGGGTTATTTAATTATTTCAACTATTTACAAATACAATTACCTTGCCCCTGAAAGGGTTAACCCTTTTATTACTATGTTGGAAACTATGTCTTCCCAACGACTATTTATTTATTCTATTCGCACCACTTTTTGAAAAACATTCTCTGCCATACACTTACACTAGAATACTTTCAATAGATTTCTACGATACAGAATTTCTTTTGTAAATTGCGTTGCAAGTGAATACATAAGTAGTCTACAGTACTAGTTCGTAATCTAAAGGTTAACATCTTTTAAGACTGCTGCTTTCATACTTTCTAGTCCTTTCTATTCTTTTCCACTGTTTCTATTTACCTATTGCAAGTAATATTTAAATGGAAAAAAGTTCCTATCCACTTCCCATTTATATTTAACAAAATGTTTCTTGCAGTGGAGGATACTGTAGTAATTTTTCACATCTTTCTTTAATCTGTTTTAAACATTTTATTTTCCATCATCCCATTTTACTGTAGCTTTACAGAATAAATTTACATTCTTTATTATATATAACATTAACCTTTTATTATGCAGAGTGTATAATAAAAATATTTCCAAAATAACCTAATTAACCCCTTCACGGTCGCTTAATATTTGAAAAAAACATCAAAAGTGTACCTATTTTTTTAATTACAGAAATTGAATAATTATAAGGTTTCTAAATAAAATATGCAATTAGTTTATTTTTAAGCCTAAAAAACAATATTTTATAGCCATATTCATATTTGTATAAAAGCCATCATGCGAGAATTATGTGTCTTAACCTCTTAAGCTCCGCCTCCGATAAATGTAGGTTACTTTTTTTTATTATTCAGATTGTTTGATTCCCACCACCGTAGTACAGTGGCTAGAATAGATAGTGTGCCGTTCATTGGTTACCATAATGCTTTTTTTTTGGTCGTGAAAGGAGGACGCCGCAAGGTGGCGCGCATGTTATCACCGACTGGGAATTTTGAAAGCTTTTAGCGCAGTGACAGTGAAGCATATTGTAAACAAACGCGAGTTTTACCTATAAAGTTTTAATTGTATCTGTTTAAGAAACAAAATAAGAGTGAAAAACTAACAAAAAATATCAGAAAAGGTATTGTTTTGCGCCTGGTTGTCGTAATTTCTTTTTTAAACAAGTGTATAAAGCAAAATGTATCTATTTTCAATTAGTTGATCTCCAATTTTGTTCTAAAGAAAAAAAAATGCATTTTTAGAATATTGTTTGATTAAGTTTTCATGATAAGTGCAATATGTTTTAGTTTCTAATTTATATTATGCTTAAAAATATTTATTGTCAGCAGTAAGTTGACTATTTTGAAAATATCGGATATAATATCGAAAATATCGGATATTTTTTATATTTTCGAAAATATCATGTTATTAACGAACCCTGGGCCCAGGGGAAGGAGATTAATCCACAGAGCAATGAGATGTCCATCCGGAAGATTTGATATTTTGCTTTCAATGGTCAAAAAGTGTAATCCCCCCACCCTCCCCCGGAGCTACAAAAATCCCTCCCGGAGAAAAGTGTCTGAATTCAACACTGGTTTGCGCAGTTTTGGAAGTAGTGAACAGTTGTTGGTATTTGTAAATAAAACTAATGCGAATATACCCTTTGAAATTATTTACTTTTCATACATAATTCATAAAGAAATTTCTTTTTAATAATTTTTCTTAAGAATTTTAATATGTGATTTCAAGTGTAAAAAAGATTTATTTAACAAATGAGGCTTTGTTTTGAAAGTAACACAAAATAAATATTGCCATTGGGAGTTTATTTTTAAATATTCATTGTATGTTTGCACAGTTTTAGAAGTAGTGAACAGTTGTTAGTATTCGTAAATAAAGCTAAAGCGAATTTAACAATTGAATTTATTTGCTTTTCACACATATAATTTTTATTTAAAAAATATGTCTCTGTTCTAAAAGTTTGTAAATAATATATTAATTATTGAAATATTTCAGACTTGTTTTCATCTAAATATCAATTTCTAAATTTAATGTCTTCTTACATAATATTAAAATAAGTATCTTAAAAGCATTAATTTATCCGATCTGCTTTCGGAAATTTCCAGTCTATACTGCAGTCAGCGCCAGCTATTGGAGGATTACTTTCCCGGTCATTTTTTTGGCGTCGAACGACACACTATATATTCTAGGCACTGTAACTATAGTTTACGGCAGACAAAATGATGCGAAAATAAATCCATTTACACTATTTAAAAAAAACTGGTGGGATTCAAACAATCTGAATTAAAAGATAGTAGCCTACATTTATCGAGGGCGGAGCTTAAGAGGTTAAGACACATAATTCTCGCATGATGGCTTTTATACAAATATGAATATGGCTATAAAATATTGTTTTTTCGCCTTAAAAATAAACTAATTGCATATTTTATTTAGAAACCTTATAATTATTCAATTTCTGTAATAAAAAAAATAGGTACACTTTTGATGGTTTTTTCAAATATTAAGCGACCGTGAAGGGGCTAATATTCCAGTTATCATCAGAAAGGCTTGATTCATCAGAATCCATATCAAAATGACAAAAATATTTCAAATCTATGACAAATCTATGGCAAATTATAGATCGTACAAATCAACCAGAGTGCTAATATTCAAAGACTTCAAATGGAAATTCCAGTTCAAATTTTCTGGTTTCAGAAGTTTTTTCCAGCAATTAAATCTCCAGCCCGAGAATATGACGGGCACGAGAAATAACGAACGACACCTCAGACCGAGATATTGACGGGAGCGAGAATTAAGGGGTTAACCCCCTTCGGGACGGGAGCCTTTTACGGAATTTTTAATCTTTTGTCACCGTTTTTTAAAAACAGAAATTTGTGTCTTCTTGAATCGAGAAAATGCGCTGATTAAATAAGGCAAATTTTACAGTAAAATTTTACTGATGAGGAAAAACAAGGATTCAGAGAGCTTCATGCGGCACGTATACGTGTCGCTCCTCTTCAAGGGGTTAAGCAGTGGTGGAAAATGGGCGCAGACGTGGAGCCTATTGACACCACTAAATTATAGTAGTATTTTAACTCTTGTCTAATGATCAAATTTCTGAGTTTTCATTAAAATGAATAATACCATAGAAATTTAGTGGTGTCAATAGGCTCCACCTCTGCGCCAATTTTCCACCACTGAATTAACCGCTTAATTCTCGCTCCCGAGATATTCTCGGGCTGTGTCTTTTACTCAAATTGTTTGATTCCCACCAGTTTTATAAAATAGTGAAATTGGGAATATTTTAGTATCGTTTTACAAGTCATTAAATAAGGTGAATATTTCTTTTTCATAAAAGTGGTGCCAATAAGCAATTTGAATTATTCAACCGTAATTTAATTCGAACGTTAAGGGGTTAAGTGGCATCTGGTCAACCCTCCCTCACATTGACTGGGCCATGTCTCCCCACATAGCTCTTTTCCAAAGGTTAGTACATTGTTAGGTTAAGTCTAACTTACTGTACAATCTTTCTGCCTGGGATGAAAGCTTGATATTTTTGCATTACATAAAACCTACTTACTTAAATTTCTATGATATATTTTATCTGAGAAAAGCTTACAAAATATTTCTAAAAAACGCATCTTTTAGGTTGAAAACGCATCGTAATTGATTTTTTCCACACTTATTTCGATTATCTGTATCAAACAAAGACTGTTGTTTAAGCATTGCAGTAGCTTTGGTTGACACCTATTGATCAAACTCTGAAATTCTTTTAAATATGAAAACTGAAGGGTGGGGTCAAGCCTCCGTATGATCAACCCTCCCTAGTCTCCCCTATGTCACTAGAATGTCACATTCACCTTGGATGAAATCAAAATAAAAACAAGTAATCTTTGCTAAAAAGGTGCATTTAAAGATGACACAATATGTAAAAGTTGTTATTACATTTAAAACAGTTTTAAAAACATAAAAATACTAAATGCCGAGTACTTTCGATCAGAACTTCATCGTCTTTATGGCTGCTTCGATTATGTTCTGAACTCTTTTTCCAGATAGCATAAACATTAGCAGCAAGTTTGATTTTTTTTTTCACAAGTTATCTTGCCGTGACGAATTTGACTTGATAAATTCGCATCAAATCTCCCGCAAGGTATACCACCATTCACTGGCATGAGTAGTTTGTTGTGAAACTGATGCAAGACTGTCTTTAATTCAAGAAATTGACGAAAGCAAAAAAGCCCTCTGTTGGGAGAATAGACAATCAGCACATGCGCACAAATTGAAGAAATTGGGTGCTACTCAAAGGCAAGACACACACATCTTTGCAGTGTTGCCAGTGGGCTACTTTTTTTAAATTCAGATTTCTTGATTGCCACCACTTTTTTGAGACGGTAAAATTACCTTCTTTTCGACTTAATTAATATGTCATTAAATAAGGCGCATTTTACCATTTTATAAAAGTGGTGCCAATCAAGAATGAGAATTTTTAAAAAGTAGCCCATCTCGCAACACTGCATCATTGTTACTGTTACTGTATCTCATTTTCATTGATTGGTTAAGTTAAAGAATCCAGAGAAAGGCATTTATTATTTTCACTCTTCAAATGTAGGTTTTTTTTTTTGTTTTTTTTTTTTTGTTTTTTTTTTTTTTTTTTTTTTTTTTTGTAAAGTAACATTTTATCTAAAATCTACAACTTATTTCACATAAAAATTCTTACGAATTAGAAAGTTATGTTAATTTACATGTTCACGTCTTCGGCCGTTCAAAATTTCTATCGAAAACTTTAATTTTTAAATGACTTTTTCTCTATATTATTAGATTTTTCTAAAATATCGTTTTAATTGATATTTATTTATTTATCTATTTATTTTTGCCTTTAACCCCTTGAGGGGCACCGGTATATATTATATACCACCTACGATTAATGAAGTTTTACACCAGAAAAATTTTATTGAATTTTACTTTGCTAACTTTTGTGGAAAAAAGCCGTGAAATTGCTTTTACTTATTTTGAAATAGAATTTTTCAAAGATTCCGGTGGGAATTTAGCATTTCGCAAACGTAATTGCTTGCCCCTCAAGGGGTTAACCCCGTTTGAATCTATGATTTTTAGCCCTTTCGGTTTGTCTATTAACCCCTTAATTCTCGCTCCCGTCATATTTTCGGGTTGCGTCTTTCACTCAGATTGTTTGGTTCCCACCAGTTTTATAAAATTGTGAAATTGGCTATATCTTAGTATCGTTTTTCCTGTCATTAAATAAGGTGAATATTTCTTTTTCATAAAAGTGGTGCCAATAAGCAATTTCAATTTTTTAACCGTAATTTAATTCGAGCGTGAAGGGGTTAAACTTGATATCACTTATGTGTTCTTTCAACCTGTCTTTGTCCATGAATATAACATATCCCACTTATTTTTTATTCCAAAATGCCACACTCACACCAAAGTTTAGAAATCGAAGTTTTTCTTTTATAATGTACATGAATAAAAGCTTTTATTTATTTCCAAATAAGTTTGTCTTTAAATCCTGGTGTCAATTAATCATTTCAAGATTTTAGTAACAAAAGTACTTTTCCCGTGAAAGAGTTAAAGTTTCGTCCGGTCATTCCAATATATACTTTATTTTCTTGTTCGTCTGTTGGCAATGATATTATGTATATGCCTGCTATTTCATCTTTTGATATAAGGTCGATCTTGTCGTGGAATTTTGTCCCTTAACCCCTTGGGGACGAGCGACACGTATACGTGCCACATGAAGTGCTCAGAATCCTTGTTTTTCCTCACCAGTAAAATTTTACTGCAAAATTTGCCTTATTTAATCAGCGCATTTTGTCGATTCAAGAAAACACAAATTTCTGTTTTTAAAAAACGGTGACAAAAGATTAAAAATTTCGTAAAAGGCTCCCGTCCCGAAGGCGTTCCCTGCTGTTTTAGCCACAAGATTAAAATTAATTTTTTTAACGCATACCTTAACCTTTCACATAACCCCTGTATATAGCTAAAGTTACTTTTAATCTTGTGGCTAAAACAGAACGGAAGTTTAAGGACTTAATAATCTACGACAAGACTAACCACACTGAAAAAAATGGGTTCTCAAAATTGAGTAAAAAGTACTCATTTTTAGATACGGCACATACTCAAAATAGCTCCGATCCAAATGTACTCAAAATTGAGAAACATATGTACTCATTTTTGATTCCATGGATGTGTTCAAATATGAACCGATAGGAACTAATTTTTGATCTTATATATGTATTCAAATATGAAGTGTTTATGTACCTATTTTTGATCCATGTATATATTCAAATAAGAACGTGAAAGAAATTGCTTTCTGGTAAATATCCAATACATTTTTTTCTTATTTTATGCTGTCAGCTGTACTTTCAGTAAATATTACGTTAATGCAAATGTCAAATTATGCACAGCATTTTAAAATAATTTAAAAGTGTTTGAAAAAACGATTCTGTTATAAAAATATGAAGTAAAACAAGATGGTGTTCAAGATAGCCGATTAGTAACCACGTGCAAAACCAAAATAAGATAACGGGGTAAAAGACACAGATTTTATAACACACTTTCAAAACTAAAATAAGTTAAATGGAAAAAAAAATAATTTTCTCGTCAAAGGAGCTTCCTACCCCCCCCCCCCCCGAGACTTTACTACAAATTAAAGTAAAATGTTCTGACATTTATTTCCCGCTGAAAATGATTAACAAGAAACATTTAACCCTAGATCTACCGGGAATTTTATTCAAGTTTTAATAAAACGTTCTACACCAGAATTTTTATTTAAAACTATTTAACTTATTTATTTACCTTATTTTTGTCTGGTGTATATACTTAGTTTATTTTAAAGAAATTTCTGGTTTGAATGAATATTTTGTATGTACCTGTCGGGTCCAATGGACCCGTCTGGTAGACGGAGGGTTAATTGAATATTTACTAAGAAAAAAAAAGCGAAAGTATATCAAGATACGCTAAACAATTACTTTTATTACAAGAGCATTTACAAGAGCAATTACAAGAGCATTGTTTCCAAGCACTTTTAAATCATTTTAAAATACTGTGCATAATTTAATATTTACATTAATATAATATTTACAGAAGGTACAGCACATTACATTAAACAAGAAAAAAATGTATTGAATATTTAACAGAGAACACTTACTTTCAAAGTATTCGGCGGCGAAATATTGATAATCCCATTATTGTAATTTTTCTTTTCATGAATAAATCCATGTCACTTAGCACACAGACCAGACTGAATCTACGAAGCGCTAATAACAACAACAACACAGTGTAGCTTTACGCGTTATAAAGAAGACACGGCATATAGTTCCTTCAGAGGAATAAAAATGTAATATAAAACCTCTGATTTCAACGGTATATTACTTTGTTTTCCTATTAAAGAACATCTTTTAAGCCGCCATGAATGAAATAAACCTCTACAAAGTACAAAATTATCGTTTTGATAACATGTGATGTATCAAAATTGAGAAAGCATAGGTTTCATTTTTGATCCAAACATGCTCAATTCCATATGAGTACATCGATTTACTCATTTTTGAATACTTCATTTTTTTCAGTGCATATTCCAAAAGATGACATCGCAGACACATACACAATGCCATTAATACCAGACGCACGAGAAAATAAAGTATATATTGGAGTGACTGGACGAAAGTTTAACCTCTTGAAGGGCAAGCAATTGCGTTTGTGAAATGCTAAATTCCCTCCGGAAATTTTGAAAAACTTTATTTCAAAATAAGGAAAAGCAATTTTACGGCTTTTTTCCTCCAAAGCTAGAAAAGTAAAATTTCATAAAATTTTTCTGGTGTAAATCTTCATTAATCGTAGGTGGGATAAAATTTATCCCACCGCCCCTCTAGGGGTTAAAGACAGGTTAAAAGAACACGTAAGTGGTATCGAGTTTAATAGACAAAACACAGCGTTACAGAAGCTCAACGAAAAACAAAATTTAAATATATGTTCCAATGAAGCAAGATTCATTATTCCTACGTTCCATTATCGTATCTCATTGATAAAAGAATCAATAGGAATTTTTATCAAAGGTAAGAAAGCAATTAACCCTAATATATCACATAGCATATCAGAAATAGAATAAAAATGTTTAAACATTGTGGAAAGAGTGATAACTTGTGTGTAATGTTTTGAGTGAATTGCTGTTCCATCCTCAATAGAATAGACACACCTTGCGGTTCAACCGAAGACAGATAGAGCAAAAGGTGCTTCGACCGTAATCAAAGCTGTCCTGAAGACGATCAAGTTCCAAGTATGTTATAGTATTGAGTTTTTAATTTTTTTAAATGTAATAACAACTTTTCCATATTGTGTAATCTTTAAATGTACCTTTTAAGCAAATATAAGTCATTTTTGTTTTGAATATTATTATTATAACATAATTATATAAACAGTGTAAATAGATGTAAGGACACCACAATTTAGAAAATGTAATGATCTCTTTATTTAATCGTATTCTGCTATTAACCCTAGATCTACCGGGAATTTTATTCAAGTTTTAATAAAACGTTCTACACCAGAATTTTTATTTAAAACTATTTAACTTATTTATTTACCTTATTTTTGTCTGGTTTATATACTTAGTTTATTTTAAAGAAATTTCTGGTTTGAATGAATATTTTGTATGTACCTGTCGGGTCCAATGGACCCGTCTGGTAGACGGAGGGTTAAAGAGATATTAGTATTCGGGAATAGTAATACAGTAAACTCTCTGTAAGGCGGACTCTGTGTAAGACGGAAATTGTCTAACTCGGAAAGATTTTCAAGTCCCAGCGAATCCATAGACATAGAGTAAAATTTGTATAAGGCGGAATATTGTCTACTACGAAAAATTTTCTCGGTCCCGATCGATTCCGCCTTAGACAGAGTTTACTGTACTCAAAATAAGGTAAAGGTTGGCAAGACGAAGGTTATCAAGAAATTCGAGTTTTTTTTAAAGCGTGGAACGTTTCATGGTAAATATGGAAGTGAACTGTACTATTTCATTTGCACTGTGATCAGCTAAACCCTTTAGTGCTCCGCTTTGCATATATGCAAACAACAGTGTTTTGAATTTAATAGTTTTTTTTATTCATATGTACCCAGTGGTAGGATTCAATTAATTTAACAACCGGTTCGCTGCCCGAATTATCTTTGATACATGATTGAAAGAAAATGAAGCATCACACATAGATTATGAAAACATTCCAATATTTTAAGAACATTGTTAAAAAGCTTTGATCTCTTGGAATGGTGAAAAAAATTCCTGAAACATGTTTCCCTATGAAAGAATGTAACTTATTTAATAAATATTTGATAATCATGAAACCTTGATCAAAATTTCTATCAGAAACTACACAAAGAGCTCGAGATATTGCTAAAGTCTGTTTTCGTGAGAATACTAACTCATTGATTGTCAAGAATCCCTATTTACATCCTTGCCTTGGTGATAAATGCTTGTCATTTCTTCAAAGTTTATCTCTATAAATCTGCTCTTGTGAGTGTTGGGTGCTTGATTTCTGGATTTTTTGAATGTGTGTTTTATGTTAGGTTTTGTCACCAAAGTCGCAAATTTCACTGAGATATTCATCAGTATCTATCTTCTATAATTAATTTCAAATGACTCAAACTATTTGTGTAGTAATAATAATTCGCACTTGAAGAAGCTATATCTGGAAATTTTGAGTCAATAATGAAATTTAGCTCTGTTTAAAAACATGCAATGCAACATATTTTAAAAACCTTTAATACAATAAATGTCTATAGATAACAAATGCCAATGAAATTCATCAGTACTGTATACATTTTCATGCTGAAACTAGCAAAAATAAATTTGAATTATTTTGGGTATCCTGTACTGAAAATGGCTTTATAAGCATGAGTTGAAAAGTTTCGTCCTCACTTTCAATTTTCTAGTCTTTACTCGAACATTATCGGACGCACGCTTCATTCTTAACATACGTTCATTATAAAAGTAGGAACCCATTCTTTTAGAGGTTTTTAGGGCAATTAGGCTAATTTTCATGCTCTATACATTAGAAATAGTTAGTCGACTTCTGTTCTCTGACCATATTATGTTTATCTTTGAGAGCCCTTTTTCCGTTTCGTCTGAACTTGCAGCATTTGTTCTGACAATATTTTTAACCTTTTGAATACTTTAAAAAAATCCATAGTTTTAGAAAAATATTTAAAATATAGTAAAAAAAAAAAAAAACTGTCGATAATAATTATTATTAATTATACGTCATTAAATATAAATAATGGTTCTTCAGCAGCTTTCTATGGAAGTATTACTCCTACAATATTTGAGTAAATGTGACAGAGAAAAATAAGTAGTTTACTCCTCTATTAAAATGACTAACAATTTCGTTTCAAATGCTCAGAATTCAGTAACCTTTCATTTTTGTAATTCGTTACCTTGTTTTTAGAAAACATGTTCCCGAGCTCAGTAAAACATTTATAATCTACTACGAATTTGATATTTTGTTTGAAAGTTTCCGAAGTAATAAAAACCTCATTGTCTTTCTTTTGTATGTGCTTTTTTCTTCCGAAGCATTTCAAACATTTTATAAGTTTTCATTCTTTATTATGCTTATACTACTTGTTCACACTGTTTCTGAAAGATGGGCATTTTCATTTAAAATATATAGTCATCAAGGCAGGGGTGATTCTGTTCCAAATTTTCCAAAAATTTAAGGCATTCAGTTCGGAAATTTAAAAAAAATCGATCATCAGTCCGAAAATTTGGACATAAAATATAGCGAATTTAGACAAATTCTCGAAAAAAATTAAAATCGTCAATCATTTGAAAAAAAATCGTCAATTTCGTCAAAGGATCGTTGCAAAATCGAGAATCTCGTCAAGAAATTGCGAAAAAGCGCAAGTGATTGCGAGAACAACGCAATTTTCGTCAAATGATTGCCGAAAAATACGATCTTCGGCAAATGATTGCGGGAAAAACGCGAATTTCGCCAAAGAATCGCGCAAAAAATGGGAATGTCTACAAAGAATAAGAATCGCGAAAACAAAACCCCGGAAATTTCGTCAAAGGATCGCGGAAAAAACATGGATTTCGTCAAAGTGCCACGGAAAAAACTCATAATTAGTGCAAGGAGAGATTTCTGCCCCTCCTCCTCCTCTGCTGTAACATTTCCGAAAATTTGCGGTGAATTTAAGATTTTTTATTTTTTTAAATTCAGAATTACCCCTGCATTTAGATAATATCAGTTATAAATATGAAAAGCGTCCTCGACATCGCTGACCGACAGCTAATTACTAAATCATTAAATTTAGAACACTTTTAATTTCAAATGTTGTTCTTCATCATATCAAAAACCGTATTTTGCTCAGAAAAAATGCGGTCCTTTGTGTCCTACAACATATTTTCAAAAAAATTATCCATGCTATAACGAGTGGAGCAATTTTTTGCCCAACCAACATTTCCCGAGTTATGATATTTAGAATTTTACCATTTCTTGGTACAAAAAATGGACCACGGAAAGCTGGAAATAAAATAGAAACTATCACGAGTCGGCGAATTTAGAGCATTCACTGTTTTTCATTTTTTAGAGTATGGAAAATGTTTTTCTACTCGTAAATAGAACTTACAGGACTCAGGGTTCTAAAAATTTGTTACATTTATGAAAATAACTCCCTTAATTTAAATTACTTTTCAGATATGAAGAAAAATATTTTAAAGAAATGCAGTTGGAAGTTTAATAATAAATATAACGATTTAATCATTAGCTATTGATCACATCGATAACACGGAATATTCCGTATGTTTTCAAATGAAGCAGCCAAAGTAAAGTATCAATTATTCGAATATAAGTATTTATTTTAATATTCAACAAGCATGCCATATTACTAGGGTTAGTCCAGGCTGCCAATTTGTATCCCAAAATTCTTCAAAGCTTAAAAATTTCGTATATAATTTTTTTATGTCAGAAGTCCAGGGGAAAAGTTCATTTTACCTTGCAAAAGATAGAGTAGAAGATTTTTTATTCTCACTTGTTTATAATGATGCCAACATGAAAAAAAAAAACGAATTTTCTAATAAAATTTCTTAAGCTAAATTTTCTCCAAAAAACAACAAAATTTTGGGACTCTTTTTGGTTTTTGTTTAATATCTCGAGACGGGCTACCGTAGCATATTATTTGTCAAATACAATATTAAAGAGGACAAAATTTTCTGCAATTTTCATATTTACAACTTCTTTATACACTCAATAGCAAGCGCAGTACGCCATTTCAAAAATAAGACAATTTTTTTCCATTTTCTTAAAAACCGTGAAAAACGTAGTTTTGCCCCGATTATTCAAATGTTCTCTGCAGATTTAATCATGTATGTCGACTTCTAAAAATTGGTAGCATTAAATTATCTATTATTTGCGCACTCACGTCTTTATTACCGTCTGAACAGACATTTTATATTCAATAAATTTACATAATTTTAAAAGTAGGGCAAAATGTAGATGGATGAGACAATTTTCATATTTAGAGAGTAACTTTAAGTGTATACAATGTTAACTTCAAAGAATTGTTTAAAAGAATACTTCAATATTTAGCAATTTATTGGCACGATAGTTTCATTTAAGAAAGAATTCTTGTTTAATTTTAATAATTTAATAATTTTTATAATGCATACATATTTTTCAAGGTATCAGTGGTATAGGTATGAAAATTTGCGAAAAACACATTTTATTCCACACTACAATGGTATATGTTATTTACCAATTATTGATAACATATGTTTGAATGTTTTAAAGATAGCAAACATTGGATGGTAGTTCCATATAAAAGGGGGACTCATAAATAAATATCTTTTATGCAAGAAATACTGTTACCTTATAAAACAGCTACAATAAAAATTATAAACAGATTATTTCACTAACTAATATTACGCATTTATCTCTTGTAAAATTTAAAAATTCTGTCAATAAAATATTTGAGATCACTAGTTTCACAAGAATATTTAAAAGGTTAGTTTTAAAAAATATTGTCAATTTTTTCCCACTTATATCAATAAATCTAACAAGAGATTATGTCATTTTAGCATGAAAAAATATATAAAACTGTAAGATTATCCATCAATTGCTTTAAAGCTCAAACAGAAAATCTTACTTTAGTTTGAATTTTGATATTATTATTTTTTTTATATGATACCTAAGGTCGATATCTAACGTTGTGCGTTTTGAATTTTTTGAATTTGGTTTCATTTTTTTAATGAGAATACTTTAAATTTCAGGTTCCTAACAGCTTAAAAAACAGGTTCCTAACAGCTTTCCAAAAAAATAAAAAGTGTCCGAATATTTTAAAAAAGGCAACCAAACCCGAAAAAATACAAAAGCACAACATTATACATTGATCTCAGTTATCCGATGAAAAAAGTTATTTAAAAGTAATAAAATGCAAGCGACACATTTGTCAAGAACGCTCCCATAGGATTAATATTACCTTGAGAATGTCTTCATGTGACTAATTTAGTCACATAACTCATATAACCGTGACTGACCTCAACAGTACAACTACCGTAAAATCTTTGAAAATGAAATATGTGTACACAGTATCCGGTTTAAAATTTTCCAAATCCGGCTATTAGAGATTTATCAAAATTTTTGTGGTAAATTTTCTTTTAAAAAGGGGGGGGGGCGAGGGGTGTTGTGCGCCAAAATTCATGTTTGACACGGGTGCAACAAAGACTAGTTTTGGCCCTGAAACACATAATTTACTGCTACCATGATATAGAAGTTGACATACACGATTAAATTGGTGGAAAACATTCGGATAATCGAGGCAGAACTACGTTTTTCACGGTTTTTAAGAAAATTGAAAAAATTGTCCTATTTTTGAAATAGCGCATTGCGCTTGCTATTGAGTGTATAAAAAAGTTGTAAATATGAAATTTGTAGAGAATTTTGTCCTTTATAATATTGTAAGTGACAAATAATATGCTACGGCAACAAGTCTCGAGATATTTAAAAAATAAAAAATAAAAAAAATTCCCAATTTTTTTTTTTTTTTTTTTTTTTTTTTTTGTTGTTTGTTTGTTTTTTGACCGCAGAAAATTTAGCCTTAAGAAGTTTTGTTAGAAAACTTGGTTTTTCCATGTTGGCATCATTATAAACAAGTCAGAAAAAAAATCTTCTACCCGACCTTTTGCAAGGTCCTTTTTGCCCTCTTTTTTGGTACATTTCCATAAGTGTTATGGTTAGAAAATAATGTTGCGCAGATAAACATTTAAAGAAAGTAAATCTAATTTAAATGCAAGTTTCGCATTTGAAATATCATTTTAACAACCGGTTCGATCGAACCGGTACGAACCGGCTGAATCCCACCACTGTATGTACCTAATTCACACCAGAAAATTAAAATAGCAATATTTGCTTTAATTAATAACAGACGTTCCGTATTTAAATAAGGCGAGATTAACCATTGACACTTTCTGGTGTAAAGTCAGATTCTCTGAACTACGTAATTTCTAGAACGTATTCTATCATGGTAATTAAAGGGTTAAAGTTTAAGTTTTATAAAATAAATAATTATATAAAATAAGGTATTTGGAGACATACTTAATAAAATATTTACTAATTTGTTATATTTTAGCGTAAAACAGCCACACGACAGTAGTTTTTACTTATATTACAGATGTGCAACAGAAGAAAATATTGACGTATTGCATGAAAAATATACCTCTGATTTTTTTCATTATCTTTCCTGTGTAATAAACCTGTCAGAGAACCATATACAATTTTTTTCGAAAAAAAAAAAAAAAAAAAAATGCGCATTTAAGGGTTATTCAGTAGTGGTTCGCCAGGGGGTCTTGCATAACTTTACTACCAGTATTTCCGTAAACTAAATTTTGGTTATTTAAGTATGGAACGTTTCCGGTTAAACACGGCGAAACGTAGTACCTAAATGATAATTTATTAAAAGGACGCACACCCCTCTGATAGCTTCGACTGAAAAAATGGAATAAAGGAATGTAGTAAACATTTTCATGTAGAATTATACATAACCAGTGTTACCAATTTAACGGGTATCTTTATTTTGAAACTCCAATTTCATAATAGAACTTCCGAGTAGTAATTCTTGCTTCATATATTCGCGAAATCCCTGTTTACATAAAGCAAAAAAGCTAAGAAATTTCTGAATTAAAATATACACTAAATTTGCAACATTGAACATTAAAATTAACAAAAATATTAGATATTAGCTCAGGATTAAATAAGGACTGGAGAAAGGAAATATAGCATTGCATTGTTAGAATTATAACTAATCAGTGTTGCCAGTTTAACGGGTATTTTTATTCAGGAATTCTAAATTCATCCAATAAATTCCGAGTTAAAATTCCTGCTTTATTAAACCGTGGAGTGAATCTCATTAAATAGAGCAAAAATTACTACTCGTAATTTTCAGTATGATTTTGGAATTTCTGAATTAAAATTATAGTTGGGCAGAATGAATGATTTTACTATCGAATGAATCATTCGGGCATTAGCAGAAACATAGCTTTTAACCTTTGTATATGGGACATTCTCACAATGTTTTGACTTCTCAGGAATAAAAATCTGGTGAAATTAAACTTACTAAAATAACATTTTAAACTTGTAGACGAATGCCGTAATGATTCAAAATAAAGAAAAAATGGACAGCGGCGATTTTTTTTGTATTTAAATGAGGTTTAAGTTAAACTTGCGAGTTTAATTTTACTTACCATTTTATCGCTATAACTTTTTATTTTCTTCTAAATTTTTACTTATAATGAATTTGCATAGTATCCACAGGATCTTCAAATAAGAAATAATAACAATATAATATTTTTAGTACAAAATTTTTGTATAACATTGTCTTAAAGGGGTATTAAAGAAGGGACGGTAAGGAAAAAAAATGGGAATGTATAGGAAAAAAGGGGACGGTAAGGGAAAAAAAAAGGATGGTAAGAATGGGACAGTAAGGAAAAATTACCACGTATATTTATAGGCAAATCGTGTTAAGACTAAGTGATAGCCACAATGTTCATTGATTTTTAGAAAGAGTTATTTATTTTGGATTAAATTTAAAAAATAATAATTTACCTCGAAAATTGCAGGAATAAACCTTGGGGGCTGTAAGACTACCAATAAAGCCACGATACTTGAAATTGATATTTAAATGCTGATTTGATTTCTGCAGTAAATTTCCCATCTAAAAATTTTAGCCATTCTTCCTCTAGCATACTTCTGCACTAGAAAAAAAGTTGAAAAAAAAATCTGTGGCTGCATCTGAAGTGACTTTCTATATAAGTTTAGCAAGAGGGACGGTAAGGAATCAAAAACCCAGGGACAGCGTTCAATAAATAATAACTCTAAAAATGTGTGCAGGTTAATTTTTTGCTACATATTTATATAAAAAATAGTCCCAATTTCGGGAAAAAAATTACATCGAATTACTTTTATTGAAACAATTTTATACAGACTTCTCCAAACTTAAAAATCAGCATCAGAGACACGGGTCGGCATAGGAATTTCGTGGTTTTTTTGGACTCCCAACATCATCCAAAACTTATTTATTTCATTAATATTCTTAAGCAGTCATGCAATGGGTTGTTTCCCAGTGTAAGGGAAAAAAAAACCCCAAGAATATGCACTAAAATAAAAATTATTATTCAGGGGCAGAAAAGTCAAAAGATTGTGAGAATGCCCCATCTATATAATAAAAGCCGAAGTCATGTGACTGTCATCAATAGTTCCGTGCTGACCGCTTCACTTTTTATGCCAAACGGACATTTTAGTACTTTTATATTGGTCGGGCGCAGGTGGTAAAAAACGCCAAATACTCTTCCATCGCCCTCATTTCATTAAAATTACAAACTCATCACTCATTTCATTTAAAATACACATATTTCATTTACCTCATTTAAAATACAATAAATAAATAAATAAATAAATATTTTTCCAGCATAGGTTCTTGGCGAGAAAAAAAACTGGCATCGTATTTCCCGGCAATCTATATCCTATTTCATATACATAAACTATTTTTTCCATATGTATACAATTTATTTAATCTAAAGAAGCCAATAATCTATTTTTATATAGAAACAGAAGTAATTTCTATGTAAACAAATATTGTATAATATGTATAAATAAAATGTTTATATGCAAATAAATCAAATTAAATACATATAAATAAAAATAAAAGTTCACCAAGTTTGTTTTCATAGCTATTTATATATTTTATCAACGTATTTCACATTCTGAAGCCCGAATTGCGCCAAGCTTTAAAAAAAAAATAATTCCAAAGCCCCTGTAATGGAAAAGTACCTAAATAAACAATTAATCGTATTAATAATAACACAAACTAAAATATTTCATTTCAACATCAAAGTATTGTTTCTAATTTACATTCAAATAAATATATATTCCAAGATAATTTCAATTGAAATTAAGTTGGCATCTTTCTATTTCACTTCATAAAGTAAACAAACACAAGAGATTCATTCACCATAAACAATAGAAAATATTAGACCATGGTGGTAATCATTCGCAAAGCAGATTCTGCAACAATGAATGGACAATATTATTATGACGTCATAGTAGGTAAGGCGCTAACGTTTCTTAACGGCTTGCATTCACGAGGGTTTTATTTTGCTATTTCTCTTAGTTACGTTACTATATTGTCATATTTATGAACCCAGAAATCAAATCTATAAAAGCAAAAGTATATATATTCATTATTTAGTTATTAAGTAGTGAAAAAAAATTATAAATGCATTATTTGCAAAATTTAAATAAATTTATTAATACTAAAAAATGGCATCGAAGTAACAGCATGTTTAAGTAAAATAAGTTTAATTTAGATAATTTATGAACAAATCTCAGTTTAAACACTTGAAATTTCACTCATTTTTACAACTGCGGAAATTAAATGGTATTTGTCAAAAAAGACGAAGCACGCATAACAACAAAAATGTATGAAATGTTATCAAGTTCGCAAAGAATTCGTGGTTTCTCTATCAGAATCTATGGACTGGGGGGAAGTAATGAGCAAGTCAATTAGTTTAAAAATGAAAGTAACATGATGCAATGCTTAGCATACATTTAAGGGATACCAAACTGGTCGCCAGAGGCGGCTAGTATATATTAATAATCAAATACAACGATAAACTTTACAAAAAAAAAAAAAATCATACTTGGCAACCTACGCAATTTTTTAATCTATTATCTTTAGAAATTTAGAAAATAAAAATAACTTATATTTTTATCGGTTTTCATATCTGCCAACATCTTATGCTTCCTTGTACCACACAAATTTTATAGTAAATTTCACCTTTTTAAATCGCCATAGTCTGCCGATTAAAAATGGTATGAATTTCTATTAGATTTTTGTGGTACAAAAAAAGCTGAAGAGTTGGCAGCTGCGAGCTTTTTTAATTAATTCGTATTTCAGTAAGTAATATTTTTCGATACATAATTTCTGGTTGAAATTGAATTTTAAAAAAAAGCAATGGCGGACAGCTATGCTTCTGCGCATGCTCGAATGAATCATTCATCCTGCCCATCACTAATTAAAATCTCCTCAAAATGTTTAGCAAGCTTACAAGAACAAATTCTATGTACCAAAAAATGCAAGAATAGGATTGTAAATGGAATTTCATTCTTTCATTCATTTTTAATTGTTATTAAATTTATTCTTTTCATTCTATGTAATTTTAATACTTCCTAACTGATATCATTTAGTTATTTATCAAACAACGTACAATGAAAAATACTTTGCGCGTTAAATTGCAATTTGACATAAATATGCAAACAGACATATCTACTGATGTATGTAGAGAAAATTGGCACTAAACATTTCAAAGACTGGCCCTTTGCTAGTACCAAATGAAACTATTTCTATTCGAACCATAATTTTTATCTTAAAATACATGGGCTAGTTGCTTGTCTAGAAGTATTGCCATGACGAATATAAATTAGTCAAATATTAATTTAAATTGTTTCAAATACTCTGGTGTTAAATATTTTTATTATTATTATTATTTTTTATAAAAGTTAAGTAAAATTCTTGGTACGTTTTTTGTTAAATAAAGGATGAGAATATAGAGTTAAAAGTGGCATGAAAATAGAATAAAATAAGTTCTCAGAAATATTTAGAAGTTTACAAAGAAGATGAGGAAATGTTTAGTCTTAATCCCCTCTTTTACATTAAAATAGAAATGTTACAATATATAAAGTTATTCCAGCTTGATTCCACCAAAGGATTTTGTTTCCCTTTATTTTCTTTGACACTTTTTTTTCTTTATAGTAAAAAATTTCTTATCTTTATTTAAATCGTTAGATTTCATTTAGTCAAGATTCAAGGATATTGGTTTTTCAATGGAAATAGAGTTTCATATAAGAAAAGGAAAAGAGTCATTTTTTCATGCTGTTTCTACAATGCTTTTTTTGTTTATCAAATTTAAATGCTGTCATGACTCAGTAATAGAGAAGTGACAAGATCTATTTTTGAATGCAATATAATTATTAAATGATATCTGATAACAATAATAATAATAAAGCATTCGGCATTTTTGCATCATACAGTATTTAAAAAAAATCAGGTATACCCTATCATGTTATTTTCAAAAAAAATTGTCATAGTGTGATAAAAGATATGGGCCGATTGACTGGAAATTGGGCTTACTTTTCGTATATGAATGTAATTTTTGAAATAGGAATCGTATACATATTAAAATTGGATTAACTTTGAAAACTTAATACCCACATTTGACACTATATTTTACTTCAGTGGTCTAGAACAACCCCGGAAAAATATAATTAATATTATTTATACTAAGATTCATAGATTTATAAATCAATATATGTTCGTGTTATCTATGAAATGTATTAAAAACTATGTGTTAACCATTAATTTTGAAAAACAGAATAAAGATTTTAAAGTAAAACGTGTGTAATAGAAATAAACTGTTACAGAAACATTTATTAGAAAATTATACTATATTTTAATTGAGGTTATGAATAAAGTGGAGGAGACATCTTGTGCAGAGTAATGGAAATTCAGTCAGTAATGTAAATTAGCATGAGTAATAGATATTTTATCATTTTAAAAATAGTTATTCATTGCACAGTGGAAAAATATTTTTAAAATGAATATTTCCATTCTCAGGCTCGAATTGCCCAGCGTTCTTAATCATTAAAGATATTGAATGGAATATTTCTACTCCGAAGAATTCACGGCCAGTTCACTTCTACGTATCCTATTTCAATGAAATACTAAAAACAATATCCTGATGAAATGATTTAGACAGAGTTGTAAACAGTCCACAAAATTCCTGTAAATACCGATATAGTCTATTAAATTTTAACAGATGAAAACTTTCGAAAATTTATTTAAGTACTGCAAAAATCTGCTAACATATTTTCAAAAATTATGAAAAAATGCTTCGGAAGTTGAAAATTTCATTTATTTATAATTTGATGTATGTGGCCGGTCTGAAAAGTATTCGACATTTGGCTGAAAAAATAAGTAATTTGCGCTACGGGAATGGGATCCTAATCCCCTTCAATGTAGGCCCTTTGCGCCTCCACACACTTAACACCGCTCCTTCCACTGCTGAAAACACTTCTAGTAGACTTCTATTGGAATTGTATTCAATACCGCCGTCGCGCTCTGTATATCTCATCTCTACTCTCAGTACGAGATACATTCAATGGCGACTTCAATTTCGCAAACTACTACAAATCGCAAGGAGCCATGTCTGAGGAGTAGTGAGGTTGGCGAACTACTGGAAATCCCTGTTCCGCCAAGAAAGTCTTAATCAGATGGGATGAATGAGCTGGAGTATTGATGAATCTTACGACACTTGATCAATCTTAAGATTTATTTTTCTTTGAGAATCACCAAGCTTTGACAAAATTTCATGCAATAACATTGTTCAACTCGTTCAGTCATCTTGAGAGAAATCAAAATCCGAAATACGCATGACAGCACCTCACTCGGCGGCCAGCAGGCAACGACTGCCTTACTGTAACTCGTTGAAAAAATTCAAGCCTGCGCATTAAGTTTCTTCCTTCCAATGTACACAGTAGCCTTAAGAACAGTGTTGCCAGATTGGGGACATTTTTGTCCCCAGATTTCTGATTGTCACCGCTTTTTTGAAATAGAAATATTCGGACTATTTAAAAATAGATTAAAAATTCTAAAAAATAGGCGAATAATACTATTTTTAAAAAGTGGTGACAGAAATAATCTCAATTAAAAAGGTTCCCAATCTGGCAACACTGCTTAGTAACACCACTGCGATCGGGAAAAATAAGAGTTCGGATGTTTATCAGACAGAACTCGTATAAAGGGTCACATAATATAGATAAAGAAAATATTATATTCGAAGTATTCAATATATTTTATAACAACACTTTTTCAACAAACATTAATTAACCCTTAAATGCTCGATTTTTTATTTTGTTTCGAAAAACATCATGCATGATTCTCTGAAAGGTTTATTACATAGGAAAAATAATGAAGAAAATCAGAGATACATTTTTCATATAATACGTCAATCTTTTCTTCTGCTGCTATTCGGCAATATAAGTAAAAACTACTGTCGTGTGGCTGTTTTTACGCTAAAATATTTCAAATTAGTAAATATTTTAAGAAGTATGTCTCCAAATACCTTATTTTATATAGTTATTTATTTTATAAAACTTAACATTTAACTCTTTAATTCCCATGATAGAATACGTTCTAGAAATTACGTAGTTCGGAGAATCTGACTTTGAAGCAGAAAGTTTCAATGGTTAATTTCTATTTATTTAAATACGGAATGTCTGTTATTAATTAACGCTTTCGAGGGCGGTGGCCTTAAAAAAGGACACTTAATTTTAATTCCAAAATTCACAATAATGTACGTGAAAAAAGCAAGTTCGAATTTTCTAATATTTTCGTTTATAAATTCTGGTGTCAGTCCATTATTTCATCGGTTTATAAACAGAATTACTCCGCGCCGGAAAGGGTTAACCCCTTGAAGAGCGGTGATGCCGTCACGGCATCACATAATTTTAATCCCTAATTGCCACATTGGCAACTGACTTTTATAATGAAAATTTCACCTTTATTAAATACGCGAAAATATGCTTTTACTTGTTTACAAATAAATTCTCTTGTAAATACTGGTGTCAATAATTTATTTCAACATTTTATGAATACAAGTACCTTGCCCCTGAAAGGGTTAAAGCAGATATTGTTATTTTAATTTTCAGGTGTGAATTAGGCATATACGAAAAAAAAATTATTAAATTCAAAACACTGTTGTTTGCATATATGCAAAGCTGCGCACTAAACGGTTAATATCCACCCCGTCATAAAAAACGTGTACTTTCATAACATAGGTATTTCAAATAAATTTTCATGATAAAGTCGTCTATGAGGAAGATGTATGATATTTTTCTACAAGCCTATATATTTCCAGAAATTCTCCAGTTACGTGTAAAATTTTACTATAAAAAATAAATACAAATGTTTTAAAAAAATGAAGTTCACCTTAACTATTTTTCCCGCACAAGAAGCGTATGATAATATATAAAATTGCGTAAAAATAAAATAGATTTGGAAGACCACACATTTCATGTAATTCATCCTTATGAACGACAAAAGTTACTGCCGGCTGCAGAAATAGTGTGTATTGAGAGATTTATGATGTTACACAGCGTTTGTGAAAAATGTAAGATCAAAATGTGGAAGAGTGACGGAAGTCTAATATATCAATTAAGAAAAGAATTTAAGCTGTCTACTTTACTAGCATGTATGTACATTTTTCAGTATTCTTATAAAATCGATAATTTACATTAACAGAAAAATTGTTTTTCCCATTCGAAATTAAAAATCGGTGTAGGTAGTACAAGCACGAAAAGATTGTTTCACTTCTGCATCAAAAACAAGATAAAGAAATCATTTGTCTCGCATAAATTATGAAACACTTTTCAACCAAATTTGCCATTTTGGCACCTTTCTTTGTTCAGAAATTCCGAATTTATACTAGAAATTTAGAATTCAAATTTTTACTTTATTTAATGACAAACTTTTCCTGATTGCTTAATGTATAAATTTTTCTTCCAAAGTTTCCGGTCTTAATTCGAAATTTCTGAATAAAAAAGTACGCCAAACTGGAAATATTTCATTTATATACATTTTTTTTTTTTTTTTTTACTGTGATATATATTTAAAAACGATGAAATCTAACACAAAGCTTCACATACATTAATTAAAACAACAACAACAACAACAATAAAAAACCCCCTTGAAATCAGAGTTGCCAAGTCTCCGGCTTTTTGCACACCAGTATTATCTTAGTGAAAATGTTGTTCTTTTAAATCCGAAGAATGTTATATCGGTCTTCAAAACGCCGGAGACTTGGCAGATCTGTGAAGGTTAATTCCATTTGTACATTTATTACATATCTAATAAACAACATGTATAAAAAATTTTAAATCTCTATCTCAAATACAAAAAAAGTCGTAGCATTTTCAAAACATGAAAGTGAAGAAAATATGAACATGGAGAAAAAGCCGTTTAAAGTTTTCTTTTGTGTTCGGAATTGCGCTGGTTGTATAAACAAAATTTACAATAGCTCGCAATATAATTACTGTATGGATAAAAATGAGGTGTCCAAATACTCACAATTAAACGGGCTTTCATTTAATAAAAAAACCCGACATTTTGACCAGTTTTGAGGTAAACTATCCTTTTAAAAAGAAATTACATTTGGCTATTACCTCACATAGGCAGCAAAGAATTTGAGTTATTGCTGGAGCTTTATTTATAACAAATGCGGCTGTCAATCTTCTCATGCTTTGAATACCACTGCTTCCTATTATCAGTCTTTATAGTATTTAATTGTGGAACTTTTGTAAATAAATAAAGAGAGTATATCTTTTTAGAAATATTAGCACAGGAAAAAGAAAAAAAAACCCTATAATTTTTGCAACTATGAACATATGTATTTTTATATATGTCAAATAATATACAAAAATTTAATACCGCTGAAAATGCATGTCACAATTGCAAACAGTGCATTTCCGGAGTTCACCATAAATAGACACCAATGGATCAGTCTTGTCAGTGGGTTACTTTTTTTTAAATTCTGATTTCTTGATTGGCATCACTTTTTTGAAATGGTAAAATTTGCCTTATTTAATGACATAAACATAATGACACATTAAGGCGAAAACAAGAGGAATCTTACCACTTCAGAAAAGTGGTGCCAATCAAGAAATCTGAATTAAAAAAGTAGCCTACTGGCAACATTGCAATGGATGCAAGCTCTTTTGTGCATTTTTTCATAAGAATTAATTTACCACAGAAATACAGTGTAAAAAAAATGACCAGCAGAAAAATGCTTAAAAAAGCCAGAAATGCACTTTCAGCAATTCCCGCCCGTAGACTTTATGATGTTTGTTTTTCTGTGCAACACTATATATGATCTAGAGACTTATTCACACTGCTTCATATGCTAAAATTTATCTGAAAATGAGCTTACAGCAATTAACGCTCAGAGACATTTCTATTTCTATTTTTTTTTTTTTTTTTGTGAGTCCCTTTAAAAAGAAAAAAAAAATGCTACATATATATATTTGTATTTGTATTTGTACTATATATTTGTTATAAGGAAAAATATACATGCACTTAGATAAAATATAATTATTTCATTAGGATGGAAATATTACGACATTCCTAACAACTGTGCCTAAACGGCCATTGTTGGGTTTGATACAGCCAAAAGGCCGTCAGTAATTCCTGTCTATAGACGATAATGTATTATTATTTGTTTTTCGTGAAACGTTATATATGACCTAAACATTCATTCACACTATATAATATGCTAATGATTAGTTAAGCACGACAATAAATAATGCATCTGACGATATTATTTCAGATATTATCGCTCACAGATTCTAAATTTATTTTGAGGCCATGTGGGAAAACGTTCAATGTTACATGCACAATTTTCGAAAAGAGAAAATGTATCACACACCATAGTAAGTAAAGCATTTTATTAGGTTAGAAATAGTATGGCATAGTTAAAATGCATTTTAAACAGCTTCTGACTGTGAACAGTAATGTAACTGAATTCATTTGCGCTTCTCTATAAATAAAAATATAAAGGTACACAGGCAATTTTTCATGGGATTTATGGTTTAATGTATCGCAAAAATGTTTGTCAATTTCCAATTGTTTCAAGTAGAGAAATTTTACTAAAATATATTTCAATCAACTGTCTTCTACAGACCATAAACCCAATATTCTTCGCATGCCCTTTAAACCTTTGAAGGGCATCGGTATATTATATATATTACTTAATGTTAATTCCCAAATGTCACGTCACACCAGAATCTAGAAATTAAATTTTGCTTTGTGTAATGAATGCGAAGAAAAGCTTTTACTTACTTTCATATAAATTTGTTCATAAATCCCGGTGTCAATCAATTATTTTAACATTTTCGCAACAGAAGTGCTTAGCCTCTTTAAGGGTAAACTATACTATAAATGCTAAATATGCCATTTTCATTAGGGAACATGCTATAGTAAGTGGGAATGACACATATAAATTTCGTAGTAATCTAATAATATTTCAGAAAGTTAAAGTGCGGACAGATGAACTTTCAAACAAATGAACCGTATTCATTAATCATTTGAACTAGAAATTGATAATGAAAGAATTTTTATAATTTACTATAAAAAGGGTTGAAATTAAAACGGCAGCAATTTGTACAAATATTACAATCATCCCTGAACAAGAAACCCCTTAACCCTTACATGCATAGTGAGGTAAATCTGAATTACTTTTTATTTAACTCTTAATAGATAAATTAAGTTCTCACAACCACTATATTTATATAGAAATATTAATCCTATAAAAATACAAAAATACACAATTATGTCCGTAAGCCAGAGGCCAAAAAACCAAAAGATAAACCTACTGAAGCCCCGGCTCCGCCCCCTTCTCCCTCCCAAGACTCTAACTCCGAAAGCACTACACCAAATAAGCCAACTGACACTCAAAATGCAACACCAGAACAACCCAATAGTTCTAATTATGCTAATGACTTAAAAGAAATATTCAAGACCTTCAAGGAGATGAAAGAACTCCTAAAATTTAACAAATTCATCCAATGTTTCAAAAATATTGCTAACCAAACTAAAAATATACAAGATCCAATAGAAAAAATACTCATCCTTATGAGTGCTATAGAAACTTTAGCCACGGAATTTAACACATTTAATGATGAGTAATTCCTCTTCTACCTTTTCCTCACTAATTTTTCTTTCCTGGAACTGTAACTCCTTGCAGAATAAATTTAACGAACTTAAACTCTTTATGCACGAACATCCCCAAATTGATGTTATTTTCTTACAACAGACTTTCAACCCCACTTTCAACATTAACATCCCTGGGTACAGGCTATTCCATACACCTCGTGCGGGTGGTACGCACAGAGGAGGTACCGCTATTGACATCAAGAACCATCTTCCACACTACCAATCGCACAACCACACCTTTAATGATCTTGAGTATACCAGTATTAATCTTCAACTTCCTCATATCAATATTAAATTAGCTTCTATTTATGCTCCACCCACTGGTAACTTACCTGTTAATAGTCTTACACAGCTTTTTTCACAACATCACCACTGCTTTTTCGTAGGCGATTACAATGCCAAAAGCAGACGCTGGAATTGCCATGGCAATTCTCGGCGGGGTACCTCTCTTCACAACTTAGTCCAAAACTTAAAATTAAATCTTCATGCACCACCCAGACCAACACACATTTCCAAATTGCCTGGTGCCCGGGACTCTATCATTGATCTTGCTCTTTCCAAAAATCTTCCTTACCCTATCTACTCTACAGTTATTAATGATCTCTCCTCTGATCACCTGCGTGTCTGCTTTAAAATAGATATTATTAATCCTCTTTCTCCCCCCCCCCCTTCCGTGGCTATTGACTGGAATAAATTTACTAATTACCTTAATTCTCAGGACATCACCTTCCCTGATATTAACAATACCGATGACATTGATGCGGCTGTTGAACATCTCAACTCTCATATCACTAATGCTCAAAATTTTTCTACATTTAACACCTTCAAAAATAATTTTGCCTTCGTCCCACCCCGTTATATTTACAACCTTATCAAACAGCGTAATCGGCTCCGGCGACAATTTCAAAGTTCAAGAGACCCCTAAATTAAACCTCTTCTCAATAGGTTAAACAATAAAATCAAAAACAGTCTTTATAAAGAAAAACAGAAAAGTTGGAACAACTTTCTCAAAACTTTATCATACGAGGACAAATCTCTTTGGATTCTTAAACGCAAACTGAATAAACATTACACTTCCTTTCCCCCCCCCCTCACAACTAATAATGTTACTGCTTATACTGACCAAGAAAAAGCTAAAATGCTTGCTAATTCTTATGCCACCCAATTTTCTCCTAATCCTACACTTGCAAACCAAGCTCACCTTGATCATGTTCACGAGACAGTTCGGAACTTTTTGGCTACCCCCCCTCAAGATCCCCCCCCTAAAATTCAACCTATTGTTATCCACAATATTATCAAAAAACTCAAAAAGCGTAAAACCCCAGGATACGATAAAATTACTAACTCTGCTCTTAGAAACCTTCCTCCTAATTGCATTATCTATGTCACTGACCTCACTAATGCTATCTTAAAACATAACTACTTCCCTAAACCTTGGAAACTTTCTATAAACTCTCCTATTCTAAAACCTGGAACTAACCTGTCAGACCCCACTAACTACAGACCTATCTCCTTGCTACCTTCCATCAGTAAAGTTGTGGAACATGTCATTCGTACCCAGATGCAGGATTTCATTCAACAGCACAACATTCTCATGCCTGAGCAGTTCGGCTTTCGCCCAAAACACTCAACACAACACCAGCTTCTTAGGGTTGTTGAGTTTCTCAGCGAGAAACTCAATGCAAAAATTCCCGCAGCTGCCATCTTTCTTGATGTCGCAAAGGCATTTGACAAGGTCTGGCATATGGGCCTCATTTACAAATTAATTCAGCTCGGTTTTCATCCCAGACTTATACATTTAATATATTCGTACCTTTGCGACCGCTGTTTTCAAGTCCGCATAAACAACATTCTTTGTATTATTCTCCTTATCCTAGCGGGCATCCTCCAGGGGAGCGTGTTGGGCCCATTTTTATTTAACATTTTCTTTAACGATATCCCACGCTCCTTGCACACTCACCTCGCTCTTTATGCGGACGACACCTGTATTTACGCTTCGGCACACCACCCGTATACTCTATACAGGTACCTACAGACTCATGTTGATGACTTCATGAACTGGTGTATGCTTTGGCGCGTTGTCATAAATGAAACTAAAACTACTGCAGTATATTTCTCTCGCAAAATAATTTTCCCTAACAGAATCATTATTAACAACACTGTTATCCCTTGGTCAGACCAAGCTAAGTATCTTGGGGTCATTCTGGACCGCCGCTTAACTTGAAAAAAGCACACTTTCTCCATCAGAGGTAAAGTCGCCGGAGCCTTTAACTCTATAAAACCTCTCCTTAACAGTAAAACCTTGTCTATCCACAATAAATTAATTCTCTATAACTCATGCATCCTTCCCATCATAACCTATGCCAGTCCGGTCTGGGGCTTCACTTGTAAGATCACTATGGACAACCTTAGTCGCTTGCACAATTCCAACCTGCGTACTGTCCGTAACGCATCTCGTTATCTTCGCAACTCCACGGTCCGAAGAGACCTAAAAACTACTACCTTACGTAAGCGCATTAACGACTTAGCCAAAAAATTTTATGAAAAAATTTTTGACCTCCCTAATGAAATCGTAGCGGAGCTACCGGATCATGACGCTTTTGAAGCCCACCATCGGAAACGGCCCAGGTTTTCCATAATTATGGACACTCAGTAACATCTGAGTTCACCATGCTTTATTTTGCCTCCTCTATATTTTTCTTCCTTTTTATATAATTTTCTTAAAAAAAACAAAAAAAAACACCTCTGTATAAACTATAGAGACCATAAAAATTGAAAAACTTAAAAAAATAAAATGTATGGCCCTGATTAGTCCCTTTTTTTTTGGTTGGATGTTGTGGTCTTGCCACCCTAGCTTTTCTTGCCCTTGCTTGGTGAGTGTTTCTCTGAACAGTACTAACTTTAACTTTCTAAATTCCTTATAGTAGTTTTATAACTACAGTTTGACTTTACTTATTTTAAGATTCATGTATTTTTTAAGATTTATTGTTAACTTTCTTTCATCTTAAGATTTTACTTAAATTTAATTTATTCCTATTTTTCTTAAATTTCTTATTTTTCTCTTGTTAACTTCATTTTTTCTTCTAGTAGCATTGTTACAGTTTAACTTTATCCCAATGGCTCATTAAAACATAAGACATTCCAATTTCCTAGTCTGGGTGTTAAGCTGATAACAGCTAGGAAACCCCTCAATGCTGATTACCTGTTCAGTACCTACTAAGGAAAATTAGCAATTTATCTTAAAATTTCTGGTGTCTAATCTTTAATATAAGAATAAGAAACACAATTCTAACAGAATAATTCATGCATTTGAGGATTAATTAGCGCTTCACTCATCTGGCACAATTCAAGATCTTCAGATTTGTAGAATTTAATTCTATCGTGAGACTATTATCAACAGTTTAAGCAGAAATACAGTCACTTATCAACGTAATAAGTAAATAAATAATACGATGAGAGAAAATTTCATTGAATAACGAAGTTCACTTTTTGAGTTATTAATTTATACAATACTGTGTTTATATATATCTGCTAGTCATAATCAACCTGCCGCATGTGTCCCGGCGACCTTTTAAATGCTGCCCGAAGTACATATTCATTAATCCATATTTGTAAAATTAATTAATCGCATAAAAAGTGTTTAAGACCTTCATAGTTGTTTTATACATTTTCATGACAAGGCAATCTGTTCTGTTAGTTATATTTCATTTAAATTTATTTAAAAAAATCTTAAACACCTTTTTCTAAGCACAAGCTGTTTTTACACGTAGTGCTATTTGTGTTTTAGTGATGTGTATATTTCTTAATTTTCAATACTAATCAGACATTATTCCACATTAATAAAATTTGCGCTATATATTTCTACAGTAAAAATAAATAAATTTTTTGCATGGAGCCAAAAACTGATTTATTATAGAAAATCTCCTGATTTTTCATCATCAAAACTGGGAAATTAGGCATTTTTATATTATAAAGTTTTATTATGTAGCCAATACTACTTTTTAAGTGTGAAATTTTGAACGCAAACATTTTAAGTATGGTACGAAATGCAGTATCATTGAAAGGAAGATCTTAAAAATATCATAACACACGTTGAGGTTTTTTTTTCACTTTTATGGAGTGATTATGAAATTTCTTTTAGTAGTAAAACTGTTTTGTAATTTAGACTATAGTACAATTAGAAAATACTAATAAAATACAAACAAGCAAAAAAAAAAAAAAATCATAGAAAGCTTGATTTCGTGAATAAATTGAAATTTGCTTTAAAGCTCAATGAAAGAAATTTTTTAAATACATTGGCCTCCAAAAGTTAAGGTACAGGGACTGGATGCTTTCGATTGCACACGGTTTGTCGAATATCTACCAACATTATTGACGAATTGTTCTTAAACATCTGGGATGTAAAGGACATGTTTCATTTCATATTTCTCGATGAAGTCGAGCCGACAATCAGGGGGCTAATAATAAATTTAATAATAAAATAATATTAGCGATCAGCTATGAAACAGAAAATGCTAACAGAAAATGTTGTAAATGGTTTGTTACTGCGTTAAATTACTATTTGGGTCCTGTTCAACGTTTGTGTGCATTTGTGTAAGCATATCACGCATATTCGTAAAGATGTTAACTTTTTTGTGAAAAATTCAAAAGTTTTTTGTTTATAGCATACAGAGTTTTTAACCAAACTGAACATAACTTTCCGAAAACCTGACAAAGAACATTAGCAACAGTACACTTCAATTAAAACATGAAAATATTGAATATTTGATGAGAAATGGGTACTTGTATGAAATAATTTTTAACTGCGCATGCGTGGAAGATTTCAAAATTTTTATTTCATAATTTGGTAGTCAGCTACTTAGGGCAACTTATCTAAAATGTCCAGTCAAATATCGAGAAATTTCGCAACGATAGGGGCGATATAGTGAGTTGCTCTCTAAAAATAGCTTTATTATAAGGGTTTTTCCACAACTTTTCAATCAACTCACTATATCTTTCTCAGTTTTCACAATATTTGACTGAACTTTTCACAGAAGTTACCCAAAATAGCTGGCTAACAAATTATGAAATAAAAATTTCCAAATCTTATACGTATGCGCAGTTAAAAATTATTTCATAGAACTGCCCATATGTCATCAAATATTCAATATATTCATGTTTTAATTGCAGTATACTGTTTCTACTGTTCCTTGTCAGGTTTTCGGAAAGTTGTGTTATATTTGGTTGAAAACTCTGTATGCTATAAACAAAAAACTTTTGAATTTTTCACAAAAAGAGTTAGCATCTTCATGAATATGAGTGCTATGCTTACACAAATGCATACAAACGTTGAACAAGACCCAAATAGTCATTTACCGCAGTGGCAAACCATTTCCAGCCTTTTCTGTTACATAGGTGATCGCAAATATTATTTTATTATTAAATTTATTATTAGCCCCCTAAATGTACCCTCGATAAATCTTCAACGAGAAATATGAAATCAAACATGTTCTTTACATCCTAGAAGTTCTAGAACAATTAGCCAATAATGTTGGTAGACATTCGACAACCGTGTACAATCGAAAGCATCCAGTCCCTGTACCTTAACTTTTGGAGGCCAGTGTACATTGCAAATTGTTCTCCCAATTTTAAAATATATTTATTAAGTTTGTCTGAGTCGTGTTCCATCGTTTTGTAATTTAGAAATGAATTACAAAATTATAAATAAACTAAACTTCTGCATTGAAGTTTAATTTCAAAACATAATTTGTTTGTTCGATAAAACAAGTTTAAAACTTTCAACTTTTAGAATTGAAGGAAGATACATTAAGCAAAGCCGCCTAAAGCCAGACACAATTTCATTCCCCCTCATATGTGACGTAACGGTCCGGGGCTGGCGCCAACGAGGAGCATTTGTATCTGGCTGTTTAGAATTAGAGTACAACGTGTTTTTTATTCGGAAGCAAAGAACGTATTCTTTTTAAAGTAAGTTTATTTTCAAATTAACTATTTATATACTATTAGTACTAGTTATCTCTTTTTGGTCACTATGTATTTTATTTTTAATTTGTTTAAAATAAGTTAACTAGTAAATCTTAATGAAATATCGTGTTGTAATATTCCGTGTCTCAAAAAAAAATAAATAAATAAATAAACGATATTAATCTAGTTCTGTTTCATTTAAATACAGCAATAATTTAAAATGGAAAAAATGACAAGATCGTGTCGAGACTTACATCATTCCCTGTCTCTCGTAATTTGCTAAAAATTGGGGCTTGAATTGTATGAATAAGTGAATTATCTCAAAAGTTATTGATTAATAAAGTTTCCATTGTTTAATTATAGCCTTTATTAATTTGTCAAAATAATCTGATTTCAATATCTGCTAGACAATTCTATTGGCGCCAGCACATTTTGCCTTATAATTTGGAAGCTATTTATCCGATTCACTTGAAATTTTAATGTCCTATGTGACATATTTTTCTACCTCAACTGTTAAACTTTCAAGTGCAAATTTTAATCAGTTCATTAAATTTAAGAAAATTAGTAAAAAAAAACTTTAAAATTATTATTACTCAGAAATTTACCACTGAAAACTGATGAAATTTTGTATACAGTAAGTACAGCATAAATATTATTAGTTTAAACTTTACCTTCTTGCTATTCAATAATTTCGATTAAAACTTCTGGCTTTATTTACTCGGAAATACTGGCACCAGATAGCCGAAATTTATGTCAGACTGAGTTTCTTGGACACTAATCATGCTAAAACATTTTCAGTCAAAAGTCTTAATTACAAGCTTAATTATTATGTAATTTATAACTTGTCACACCTTCCTATCTTTTTAATTTGTTCTGCTTTCTTTCATTAGAGTGACTTTTAATGATCGACTTTTATTAGAAAACACTGGTCGTGAGAATAGTAACTCTGATTATTCTGTAGGCAGAATTGATTGGGCTTTAATTTGATACCAAAATTTATGTATTTTTATAGATATTTTCATACTTAAAAATTTAAATGTACTAGAAACTTTCATCATAATTTCTATGGATGCGTAACATTGTTATCTTGTTTATTTCTTTTAAAGCCCGATCAATATACATACTAATTTATTGGTGTTTTTTAATCTTAAACTGTTAATAAAAATTCATTTTATAATATTTGTTACACAGTGCATGCTTATACATGACAATTGCAGATATGGGAATGATGTGTCTGAATCTCTTTATTTTTACAATGACTGTAAACAATTTATCCACCCCCCCCCCCCCGCCCCCTTCCGAATTCGCAAAAATTTTGTGTGTTTTTATATAACTTTTAACGTTTAATTAAAAATAACAGTAAATAAAATTATTGCTACATAATTATAAATTTACTTTTCTGTGTAGTCAGGACCCGACTTTGTCTGTCTAGGTCCTCGGAGCAAGCACCATTCTGGGACACCCCTTTTATCTATCCGTAGAAATTATTCGCGAATAATGCATAAGTGGTTAGTGCTAAACTTCATAGGTATTGTATGCATGCATAAATTTCGTACCAGGTACTATTTACATTTGTATACAGGGTATCACAAAAAGATGGTCACAAATTTATGAAAAAAATATTAGTAGAATAATAGTAGAAAAAATCATGGATTTGTTGCAAAGGAGTATTTGTTTGCAAACTTTTATTTGTTTTTCTATTTATGTTATGAGGTGTCTAAAGAAATACCCCCAATTGGTCCATAATAAATGATTTCAACTTGACTCTTTATGAGAAAAACGTGTATGAAGAATTTCTTTTGAAAACAATGTAATACAAAGTTGTTGTAATAAAATTTAAATCATTAGTTTTCTAATGATATATAGTACAAAGTCCAAAATCTTAATTCTTGAATATCTGAACAAAATAAATATATGTTAGGAATATTTCAATTCCAATTGATGAAAGTGTTTTCTTTCTTTCTTTTGTTCTCACCAGGTTCCAGTACACTTTTTAAAAACTGTATTGCTTGTACCTTGCATAATATCTTAAAATAATACAAAAATTAAGAAAATAATAATTTTCTGTTTCATGACCTTGTTTTGTTTTATTATGAGAGCTTTATGTTTTTTCAATTTAATCGATTTTATGTGAAAATTACCCATTTCTGCTAAGTAAAGTTTACAGTAAGAAAAATTTATCTGTGTTGTTACCTAATTTCATGCACTCTGTAGTTTTACTATTTATTTATATTAAATTTGTTATACTCCTTTGCATGTTTCAAATCACTAAATATTTAATAGGATATTTATTGTATAATTTCAAGCCACAATGAATAATAAAAATAGCATACAACTTGAATTTGTTTTCATTTAACAATCATTTTTCATCCACTTTAATTTAATTTTAAATGTGGGTTTTGATTGACAGAATATTGGTATTTATTTATTTATTTTTGAAAATGAAATAATTGAAAGCAAAGTGATTCTCTCTATGTGTTTTAAACTACATATATATGTTTATATATATGTATTATATACATATTTGTAGATTTTGCTTATATATATTTATTAATGTCTTGTTTTAGAATATATAGAAAATAGATTGATATTTTTGTAAATTTCAAAGTAGAATAAATAATGAAAACTGTTCACTAAATTAAATTTAATACTTCGATTTTTTTTTCATTAACCAACCATTTTTCTTTAATGTAACTTTAATTAAGTGCACATTTTGACTGACACAGTGATATTATTTCATAAATTTTGTTTTTGTGTTATCGTTATTATTATTATTGTTTTGAGTGATCGAAATTGATTAAAAAGCACTTAATTAGCGTCTTTAAACTAAGTTTTTATTTTTCCCCATATGCTGTGGTAATAAGTTGGTATATAGAGGAAAGAATTAATTTGTTTTAAATAACACATGTGCTCTTCATGGCTGATATAAGATCAGCGTCGTGACGTCACGAAACCTCGTGTTTGGCTTGTAGTCTTTAGGTGGCTTTGCATTAAGGGTGGGGGCAACAAAGTGGTGAAATTACCTGCATTGGAACTAATTTACTTAAGTGCAACATACTGATGTAACATTGATTTTCGAATCGAAAGAGTAAAGGTTCCCTTATTTGAATAAGAATTCTAAATTACTTCTCAAGAATCTCTAACCGTCAAAGAATTTGTATTGCATTCTGGCATATAGAAGTTTTAAAAGTTGGTTTTCTATTTCTTTCTATTTCTATTGATTTATTCGTTATTAAACAAATGTGGATGTTATTTGGGTTATATATATATATTAAATTGTAAAAATACATCTTTCTTTTTGCATCGTTGTCAAGTTTTTTTTTCTTTTGAGCAAAATTTTTTCGAACAAATAATCATTTTATATAAAGACAAGGGTTTACGGTTAATTAAAAAATGTGTAACTATCGTCAACTTAACTACTTTGTTCCTTGCGGGGTTACTTTGGTCCATACCATAAAAAAAGGTTTTATTCTTTGCATTGAACAAACAATACAAGATAATTCGGAGTTTTTGCCCTTGAAAAATATTTTAGACCCTACTATAGGGTATTTGAATAGTTTGGGGATAATTAAAAAATTTTTAGTGGCAACACCGGATGTGTTTGTAAACAACTGTTTTCGTGTGTAGATTTTAACCCTCCAAACTTTCTATAGTGAGACAAACTGGATAAGAGATACAAATAGGGTAAGTGTCAAAATATTACCTTTAGTATCCTGTAACCCATGTGTGATCACAGTTTTTCCTTTAAATTTTTATTTTGACAGAAAATGTTTACATTTTCATAAAGCTAACATGAAAACTAGTTTTTCGGAGCTACTTTGTGCCAGGCCTTTCTTGGTCCGGAAGTAGCCCCAGTTACTCAGAAATGCCTTTTATACGATCGAATCTCTTAAAAAATGTATTGAATAACATTTTTTTCAAATATTACTTTAGCAAAATGTTACAGTAATTATTTTTGTTCCGGTTGCTGAGGACAACATGATGGAAACTGTTTCTCATGTCTTTAATATTAACATTTGATTTATTGTGTTTAAATGTTAAAAAAAACAAAAAAAAAAAAAAAAAAAAAAAAAAAACATTTGTTTATCAAGTTAATTTATTAGCAGATCTTATTGCAATCAATTGCTAATTGGTTTCAATATTACAACATATGAATTGCACTCATTTTTATATGAAAATAAGTGAATTGACCAAAGAAGCCCCCAGCAGTGACTACTTTGTTCCAAAACTTTAAAATAGTTAAAAAATAAAAAATTCCTTCTTTAACACTAGAACGCCCGGAAATTTTGCTCAAGTTTCATAAAAATACTTGACACCAGAATTTTTATTTAAAATTATTTAATTGATTTATTTAACGTATATCTGCGTGGTTAAAATTTAACTTATTTTATGAAAAAAATTCTGGTTCCAATTGACATTTAATCACATGGTCGGAGTCGAATCGACTCCGTCCGGGCGTTCTAGTGTTAAAACCATACAGTTTGCTTCATTGTTTCCTATTAATTGATTAAAATTCAATTTCAACGTTGAAAAATCATATATAATATTTTTAAATAATGGAAATGCTAGTGGAACCAGGAAAAAGTGGCCCAAAGTACCGGTTGACGGTATTCGAAAATATTGGTTCTCGCTAATCAGAAGGTTTGGCAGCAATGATACTTGAAAACATACTGATTTTTTTACATGCTTTTTTTAAACTTACAGTTCTCTTTGTTTATATGTGGCAGTCAAATCTTGTTACTAATTTTTCACAAACTTCCTTTTGACATAGAGCTTTGGAACATAAGTATTCCTGAGAGCAATACATGAATTAGACATAGATTTTTTTAAAATTCGATCCCTAAGAGGGAAAACGGGGTGTAATGCAGAGGAAATTATTAATTTCCTATGAAAAAATCCGTATCACCTTTAACAAAGAGTTTTTGTTGAAAAGAACTAACGGCAGGGTTACCACTAAAGTGCCAAATTTTAGAGAACTTGGTGAAATATAGCCAAACTTGGCGACAAAAATATGTTGAAATATGAAGAGAACTTGAAGATAGCTGGCTAATTTTGTGAAAATCCCATTTCTACTTTGTAGTGCATTTAAAAATATTTTCTTTTCTACACTTGTGTGAATTTTAATAAAAGCATGCTTTAAAAATTATATTTATTAACGTTTTAGTTAAAAATTACGATAATTATTCAGCCAATGTTTATAATATGCTGTAAAAAAAAGCCGTTTAATGAAACGCTTTAAAAACACTGTAAAACGTAGCACGTTATAATTTTTTCTATTATAATAATATATTCAAGAAGTTTTTTTGATTAAATATTTCCACTTTAACTGTCGAACATACTTACACGATTGAGGAATAACAAAGTAACTGTAATTACCAGCATTCAGAATCGTTTTCTTAAGTGCTACATAATGATGACAGCATTGGTTTTTGAATTAAAATTAAAGTCTTCTTCCTTCATCCAAAAATTTAAACTTACTACCGTAATTTCCGGTGTATAGCCCGCAGATCAAACAATTCAGTTTGGACCCAGAAATTTTATTCAGTATTTGAAGTCCAATATTTACCGTGATCTAAAAAGTTACATTTTATTTTTAAAAATTTCTGGGTAGAAACACGATTGTTTGATCCACGGGCTATACACCCGGAATTACCGTATTTCTCATGAAAGTTTTAATCAAGGTTCTTCTACATGTTGTTCCATTTGAAGGATAGCCAATCAGAGCAGAGCGGGACTGTTACGTCATGTGGCGGACAAGATCGGAGATCGAGCAGCCCCGTGAGAAAGTAAATGAATGCAAAGAACGGAATATCAAGTAAATAAATTTTTAAAAAGCAGATAGATCTTCGAAAGTAAATTGAACGAAATCACTTTCCTTAAAATAATTTGTTCAAACACTAATTGGAGTTAATTAAATATAAAATATATAATTGTTAAATAATATCGTGATACGTTTGTTTGCATTCAAACACTGGAGTAAATTCACGAAAAAAATTAAATTTTTAATGCGTAAAAGTACAAATGAAAACTTTTAAACTATTGCAAAATAAAATGAATAATATGAATTTGATGACACAGCAGTAGTAATAAAATGACTAGAATTATCAAACAGAATAAATTAAACAAAAGTCACGCATGAGAACTTTTAACAATAATGCATTGTCCGATTACTAGATATAAGTTTTCAAAAAATTTCGAATGCTTATTCAGGATTAAAATAATACAAAAAATATTACTCTATAATTAAACTAATTCTATTATGAAAAAAATATGTACTATACATATTTGTTACATTATGATATACAAATAGCAATATCGTTATTTCATCTATACAAAATTTCAGCAAAAACTGAAAATTTTAAAACAATTTCAGTTCTAAAATTTATATGTTATCTAAACACATCGAATATAACATTTCTCCACACACATACGAAAAAAATAGAAAGAAAATTTATGGAGATATACAGATTTAACAATGAATTAACATTTTCAATAAATAGGAAGGAAAAAAAAGTAAGAACCATTAACATACATTTAATAAATCAATGTGAAGAATACTTTTTACACACTATCAGGTAGCAAAATCATTTATCCTCATTAAGAAACAAAATTCAATTTTTAAATTCATTAGTTTCAAATGCACATCAATATGATTCAAATATCTGTAACAATATATATACACAAGGCTTAGTTTCTAGCCAAAAAAAAAAAAAAAAAAAAAAAACTACCAGAGGTCTAATATTCAGCAATAATAACAACTAAGTGTATAACACCCCTCCCCTCCCCTCACACACACATGCATATTTATATTTCATACATTATTTACAAATTTTAAAGCAATTTCGTCTTCCTCGAAAAGAAATTATATGTACATACATATAATATATTTTGACATATCTTTAGGCATTAATATATAATAAATTCTTATAAATGACCAGAGTAAAAACATTAAAATCAGGAGTCGAGAATTTAAAGAAAATCCTACTAGTCGCGGACTTGACATTGGCGCGCAATACTTATAAATTGCGATGTGTTCTGGCTAATATTTAAATATTCACTAAAAATAAAGTAGCACTGGCGCCGCGCTCCTGTGTCAGAGCAAATTAAGTACCGCGCGGAGCTAGAAAGTTTATCAGAGAGAATATTTTAAAAACACGAACAAAAAGCAGCGAGTAAAAACGGCAGAAACAGTTACGACTAATTCTGACATTCCTCATCACTGTTCTAAATCTAAAAAAAAAAAAAAAAAAAAAAAAACACTATGTCACACACACTATGTCACATACCGTGCTTTGGTAGGAAAGAACGCAAAACATTGGAGATGGGAAGGAAAGAAAAATAAAATTTAGGCATTGATTTTTTAGAAACACTATTTTCGCTGAAATTCGGAATGAGCGCAAATTAATTCCGACCAATATTTAAATTTCCACTAAAAATAAAGAAGTAGCGAAGCTGAGTTCCGGCGCAAATTAAGCACTGCTTATAGGTTATTACCTCAACCCTACATTAATTTTCATCTTAAATTCCTTCTTCATTTTATTAATCAGAACATAATATTTAATAAGTAAATATTATCGTTATTCTGTTTGCGAATCGCCGGGCCAGTTAGAAACGAAATGCATGTCACTGCTTCAGCAGCAAATGTACAACAGAACTACGAAAAATCGAGAAAATCGTTATCACAGCCCCCCGTCCCAAGGTTACATATCCATTTTCAACTGGGACTTGGCGTCAATAGTCAAAAACATATGTATGAAGTTTGGTTCAAACCTATGCTTTCCGATGAAACAATAATGAAAATGGCACAAAAATCGCTATTACAGCGCCCCTCCCGGCGGAATATCCCCAAATTCAACCTGGACCTGCTGGTCATAGTCAAAAATATACACTTGAAATTTTGTTCAATTCTATGCGTAACTTCATACACTTTTCGATGATAGAATACTGAATATGGCTCAAAAATCGCTACTACAGCACCATCACAGCAAAACACTTGTATGAAATTTGGTTCAATTCTATGCATAACTTCGTATATTTTCCGATGATATAATGAGGCACACGTATATACAGACAGACAGATATTTTGTAAAAACATGTTTTTTGGTATCTCCTACCCTTAAAACGTGTAAATCCGTCGAAAACCGGAAGTCGAAAAAAATTTCGACTACAATACTTTCTTCTATTATAGATAAAAGAAGGTTAAAAAAGATAATGCTAAAACACATATTTTAATAGGGAAAGTTTTTTTAATTAAAAAAATTATAATAACAAAAGAAATTTTTCTATTTTTTTATGCATTTTTTTTTTTTTTTTTTTTTTTTTTTTTTTTTTAATTTGCGGCGATTTTTCCATATGAATAAAAGGAATCCGGCGTTATTTTTTAGCCCAGTATAATAAATCTTGTCATTTTTTTCAATAAAATTTATTCAGAGTTTGCATTTTTCGCGAGTTTTTTATACGAATTTTAGAGTTTTGAGATTTGTAGCAGAAACTCGGTTACCAACATTTAACCAAATATAATAAATTTTCTCCTCTGCGAGTTTTGAACTGTTTTTTCCATTTCATGGCGATTTCTCTGCATTTGTGAAAGAAGTCCGGTTTTAATCTTTTAGTTCAATATAGTAAATACTGTCCTCTTTGTCTTTTCTTTTTTTTTTTTTTTCACTTTTATTTAAGTTTCATTAAGTTCTCGCGATTCTTTTATGCAATTTTTAGAGATTTTCGCGTTCTGCAGAAATTTTTTGACGTTCGTAAAAGGAATCCGGCTTTAAAACTGCAGCCTAATATAGTAAATTTGGCCTCTGCTATTTTAGTGTTTTTCAGTGCGATTCTGTAGAATAATAATCGCCAGTTAACAAAATGCCCGGCTTTTGAAGAATTCTGGTTTTGATAATTTGTACTGTATTTTTACTTTCTTCTATCTTTACAAGAAGAAAGTATTGGATTCATGAAAATTTTCGAATTCCGGTTTTCGACGGATTTACACGTTTTAGGGGTCAGAGATTCCAAAAAACATGTTTTTACAAAATGTCTGTCTGTGACTCTGTGAGTCTGTCTGTCTGTCTGTGTGTATGTGGCACAAATTTTGTGGGCGCTCTATCTCAAGAACTAATGCACGGAATTTAATAAAAATTTCTATTCAGTTAGTCCCTGATATAAATTGATGCTGATTAGTTTTTGGTGTAAATCGCTCAACAGGTGGCGCTGCAATGCTGCATTTTTCACGATTTTTGCAATAGCTCTATCTCAAGAACTAATGCACGGATTTTGATCAAACTTCAGATTTAGTTAGTCCATGATATGAATTGATGATGATTACGTTTTGGTGTAAATCGCCCAACAGGTGGCGCTGTTATGATGAATTTTGCAGGATTTACAAGATTTCCCCAATAACTCTATCTTAAGAACTAACGCGCGGATTTTCATCAAACTTCAGATTAAGTTAGTCCTTGATATGACTTGCTACTGATTAGGTGTTGGTGTAAATCGCCCAACAGGTGGCGCTTCTCTGCTGCCTTTTCCACGATTGCCTCAATAGCTCTATCAATAGAACTAATGGACCAATTTTCATCTAACTTCAGATTTAGTTGTATGTTGACACAAGTTGTTGTTAATTAGGTTTTGGTGTTAATCACCCAATAGGTGGCGCTGCTATGCAGAAATTTTCACGATTTTCGCTATTGCTCTATCTCAAAAACTAATGTACGGATTTTCTCCAAACTTCAGATTCAGTCAGACGTTGACATAAATTGTTGCTGATTAGGATTTGGTATAAATCACCCAATAGGTGGCGTTGCTAGGCAGCATTTTGCTGAATTTAGACGATTTCAGCGATAGTCATATCTCAAGAACTAATGCACGGAATTTCATATCGTTAGAATCCTCATGAGATGCATAGATTGCCATTTAATTTTGGCAGTGTGATAGCGAATTTTGAAGTATTAACATGTATGAGTTAGAAGAAAGTTTTGGGATTGGTACATCCGACTAGTTTAATCTGTCTCCGTGTTCTCCAAGAGTTATTAGAAAATGCTGATATAGTGCATTTACTAGGTTTTTTTTTCAAAAAGTCTGTTAATATAATAGAATAATTAAAATCATTCACTGAAAAAAAATTCTATCGCAGAACGGCATACAGAACACTATTGAAACGAGCGAAGAGAGGCGAATCTGTCCGCCACGTGACGTAATGCGCGAGCAGTTAAGAAATCTTTACAGTTGGCGCATTGCACGAATGGTACCCCCCTGGTTTTAATCAAGGTTCGTTTTAATGGTCAAAGAATATGTTTTGAATTCTTATATTAAGAAGTTTCAGAAATAGGCAATTTAGATATTTAGGGGGGTTGTCTTGGACATTTTAGTTAGTGTGACTGATGTCTCGAATCACCATTTATTGCATAATCTTTGAACGCATGCATGTATTGTCACAAAATTCTTCTCTTATGCTATATCATGTAAATACTTATTGAGAAATCCAGACACAAGATGCCTGCCTTGTTAGAGATGCTTTCCAGGATTACAAGGTAGCCAATGTTCAACGAATATTCCAAAGAAAAGAATCAGTATTTTCCCTGAAAGATAGCCTGACCAATGGGCAGGCTATAACTATTGAACATGCTTCAATGTTTGGGGGATAACAAAGTATTGTATTTACCGACATTCAGAATCATTTTCTTAAGTGCTACATAATGATGAAAGCATTGATTTTTGAATTTACATTAACGAATTCTTCCTTCACCCAAAAATCTAAACTACTTCTCATGAAAGTTTTAATGATCAGAGAATATGTTTTGAATTCTTATATTCAGAAGTTTCAGAAATAGTCCATTTAGATATTTAGGGGAGTTGCTTTGAACATTTTAGTTAGTATGCCTGATGCGTCGAATCATCATTTATTGCATAATTAGCATAACGCATGCATGTCTTGTTACAAAATTCTTCTCTTATACTATATCGTCTAAATACTTATTGGAAAATCCAGACACAAGGTGGCTACCTTGTTAGAGATGCTTTCCAGGATTACAAGGTACCAAAGTTCAAGGATTATTCCAAATAAAATACAGTAATCTCCCGACTATCCGGCTCGCGACTATCCGGCCCTCCGTACTATCCGGCCAAGTAAAAAAATGAGGAATGTTGCGAGCTGCCGAGACAGGCAGGTTCCCGTCTATAGAAAAGTGCTAACTCACGAGAGGAATGAGCAAGAAAGGGATTGCAGAATGCAATAGCCAGAGTCAGACAGGAAGGAGGGGGAGGGGTTAAGGGTTGAAAACCTATTTTGTCAGTTGTGCAACGGATGTTAACAAGTGCGGACGATATTTTCCGCTTATCCAGGTTACTTTCGTATAGCGTTTTCGTGTGCTTCGTGTTGTTTTATTGAAGATTAACGAAATGGGTGACAAAAGGAGAAAGGTTGTAGTGACTTGAGTAAGTGGAGGGACATTGCGTTGCGGAAGAGGGCTAACAGGGAGAAGCAGTAATCTATCAAGCACTTTTTCAAAAACTGAAAACTAAGTTTTGACTCTTATCTTATGCATAACTTTTCATATTTTAGCGATCATTTATTAATAAACAGTAAAATAAGATTTACTCATTTTTTTACGAATTTGTCTTACATTTTACGTTAATGTTTCGCTTATTTTAAAACTGTATGTACTGTATGTATAAAATTTATCTTAAAATGTGTAACATGCGTTTTTAATAAAATGGATTGGTTGAGGGCAGGAAGTGAGTAAATATTTATAGAACTCCGGCCTATCCGGCTTTTTTGTTATCCGGCCTACCCTTCCGCCACATTAAGCCGGATAGTCGGAGTTTACTGTACCAGTATTTTCCCTATAAAATAGCCTGACCAACGGCCAGGATATAACTATCGAACATGCTTCAACGATTGAGGGATAATGAACTATTGTAATTACCGGCATTCAGAATTGTTTTCTTAAGTGCTACATAATGATGAAAGCATTGATTTTTGAGTTAAGATTAGAAGCTTCTACCTTTACGCAAAAATCTAAACTAATTATCGTGAAAGTTTTAATAATTAGATAATTCGTTTAGCATTCTTGTATCCAGAAGTTTCAGAAATAGGTCATATATATAGTTAAAGAAGTTGCTTTGAGCATTTTAGTTAGTATAGTTGATGTCTTGAATCATCATTTATTATATAATCTTTGAATGCATGCATGTATTGTTACAAAATTCCACTCTTATGCTATATCTCCTATTGGTTAGTTCAGAACGTCGTGTCCGTTTGGGAAAATCAATTCGTACCGGAAAATTCTGCCAGGTAATTATTAAAGGTTAGATATCGGAAACGATGTCTAACGTTTCCGTTAGACAAGGTGTAAAATAAACTTGCTAAAAAGGCAGGGCATCGTACGCTTCAAGGACTTTCAAGCACCTTTTAACAGATTTTATGTAAATTAATACTTACCTTAATTAATGAAAAGAAAATTCTATTTTCAGATATAGCGACCAGTAATTTACAAAATTTCTGGTACTGAAACATCTAACATCCCCTGAATCCCTTGATGTGTACGAACCCTAAAAGGTGCATTTAATACGTTAAATACGTCACAAAATCTAAAAGATGTTATTACATAGAAAAACACAGTTTTGAAAACTTAAAACTTCACATACTATACGCCGAGCTCTTTCGATCAGAACTTGAGCATCCTCAGATCTGCTTCGATTACGTACTGAAACTCTTTTTCATACTCCCTACTCGGTAATATAAGACTTGGTACTCCGTCATCCCTACTCCTCTTCAGTAAAATTAGACTCAGCTGGCTGTCCAGCCGAGGAAGGAGTATGAAAAGGTATTTCAGTATGTAATCTAAGCAGCCCTGAAGATGGTCGAGTTCTGATCGAAAGCGCTCGACGTATAATATTTGAAGTTTTAAGTTTTCAAAACTATGTTTTTGTATGTAATAACATCTTTTACATTTTGTGACATCTTCACCGTATTAAATGCATCATTTTTAGTAAGTTTATTTAATTTTATTTTAATTAAAAAAGAAATAATTACTGTATTTTTAAATTTCTTCTTAATATATGAAATTTCCATTCAATAATGTATGTTTTTATACTTTTTACATTTTTTTTTATATTTAAACACATTTAAACAAATTTTACTGATTCTTTCTTTTTCATAAGGTATTGTTCAACATTTATAATTTTATTATTATTATTATTATTATTTTCTTCGCGCAAACAGTTCTCAAAACGATATTTTCATTTTAACGTATATTCACTTTAAATTCTTTTTATTGTTTTTCCCCCACTAATGTCCGGTATTATGTTGTCATACATGACAAATTAATACAACTCAATCTTGAAAACCTTTATTAAGTGCTATAGAAAATGTACTTTTCAAATAGAAGTTATAATGTGTTTAATGCATTTAAAAAGGGATAATTTTAGAAAAAAGATTACACACCACAAGAAATAAAGTTGCTACTCAGAAAAAGAAAATTTTTCTAATCCAGAAGGATGACAGATAAATAATACAAATGCAATTTTCTTGAACAAGAAAGCAAAATACAATTTTAAAGGCTGCTTTTAAAAGTTCTTCTTGAAAAATGTCGGATTTTTTTTTTTTTCATTTTTGTTTTCTTGGTGATAATTTTTCCGGCACACCATTTAATTTCAGAAATGTTATCAATTTTTATGCTTCTCTATATTTTCTTATAACACAAGCAAAATAATTAGAGATTTGAAGTTGTAATTTAAAATGAACGGAATCTAACTTAAAAATAACTTTATTTTTCAATTCCTACTATTAGTTTCCACTCTCCCTATACTTATTTATTTATATATATATTTATATATTTATATATCTTGTTCAAACTTTCAATCGTTAATAAAATACTCATTATTCATCCTATCAAGTTGAAATAAATTTTTTTGAACTTGTACTGGATGACAATTGATGTTAATACAGTTTTTTCAAATATTAATTAATTAATTAAATTTTAATTAATTAATTTTAGTTTTACATGGGAAACAAAATGGCGGCCATTGGTTATTGAAGATCAATTAAAGTATTTTCAATAAGGGGTTACCATAGGGGGGACCCTGTTCTGTCGCCAAATACCGCCAAGTTTGTCGCCAACTTGGTGATATATCGCCAAATTTGGCGGCCAAAATGAGCCTCGAAATGTGACGCCAACTTGGCGATATTTCTAATATTTCGCCAAATTTCCATAGAATTCCATTGTAAACCTACTTGCTTATAGAAAATCAACAAATTGAGATATTTTAATGCAATAAAAACTAATATTAGTTTAAGGGATTATATTAAATTTTTCTTTGATGACCTAAGTAGAAATTGACTTTAAAAACAAAATTTTTATATTACTTGTTTATATTTATTTTCTTTTTGATCTTCAAGTTTTAAATAGATTGTTTGAATCAATAAATATGTTTTTGTTTGAAACGGTATATACCGGCTGATGTAAAATAGAGTTTATGGTAATTATCTTTTTTCACCGTAAGAAACAAATTTTCATTTAAAAAATGTATTCACATAAAGTGCGGCATTACCTGGGTGGTGGCAATCAAACAATCTGGATTTTAAAAAAAAGTAGCTTACACTTATGGGGGGCGACGCCTAAGGGGCCCAAAAGTGATTTTGTTTATTGATGCTATCTCACAACAGCTGTTAATATAAATTGCTTATGGAATTCACAACAGACGGCGATAGAGAGTTAGTTTTTCATGCCAAAGTTTTAATTATCATTTGAGCAGTTTTTCACCGTTTTTACAAAAGGTGAATTTTTAGAATTTTATAAAACTTAAAATGCTAGAGAAGTCTGAAAATAGATTTTTTGCGAAGTTGAGTTTGTACACTTTACAATTTTGTATTAAAGTAATTGACAACATTTGTCAGAAGAATGTAATTTTACGTTAATACAGGTATGAGAAAAAATATCTTATAGTCAATATATATTCAGAGCCTTCACTTGCACCTATTTTTATATTTTATTAGCACCACTTTCACAAAACAAAAAAAAAGTTACATAAAATATAAGTGCATTATACTTGTATACATGGGCAAGAGAAGTTTAATACAAAATATATTTTTTACAATTAATGGTGCCGATATAATATAAAAATAAGCGTATGTGGGAGCCCTGATATATATATCTATATATTTTTATGCTCTAACTTTTTAAAATATTATTTTACATACCGGGTCCCAAAAATGACTGATGGATTTAATATTCAATAACCTGCAAACGGTTACAAATCTCTCTATTCTAAAAAAAAGTAACTACCGCTGTCACCGCCGCCGGTTTTGAATTTTTTGTGACCGGAGGTCTTTCTTCGTTAATATTAAGCAAAATATTGCATACAAAAATATGAAAATCGGTGGAATTATAGAGAAATGTTTGATAAACACGCTGATGCAGACAGTTTTCAAATCGAAGAAATATTTAAAGAGATATTTAATGCTAAAGTTGTTCAAAATAGTTTCATTTAAAAAGTTTTATAGGAGCAAAAACTGTACATCGGAATTTAATCATTTTTAGATCATTTTATGCGTCAGAATTTCCCGGTGTGCAGACTGCACCCAGTTTATTAATTTGACTCATTTTTTGAGGTTTTATTTCTATTTTAAATTCAAATGTTCAGCATTTCGAGAGATATTTTTTTACACATTTTAGAAATTGGTATTAATTTAAACTGTTGCCAACTGTACAAACAGCGCAAATAATAATATTTGCTTCAAGTTAAAAAGTTATTTTACACGTGACTATTATAAACAAGAAAATATAAAAAGCAGGAACTCATTGAAAATTATCATAAAAACCATATTACACGTGAATTTTAAAAGTGAAATAATGTTGTAAAATAATAAATTCATTAACATGCGTTGGAAGTCTTAAATAGGAGAAATTACGTCACAGTACATATTACGTAAAATGAACAAAAAATAATATTGCAAAACCGTTAAAATTTAAAAATTGCGCGAGACATTTATGTAATATTTTAGGATGATATTTTCAACTACTTTTTATTACGATAGCGCAAATAATATTTCATTTCTAACAAAATTATTTTCGCATGAATAGTAAAAGGAGAAAGAAAAGTTTAGTGAAAATTACGTCAGATTAAAAACGATACATTTAAAGTGTCATTAAAAAAAAACTTTCTTTTCGCTTTGCTAAAAAATACCAGGAGGCAAAGACTCTGTTTATTTAATTCACTTTATATTAGCTTATTTTGAAATGTCAACTGATTTTATTTAATCAAAGACGGAAACGGCCATTGCATCATTTAACAGCCGCTGATTTGGCTTTAAAATTCCTCAATCAAAGAGAAATGAATAGAAACCCGTTTATAGGGAGATCGCCACTGTTTTTAAACTTATAATTCAATCTTCCGAAATATTTTTTAAGCCGATCAAATTAGCGTGCTTTTAGAGTATGCGGTGTCTGAACGGGGGTTGTCGAGCGTAGCTCGTAGGGGCAGCGCCCCCTAGTATTAAAAAAAATTCTTGCAGGAGTATAATGTATGATGTCAGGAGTTTTTTTTACTGTGATACTTTATTTTAGCTCAAATTTAAAAAAAAAAAAAAAAAAAAAAAAAAAAAAAAAAAAAAAAAGAAAAAAAAAGATGGCGTTGAGAGCAATATGTGCTCAGTCCAAACCCGATTTTTGGTACTTTGGGATCCATTGAATACATTTTAATCTAATTTTTCCGCATAGAAGAAGAGTGACGCTGAAAAATCGAGCGTAGATTTAGCTGTTGTTGCTTGTAGTTTCATCTATCGCTGCTATTTTTAACCCCAGTAGCAGAATTTTCTGTGTCCATCTGCAGCAAACCAAAATTTATCTGCGACCCAACAATGCTGAAGCAATCTACTATTATAAACCCGTATAGTAACCCATAAAATAACCACAAATTGCATTTTACAATGATAATCTAATAAAACACAATAACTCTTAAAACAAAGTAAATATTTAATGAATATTTTAAGCCCACTATTAATCATAAAATAATCTGCAGCATTGCTGCCATGCTGCATAGTTTCTGCTATGGGGTTTATAACTGAAACTGAGAGTCTCAGCATAAAAACTCCTGACGTCTTACATAACACCCCTGCAAGAATTGTTTTCATATCTGTCACCATTTGCAAGTTATTGAATTTTAAAATCCATCAGTCATTTTTGGGACACCCGGTATTTAACACTAGAACCGCCGTAGTGGTCATTTTGACCGCTACCAAATAAAAATACTTCGATTCGAACCAAGAATTTCTTTCTAAAATAAGTTAAATATTACCACAGAAAAAAAATTAAATAAATAAATTAGATAGTTTTTAATAAAAATTCTGGTGTAAAATATTTTTATAACACTTGAGTAAAATTTCCGGCGGTTCTAGTGTTAAAATGGTGTACTCTAACATATGATACAGGGTTCGTACGCATCAAGGGTTTCGTGGATTTTTTGAGTACTAGAAATCTCATAAAATACTGGTCGCTATATCTTGAAGATAGGATTTTTTTTCGCTAAGAGCCCACGTCAGTCACGGGAAGAAAGAAAAACACTAATGCTAAGTCTATGGGAGCGTTATTTTCAAATATCTCGCTGAAAGTTTAATATTTTGGAATGATTTTTTTTTCTTGCATAGGATAGCCAAGAACGATCTAAAACCGGGCTAGTTTTTACTTTTCCGATTTCGGTTTCAGATTCTTTTTGAAAAAAAATTACTTTTATTTTCGTAACCGGTTGGAATCTGTTCTGAAATTGAAACTATCATAACAAAAAAAAATCTATAACCAAAATCAAAAAAGGTAAAAACTAGCCCGGATTTAGATCGCCCTCAGCTATCCTATGCAAAAAAAAAAAACATGTAAAAATATTAAGATCCCAACACGATATTTGAAAATAACTTCTCCATAGGATTAACATTATCATCCGGGTCTTTTTGAGTGACTAGTGTGGCCTCTTAAATAAGGCAAATATTACTTTACAAACGCTCTGGTACATGGTCCTTGAAGCCTTAAGAGTCCTGTGATAATAAATAATTTTCAAATTGGCGTTGTTCAGTCACAAAGTTTTAACTCGTGTACTTCTTCACATGTCGTTTCAGCATCCACCTAGTCCTCATGTGAGCGACAGGGATTCCGTAATTTCAACTGGATAGAACATTGTTGGCATTATATAGTTATAATGAAATACAGCACGATTCCTTTACAAAATTTAATAAGGAATCGTACTGTGATATTTATTTTTATCATAAATTTCAGTTTGTTAATGAAAAATTCAAATCAATGAAGGCATGTTAAAAAAATATGATATTTGAAAATTTGATGCGAATTCGCACTAGTGTGAAGTTCAAGGTATAATTAAATTTTCTCCAAAATGGTATATTTCATGTTCCTACGTTAAAGTGTCCCATGACTCTTAAAGCTTCAAATTTTTTCGAAATTTTAATTTTTCCAGATGTTAAATTCCTGTCTTGTCTGAACATTTTGATATAATTGTTACTTTGAAATTTAATTACAACAGAAGTTATGCTCTTAGAATTATACCTGCTCACTAGCTGAAGCTTCGTTTCCGAAACTTTGAAGTCATTTTTCTTCAATTGACATTTTTGTGCAAAACACGCAGGATATCTCAAAAACTTCTAAATATTTTTCATGAAATTTTCAAAACGAATGTTTCATTTTTGTCTGTGTAAACTGAACGTAAAATTTCCTTTCCATTCTTCAAAAAAAATATTTCATTTAGGTAATTATACTATTGAAATTTTCAAAATTTTGTATTAGCCAAATAAACTTTCTATTAAAAATATAAAAATCCTTTAAATACAATTTTATTTAAGTTCAGAGTAAATATTACAATCTGAAGTATAGCTAGGCACCAAATATTTTATTCTAGTTCCAAAATTTTTTTGTAATCCTGCACGTAAGTTGGTATACTAATTTTCGACTCGTCAAATGTCTGACAGTTTGCAGCCCCCTGTAAATGCTAATTCTGCATCTTGCAACTTTTTAACCCCTTGAAGGGCGGTGATGCCGTCATGGAACCACATAATTTTAATCCCTAATTGCCTCATTGGCACCGGAATTTTATAATGAAAATTTCATCTTTATTAATTACGCGAAAATTTACTTTTGCTTCTTTACACATAAATTGTCTTCTAAATACTGGTATCATTCAATTATTTGAACATTCTACGAATAGAAGAGGGTTAAATGCATGAAATAAAAGAACATGTCTGTAACTTTTATCTCAATAAATAATATGTTTTAAAATCATATACATTTTACGGTATTAAAGATTGAAATAGTCTTTTTTTCTAATTTTAAGAGTCCCGAGACCCTTTAACGAAGAAATTTCACATCAAGCATACAAATTGGCATTTCTTAATTATCTTAATTTCGAAGTAGATGAGAAAGATGTTAATTTGCGTCCACGGCAAAAATTCCTTTTTTATTCATCAGAAATTGCTAATCCATACTGGGAATTCAGAAAGAAGAATGTTTACTTTATGGGGAGACAATCCTTTGAATATGGTCAAAATATCGATTTTTTTCGTTTATTGGTTCAAAGTATAACTACATTTTTTTTTTAAATATACTCGTTGAAACTTGAAACATTCACCTTTAACCCCTCAAGGGTCGGTGTGACATATTTTACCCCACCTACGATTAATGAAGATTTGCACCAGATAAAGTTTATTAAATTTCACTTTTCTAACTTTAGTGGAAAAACAGGTCGTAAAATTGCTTTTCCTTATTTTGCAATAAAATTTTTTTAAGATTCCGGTGTGAATTCGACATTACAGAAACACAATTACTTGCCCCTCAAGGGGTTAATAATAAAGAAGTTATTAACCCTTTGCACTCGACGGCTCCGCTGCGGAGACGTAATCTTTCTTTGCAAAATTTATTTTCGCACCAGTAATAAAGGAAAATAAAATGTACCTTATTTAATCAGAACATATTTGAAATTGTGTACTTGAACGAAACTTCCTTTAAAAAACTGGTGCTGATCGAATAAAATTTGTGTAAGAGACGCCGAGCCAAGGTTCGCACACTCCTTGGAATTTCCAAGGACTCTGGCACCACTATTAATGATAAGAAAATTTACATTTAATTTTTAAAACACAGAATTCACAGACGCCGCCTTCATTCAGAGATTTTGCAATATTTTTCCGCAGAGAAATACTTTGAAAATACTGTTAAAATTTAGTGGTACACCTGTGCGAGCGCAAAGGGTTAAATTGTATGCACTATGACAAAACGCCACGCCCACCCATCAATCCTTTTGAATTTAGATTACTATTGTACAAACCCAAGGACACAGCGAATTATTTTTTCCTACATGGCGAAAAGGCCGGGTATGATTTAACCGTAACGGTTTGAGTTGTTTACATCGTGCTTTCGTACGTTCGTTGCGTTTTGCTTGTTTTTATATGAAACATGCTTACTGTAAACGAAGTTTTTTCTGTTTCTCAACATACAAAATGTTATGCTTGTTCGGAGACACATGAATGCCTCAAAAATGAAATTTGATGTCTTACATATAAGGCTGGATGCTTTAAATTTTTATACTAAATGTATAAGAAACTTATTCAAGTTCTCGCATGATCCATATTATTACTAGTAATGAATATTTTATATAAATAATGACAATTGAGACAGTTTTATTATTTTGACGTTTTCGGTAATTAATGATTTTAAAACGTTACCTCACTTATTATATATAATTAAATTGTGCGAAAGTGAGTATGAACACTTGAATTTATGTGTTTTGATAAAATTTTACAAGAGCTTTACTCAAGTTAGAAGTTTAAAACTTGTTATTTTTGCAAATGAAAATTTAAGCTGATTTTTTCCATGTTCGTATTTTCATAACTTGCTTGTTCTTTAAATGCTAAAGCTGTTTTGCTAATTCAGATAGACGTTTCAGTTTTTTTTTACTTATTTACCATGGTATATTTAATATTTCTGTGCATGGATTTAACATGCAAGTTTATAGTTATTACAGTAATCTCTCACTTATATCTCGCCTCTTTTATGCGTCTCCCTCAGATATACGTTGATTTTCGATACTCCGGGATAAACATATAGCGTCGCAATATTATTTTTTTTTCGTTTATGCATCTCAACGTTAAATGGTTCTCTCACTTATAAGTAGGAGAAATTTCAAGATCCATTAAAATTTCTTCCTCTTCTACAAGTTTCCTTAAAAAAAAAAAAAAAAAATCACACCAGCTTGTAAAAAGGAAGTCAGTTGTTTTTTGGTTGCTTTTGTTTTCTGATCAATGATAGGAAGCTGCATTCCTTTGCTATACTCCTTTGCACCTGCTACTTCAAGAGTAGGGGGAAGGGTGAGAGGGTCTTTTTTTTAAAAATAAAGCATTTTAAATCTATCTCATTAGTCTGCGAATTTTAAAAGACTTTTTTGTTCTCGAATTTCTGACCTCGCTCGGAGCGCTGAAGTGATTTTTTTTTTTTTTTCATTATTGAAAATGAGTAAGCGAGCAAAATTACCCATTTCATTTAAAATCGAGGTTATTAAAATATCCAGAGAGATGCCCCACGTGACGAAAACATTTTTAGCAGAACAATTCAAAATTCCTATTACAACTTTAAAAGGTATTTTGAAAAACAAAGATGCAATTAAGGCAGCCAACAAAGAATGTGGAATTCATTCCAAGAAACGGAGTAGAATGCAGAGTAGAAATTTTGATGAATTGGAAAAACCTTTAGTGCAGTGGCCTTGTGCCTCAAATATACCAGTCAATTGTCAGTTATTAACCCTTTGAGCTCTGCCGGGTGAATTTTCACCCACATAAAATCAAAATCTTTTAATTTCCTTCAAAAAGTCTCCATTTTAATTGCAAAAACTGGGTTTTGTAGATTTTACTTCTCTTCTTAAAATCTAGATGGCAGCAATATTCTCTGCAAATATCTAGTAGGTTTTTAATGCGACCTTAAAAACACTCCAATTTTGAAGGTTTAGAAATTTTGTATTTTTCAAGCATTATAAAGAAATATTTTTCAAAGGAGATAACATTTTTTTCTCTTGGACACATCAAACATTTAATAATAATTACATGCAAATCACTAAACTGAAAATTTAAATAATTACAGGGGATAGAAATAAGTAATGGTAGAATTTTCTACCAGCAGAGCTCTAAGGCCTACAAAAATGTGCTTTGTCACTAGATGGCAGCACTAAAATTACATACCAGACAGTGTTTCAGAACCAAAATTTAGATGCTTATAATTTAATTCCAAGGAATTTAAATTTGTGTTTAATTCAGCAGATTGACGAGTTTATTATGTTTTAAATATTTCTAAATAAAAATTAAATATTTTTAAAATCTGTTTCATCTATAATTTGTTTAGTTTGTATTTTTATATTATGATTTGAAAAATTTTAAATTTTGAATTTTCTCATTTAATAAATTTTTAAAATATTTTAATAGCCTTAGAATTTGTTTAAACAATGTAACTGCTTAAAATATGTTGAAATTTCAGCAATTATACTAATTTTAGAATAATTTTGCGGTGTCATTTCTTGTATTTGCGTGTTGAAATGAATGCTCTAGAGCTCTGATGGTGGAAAAACTTCCCACGTCCCCCAGCCTAAAGGGGGTATTTTAAAAATTTTTTAATCACATGGTTCAATTTCCGACAGTCCCCTAATCACATTTTAAGTGTTTTTCTAGCATATTTTTAAAATTTTAATAACCCGGAGCTCAAAGGGTTAAGAGAAAAGGGAATCGAAGTAGCACAGTATTTTGGAATAGAAAATGTCTCTGCGTCCCAAGGATGGATAGAGAAGCATAGATTAGCTATGCGCATTATAAATAGTGAAAGTGCAACCATTAAGGAAGGTAATGTTGAGCAGTGATTAAGTGATCTGCTAACTTTATTATAGCAACAATACTTATAACTTAAATAACTACGTACATGACGCAATAAATATGCTCTGTTCATCATGGGAAAGAGCCAATGAAATAAGCATAAAAAATTGTTTAAGGGTCTCAAGACTCTTAAATTTGGAAAAATTGAAAACAAAAGACCATTTTCAACATTTAATATCTTAAAATGTATATGATTTAACCATTTCCGGCACGAGCAAGTTTTGTTGTAAAATGATGAAATGATTGACTGACACCGAAATTTTAAAGCGACTTTTTTAGAAATTAAAACATGTTATTTTTACTATTTATTGTAAAAGCAAAATTTTACTAAAATATTCTTGGTACCGTTCGTAAGTTTGGAATTAAATTTGCGGATCCCGAGCTGGGAACACTGTGCCGGAAAGGGTTAAAAACACAATTTTTATTGGGATGAAAGATATAAGTATGTTCTTTCATTTAATGTATTTAAAAAATTGCAACATGCAGGATTGGTATTTACAAGGCGCTCCAAACTGTCAGACATCTGTCGGGCAGAAAATGGGTATAACAGCTTACGCGCAGGATTGCAAAATAAATTTTGCAACTGGAATAAACATTTTCATGCATAATTATACTTCAGACTATACTAATTACCCTGAACCTAAATAAATTTGTATTTAAACATTTGTATTTTATATTTTTAATACAAAGTTCTATTTATCTGGTACAAAATTTTGAAAATTGCAACGGCACCTAAACAGTATTTTATTGAACAATAAAAGTGAAATGTTAGGTTTGGTTTATACAGACTGACATGAAATACATGTTTTGAAAATTTCATGAAAAATATTCAGAAGTTTTTGAGATATCCTGCGCGATATGCCCATAAACGTCATTTGGAGAAAAATGACTTCAAAGTTTCGGAAACGCCGCTATAGCTATAGAGCGGGTATAATTCTAAAAGCCATAACTTCTATTCTAATAGGACTTTCAAGAAAACAATTATATCAAAATGCTCAGAAAATATAGGAGTTTGACATCCCAAATATTATAATTTCTAAAATTTTGAAGCTTTAAGAGTCCTGAGACCCTTAAGAGAAGCAGGATTTATTCTGAAGGATGTTGAAAATGACTCATCTTCTTACAAAGATCAGCTACTGTTAGATGAAGAATGGAATGCCTTGTATGGGGAAATAATTAATTTTAACAATTTCGTGGATATCGATGAAAATGTAACAAAGGTAGAAATGAGTGACTTACAAGAAACAGTCGCAAGAATTCAACACGATGTTAATACAGATGAATCAGATAACGAAGAGAATGTAGAAACACATCCACCGACTTTTGCAAAGGCAATAGATGCCCTGAAAAGTCTTCGTTAACCCCATTGGACACGAGCGACAGGTATTCGTGCCGCGCAAGGTGCTCAGAATCAGTGATTATTCTCTCCAGTAATTTTTTATTGTAAATATTACCTTAATTAATCCGGGCATTTTCCCGATTCAATGAGACAAAAATTTCTGTTTTAAAAAACCGGTGATAAAAGATTAATAATTCTATAAAAGACGCTCGTCCCGAAGGGGTTAATAATTCAACGAACTGATACATTTGATTCTACTTATAATTGTTTCAAGGAACTTGAAAAACCTATTTTTAGGGACAGACATCAAGCTCACAAACAAACTTCGATTTTAGACTATTTAAAAAAATAAAGTATGAAATTAAAATTTTAAGATGTACATATTTTAGATTTGAATTAGTAAATCGTCAACAATCCAAGTGAATCGCATTTTTTAAATTATTATTCTGCATGTTATTTAAACATTTAAAGATTAATATTGTCCTAACATTTACTTCTAATTTAATTTTCACTTGAATTTCATTTATGCGTCTCTCTCTTTTTTTTTTTTTTTGCGTCGTTTTTCATCAGTCCCTTGCAGCGACCTATAAGTGTGAGGTTACTGTATTTTTTAAATATTTAAATATTTAAATTATGAGTGTTGTTGAATTTCCTTGATTTTTTACTATACACGAGAAAAAAGTTCATATTAACCACTTAAGGGTGTATTCGAAAAAATATTTTTTCACCCTCAACAGCTCGAAATTTTCTGAGACATTTTCAGACTCATTTTTAAAAGTAAAAACATGAAACTTGCTGGGGTGATTTCTGAAGACATGTTTAACATGCCGTGTGATTTCATTTTCAGCTCAATTAATTAGAATTTGATTTTTAAACAATTATTTTCTCAGTATGACCATTTTTTCATTCCCAGATCGCCCGCTTCGGAAAACTCGGTTCAAAACGCCAATTTTGACAGCGTTTTTTACAGTATTTTCTGCATTTATCAAAAAATTAAGAAGCACGGCATATTATATAGTTTCTAAATAAGTGAATTTCCCAGTTTGATGCGTTTGAGAGCAAAAATGAATTTTAAAATGAATCAGAAAATAAGCAGTTTGGATCGGAATACACCCTTAAGTGACTCGTTTTCTTTTTTTTTTTTTTTTTTTAATCCAATATATTGAAATTATGGGATAAACAACACTATTTTTAAACTATAATATTCGTAATATTTAGTCTAAAAATTTCTGTCATTAAATAGTATGAAATTGTATTAAAAAAATTAGTGGTATGAAATAGCAAGTGGATCAAGCAAACTCTTCTTGCCCGTACGGCATGTGGGCAAATCAGTTAAGTGGTTAAATGTAATGTTCCATGCATGTAAAAACGTATGCACAGTTTTATGTAATATTGGATTGTTTGGAAAGTCGTGTCCGTTTGGGAAAATCAATTCGTACCGGAAAATTCTGCCCGGTAATTCTTTGACATTAGATATCGGAATCTATGCCTAATAATTAAATGATAGAATTTTCCGGTACGAATTGATTTTGCCAAACGGTCACGACTTCCCGAACGACCCAATATATTCTAAGAAATGTGAAAAAATAATGAAGGAAAAATATTGATATTTTGAAAAGTAGCAGGGATTTTAAAAAGTTTAAATGAAAAAAAAAATAGTTTAATAGGTTTATCTACAAGATTTCTTTTTTATTGTATTTGCTTTATAGAATTAAACATAATTTTACCACAGATATTACAGTATTATTCAAAATTCAAAAAATAGTTTAAAAAGAACAGTGTCCCCTTAAGTAATCTCAAAAAAATTGGTATAGAATTCCTGGTTCGGAATTTCCTTTTCAAAAACAAGCACGCGATAGTAATCGTGTAATTAAGTAAACGGGCATTAATGAATTCCATAATTGATATATGGATATACTAAAGAAAGATCACGCAAATTATCAGTTTCATGCTATATAAAAATACATGCCCCTACACAATTTTTTCTTTTGACGTGCTCGGTTTTCGTATATTTTATACTCTTACATTAAGTTACGATAGTTGTTTTATTGTTTTCATTGTTTTCTTGTGTTTTATTTTGTTATCGAGAATTGTTTCTTTAATAGTATGTTTTAAAATTAAATCATCAATCAATTTGTCGTAAAAATATAATATATATATTTTTTAATTTCTGATGAAACTCAGATTAACTTTATCATTAAAGTTATTATGGAGATGTCAATTTCTCGAAATTTTCAGATACATTATTAGCAGAAGTAAACAATTATTTTTATGCTGTGGTTACTTTTGATCTTTTCGCTTGAGAAATTTTATTAAACAATCTAACAAGCCGGAAAATTACTTTTCGGAATCCCATTATAGTTCAACTGTGTGGATGAAATTTGATATAGCATAAAAAAACATGTCGAAAATGTGTGTTTATAAAGAAAATTATTGTTGTAATGTTTCAATGCAATAAATTTTCCGAACTCACGGGCACATTAGCTCTCAGGCTTTGATAACCTGTGAGCTAAAAAGTAATGAATTAGGGTAATTAGTTCATGACTTTTATTAAAAATTAGATTGGTTTTAAAATTTTATATTTAAATATTTTATAAAAAAAAATCAAACTTTTCGAAAACTTTTATCTTAAAAGTAATTTTAATAGAAAGACACATTTCAGGAAACAATATCATAAAAAATTCCTATGATAAAGAAAATAAACTTTTGACACCCAGAACCCCTTAAAAATGCAGTATTTTAGAACATTGTGCCGAGATGGGACGGGCCATAAATGCAACAATGTTGCTGTACGCAAAATCTGAACGCAAGAATAATATAGAAATACTACATAATAAAAAATCCTTCAGGAACAAAACACAAAAAAACTTCATTGCATTTAAAACGTTTTCTTTAACCCTTACCGGCGCGGTCTCCTTAAAAAAGGACAGCTAATTTTAATTCCAAAACTGACAAACGGCTCCAAGAATATGTAACTAAAATTTTCCTATTATAGTGTACATGAAAATAAGCAAGTTCTTATTTTCTAATATATTCTTTAAAAAATTGCGGTATCAGTCCATTGTTTCATCAGTTTATTAACAGAATTACTCCGGGCCGGTAAGGGTTAACCCTCCGCCTACCAGACGTGACCAAAGGACCCGACAAGTGCGTTTAAAATAATTATTCTTACCAGAAAATCCTTTAAAATAAACTAAATGTATAAAGCGGACAATAATAAGTTAAATAAATAACGTTAAATAGTTTTAAATAAAAAATTCAGCTGTAGAACTTTTTTTTTTAAAACTTGAGTAACATTTCCGGTAGTTCTAGGGTTCGACGGCACTCAGTAAATCCAGAAATAGTGCCAGAAATAACGTTAGATAAATATATAATATATGAAACTGGATTTAAAAAAGAAGCATATTACCAATTAAAGATCCGACCATGGTATAAATCAAAGGTGCCGAACTGTTGAACCAAAATATTTGTTCGACACCACTAAAAGTTTATAGTAATCATTGTGTTATCTAATCATTGAATAACTGCAATTCAACCACTCGACTCACTCGTGAGACACTCGTCAGACTCATATTTATTTTTACTCGTAGATGCCTCTTGGAGGGAACAGACGTGTTTACTGCTTGCTGGTCGTTTTATTCTCAAGAGATCGTATTCGCAGTTCGATGTTTTTAGAACTTGCGTGATCTTTTGCAAGTATCTTCGCATGAGTTGTGGTGCTGATAGTGACACGTAATAGAAACTAGTTCGTACGAATAGGTGACTGTTTACTGGACTTGATGCATCATAGTAGTATAATATAGAGAGCTCACCGACGATAATAATGGGTACTGAGGACCCGCTTAAATTTTCTGACAATGCACTCCGCATCCTGAATGGAGAGGAGAAATCTGATTTAGCTGCTGCGTGGATGGAATTTCCCGGAGTAGCGGATGAAGTCCAAAGAATGATTGTACAGCAATTCCTGCAAGATTGTGACAACTACATAATGAGACTTTTAAGTGAAGAAGACTACCTGACGAATCCTCAGCATAAGACTAGCGTGAGTAATCTTCTCAATAATCTTATGTTTTTGTTCAATGAGCCATTTGACCCCCTAAAATTAAGTCAACTAAGAGAGTTTAAAACTTTTATCTATGATCATGACTATGATCTAATTGACATATTAACAAAACTCAAGGCAATTGCGGTGAACTCAGATGACGGATTCACCCCCGCTAATTCACTAAAACGTAGGAGAAATGATCTAAAATCTAATATCCCCTTAAAGAATAAGTATGCTAGTATATCTGAAAAATACCTAGACGAAAATAACATGGACTCTTCAGAGCCCTCTCAAGGTGTGTCAGCCGGTAGCTCCACTACTGAAGTAGTCCCTAAAAAACCAAAAATCCACCCCTTCTATATTGAGTTTCAAGGCAAGTGGACGGAGCTTGCAAGTGAGATTAAAAAACTCAACGACAGCAATCCCTTGATTAAATTAGACGGTGAATTACTCAAAATCCACTGTAAAACTGATGCAGATTTCCGAAAAACACAGGACTATCTTGATTCTAAAACAATTCCATATACAACCCTGAGCCCCGCGGAACAGCGCCCCAGGAAAGTCGTCATTAGAGGAATCCCCCCATATACCGACCCCCAGGTCATAATTGAAGCTCTTAAAGAACATAATTTCGTGGCCAATAGAGCCTCAATGATGAAAAGTAGGAAGACCGGTCGTCCTATGCCCCTCTACGTCGTCAATGTCCTCCCACGTGAAAAATTCGAAGAAATCTACCAAATTCACGAAATTTGCTACATTAAAGTAGATATTGAGCGATTTAAAGGCACCAACATCGTAAAGCAATGCTATCGTTGCCAGATATTTGGACATTCCAGCGAGATTTGCCACCTGCCGCCAAAATGCGCCAAATGCTCGGAAGAGCATTTAACTCCCCAGTGCAATAAAATTGGAAAGATCATCCCCAAATGTTCAAATTGTTATGGCGAGCACGTGGCTACTTACCGTGGTTGCCCCAAAACCCCCCAGTTTCATAAAAAACAGCAGGACCCCAAAACCGTCCGAAAAGAAAACCCTAAAATCATTCCAAACGCAATGGCGGAACTCTTATCAACATATAACTATGTCCGTAAGCCAGAGGCCAAAAAACCAGAAGAAAAACCTACTGAAGCCCCGGCTCCGCTCCCTTCTCCCTCCCAAGACCCTAACCCCGAAAACACTACACCAAATAAGCCAAATGACACTCAAAATGCAACACCAGAACAACCCAGTAGTTCTAATTATGCTAATGACTTAAAAGAAATATTTAAGACCTTCAAGGAGATGAAAGAACTCCTAAAATTTAACAAATTCATCCAATGTTTCAAAAATATTGCTAACCAAACTAAAAATATACAAGATCCAATAGAAAAAATACTCATCCTTATGAGTGCTATAGAAACTTTAGCCACGGAATTTAACACATTTAATGATGAGTAATTCCTCTCCTACTTTTTCCTCTCTTATTTTTCTTTCCTGGAACTGTAACTCCCTGCAGAATAAATTTAATGAACTTAAACTCTTTATGCACGAACATCCTCAAGTTGATGTTATTTTCCTTCAAGAGACTTTCAACCCCACCTTCAACATTAACATCCCTGGGTACAGGCTATTCCATACACCTCGTGCGGATGGTACGCACAGAGGAGGTACCGCTATTTACATCAAGAACCATCTTCCACACTACCAATCGCACAACCACACCTATAATGATCTTGAGTATACCAGTATCAATCTTAAACTTCCTCATATCAATATTAATTTAGCTTCTATTTATGCTCCACCCACTGGTAACTTACCTGTTAATAGCCTTACACAGCTTTTTTCACAACATCACCACTGCTTTTTCGTAGGCGATTACAATGCCAAAAGCAGACGCTGGAATTGCCATGGCAATTCTCGGCGGGGTACCTCTCTTCACAACTTAGTCCAAAACTTAAAATTAAATCTTCATGCACCACCCAGACCAACGCACATTTCCAAATTGCCTGGCGCCCGGGACTCTATCATTGATCTTGCTCTTTCCAAAAATCTTCCTTACCCTATCTACTCTACAGTTATTAACGACCTCTCCTCTGATCACCTGCCTGTGTGCTTTAAAATAGATATTATTAATCCTCTTTCTCCCCCCCCCTTCCGTGGCTATTGACTGGAATAAATTTACTAACTACCTTAACTCTCAGGACATCACCTTCCCTGATATTAATAATACCGCTGACATTGATGCGGCTGTTGAACATCTAAACTCCCATATCACTAATGCTCAAAATTTTTCTACATTTAACACCTTCAAAAATAACTTTGCCTTTGTCCCACCCCGTTATATTTACAACCTTATCAAACAGCGTAATCGGCTCCGGCGACAATTTCAAAGTTCAAGAGACCCCTCCATTAAACCTCTTCTCAATAGGTTAAACAATAAAATCAAAAACAGTCTTTATAAAGAAAAACAGAAAAGTTGGAACAACTTTCTCAAAACTTTATCATACGAGGACAACTCTCTTTGGATTCTTAAACGCAAACTGAATAAACACTACACTTCCATCCCCCCCCCTCACATCTAATAATGTTACCGCTTATACTGACCAAGAAAAAGCTAACATGCTTGCTAATTCTTATGCCACCCAATTTTCTCCTAATCCTACCCTTGCAAACCAAGCTCACCTTGATCATGTTAACGAGACAGTTCGGAATTTTTTGGCTAACCCCCCTCAAGATCCTCCCCCTAAAATTCAACCTATTGTTATCCACAATATTATCAAAAAACTCAAAAAGCGTAAAACCCCAGGATACGATAAAATTACTAACTCTGCTCTTAGAAACCTTCCTCCTAATTGCATTATCTATATCACCGACCTCACTAATGCTATCTTAAAACATAACTACTTCCCTAAACCCTGGAAACTTTCTATAATCTCTCCTATCCCAAAACCTGGAACTAACCTGTCTGACCCCACTAATTACAGACCTATCTCCTTGCTACCTTCTATCAGTAAAGTGGTGGAACGTGTCATCCGTGCCCAGTTGCAGGAGTTCATTCAGCAGCACAACATTCTCATGCCCGAGCAGTTCGGCTTTCGCCCAAAACACTCAACACAACACCAGCTTCTTAGGGTTGTTGAGTTTCTCAGCGAGAAACTCAATGCAAAAATTCCCGCAGCTGCCATCTTTCTTGATGTCGCAAAGGCATTTGACAAGGTCTGGCATATGGGCCTCATTTACAAATTAATTCAGCTCGGTTTTCATCCCAGACTTATACATTTAATATATTCGTACCTTTGCGACCGCTCTTTTCAAGTCCGCATAAACAACATTCTATCTATTATTCTCCTTATCCTAGCGGGCATCCTTCAGGGGAGCGTGTTGGGCCCATTTTTATTTAACATTTTCTATAACGACATCCCACGCTCCTTGCACACTCACCTCGCTCTTTATGCGGACGACACCTGTATTTACGCTTCGGCACACCACCCGTATACTCTTTACAGGTACCTACAGACTCATGTTGATGACTTCATGGACTGGTGCATGCTTTGGCGCGTTGTCATAAATGAAACTAAAACTACTGCAGTATATTTCTCTCGCAAAATAATTTTCCCTAACAGAATCATTATTAACAACACTGTTATCCCTTGGTCAGACCAAGCTAAGTATCTTGGGGTCATTCTGGACCGCCGCCTAACCTGGAAAAAGCACACTTTCTCCATCAGAGGTAAAGTCGCCGGAGCCTTTAACTCTATAAAACCTCTCCTTAACAGTAAAACCTTGTCTGTTCACAATAAATTAATCCTCTATAATTCATGCATCCTTCCCATCATCACCTATGCCAGTCCGGTCTGGGGCTTCACTTGTAAGACCACTATGGACAACCTTAGTCGCTTGCACAATTCCAACCTGCGTACTGTCCGTAACGCATCTCGTTACCTTCGCAACTCCACGGTCCGTAGAGACCTTAAAACTACTACATTACGTAAACGCATAAACGACTTAGCCAAAAAATTTTATGAAAAAATTTTTGACCTCCCTAATGAAATTGTAGCGGAGCTACCGGATTATGACGCTTTTGAACCCCACCATCGGAAACGGCCCAGGTTTTCCATAATTATGGACACTCAGTAACATCTGAGTTCTCCTCGCTAATTTTGCCTTCTCTTTTTTTCTTTTTATTTTCTTTTCTTAAAAAAAAAAAAAAAAAAAAAAAAAAAAAAATTCTCTATATACATAGAGACCATAAAAACAGAAAAACTTAAAAAATAAAATGTATGGCCCTGAATTGTCCCTTTTTTTTGGTTGGATGTTGTGGTCTTGCCACCCTAGCTTTTCTTGCCCTTGCTTGGTGAGTGTTTCACTGAACAGTACTAACTTTAACTTTCAAATATCCATATAGTAGTTCTACAACTACAGTTAGACCTTAATTACTTTAAGACTCATGTAAATTTTCTTAAGATTTATTGTTAACTTACTTTCTTCTTAAGTTTTTACTTAAATTTATTTTTATTCCTTTTTTCCTTAATTTTCTTATTTTTCTCTTGTAAACTTCTATATTCTTATAGTAGCATTGCTACAGTTAACTTTATCCCAATGGCTCATTAAAACATAAGACATTCTAATTTCCTAGTCTGGGTGTTAAGCTGATAACAGCTAGGAAACCCCTCAATGCTGATTACCTGTTCAGTACCTGTTCAGTGCGATTCAAGAAGTCGAATATCTCTCTAATAAAATTAGTGGTATCCTGCGTGCCACAGTTGGCCACCCCTGATATAAATGATACATCAGAAAAGGTATAAGAAATGCACATGTGGTCAAAATATGTAAGTGAAAAACTATGAGCATAACCAAAGAGCAAAAATGGAGAGTGTGTGCAGGTCGAAGTAGTAAAAATACATTATTTTTACTAGTGGATCCGAAATAATGCGACCTTCTATCGTTAAATAATATATTTAAAGATGACTTCCAAATTATATACAATATGTATATAGATATCAGATGCAATTGGGATAAATTAATTTATTAATTATGACCCTTCTCCTTGACACAAGTAAATAATAATATCACAACTGTTGATAGCAATAAGGAGTTATTTTGAAATTATAATGAACCATTAGGACAGGCAAAAAATCATAGATTACAAATAGGATGAGATTTCCGCTTTTTTTCACACCAGTATTTTGTTAGAGCAAATGTTATAATATTTAATCGGAACATTTTTGCGAATTAGAAAGCAACGTATTTTCTAAGAATATACTGGTGTGCAAAAAAAGCTGAAAACTCATCCCGGATTACAACCTTCTAAATAATTTTAATCAATTTAAACCAGATATATGAAAGTGGAATGTATGTTTATAAGTCAAAACACAGTTTGGATAAGGGGGTTGCTGTCGTCTCTCCGGTGGGATGTCATGGTATCTTGCTGTTTTCTATAGCAGCAAGAGTCGCAAAAGATGTTTCAGATGTTAAGTTTTTAGGTAATTACGTAGTTGTGATCAGCATTCACTGTGTGAATATAGCAGGCACTCGAGTCTGTGTTGGTAGAAAATTAAATATGTGTTTTTAATTGCACTATATTTTATGGTGGTATGTCATGGTATCTTGCTGTTTTCTGTAGCAGCAAGAGTCGTAAAAGAAGTTTCAGATATTAAATTTTTCTGTATTTAAGTAGTTGTTATCAGCATTCACTGTGTAAATATAGCAGACTCTCGAGTGAGGGTTGGTAGAAAATTAAATATGTATTTTTAATTGCACTATATTTTATGAGTGATATTCGCCCGATTCAATATCAAAAGCTCTGTAAGACGACATCTCATTAAGCGACAAACGTCATTTTTAACAATTGATGAACATATTTCATATCTTATTTTTCGCTATAACTTCCCTAACTTCGAAATTAAAAAGCAAATGAAAATGATGTAAAAAGTTTCTTGCTTAGCTACTGTTACACCCATTGCATTTTCCAAATTTAAATTTGTTAAATTAAATAAAAGTTTTGCGATAAAATGTTTTAAAATTTAGAGTGTATAAAAGAAATCTAAAATTTATATCACAGCTTTAATCCTTTATCTACTAACATACTTATAAGTACCACTCATTTTAAACTTTCATCCCATAGTGAATATTACTTATATTCTAGTGGTACTTTGCAAATACACTCTTTTAACTTCACTTTTTCGATACACGGCAGCAGTAGTTCAAGGTTTGTTATTTTAGAGAAAATAGAACAGTCGATGAGTTTTGAACTGACATTTTATGCAGATTGTCACGCTTGTCTTTTTATTACTGCAAACAAAGTAAAGGACATAAGACAGTGAACAGTGTATGTATTTGATTTAACAGTTGAATTACTCGGCGGTACATATAAGTACACTTGGTGTTGGAGAAAAACTTCTTGTTTACTTTTCATCTGTGCAGTTATCCATCGTTTTTATCTACTTTATAATGTAATTGCTAAATTGTAGTGTAGTAATGATTTTCCTGGTATTTCTTTTCCGTTTCATCATTATCTTTCATAGTAAATCGAAAAAGTTGTGGCACCGGCTCTTTTTTGTTTTGCTAAAAATGGCATATGTAAATTGATATATTGCATATGTGAAGATGGGAGAGAACATGTTGTCCATAGAATATAGGCGTCCCTTAACTAAAAGATTGCTAAGTAGATCAAAACCTTAAAAAAAAAAAAAAGTTTTTTTTAACCCTTTCAGGGGCAAAGCATTTTCTATTCAAAAGTGTTGAAATAAATGATAGGCACCGGAATTTGCCAAAAAAATTATTTATAAATAAGAAAAAAGACTATATTTGAAATACTTGTTAAATCGAAAATATTTTACCACAATTCTTGTGTCATTATAGCGTTTGTGAATTAAAATTAAATGGTTTCATAAACATACCACCCAAAGCGCTATAAGTAAGCGTACAAAGTTAATGCTGGAATCTGCCGTAAATTGACACAGCTGCGCCATCTTGTGGATGGAGTGAATAACGCAAATACGTGGGTATTTTGTATGACGTCATATATGACAGAATATCTACCATCTGAGCATCTCGTGCGCAGGTCTATTTGAAGATATTTACAATTTAAGAGTTATAGGCGGAAAAGCAGACAAAGCTATTTTAGAGAATACCTGTTAAAATTTTAATCATGAATTTCAAATATTTGCTCACTCATCGAAGATGAACCTTGTTTACCAGATTTATTGCAAAATATTTTTGTTACAGCTTGTTTTGATGAAAATATGTGTATTTAAAAAAAAATCGCAATGCCATTTTAATTTCGGGAGAAAAAGCACTAATGCTACGTAAACAGCCTTTTGCCTTGAAACTAAACTGACATTGCAGCTATTTTTTAAATACATATATTTTTATCAAAACAAGCTGTAACAAAAATATTTTGCAATAAATCTGGTACACATGGTTAATCTTCCATGATTGAGTAAATATTTGAAATTCACGATTAAAATTTTAACAGGTATTCTCTAAAATGGCTTTGTCTGCTTTTCCGCCTATAACTCTTAAATTGTAAATATCTTCAAATAGATCAGAATTTTATGCAAGCTATTCAGGCTAAAAGAAAACCATTTTTGTTAATAAAAGTTATAGGCGTAACTTTTAATTCCATGATTTTTTCGAGGTTTTTTTCCACATTGGAAGAAACTTGCCCACCTTGGGTTTATGTTATTATTTATTAGAAAAAAAAATGTATTTTAAATATGATGAGCGAAAAGCATGTGTTTAAATTGATGTAATATACCAGTATCTATGTATTTTACATAAAGTTGTGTTTTTCAAATGACGAGTATATTTTTAAAATGATGATTTTATATTTTAAATGAAATGAATGCCACATAAACGCTGGTGATGGGGGAAAATATTTGACGGTTTATGAACTACGGCCGGCTAACATAAAAGTACTTTTTTACACTGTTTATTTAATCTAACCCTGTTCATATATATGAAAAGATAAAAAATTGTAATCGATTTTCCCCTCCCAGATATGCTAGAAAAATAAAAATTATGTACATGGATGTGTTTCTAGTAACAATACAACATTTTAGTATTTTTACAACTTGATTATAAATTAGCAAATTAATTTTACGTTATCTAAACGTAGCTGATAAATCCTTAAACATTCTTTATGGTTGTTACAACTGCATATACAAGTACAACAATTGAGTAAGTTATGTAACAAACTACGATTTCTAAAATATACCAGCTGGTTGGGAAACTGCAAAAGAGAAATATTTAAAACCTTTAAGCATCTTAAACGTGATTTTCAGCCCTATAATTTTTATAAAAAAGTTAAAATATTATTTAATATATATTATTAAATGTCAGTGATTTTAATACGTTCAATTGGCCCATCTCCGTCCGCAGCTCTTTTTCTACTACTTATTCCGACTCTTTTGCGGAAGCCAGATTGAAAAAAAAAAAAAAAAAAAAAAAAAAAAAAAAATTGAAACCGGACAAAATTAAAAGGTAAATTTGAAATTATTGGCTACCGACCACAACTGCTACGATGAGCTTATTATTAGCCTATAGTTTTTAGTTATTGGCAATTGTTGTGTGTTTCATAATCCTTTTTCAAATTTGGAAAATGTTCCGCAATTGGGTTATTTCGATAAAAGTTACTTTCATTTTGTAACCATTACTTAAATTTTTTACAGTTACAATTGTATACTGTTTTCTCATTTGACGCCAATCATGGCTATCGGCCCGATTACGGAAAGTTATCCATTTTACCCCTGCGAAGAACCGGTGTAAGATAATAAATGTTTAATTGAGCATACCACGTACTATTTGTAAATATTTTATATTTTATTCCAATTTTTTAAGTTTCTTCTATACTTTGTATGCTTTCTGCAATGTTATTCACCTGTACGAAGTGCAGGTATCCCATGAAAACTATTTTTCTCGGATATGACACAATAACCGACATATTTCTAGATTTTTTTTAAAGTAATTTGTCGATTTTAGGATTTTTTTTAAAGCTGTTGTCTAAAATTCTCAAAATATTTAAAACTATAAATAATCAATTATTGCTGGTTTAATAGTACAAGAATTACTGCTTGCATTTTAAATTAAAGTGGATCCTAATGTAAAATTAAATGAGTTTTAAATGGAATGAATGAAATGCTTCTATTTTAAATATTATAATACAATTCGATCAAGAGAATATTTGGCAATTTATCGCCTGCGCCCGGTAAATAAAAAATATGCCTTAAAATTAATTAAATAATTTATACTTAAACCCTAAGCGTAACAAAACATTTAATTCTCATTGGAAATACACATGTTTATGTAATTTTTATAACTTTATCCTATCAGGAATTGAATTAAAAACGCTGCTGTAAAATTCTATCTTAACATACATTAACTAATTTTTATATGTCGTTTGTTCATTGCATTACAAAAACATACTTCAAATAGAGCGTATTAAAATCACAGACATTTAATAATATATATTAAATAATATTTTAACTTTTTTATAAATTATACTAAAACACAAAACTAACCTGTTTTTCCCTTTTGGGAAGCGAAAAAAAAAACAGTTCTCTCAGATAGAGTTATTTTTGCAGTTTTGAAAACTGCAATAATTAGAACGCCAACATGGCATTTTCCCAAATAATGTAAGTTCTTAAAAGAACTGATTTTGTTTAAATAACTAACTTCAATTAATAAATTAAATAATGGCGAATAAATAAATCGAATTATATCTATACTTCCAACAATTAACCCTCCGTCTACCAGACGGGTCCATTGGACCCGACAGGTACATACAAAGTATTCATTCAAACCAGAAATTTCTTTAAAATAAACTAAGTATATAAACCAGACAAAAATAAGGTAAATAAATAAGTTAAATAGTTTTAAATAAAAATTCTGGTGTAGAACGTTTTATTAAAACTTGAATAAAATTCCCGGTAGATCTAGGGTTAAGTACTGCAGACGACAAACGAATAAAATCACGGCTGCGCGTGCGCATAGTTATTTCATAGATATCGTACTTATAGACCATTCACAAAGGGGAAAGAAGTTGATAATCCTCTTGTGGTTCACTCCGTCCGCTGGGTGGCGTATGACCTTGATTGACGTGACCTCGCCTTTAATCTTGCGGTCATCTCCCATTTAAGATAGGACGCTTACTTATATCGCTTTGCATACCACCTCCCTGAAAGAGTTAATGCCATCAAATTTGATATTTTTACACATTTTTCAGTGTAAAATAAAACTATGTCAATTTAATATTTTTTTATTGTTAATTTGTGAGTGTCGTCTTGCCATTTAGTACTTTTAAGAGTTCAAACTGTATTTGAAATACCTTGTGGGTTTTCTGTTACGATAGTATTTTAGGCATAGTGTACTGGCGGTACTAAAGTACCACTTTAATTATCTACCTGTAATAAATTAAATTTCCTCCGAGTGAGTATTTTTTTATGTTTATCCTTTAATTTTCATTGTAATAACTAAAAAAAAATGTTGCATGAAACAAATTGGAGTAGATCATAATGCAGTAGATAAAGGGTTAACATTTATATAAACAACTGAAAAATTACTTTTTGAATTCTAAGTAAAATCAGGAAAATAAGAATATTTTGTTTTTTAGCATTTTATTTTATTGCTTCAAGATCCTTTCCCTATAAATATAATGGAAAACAGTTGTTTTTGCTCTTACGTAACATTTCAGAGATTTTTCTCGTAGTGTAAACTAAGTATTAATGGTAATATTTAAAAAAAAAGGAAATAAATAAATATATGTACTATGTATATTCGCATGTAAAGTCGTCCCCAACGTACGAGAGAAAAATATGTTCTTCTATTTAAATACCGATAAATCCGCATAATAGTATTCGCTATATTAAATATTAGACAATTGTTACGAATTATGTGGTTAAATAAGACAAAGAATCACTTGCATACAGGGTGTCCATAAAAAATTGTGCCAATTATAAATTTTAATAGTATCATCTGTAAGGGTTGTAGAGTGTCGGTTCAAGGTCACCAATAAAGAGTAACTCGAACAGTTTCAGATAAGCGCATGCGCGAGTACTGCTTTGTTATTGACTCGCTTGCAGTGCCACATAAGCAAAATGGCCACTCCTGAGCGTAAAGAGTTATTGCTGGAATGAAGATTTAAAAGCCGCTAACCCTTGCAGGGCCAAGGTAGTTCTGCTCCAAAAGTGTTTAAATAATTTATTCACAACGCAAATTACAAACATTTTATTTTTTTAATAATCAAAAGTTTTTCTTCACGTATATTATGAAATCGAAATTGTACTACAAAATTACTGGTGTAATTTGGCAGTTTGGGCGTTAAAATTAACTGTTTGCAGACTGCAAACGGCGCCCCTGAAAGGGGGCGATTTTTACCTGTGGTTTTATAAAAGATAGTGCCTACGTCCGCCGCTACCTATTGATTTGTCAAATTTCGGACACAGAATTCAAAATATTTTTGCTTTCACTACTCCGGAGTTGTTAAACGAAGTATAGGAAGGATTGGACTTTAGGGTGGATCTGCGCCGTATAACTAAAGGTGGATCTATAGAACATTTGTAAGAAAAACTCGGTTGGTTTACCTTCGATTTTTTGTATGATTTGCTGTAAATAGTCTAAATATAATTGTTATAATATACCATTGAAACTAGGATAATTTTTATGGACACCCTGTACTTTTTATAATAGAAATCTTCGTTTACTTAATCTTAGTATTTCACCGATTAAATAAAACGGAGGATTTTTTTCTTTTTAGTGTTAACAATAAAGTATAAAATTTGTCATCTATGTTGAAAGAGTATTAATGCTTTATAAAATACAATATATTCATATGAACTAGAACTAAAATATTTCAAAAATGAAGAATACATTTTTTGATAATAATTCATTGTTGGTTTAGCTTAGTTCTATAATTCTGGAAAAATTGCAAAGAAGATAATATATTTAAAATCTCAATTTGGTTTTTTCTTTGAGCGTGAAAAAATATTCTTATAAAACACTGCTTATTAATTTTCCAAGATGCGAAAAACTAATACATGTGTTTAAATAAAAATAAATATAGCACAGAAAAAAATTCTATAAAGTTTAAATAAGCTTATCCTTATCATATTATTCTTATTCGAAGCTTAAAAATATCTTAGTCAACATTGACAGGCACTTTGGAACACTGAAAAACATTTAACTCAAAACAGACAGTGCTTATACAGTGGCGGTCAAAAGTTTCCGGCCAGTTAGTTTCTTTGATTTGTTTGACAGAACGTTTCTGCGAAGAAGAAGCACAATTGCTCCAAAAGTTAGGAATAAGCAAATTACCTCTGACCACGTGATCATTTTGATTGGATACTTAAGATACTTGATGCAAAAGGAAGGAATTCGAAATTCGCGCGTGCAAATGTTTCCGGCCATTCGTCATCCATTAGTTTTTGTTATAGCTAAACTGATTTTTTGGCCATGTTTGTTAATTAATCAACGTGAATAATGTATTTGAAATTCAAAAATGAAAAGTTTAACAATTGATTATTCCTAAACGAGTGATTTATTTGTCGCTAAAGGGACAATCCTCTCGTGAGATTGCGGCAAAGTTGTCGATCGGAAAATTAGCTGTAAACGATATTTTAAAAATATATAAAGATGGTCATGACCTTCGGAACTTGCCACGGTCCGGGGGACCACGGAAAACGACTATTCTTCTGGACAGAATTATCAGAAGAAAAGCAGCTGATAACCCGCGTAAAAATGCCGCTGCAATTCCACGCGATTTATGGTGTTGAAATATTGCTGAAACAAGTCTGTCTACAGTGTCAAGACGCTTATGTGACGTAGAACATTATGGAACAGTCAGTGTTAAAAAACCTTTGATAAGTAAAAAGATTCAGAGGGCCCGACTGGCGTTTGCCAAGGAATACAAAGACGGTCAAGTGAAAACTGGAAAAAAGTACTATTTTACGATGAATCGACGTTCTATCTTTTTGGGAGTGATAAAAAGCATTACAACCGACGACCTAAAAACAGAAGATAAAATGCGAGATATATTATTCCTACAATGAAGCATAGAGGAAGACACGTTATGCTGTTTGGAGCATTTTCTGGAAAATGTGCCTGTCCGTTAATTGAAATTCGCGGCAAGATGAATAGTGCAATGCATAAGGCTATTTTGCAAGATCATTTTTGCCTTATTGGAGGAAACATTGTGGTCGCAAGTATTTATTTCATCATGATAACGACCAAAGGCATACATGCAAGCTCGTCAAGCAGTGGCTTTCGCACAAAAAAATTCCGCTTTTGAAATGACAGGCCAATCATCCGATCTGAATCCAATAGAAAATCTTTGAAACTAACTTGAAAACGTGTGTGGAATTATAAATATTCCATTCAGCAGCATTTTCTCAAAAAATTGCAAGAACCGTGGACAAAACTTAACATTGATGATCTACAATCGTTCATTGAATCGATGCCACGTTGCTGCGCCGCAGTACATATTGCTAAATGTATGAATACAAAATACTAATTGTAAATGATGTTGATCACTGTTATTTTCTGCTATAAGACCATTTTTTTCTAAACTTGCCAATGTGGCCGGAAACTTTTGAGAACATGCGTTTTCTTTTGCAATTGGTTTTGTCAATTAAAGGGCATAGCCGGATAAGCATTGGAAACATGCCTTTCAATCAAATTTCCTGATTTTTTTACCCGATGTGGCTACATATCTGACAATATTTCTTCCCTATTATCACCCAATAGATACTGATATTTAATGAGATTTTTTTTTAAACGGATTTTCTCAAAAACTGCTGCACGGATTTTCATGCCATTAACTGAGGATATATAGAAATCAAAGATACATTACTGATAATTTTTGTATAATTTTCTGTTTATAAAAACTGTGTGAAATAGCGATATAAAAATTTAAAAAATAATAAAAATCATATCTTATGGTTATCCGAAAATTACCATTTTCTTTGTATAAAATTCCCCATATGTGCCCGTATATTCTATATAAATGCCGAAAGTTTGCGTTGGATATTACATATAAATATTTTCAAAAATGTATATTAAAATTAGTCAAATTCATTTTAACACTAGAACGCCCGAAAATTTTACTCAAATTTCATAAAAATATTTGACATCAGAATTTTTATTTAAAAATACTTGACTGATTTATTTAACATAAATTCGCCTACTTTAAATTTAACTTGTTTTATCAAAGAATTTCTGGTTCCATTTGGCATTTAATAATATGGTCGGAGTCGGATCGACTCCTTCCGGGAGTTCTAGTGTTAAGGCATTTTTTGGGGCGGAGCTACTCAACTTCGGCACCCGAAATTTTTTTGAAATAAGCAATTACAAAATTGCTGTATTTTTAAACACATGAGCAACATTCTCAACGCTGTCAATATCAAAATGAACATGAATTTGAAAAATATGGCTTATATGCTTAATGGAATCTAAAATACATCAGTTGACATATTGTCTGCTGACTTTGTTCCAAAAATTCTTCGGATGTCGAAGTTGAGTAACCGCGCCCCAATTAACGCCTTAAAATGAATTTTAATAATTTTAACATACATTTTTGTAAATATTTATATGTAGTACCCAACGCAAACTTTCGGCATTTATATAGAATATACGGGCATATATGGGGAATTTTTTACAAGAAAATGGTAATTTTCGGATAAACATAAGATATGATTTTCATTTTTTAAAATTTTTATTGCGCTATTTCACACAGTTTTTATTAACAGAAAATTTTACAAAAATTACCAGTTATGCATCTTTGGTATCTATATATCCTCAGTTAATGGGATGAAAATCCGCGCAGCAGTTTTTGAGAATATCCGGTTTTTAAAAAATCGAAAAAACATTTTTATCTCATTAAATATCAATATTTATAGGTAGATAATAGCGGAAATATATTGTCAGATATGTAGCCACATCTGGGAAAAAAATCAGGAAATTTGATTGAAAGGCATGTTTCCAATGCTTATCCGGCCAAGCCCTTTATTAATTTCTTGATTGATTAGTTCTAGTCTTCATAATAGTAAACCACGCCAAAGTAACTTGCTAATTTATATAAAAAATGTGTTATAAAATTTCTGGTCATAAAATTTCTAAAAATGAAGCCGTAATTATTGTACGCGTATGACATGATATCGCGGTTCTTACGGATTGCCAACTCGGCGTGAATTCTTCACGCGTAACCTCCAACGAACTTGAATGGGAACATAAAGATAAATTTCGAAACAAAGCAAGGTCTAAAGCGTATAATTTTGAGAACACTGGTGGAGTCCCGACGGCATTCAAGTGTTAAATATAACCTCCAGAATTAAATATAACCAGTGTTAAATATAACGAGGTTAAATATAACCTCCAGAAACTGGGTGCATAGAGCATTCAAATAAATTTGTTTGCCGTATACGTCGATGTCACTTTAACGATTGGCGTAGGTAAAAAACAAAGAATGTAAAGACAGTAGTATACCAAAGAGCGCAGAAATGGCATAGCATAAGGTAACCAAATTCCAAGCTAACATTAAAATAAAACTATTAACTATAATAAAATAAAATAAATAACTTATAATTAACTATAAAAACAAAGGGGGCCACATAACTCACTAATTTTGAGTGGCAGTTACCTAGTAACAGTCACCCACCGACGTTTTCCAGGATGTACGTGGTTGGTTCAGTCTTGAAAAAGACTCTTTGATACACCATAACTGACCACAAAGACAGATAAGCAAGTATTTCGGCTTCTACCAAGATCTAACAAGTAGGGAATTGCTCGTCAAACGTGGCAAATGAGGTGCGTTCGTACTGTAACTAGTTTTATAATTTTTTTGCACCCCCTATTGTACTGAATGTCTACTTTATTGCACTTCAATAAGTGCATATCCATTTCATTCTGTTCGAAAGGCTGTAACATCATTAAAATGCACTTCAAATAATTTTTTTCGCATTGGCCGTCATGTAATTGAAAAATTTTGACTGTCCGTGTAATTAAACTATACATCCGATTTTCATAAAATTGGAATTGAGCCGACAAAATTTTACAACAATTATATATTTAAAATTTCAGACCATTAGGAAGGTTGTAACATCATTAAATTGCTCTTGCAATAATTTATTCCCATTGGCCGTAATAATGAAGGAAATTTTTTTACTGTCCTGTAATTAAAATATCCATCCGATTTTCATAAAATTTGAAATGACACGACAAAATTTTGGAACAATTATATATTTAAAATTTCAGACCATTCGGTTGGGTAGTTTTTTCTCTGTTATATGCGGACAGACGGACTGAACGACGACTATAATTGCTACGTATTTATAACATTACGAACGCACCTAAAAATGGGGAGAAGTTAAACTGAAAAGCTAAAACTTAAAAACTCAACTAAAAAATCTAGGATGAGAATTTTGCGACCGATTCTAGCGGTACGTCAACTGCTGCGGGTTCCCGAATTAGTTCGCACGGATAGTACGAGTAAATTATAGCACGCCAAAAAAATCTGAATGACAGGCCTGCCACTGCCGACTATTTTCATATTCAATTCGCGCCATCATATTTAAAAAATAAATTTTGTGGTATATCTCTCTAGCACATGCTGTCAAAGTGCATGGGAAATATTTTTGTTTTTATAAAGTGGTGGGAGATATAATTTAAAAATAGTTCCCAGTGGCAGCCGTGGAATGATCGCTTTTACCCTCCAAATACTGGTCGGGAACACTGAAGTGTTTTTTTATTCAATTTTTACCGCTTTAAAAAAAATATCTGCACCACATGTTTCTACAAGGATACTTTCAAGAGAAACATACAGGAATGAACATCTTTTTTTAAAATTGTGGTACAATTGAAAATTAATATAGTCTCCAATCTTGGCGCGTAGTCCAAAGTTTAATTCATCAGTTCTGTTCAGTTAATGCAAAAAATTCAAATTAAAGCACATATTATTGATTGAATTAATATTAAATATAGGGTTGTCAGTTGTCACAATATGGGTATCACACCTAGTATTCAGGGGCGGTGATATAGTCACTGCCCCTGAATACTAGGCCTGAGCATTGGCACAAAAACGGCGGCTATATTAGGTGGATTATTTTCACGTATGCATTTCCCCTAAATATTCACACATGTGTTTTATGAAAGATTTCATTGACTTGTTTAACCCTTTGAGAGGCAAGTAATTGGGTTTCCGTAATGTCGAATTCACTCCGAAATCTTCAAAATAAGTATTGTAAAATAAGGAAAAGCAATTTTACTACTTTTTTCAAACCAAAGTTCGAAAAGTAAAATTCAATAAAATTTTTATGGTGCATAGCTTCTTTAACCCCTTAATTCTCGCTCCCATCAATATCACGGGCTGAGGTGTCGTTCGTTATTTCCCGTGCCCATCATATTTCCGGGCTGGAGATTTATTGCTGGAAAAACTTCTGAAACCAGAAAAATTTGACTAGCATTTCTGTATGAAGTCTTTGAGTATTAATGCTTGGCTTCGGTTTTTGGCGCTGATTGTTATGTAGGACTTTGTAATGCATGTTTCGAAATATATCACATTAAATAAAATTAATAATCAAAAGTTAATTAATGTTATATTATTTCAAATATTATTTGTAAAAATTTGTTTGATGATGATAAATAAAGATCTAAGATGTGAAAAATAAAGGTCTTATTCGCATTAATTTGTATGGTGTAAAACAAACATTAAAACACAGAATTCTCCCATGATTATCTTTTTTTTTTTTTTTTTTTTTTTTTTTTTTTTGCCTTAAAAAAAAAAAAAAAAAAAAAAAAAAAAAAAAAACCTAATTGCATATTTTATATAGAAACCTTATAATTATTCAATTTGTGTAACTTAAAAAATAGGTACTTTTTGATGATTTTTCCAACTATTAAGCGACCGTTAAGGGTAGTGTGATAGTAAGGTGTAGGTGCGATCGCCCCTGCAGGGGTTAATCTCATGAAAAAACTTAAAAAAATTGATGGTAGAAAAGTTCAAGGGACCATATACTCGTACATGCTGAAAAAAATCCGCCTACGGAAGTCGCCATTTTTTTGTCAGCGCTCAGGCCTAGTATTCAGGGGGCGATGATATAATTCAAGCTACCTAGTCAATCTAGTCACAAGAATATGAAAATATTTGGAGAAAACTGGTGGGAAAGAAAGTGGATGGAATCATTATCCACTGCTACGTAGGTATACAAAAAATAATTTAGGCATGGTGCAGGGTGTTTTTAAAGTAACGCAGACCATACTTCTTTCGTCCGATAACTCCAAAAAAAAAGGCCTAAAAATGCCAATGTAAACATTGGAGACAATGGGACCGATTATTCCGCTCTGTGAAATTACACATCAAACACCATTTTTTGCAGAATGCAATGGCTTTTCGCGCGATACCCTTTTCCATGAATTTTATTGAGTAAACGGTGTATCGTCCATTTATTCGACACATTTCGCGTTTTGTGCAATGTTTGCGATGTGCGAAACTAATATTTTTGCAAGAATTATTCTTCGCATAAGACTATACCATAATTACATGCTCTGGAACACTGGGCGCGCAAGTTCAAACTATGTGAACTGATGCTGTGCTTTCATACATAATATCGCTCACCCGTAAGAAATGTGATACATCTCGGTATAAGTAAATTTCACAGGACAGGCAAAAGAAAATTTGTATGTTTTTACTGTAACAGGGATTTATAGCACTTAGTAGTGTTGCCAGTGGGCCACTTTTTTAAAATTCAAGTTTCTTGATTGCCACCATTTTTTAACATTACCTTTGTTTTCGCCTTAATTAATATGTCATTAAATAAGGCGCATTTTACCATTTTAAAAAAGTGGTGCCAATCAAGAATCAGAATTTAAAAAAAAGTAACCCATCTGGCAAGACTAGCACTTAGCTCCGCATGCAGGAGTAAAAAAGTGCATAAAAGCGCAAAACTCTTAACCCCTTCGGGACGGGAGCCTTTTACGTAATTTTTAACCTTTTGTCACCGTTTCTTAAAAACAGAAATTTGTGTCTTCTTGAATGGAGAAAATGCGCTGATTAAATAAGTCAAATTTTACAGTAAAATTTTACTGGTGAGGAAATACAAGGATTCTGAGCGCTTCATGCGGCACGTATACGTGTCGCTCGTCCCCAAGGGGTTAAGAATGAAAACGTAGGTGAGGTTTTGAGTGTTGAGTGCTTGTACCCAGATAGCATTTTTAATTTGCAGAAAATTTGCAACAGTCTTGCTTTGAAAACCTGCAAAGTTGCAGCAAGCTCAGCATGATAAGACTGAAAGTTCATAACAAGACTGCAGCAATATAACACAAACGCCGAAGTCACCACACTCTGAACTTGCAGCTAACTTGTCGTTCAAGTTAAATTCACGATGTATCAAATTTATCGCAAATTAACGGCAAACAAGTAATTAAAAATACTGCAAACTCACTGTAAAGTAGTAATCTTTCCACCCGCCCACTACCTGCTTACAACTGTTACACTATAAATTTAACCACTTTGGAGGGATCCATAGACCAGCTAAGGTCTATTGACGCGGACACACCGTCAGAAAGTGCATGCATCGCTTTCATCACAATAAACAATTTGGAGCAATTTTGGTACTTTTAGTACGAGCCTTTTTTGGTATTTGAAAAGTATAGCGTTTAGAAAAAGCTGTGCCAATCGAATATAATTTCTGCAATTTCTGCGTATCTGCTGATTGTCTATTCTTTCAACAGAGGGAATTTTTGCTTTCGTCACTTTCGTAAATTAAAGACAGTCTTGCCATTAGTTTCACAATAAATTACTCATGCAAGTGGGGGATGGTATACCTTGCTGGAAATTTATTGCGAATTTATCAATTTAAATTTGTCACGGCAAGATAATTTCAGAAATAATCAAACTTGCCGCTAATATTCATGCTATCTGGGCACCTTCCCACACAATCCGCCTGCTCCTGTGGTCACGAATGGAGATATTGCGTAATAAAGCGATTTTCGATATACCTACATTTATGAAACTTTTTTCTAGCAAGACGTCCTTATGACAGACCTATTGATGGAATAAAACACAAAGTGAATTTCAACGAAATGTGTCACTTTTCTTGCGGGTGACCGATACGATGTATCAATAATCTGAAATACAAGCATGTATCTTTAATCTTTATGTTTCTGAATGATAACAGCTGAGATGTGGGTTGCGTGACTTTAGAAACACCTTGTGCAATTCATTTTCGTTTATGGAATTATTTAGCTTTGTATTTGGCATTTAACACTAGAACCACCGGAAATTTTACTGAAGTATTTAAAAATATTTTACACCGGAAATTTACTTGAAACTACTTAATATATTTGTTTAACTTATTTCTCCGAGGTACATTTTAAACTTATTTTAGAAAGATGTTTCTGGTGATAATCAAAATATTTTTACTTGGTAGCAGTCAAAATGACCACTACGGCGGTTCTAGTGTTAAATGTAGTTATTTTTATAAACTGCTCATTTTCATTTGGAATAACGTTCTGCAGACATGAGGCTTTCTTCTGTAAAACAGTGCGTTTTTAAAGTTCATTGCTAATTAAACTACTTATTATACTCGAATTGTATGCAAAGTACCAGTAAAAGAAAAAGATGGTGTAAGTTATAGGCAAAAGTTATACGCTAGAGAGTATGCACATTAGTTTTTCGTAAGAATTAGAAAATGAGCTTAAATTCTTTTAGAAAACAGGAGGTATACAATCTGTACAACAATATACCGTCCACCACAGCCCTGTTTTATTGTAAAAATAACTGCTTGATTTTTAAACTATCATGGTGCTTTTTTAGCCCCCGGTACGGTATGCTATTTCTTTCTCCCTGCTTATTTTGTCTCCGAAAAATAACATTACCTTACAGAAGCCAGCAATAAACAAAGCAGATGTATCAACTTATGATTAAATGCTCTATAGGAATTTTTTTAATTTCTAAGCATCGCACATTTTCAATTTTTATACCACCGTATTGGAAAAACAAAGTACTTTTAAATGCAATTTGTTTGAAAACTATATCTCCATTCATTTTTGAAGTATTAATTTTTTTGTAGTTTTTAGCATCATTTGTTTAATTTTGGCAACTCAAGTACTCCATTTATATAGAAAGTAAAAGGAAAATAGTTGAAAAATAGCAATTATATCTTTTTGTCCATTTTCTCATAACAGCCGAAAGAAAGTGTAATTAAAATACGTGCTATTTTGAAAAAATATAAACGAATAATTTCTGTTAAAACATGAAGCTATTATAAACTATATTTAAATTTAAGTATCTGAGACGCTTTCAGTGTAACGTCAGTCATGACGTTTTGGTCGGAAACTGACTCAAACAAACGGTTGCTATGCGTCATTTCTTTTTAAGTATAAATCGTGGAAAATGTTACCAGGACATATCAAGTATTAAAACACTTATATGTGAGTTATAGATATAAGATATAGCTGCCACACACAAACAAAATAGAAAATACAACATAGCAACCGTTTGTTTGGAGTCAGTTTAAACAAAAACGTCACGACTGAAATCGTCTATATTAATGTTACAAACAAATGAATGCCTATGAATCATTAGATAGACTTTTTTTGTCGAGTTTCTTTAATGACGGCATATTTTTGCTGCATTTGTGTATTATTTTGCTATAGTGACATACTATGCATGCTTTACTGTAGATTTTCAAGACAGGATCGTAAATGTGGAATTCTTAAGCGGATGCGAATGACGTCATTTTAAATAAAATCACCACTCCTGAACACTAGGCCTGAGCAAAGCGTTATAAGTAAGCGAACAAACTTAGTGCTGGAATCAGGCGTAAATTAACATAGTTGCGCTACCTTGTGGACGGAGTGATAATTCACATACGCGGGCTTTTAGTGTGGCGCGTATTATCTAAACCTTTAGACACTCATGGAAATGAAATTTGTTTGCCGCATTCATTACAAAATAATGGCGTAGCGAGAGTGGCATCCAGATGCACCTGGCATCACGAACTTTTCTTCGCCTTATCAAAGGTGCTTCAGTTATTAATCAAGGTGACAGAAACTTTACAATTTTAGTGGTGTGAGTAAGAAAACAGTTAGGTAGTTCCTGTAGACGCATGACCTTGATTGATGTGATTTCGTTTTTAATCTTGCGGTTATTTCTCCCATTTAAGATAGGACGCTTACTTATAACGCTTTGAGGCCTGAGCGCTTATACAAAAATAGCGGCTGCCGAAGGCGAATTTTTTTCAACGTAGGTACGGTCCTTTAAATGTAGACACCAATATTTTATAAAAGATTTCTCTGACTTGTTTAATCTCAGGCAAATAAAGCCGGAAAAACTTAAAAAAATTATCGGTACGAATATTTAAGGGACCGTACACACGCTGAAAAAAATCCGCCTTCGGCAGCCGCCATTTTCGTGTCAGCACTCAGGCCTAGTATTCAGGGGACGGTGAATAAAATAAAAGTGTGTGCTTTAAGTCTTAAAATTGAAATATGTTTTGTACTATTTATATATATATAAAAAAATTCTCATCGGAGGCGACACTAAATTCTGAAAAAGCAGAATTCATGTTTTCTAGTTTCTCATTTAGTTTTGGCTAATTCCATGAAAACTTATCATGTCTGTCACACGGCTGAAAATTACTATTTTTGTTGGCTACCAGTATTTTAGAACAGAAAAAACGTGAGTTATTTTATCGGAGATATCTCATCATTTGAATAACGCGAAGTAACCTTTTCGAAAATAACGGTGGCCAACAAGCATAGCAATTTTCAGCTGTGTGACATACATGACAAGTTTTTATAGAATTACCCTTTTCATAAGTGTACAATTTCACCACAATTTCCGGACAGGATTTTTTACCATATTTAATCGTAAAAAACTATAACAATATGTTCAAACAATCGAATGCATTTTTCTTTTCTGAAGGAAAAATATTATGGAAAGATTTTTAATCCGATTTGTCACATCTTTAAAAAATTATTTTTCTAACAAAGTAGTTTAAGCATTTAAAATTCACTTTCAAAACAATAAACATTTTTGGACTCTCCGTTTACCTATTTTTAATTTCTGGAAAAAAAAATAATCTTTTTCCTTTTGTCGCTTCTAAAAAACCATTATTTTTTAGAACTGAAAATTTTAGCTCGATAGACGTGTTAAATCTTTTTTATTTGATTTAATAATTTCCGCCATCTCCACATGTTTCAGATGCGTCATGTAATATAATAAATCTCACATCTCCATTTATAATAGCCACAGCCGACAATAACTTTTGTCGCTTACAATGATGGATTACATCAAAGATGTGTCCAACTAAGTTTTATTGTTACAGAGTTTTATATATTGTCGCTTGCTTCTTCTCTGTGAAAAATAGTTATGGTGTACCTCTTTTTACTAAAGTTTAAAATTTCTTTTTGGTGGTAAAATTTGATATGTATTAGGGAAAGATATAAAATATATACTAAGAATTAAGTATGCTTTCTTTGCACAACCGTTTGTCATGAAATTTATTTAACCTTTTAAAGGGCAAGCAATTGTGTTTCTATAATGTCGAATTCACACCGGAATCCACAGAAAAATGTTATTGTAAAAAGCAATTTTACTACCTTTTTCCTCACGAAATTTAGAATATTAAAATTTAATAATTTTTTTCCGGTGCAAATCTCCATTAATCGTAGGTGGGATAAAATATATCCCACCGCCCCTCATGGGGTTAAATCTCTATAGGGCAGAGTGGGGTAATTATTGTTCACTTTACATAAAGATCCTTATAACACAGTAATCAAATTGAACTGAAACAAAATTTTTATGCTCACAGAGAGCGAATCTATTCCTTAATAATCTTAAAAGTTTTATTGTTTAAAAATTATACATAATATAAAAAAAAAAATTAAAAATGTTTGAACAATAATTACCTCGGCAATGAGGTGATTATTGGTCATGTGATCAAATACAAACATTTTAAACACACAAAAAAGTCTTAAAAATTTAATAAATGATAGAATGGAACCTTCGTGGAATAAATTTAGAACTATGTTAATTATATTAATTGTAAATATAAACAGAGTTATAAAAAAGCTTAAAAAAAACATTACTAAGCAGAGCTGCCATGTCTCCGGCTTTTTGCATACCAGTATTTTAATTCAGAAAATGTTTTTTTTTATTTACTCGGAATATTCGGGCGATTTAAAAGCACAACATTTTCTTTAGGATAATAGTGATGTGTAAAAAAGACGGAGATACTAAAATGGTTCAAAGTTCAAATATATTTCACAAATAATACATTTATTTTCTAAAGCCTTTTTAGGTGCGTTCGTAATAATATAAAAACGTAGCACCTATAGTCGTCGTTCGGTCTGTCCGTCTGTCTGTCCGTCCGCATATAACAGAGCAAAAACTACCTGACCGAATAGTCATTAAGCTTAAATGTTTAGTTCTTATTCTAAAAATAGATTCTCTATGTAAAAACTGCTTATAAAGAAATGCGAGAATGAGCTATTTTTTTAAGTGTGTTCGTAATTATAAATACATAGCACCTATAGTCGTCGTTCAGTCCATCCGTCTGCATATAACAGAACAAAAACCAACCGAATGTTCTGAAATTTTAAATATATAATTGTTGAAAAATTTTGTCGAGTCATTTCAAATTTTATGAAAATCGGATGTATAGTTCGATTACAGGGACAGTCAACATTTTCCGTTACATTACGGCCAAAGGGAAAAATTAATGCTACTGCATTTTAATCAGTGTTGCCAGGATAGGGACTTTTTTGTCTCCAGATTGTTGATTGTCACCGCTTTTTTTAATAAAAATATTCGGCATATTCAAAAATAGATTAAAAATTCTGAAAAATAAGGCGAATTATAATATTTAAAAAAATTGGTGACAGTCAAATAATCTGAATTAACAAAGTCCTCAATCTGGCAACACTGATTTTAATGATGTTTTACAGCCTTCCGAATAGTCACAAATTTTAAATATATAATTGTTGCAAAATTTTGTCGAATCATTTCAAATTTTATGAAAATCGAATGTATAGTTTACATAGGTGCCTAGCTCCGACTAATTTTCCGTAATATGAGGATTCATTTGATCCTGGTTAATCAAATTTCAAACAGGAAAATTTATTTGATGAATATTTATTTACTTATTTTTAAAATTCTCCGTGTAATTTGTTTAATTTCATTTCTTGAAAAAAATTCTCGTTCGAAACGCATTAAACCTGGGTCAAGTTAACCCACATATTACGGAAGATTAGTGGGAACTTCGCACCTATGAGTTTAATTACAGCAACAGTCAAAAGTTTTCCGTTGCATTAAGGCCAATGGGAAAAAAATATTTCAAGTGCATTTTAATGATGCTACAGCTTTCAAACAGAATGAAAGGGATATGCACTTATGAAGTACACTAAAATATACATTGAGTGCAAAAAATATTTATGAAACTAGTTATAGTACGAACGTACTTCATTTGCCTTGTTTGACGAGCAATTTCTAACTTGTTTGTAATTATGGTGTGCAGCTCGCATTTCATCTTCTTCAAGGACGTACCCTATCACAGAAACTGACATGAATCAAATATTTTGGTTGTTATAAAAGATTTTCACTTATTGCATATGTTGTTCCAGAAATTACATCGATGCTTTCGTACAAAAATTGTTTTTGGGTAAAGATTAGTAAAGGATCGTAATCAACATGGAAAGTTTTATTTCAATTTACCTGAGAGCAAGCACTATTAGAGGAAGATTTGAATTTCTGTTTGTTGAAACACAAGCCATAATGGTCATACATTCCTTCCCGCTTCCTGCTGTTGTTCTTAAGGCTCGTTCTCCTTTTCCCCCAATATTTATTCTCGATCGCTAGTACTAATGCCATTTCCCCAGTTTCATCGAGGTTTAAAATATGATAAAGCTTATCAGTGAAATCATGCTGATAAGGTACAGTAGCGGAAAAAAAAGTAAACACCTCCTACTAACTCTGCAACAAATCATTGTAGACGAAAGTTACTGGTAACAAACAAGTGAAAATAAAGTCTACTTTTAAATGTTGTATCAAACATTTGCTTAGGGGGCCATCTATAAATCAAAACTAACTCAAACTTTTTTTTTAATAGTAACACCTAAGTCTGATATCATAAATATATTCTACAACCTTCAATTAGCCTAAATCAGAATTTTCATTATTGTATGATTAGTTTCCGAGAAATAATTTATTTTAAAATGAGCATATTTTAGGGGCTGCATCCAAATTGATGTTCGGTAAGAGATTGTTGAAATGCTACAGAATGACTATGTCACTTCTATTAATATATTATTTCTTGCCAATATGAACATTTCACTGGCTTAATATGTTTCGACTATTACCAGCCCAAAAGTTTTAATAAAATGAGAAAATATATCTTTTTCAAATTATACTTTTCTTGACATCATAGACAGCCTCTTAAACCGTCATTTTGAGATTTTTTACTCATAATTCGAAAACTACTTGGAAGAAAAATTTTAAATTGAGAATTTGCATAAAGCATAATATAATAAATATACATAAGTCTAAAAAAATAGTAGGTTGCAATTCATATTTTTTTTCGAATATTAATTTCATAATTCATATTATAAAATTTGTAAAATTTTTAAAATTACAAATTCAAAGTATTTATGTGCGGGTTTTTTAGTGTTATAATTAAACAAAATAAATGTCATATTAAAATTATAATTTCAGGCGATATTAATAAAAATATGAAAATGTAATTTAATATTTGAAGCTCTAAATTTTGAATGTTTATAATTCAAAAGCTTTTTATTCAAATGAGTTGAAATTTCATTTCTGAGCATAGTTTGAACCGAAGATTTAAAATATATTGTCAAAATTGGGTGTTGCCATTGAAAAAAAAAGTTCGGTCTAGTTTTGATTTGTAGATGGCCCCTTAAACTAATTTTATATACATCATTCAAAATTAGACTTTATTCCCAAACATTTGGTACCTCTAAACGTTTTCCATTATAATTATTTTCAGAGTTAGTAGGGGATGTTTCCTTTTTTTCCACGAAAGTACATCTTCTAATAAATCAGAAAACTCATAAATTAGAAATGTTTCTTCTGTTGCTAACTTTTACGAGTGTAGCGTTCTTCTTCGATATTAATTGGGTGATTCATGAATTACCTAATCGAATGCTCTCCCAGCGGCTTTTGTTGAAATCTACAATACTTTCTAAGATAAGATCCAGTCTCATTGGAATAACTGGAATCTCTAAAAATCTATAAACTTCTTCCTGGATTTCCATTTCACTTAGGCAAAACACTTTTCCTTCTTCAAAGCTCGACGTTGCATTGGTTAGTTGGTAACTTTATTGCTCCGAGCTCTATCATACCAGTTTCCGTTGTCTTTAATTTGTGTAATTTTCCTTTTAAATTTGTCCGGTTTCAATTTTTGAATTTTTTTCCAACATTATATTCGCTAGAGTGTCTTTTACTCGGTACGTGGCTGGGGACCTATGAAACTTGCTTCCGCAAAAATTAGCATTCTGCTAATTTATTTTCCTTTTTTGGAGGTAAGTTAACAGGATATCCGGTTTATGATTTCAAATACTTTCTTTTTCTTGCTCTATAGACCCCTTGCATTAACGTCACGTTGCTATTATCAACGACTGATACTATAGCTTCTGGAGAACACACGTGGAGCACAGACTTGCTCGTTTGCCGTTAGCCCCTTGGGGACGAGCGACACGTATACGTGCCGCATGAAGCGCTCAGAATCCTTGTTTTTCCTCACCAGTAAAATTGTACTGTAAAATTTGCCTTATTTAATCGGCGCATTTTCTCGATTCAAGAAGACACAAATTTCTGTTTAAAAAAAACGGTGACAAAAGATTAAAAATGTCGTAAAATGCTCCCGTCCCGAAGGGGTTAAAAGCGCGTGTTATCTTTCTGTTTAATTTAGATCTTTCTTATTTTTATTATTATAGTGCAAATAAGACTAAAAAATCAAATGGAGAACACCACATTCGCCTTATGTTTGGGCGCCAAATAAAGCGATGCCAGACATGTGACGTCATATGCAACCCGTCTATAAGTACAGTTTTAAAGTGAAGAATGAAACTCCTGAATGATATGCAGTTGTCCGATTACTTGCATTATTTTTCTTCAAGTGCAGACAGACGTCCTCTAACTTTTCGTGATATTTCGCATAATTGATTTAGTTCCACATCGGCATTTTGTTATTATATTTTTTATTAAATATCAAATTAAAGATAAATTTAGAACTTGTTGCAAAAGCATTTTTGTGAAAATCATGGTTAGGGTTATCTAAGTGTTTATTTGAACATATGTTGTATAATCCTTTGCACTCCGCGTTATTTTGAGTATGGGCTACAAGCAACTTCGCGTCGTTACACAAATATTTAATTCGGTCGCCACCACTTTTTAAAAGAAGTTTCCTTCAAGTACAAAATTTAAAAAAATGCTCTGATTAAACCTTAACTGGAAACGTACGTCTGTGAGATGTTTGCATCTACATACCTGACCTTAATATCTTCTTTCTCCGACATTCCAAACCTATTTTTATGCTGTTATATTAAAAAATTGGTCCTGTTAATGCATTACTGTTAAAGATTAAATGTTTAAGTTCACGATTTGGTAAATTATTAAGTGTTTTGTTTGTGCACGGGATTTTCACGTTTCCGGTTAAGGGTTAAATGAGGCAAATTTTATTTTTCTTTGTTACTAGTGCCAAAAGCAATTTTTGTAAGGAAAGATGATGTCGCCGCAGCGGCGAAAACGGAGTGCAAAGTATTAATATGATTCCAACGTGTAACCTAAAATAAATGCAACAGGTGTTCATTGTCTAAATATACAAATTAAATTTTCAAACTCACCCATCTCAGTATATGTTACAGGAATGGTTAAAAAAAAAATAGATATTTCAAATGTATCGAATTTGTGTTATGAGTTGCTGAAACAGCCAAAACAATGTGTTTCACACTTGAAGTGTTGCCATATAAATCTAAAGAAACTTTTACATGCAGGTGCTGACATTCTAAAACTCACAAATAATAACATTTCTGCACTATTTTTGAGTTTATTGATGTATATTAATTGTTAAGTTAAAATTACATGACCAAGAATCACCTCATGTTGACATTATTCACCCTCCATGTTGGCCATGAATCACCCCGTGTATATTGTGTGATGTTTAGCTCTCTATTTCCTAAATTTGTATACCCATACAGTATTCACGTGTATTCTATGATCATTTCTCTTTCTATATAACCCTTCTAGATAATTTTTTATAGTTAAATTTCACATTACAGATATTTTATGAGAAAAAAGCATGATTTTGAAATCGCTTACTTTTTACTCAAGATTTACACATATGTCTAGTTAAAATATTTTTACTCATCAAATTCTGTTTTGAACCAAAAAGTGGTTTGTGATGCTGAATATTCCCGAATGTGTCTATCATCAAATATTTTTTTCCTTTGATTTTGTCATTTGTATTAATGAAAAATTAATTGACCAGTAATCAACCACGTTGCGAGTGTCCAAGAATCATTCCGGTTTGCCTTAGTTGTAAAAATGAATTTTACTACTTTTCTTTACTTCTGGTTTAGTATTGAGTCGATGAATATCTATCTATCTATCTATCTATATATATATTTATATATATACGTATGTATGTATGAATATATATAAAACCATTATAAACCAATATAAATTACCATCAATAAATGTGACTATATAAATTATAAGTGATTTAAGCGAATTCAAAATGGAGCATAAACCATTGTAAAATTTTTGAAACAGATCCTTATAACAAGTATGATAAGGAACTGAAAATACAGTAAATATTCGAAAATAGAAATATTTGTGGAACCAAGGCAGAATCATCAGGCCCAAATTACCTGGATTTCCACAGGTAACATGCACAGTTTTACCTTTGCATTAGCCACAACAAGTCAAAAAATGTAAAATAAGTGCGACCGCACACAGTTAATCCAGAAATAGAGTCAGAAATAACATTAGATTAAAAATATCATAGATTTAAATAGATTTAAAAAATAAGCATATTACCGATTAAAGATCCGATAATGGAATAAATCAGGGGTGTCTAACAGTGGCACGCTCGACATCACTAAAATTTTATAATAACCATTGCCTTATCTAATCACCAAATCTCTGCTATTCAAGAAGTCGGGTATTTCTTTCAAAAAATTAGTTGTATCCAGCGTGCCACAGTTGGCCAACCTTGGTATAAATGATACAGCAGAAAAGGTATAAGAAATGAATTGCACATGTGGCCAAAAATATTTAAGTAAAAAACTATGAGTATAACCAAGGAGCAAAAATGGTGAGTGTATGCAGGTTAAAATAGTAACAATACAACATTTTTACCAATGGATCAGAAATAGTGCTGCCTTCTATAGTTAACTAATACATTTAAAAATGACTTCCAAATTAGTTATAATATATATATATATTTAACCCCTTGAGGGGCAAGCAAAAATATCTCTAAATATTGAATTCACACCGGAATAATCGAAAGATTTTATTTTTAAATAAGGAAAAGCGATTTTTCCAAAATTTTCCTCCAAAGTTAAAAATATAAAATTTAGCTAAAATTTTCTGGTGAGAATCTTGTTTAAACTAGGTGGGATATATTTTATCCCACCGCCCTTCAAGGGGATATATGCATCTCAGATGCTCAGATGCGATTGTGATAAATGTAGTTATAAATTATGACCCTTTTTCTTGACACATGTAAATAATTATATCACAACTGTTTGTGATAAGAATAAAGAGTTATTTTGAAATTGGAATTAATCATTCCTGCATCCCAGAAAGCAGGAGGCGCAACAGAAGTTTCTGATATTACATTTGTCTTCTAAATATACCTTCTAAATATTTTTAATATAATTAAACCAGAATCATTAAAGTGGAACGTATGTTTATAATTCAGAACTTAGTTTCAAACCGAGGGTCGCTCTTGTCTATCCAGTGAGATGTCATGATAACTTGCTGTTTCCTGAAGCAGCAAGAATCGCAAAAGAAGTTTCAGATATTGCATTTATCTATTTTACAGTGGTTGTTATCAGCGTTCACTGCGTTAATGTAGCAGACACTCGAGTCAGGGTTGCTAGTAAATTAAATTTGTATTTTGGAATTGCACAATATTCTATACATGGAGCTATTAACCCCTTCTCTGTCGGCGTCGAATGTCATACGTTCGGCGTTTTTGTTCAGCTACGGTCGGCGTCGCATGTCATGCGACGCGAAGAAAATTTTCATCTTTGAAAGTGAATTTGTCGCAACTTGCACGTTGGTATATTCTGGGATCGTTTTTTGTATTTCTGCATAGTGCTAAGAGATGACGCAACTAGTTCTATTATTTTCGAATTTGCTGTAATATCGGCGTTCGTTAGTGATTGTTCCATGTCAAAATGTCTTATATGGTGGATTCAGAGAGTGATTCTTCTGAGGGAAGTGATTATAATATCTCTCAGTCAGAAGATGAGAGCTCTGAATTATATAATACCTATATGTAATAATTTTTAATAATTCTTTTTATGCAGATATTTATCTAATATTATAATACGATAAAATATTTTATAAGTGTAAATTTTATGTAAAAATCTTTTCAGAAAATCATTGTTGGTAAGATCTTGCCAAATTTGGCGAAATGTTGCAAACTTTGTGTTTATACTTCAAATAGATTTGATAAATACAGTTTCGGACTATTTTTTTTTAACTTGAGTGCATTGCAAGAAAAACTGGGGTTAAGTGACATCTAGTATTTTTTTTTTTTTTTTTTTTTTTTTTTTTTTTTTTTTCTTGACCAAGGGTCAAACAAAAATTGGTTACAAGCGAAAATATTTTACATTTTCCAATTCAGGATAGAACATTTATTAATTTTCAGCAATAAAAAAAAAAAAAATGCTTTTTTGGGATTGGAAATTCGAAAAAAAAAACGGCAGAAGAAGGGGTTAATAAAGAGGAACTGGCATATCCTTAAGATAGTGAAGCTTCAACTGTAACCACTTTCGCAGGATTTGGTTTCCGCCGGAGGAAACTTCCACCAGTAGATTTACATAGAAATTTTCAAATTACTTAAACACCTTATTTTTACAAAATTCCAGTCATAAATAATGGTAATAACAGTTTTTGATTTTTACTAATACGAGTTTACTTTGGCGATAGTTAGTCCCTGCGTTTCCGCCATATTGTGACAACCAGAGAAACAAACTGACAGTTTTACAATGCGTACTGACACCAGTAAAAACAAATAGAAATTTTTATGACATTTTTGAGAAAAATTTCCATGAATAAGACGCTTAATTAAGATGAAACTTTCTATTTGATTTTACTGGTGGGATGTTTGCCCTGGCGTTAATTAGAAACTGGAGATCTGATTTTAAAAAAGCAGTCGCCATCTTGTGATAACCTATTCAGTTACTTCACTTGCAACTGGTAGACAGTACACTATATGTCTCCTCCTCTTTATTCATAGCTCCATTATTTTATTAGTGGTATTCGGCTGATTCAAAATCATCAGTTCTGTAATAAAGCAGAACATAACGTAAGCGTCCTATCTTAAATGGGAGAGGTAAAAGTAAGATTAAAGATGAGGTCATATCAAACAAGGTCACACGCCACGTAGCGGACGGGGTTGAACTACAGGAATATACCTAACTGTTGTCTTAATAGATCTATGAAATAACTGCGCAAGCATAAAATACCGTGTTTTCATTTGTTTGTAGTATTTATAGGATGGCAGTATAGAATATTCTATTATTTTCCTTCGTGGTTATTTAATTAATTTTTATAGTTAATTATTTAAATAAAAACGGTTCTTTTTAGAGCTAATATCAATTGTTAAAATGGCAAAATGTTGGTCATCTAATAGCTGCAGTTTTGGAAATTGTAAGAAAATTCTTTTTCTTATGGAATTCATCGCTTTCCTTTTCCATAGAGTAAAAAAATATATTTATGTGTTTTTATTTTAATTTACTAAAAATGATAAAATATTATTTAATATACATTATCAAATGTTGCTGACTTAAATACGCTCGATTTTAATTATGTTTTTTTTTTAATAAAACGTAAATAATAAAACGTAGTTACAACATTTACAATTTCGAAATTAAGTATTTTTACCTTTTTCTTTATTATATATATATATATATATATATATAATATGCTGATGAATTAGTGGTTTTGTATTTGATTTGCTGTTGCATGTCATAGGTTCCATTTTTATTTTCAGTTTAATTGTTCATTTTAATGTCAGTGTAATGTATTGATACTAAATTAATTAATTTTATTTTATTAAATGGATATAGAGTGCCGGAGTATCATAAAAATCTACCTGACTCTGATTCTGTCTTTCCAAAAAAAAAAAAAAAAAAAAAAAAAAACCCTATCACGAATTTAGATTCATATTCGTAAATGTTTTCCTACTAATTATTCATTCATAGTAACATCAGAAATTCAATCAAATCACTTACTATTTACTTTTAAGTATTTATGCAAAACGAAGAAAGAGTCATTAAAAACATTTATCTAGATGCCAACTGAATATATACTTAAGCGAAATAAATAATTTTCTGTAAAAGGTTGTAAAATGAATAATTGCTCTAATCTTTTAAATTTCAGTCAATATTTTCACCCTACGTTATCCGTTTTCTATCATCTGATAACACCAGCAAGTTTCCCCTTCGTTTTCGGCCTGCTGGTAACGGCGGCAAATGGACCGAACGCGACTACTAACGTTCTAAAAAATGTCGCGACTACTCTCGGGTTAATTTACAAAAAATGATAAAATATTATTTAATATACATTATCAAATGTTGCTGACTTAAATACGCTCGATTTTAATTATGTTTTTTTTTAATCTAATGAAAAATGACACATAAATATTAGTAAGTAGTTAAAAGCATTGCACTCATGTTATTTAACTAACAAATATTCCATTCATTTAATTTAAAACTCATTTCATTTTATATTCGGAATCACTTCAATTTAAAATGCATGCATTAAATGTTTTACTATTAAACAAGGAAGAATCTTCATTTATTTGTTTAAATATTTTGCGATTCTAGGCAATAACTTCCATAATTATGCTAAAATTGCTAAATTAGATTTTTTTTTTTTTTTGAAACAGACAAAGCAATTTAAAGAATCCCCGTTAAAAATTCAATCACGAATTTCAAATCGTTACTTATTTATAGATGATGAGTCTTGTTTACCAGATTTACTGCAAAATATTTTTGTTACAGCTTGTTTTGATAAAAATAATGTGTATTTAAAAAAATAGTCGCAATGTCATTTTAGTTTCAGGGCAAAAAGAAATAATGTTTTCTTGACATTAGTGGTTTTTCTCCCGAAATTAAAATGATATTGTGCATTTTTTAAAATAAGTACTTAATTTTATCAAAACAAACTGTAACAAAAATATTTTGAAACAAATCTGGTAAACAAGATTCATCTTCCATAAGTGAGCAAAAATTCCGAAAATATGCGCAAGAGATTCGCAGATAGTAGATATTCTGTCATATACGGCGTCATAATAAAAACCCGCGTTTTTGCGTTATGAACCACGTCCACAACATGATCCAGCTGTGTCAATTTACGGCAGATTCCAGCATTAACATTGTATGCTTAATATATATGCAGTTTTGTTCTGTAAGGCGACATCTTATTAAGCGACAAATATCATTTATAACAATCCATAAACATATTTCGTATCTTATTTTTGCAATAACTCCCCTAACTTCGAAATTAAAGAGCAAATGAAAATAATGTAAAAGTTTTCTTGCTTAACTACTTCTACACCCATTGCAGTTTTTTTCCTTTTTTAAATTTGTAAAATTAATTAAAAGTTTTGAGATAAAATGTTTTAAAATTTTGAGTGTATTAAAAGAAATCTAAAACTTATATCACAGCTTTTACACTTCCGTGGGCGGTGGGATGTATATATGTTCAACTTAATTTAAAATTGCCACATGCAGCATTGTCACCAGAAATTTTAAACAGAATTTTACATTTATAATATATTTGAAGAAAAAGCTCTTACTCATTATGAAAAAAACTGTACGTAAAACGTTGTGTCACTCAATCACTTCAACATTTTAGTAACTGAAGTATTTTGCCCATGAAAGAGTTAAAGGGATTTAAACGTTAAACTAACAATCAGTACTGTAATTGCAGTATGTTCATTAACGGATTGTCGAAAGTACTAAAAAAGTAATACGGAATTATATTTATCAATAATATAAGAATAACTAATCTCTATACATATTATGGTATCGTACGTGGCACAGAAATCTCGATTATTTGTTAATTGTTTAATAGCAACGCAAGAATGAAACGTGCCTCAATGGTTATTGAACAGAATTTAATTCATCTCCATTCCTATAAGGTGAGTTACCCTAGGGGGACCCTGTTCTGTCGATAAACACCGCCTAATTGTTCGCCAACTTAGCGATATATCGCCAAAATTGGCGACAAAAAGTAGTCGCCAAAAGTGACGCTAACTTGGCGATATTTCTAATGTTTCGCCAAATTCCCATAGACTTCCATTCTAAACCAATAAGATTTACTTGCTTACAGGAAATCAATAAATTGAGATATTTTATTGCAATAAAAACTAATATTAGCTTAAGGAATTATAATAATTATATTAATGGGAGTCCAAGTAAATTAAATTATGAATAAAAATAACATGATACAATGCTTAGCATGCTTTCCCAAACATAAATTTTAAGGGAGACCAAACTGGTCACCAAGGGCGGCTAGTTATTCAATAATTCAAAATTATTATAACGGCTTAATCAACTGTTTACGTACAGAGAGCTGCAATAATACTCAGAAGAACGTTAAGTGAGTAATAAGTGAGTAATATAAAATAAATCATTTATCCAGAGCTCGTGCTCTCAAGAATGGAGTTATGAAAAAAGAGGAGGAAACATATAGAGAATTGTCTATGAATTGCGAGTGAAGTTACTGAAAAGGTTGTCACAAGCGGTGGCATTTTAAAAACAAATCGACCAATAGTTTTTGACTGCCGCCGTTGCAAACTTCCACCCATAAATTTGAATAGAAAATTTCGTTTTATTTAAGCGCCTTATTCAAGGAAAATTTCTCTCATAAATATGCTAAAAATTTTATTTGTTTTTACTGGTGGCAGTCTGGTTAAGTATTATAATCTTTCTCACCGATACCGTTTATGGCTGTGTAGGTTGTCAATATGGCGGAAACACAGAGCCTGACTACCACTGAAGTAAACTTCCCCCAGTAATAATAAGTCTCTGTTTTTGCCATTATTTATGACTGAAATGTTACGTTAATAAGGCGTTTAAATAAAGGGGGAAATTCTATTTCAATTTACTTGTGGTAGTTTGTCCCGGCGGTAATCAGGTCCTCCGAAAGTGGTTACAGTTGAAATTCTCTACTTTAAGGACATATCAGTTCCTCTTTTTTTATTTTTTAATAGTTCCATGGTCCCAAGCATCCCTGCCCTGCACTTGGGGTTCGCCTAACCATATGCCACAAAGCGGGTTCCCAGGGTGGGTGATATCCAGAGCGTTCAGCTGGAACGATTTCTTATCACCAGTATTTCCGAAAAGAATTTTTAATCGTATAAATCTGTGATTTACTTAAAGTGATGTCTACTATACAGAAGTACTGGCTACAAAAAACGGGAGCATTTGACATCTACTCATGTCATGATTCAACTTCAAAAATTCCGTAGAATGGATAAAAAAATACGGATTAGATGTAAAACTTTAAGGTCTATAAGACATAATTAAATGAAATTAATGATGTTTATTTATTTCTTGTGGCTTTTTGTATGGCTATAGATAATACCTTTTCATGCTGCACATAACGCACAATGTGACACATGAAATGGCGAACATCTAGAAAGCAGTTTGGCTTTTTATAAAATGCGTTTCAAGCTCAGTGATTCTTGTGATAGAGGTCGATCTAAGGATGGATCCTGTGTTGGCAGTGGGCTACTGTTTTTAAATTCTGATTTCTTGATTAGAACCACTTTTTTGAAATTGTAAAAGTCACCTTTTTTAACACTAGAACCGCCGGCACTTTTACTGAAGTTTTGAAAAATTGTTTCAAATAAGAATTTTTATTTAAAACTATTGAATTTATTTTATTACCCTATTATTATACTGCTTACATTTCACATATCTTATGAAACATTTTCTGGTTCGAATCGACTATTATTAATTTGGCAGGTGTCAAAATGACCCCCTGGCGCTTCTAGTGTGATTTAACACCTTAATTCTCGCTCCCGTCATATTCTCGGGCTGTGTCTTTTACTCAAATTGTTTGATTCTCACCAGTTTTATAAAATAGTGAAATTGGCTATATTTTAGTGTCGTTTTCCTTTTTTCAACCGTAATTTAATTCGAGCGTTAAGGGGTTAATGAACAGGATTTAACTTTATAGAAAATCAGTTATCTTTATGGTACATTTTAATGAAAATTTTAGCTGGTTGCAACATAGTTGAAAAGGGTCTACCAGGGGTCGTACGCTTGCAACGCCTCCTATATAAGGAAGAACGCCTTGATACGCGTCACGAAACCGTCAGAGAAAGCAGGCAAAACAAAGAAAAAAATTCGAACAATTAGCACGTTTCGTTTTCTTTGTCTAGAGGAATTATTAATTATTATTAGAAAATAAGAATTAGAAAGAAATTAATAATCCAACGAGCCCATGAAATCAAAACATGTAAGGTGCTCGGATTTTTTTTTTTTTTTTTTTTTTTTTTTTTTTCCTTGTGTGACGTTTTTGTGACGCGTGTCCAAGAATTTCTCAAATATCTAGGAGACGTTGACGGTTCAGGGAACTTTTCAGGACATATATCAATATTTTTTATTGAAAAATAAATCTAGGTTATACGCGCGAAAGGGCATAGCCGGATGAGCACTGGACTTTCAATCAAATTTCCTGATTTTTTTCCCAGATGTGGCTACATATCTGACAATATATTTCCCGTATTATCACCCTATAAATATTGATATTTAATGAGATAAAAATGTTTTTTCGATTTTTTAAAAAACGGATTTTCTCAAAAACTGCTGCACGGATTTTCATGTCATTAACTGAGGATATATAGATAACAAAGATACACAACTGGTAATTTTTGTATATTTTTCTGTTTATAAAATGTATGTAATAGCGAAATAAAAATTAAACAAAATAAAAATCATATCTTATGCTTATCCGAAAATTACCATTTTCCTGTAAAAAATTCCCCATATGTGCCCGTATATTCTATATAAATGCCGAAAGTTTGCGTTGGGTATTACATATAAATATTTACAAAAATGTATATTAAAATTATTGAAATTCATTTTAATGCGTTATTTGGGGCGGAGCTACTCTATTTCCAGACCCGAAAAATTTTTGAATAAACAGTTACAGAATTGCCGTATTTTAAATAACATGAAGTTGAAAAACACGGCTTATATGCTTAATGGAATCTAAAAAAACATCAGTTGACATACAGTCCTCGGCAAAATTTTAGACACTGGTGATTTTTAACCTTTAAATAAAAAATACGAACACTTGGGTTATACAAATGACTGCACTTATTTTTAAATATATTTTAAACGTTTTAGGACAGAAACTACGGTTTTAATGTAGGATATTATTTAATTTAACTGAAAAAAGTGAAATTTGCATATTGCAAAAGTTTAGACACTTTTGTGATTTTTTAGCAATTGTTCACGGAAAGACGCATATTTCAAACTTATGACGTCACATGCATGAAGTATTTAACTGCACCTCGCGATAGCATCGGTTACTGAAGATGCCGCGAGCAAGAATTTTCAGTCAGATGAAGTAATTAAAGCATGGAAGCTAAAATCGAAAGGGAAGACTGTTGGAGAAATTTCAGCTACTTTGAATCGGCCAAAGAAGTCTGTCTATTAAGTACTGCCTAAGGATGACTCTTTCAAAGCAAAACATAGATATGGAAGGACTCGTGTGGCCAGAAAACGAGATTATGGAAGGATCCATAAACTGGCATCTAGACAAATGATGACTGCTAATCGCATTAAAAGTGAGTCAGATCTTTCTGTGTCAACGGATAATTTCGTAGATGCATTAAAGAAAGATGTACATTAGTTTACGTAAAAATGATAAAACAACCAGCCTTGAAATCTCACAACAAATTGACCCTTTTCCTCTCGCGCTGTAATTCTTTTTATAAACTGATGAAATAATGGACTGATACCAGAATTTCTAAACGAAGTTATTAGGAAATATGAAATTGCTTATTTTCACGTATATTATAAAAGGAAAATTTTAATTAAATATTCTTGTCACTTCTGGAATTAAAATTAGGTGTCTTTTGCCCTCGAAAGGGTTGATGATTTGGGACTCACTTTGTTTTAATTCTCAAGTATCTCTGGAGTTTGTCAATGGTCGCCAAGCTGCGTAAGACTACATACATACATTGGAAAACAATTTACAGCATTTGGTGAACTTTTACCTCTTCCAAAGTATGTATTTGAGCAAGATAATGCGTCTATTCATGTTGCATACAAATTAAAAAATTCGTTTAACTCTCAAAATATTGCTATTTTCGACTGGCCCGCGTGTAGCCCTGATCTGAACCCAATCGAAAACTTTTTTGGCATCATATCTCATACGGTTTATGCAATATTTTAACAATACTCCTCTGTAAATGAACTTCGATCAGATGTTGAACGTGTTTGGTACGAAATAGACACCCAAGTGATGCAGGATTTAGTTTCTTCGATGGAAAGTCACATTTTTGCATTAATAGCAGACAACGTAGGTGCAGTTCGATTTTAATTTATGGATATTTTTCTGTTAACAGACAGATTGTTTAAAACAACCGATCATCCCGTCGAGCAGTTATGAAATTATTGAATGCCAGAAATGTTTGGCCTTGTGAAATTTATTATCAGATAAGTGAAACTTACGGAGAGAATGCGAGTGAAGGTATCAGTGATAGTACGGTAAGAAAGTGGGTTAGGAAGTTTAACAGATGAAGGGAAAATGTCCACGACAAGGAATGCAGTGGACGCCCGTCGTCGATCAACGAAGAATTGGTGCGCTGCATTGATAAAAAATTTGTTTCAATAGACGATTCAGGATTTATGAATAATCAATGCATTTTGAAAACATTTCACGATTGCAAGTGATGATGAAATCAATGTAAATGGCCAGAACTGGTTTAGGCCACAGGCGGCTGAATTCTATGAAGCAGGTATGTTGCAATAAGTGTCAATACATGGCACCTCAATTCGCATGGTTAATATGTCGAACAGTAGCTTAGCTCTTTCAGGGGCAAGGTATTTCTATTCTCACAATCCTGAAATAAGTGACTGACACCAGAATTTACATACCAATTTATTTTTTAAAAAATAAAAAGCTTTTGTTCGCGTACTTAATAAAAGAAAATTTTTCATTCCGATATTTTGGTGTCGATGTGGCATTTAGGGATTAAAATTAGGTTGTCCAAAGATGAAACCACCCTCGAAGAGGTAAAGAAGTGTGGATCTTTTTACAGAGCTGCCACAGGCGACTGTATTTATATTCTATTCGCACCACTATTTTAAAAATTCGAATTTTGTAGTATATTTCAATTGCCATTGTTGGCAAAATCCATGTGGAAGATTTTTGTTTTGAAAAAATGTAGCGTGATACTATTAAAAAATGGTCGCCTGTGGCATCCCTGTTTCTGTCATAAAATACAAATAGAAACAAATTACTAAAATGTTTTAATATCCAAACGGTACTTCATATATAGAGGAGACTAGGGAGGGTTGACCCACTTTTTACAAAAGGATTTTTTTATTTTTTAAATATTGAAGCAGAATAAAGTTTTATATATCATTTTATTCGTTATACAAGCAGTTATGAAAATTAAATTGTTATGTAAGTGTAACATATAAGAAATTTGAGAAATTTTTGATTTTATTCATGAAAAAATAATGGGCCAATGCTCCCCACATATGGGAGGGTTGAGACCAGGGCCGGATTACCAACGGGGCACACTTACACCAATAAATTTTGAAGGAAAAGTTCGCCTTATCTAAACGCCGTATTCATGTAAAATTTCTGCCATGAATGAGGCAACATTTTTTGTTTCTTTTTACTGGTGAGAATGTGCCCCGTCGGTAATCTGGCCCTGGTTGAGCCACTATATAGGAGGCTTGACCCATTTTGTTTTATATTGCACTATTTGTGAAGAGAAATAAAATCAGTTTAAAAAAAGCAAAATAACTTTATTCTACATGCTTTAATTATTATGAAAAATATTTTTAAAAGTATGAGGCTTAAACAAAACTGTTAAGACGCAATCGCAAGTAGAGGAGAAAAATTTTGTTTTAAAGAGGATTTTGTCTGTGCAGGTATAATTGTACAGCTTGGAAAATGAAATTTTAACGTTTAAGGCAGTATTCTGTTATAGGCAGGTTCCGTTTTCATGGTGTTTCATGTTATTATGTCCGGATTTAGGAGCAACTCTCCTTTTTTTTATCTCCTTGTTCTATTTTTTGTGGCACTCGATCTGACAAATCTAGTTGATACATAGCTTGGCTTCATCTCACTGTATTCAACCTGGTGAAAATTTTCTACATACCTTCCTAAAGTTTTTCGATCGATGCTATATTCTTTGGCAACCGCATGAGTACTTAACGTATCATTAACATAATTTAAACCTTTAAGGGGCAAAGTACTTTCAGTACTAAAATGTTGAAATAAATGACTGGCACCGGAATTTATGAACAAATTTATTTGGAAACAAGAAAAAGGCTATAGTTCACATACTTCTTAAATGAAAAGATTTTAGCAAAATTCTGGTGTCACTTTGATGTTTCGGAATTAAAATTAAGCGGTTTTATAAACATATCATTTCCCCTGAAAGTGTTAAGACTGCTGCATTCATCCTTTCTAGTCTTTCCCACTGTTTCTATTTACTTATTGTAAGCAATATTTAAATGGAAAAAAGTTCCTATCAACTTTCCCATTTTCTAGCAATTTTTCACATTTTTCTATAATCAGTTTTAAACATTTTCTTTTCCATCACACCATTTTACTGAGGCTTTAGAGAATAAATTTACATTCTTTTATGTACATATCATTAACGTTTCATTATGCACAGTGTATAATAAAAAGATTTCCAAAACCACTTAATTTAGGGAGCCTTGAGCATCTGGTCAACCCTCCTTCACATTGACTGGGTCAAGCCTTCCTACACAGACCTTTTCTAAAGAATACCACATTGTTATATTAAGCCTAACTTACTGTACAGTCTTTATGCCTGGTATGAAAGCTCGATATTTCTGTATTACTTTAAACCTACTTACTTAAATTTCTATAATTTATTTGAAAAAAGCTTACAAAATATTTCTAAAAAACAGAACTTTTAGGTTGAAAACGCCTCACAATTGATTTTTTCCATACCTATTTCGATTATCTCTATGAAACGAAGACTGTTGTTTGAGCATTCCAGTAGCTTTGGTTGACACCTATAGCTAAAACCCTGAAATTCTTTTAAATATGAAAATTGATGGGTGGGCCAAGCCTCCCGTATGGTCAAGCGTCCCTAGTCTCCACTAAAGCTTGGACTTCTATTTGCCGACGCTCGACAAATTTTTTAGTATAGTACCTTTTCCGTTGAAAACGATGTGGTAGCGTTTATATTTCGGTTACAGGAGCACTCAATTTTTTTATATATATTATGATATATGCATGGTAATTGTTTGAATCTGAAATTAACGTAAATTTCTCTGTTATGAAAAGAAGTTTTCTCAAAAAATGTTCCGAAGATTTTAACTGCTTCTTTTATCTTCTGGAAACTGTTATACTAAATAAATTTGTATTCCAATGTTCATGAAATTCTAAAATGCATTTTATATGTAATTCCAACTTTAAAATATATCTTTGGATACCAAAGCGAACAGTCATATAAATGTTGAGCTCAATATTAACTTAAAATAAACTGAAGCCTATTCTTCGATCTTTAGACATTCATTCGTTTAATTTACAGTTGTGATTTGTGCTCCTTTCTCAAAGGAATTTCGTGCTTTAGACACATATTACGATGAAAAATCACGACTGTGTAGAATTAGTGCATGTATTTTATGTCCAAATAATTATTTTAGTAGCAAGAACTTCGTTCGCAATTGGTATTTGTGAATTTATAGCCTTTTAATATTTGTTTTCGTGATGGAAAATTTTATTTCAATTGATAAATGAAATATTATGTTTTTAAAATATTTATTTTGTAAAAGACATTATTTTAGGCTATTTCTAAGAAATAAATAAATAAATATATACACCAGTGTGATTCTTAAAATAACACTTTTTTTTTTTTTACTTTTTTTTTTCTTTGGTTATAATCTTATTTTAAACATTGTAATTTAAAAGTCATACAATAAATAAAACACATAGTTTTTTTTATATATATAAAGTGTGGTACATATGTTCGTATATATTTGATATATATCACTCGACTTATGTATTACGCGACTTACGTAAATTCGCAGTTACGTATTAACCCTTTCCGGCACGGTGTCCTTAAAAAGGACACCTAATTGTAATTCCAAAACTGACAATCGGCACCAAGAATATTTAACTAAAATTTTCCTATTATAATGTACATGAAAATAAGCAAGTTCATATTTTCTAATAAATTCGTTTATAATTTACTGTGTGAGTCCATTATTTCATCAGTTTATAAACAGAATTACTCCGCGCAGGTAAGGGTTAAATCTCGAAAATTGCATTTGTGAACATATTAGCGCGTTTGATAAGCATTTGAATACTTTTGATATTTATTTTATAAATAAAATATATAGATGTAAACCACAACTGTAATATAGTTTATATATTAGACAGAGTTATATTTTTATCGGTATATACAATCAAATCTACAACAAAACAACTTAATCTTTATTGTTAGTTATTCATAGTAAACATCTAATTTATAATAAATACAGATTATGCTTATCAAGGATTATTTTATTTTGTGTCAATACTATACATTTATCTTGAAATCAGAAATTCATCGAGAATAGGTTAAATGAGTACTCTTTAACCCCTTAACAGTGTGGCCCGAACTGGATTCGGCCAAGAACACTTTGCTTGCTTCGTTATTAAAAGCATTTTGATACCACTAATTTGTAACTGTAAATTTATCTTTATTGATTGTCAGATATTTTTTTTTATTAAGTAAGGTAAATATTTTAGTATGGAAAAAGTGGTGTACAGCCCCATTTTAAATTTTTTTGTAAGAAAACAAATGTCACTGTTAACCCCTTGAGGGACAAGCAATTGCGTTTGCGTAATGCTGAATTCCCACCGGAAATTTAGAAAAAAATTATTTCAAAATAAGGCAAAGCAATTTTACATCATTTTCCCACCAAAGTTAGAAAAGTAAAATTTCATAAAATTTTTCTGGTCTAAATCATCATTAATCGTAGGTGGGATAAAATATATCCCACCGCCCCTCAAGGGGTTAAGGGGTTAATTATTTCTTATTTTTATAGTCGTCTGTTGTAGATTCAAAGTAGTTCTAAATGAAATCCTCAATAATAGATTTATAAATCCCGTATTTCACAAGATATATGAAAAGTGTTCTTTAAATTTTTTTAATATTTTTTCATACTGTGTTTTTATAGTTTACTATCAGAACTACCCGGCTTCGCCCGTGTCAATAATATGGGTCCACCTCGGTAAAATACATTAAAATGAAATAATACGGCAATGACAATAAGTGAAATTGGCGCATTCCCGTCCACGAATCGTTAAAAAGACCAAAAGAAATATAAATATAAGTGAAATATTCTTAATTGTGTCTGCTATTAACTATACTATAATAATATATATTCTAAACAAATGTCAAAACATATATTAAAACAAAATTATTTACTTAAAAGACGTCATTTCAATAAAAAAAAAACACATTAAAAATACTAAAAATTTACATGTTTCGACTTTTTCATTGCGTCATCGTCAGAATAAGTAAAAAAGTACAAACAGAATGCATATTGTGACATTATACTGATGATGGCAACGACCTAACCCATAAATTGTGCCTTTACTGAAATTTTTCTTAATTTCTGAACATCACACAATTTCGTTTTTCACACTGTCGGATAGAAAAAAGTTCTTTCAAATGAAATTTATATAAAATTGTATCTCAATTTTCTCATTTGAATGGATTTTAAAGTAATTTTCAATCTTGGATATTTTTAAGTTTGCATGCAGCCCAATTACAAAAGATATACCTGTTTGCTCTTCATACAATATTATAAAGAAAAGACACTGCTATGAGCAACTCTAACACCATAGTGTTGGTAGAAAAACCAAACCCAACCATACATTTAACTTTTATTGCAATTTGACCTTTAAACATCACACATTTGATTGTGCCAACGTCTAATATAATACAAAAATTACTTTCAGTAATTTTGAAAAGGGAAGTTTGAAAAGGGTATCTCAATTTACAGATTGTTTATCCATTTTAAATTAATTTTCAATCACGGAGATATTTTTAAATATACCTGCAACTCAATTTAGAAAGATATATCCGTTTGCTATTAATGCAATATTATGAAGAAAAGACATATCTATGAGTAACGCCCAGCATCATATTAATGGTGGCAACAACCTAACAGTACCATAAATTACACTTTTACCGCAATTTGATCTCTAAACATCATACATCGCATTATTTCAACGTCTAACAGAAAACAAAAAACACTTTCAGTAATTTGTTTGAAAAGTTTATCTCAATTTACACATTTTTTAAAAGTAATTTTCAAACTTGAATTATTTTTTAATATGCCAGCAACCGGGGCCGTCGCGAAACAACTTTCTTCTCAACGGGCCTGCTTCAAGAATAAGATGAGTCACGCAAGAGATCTGAGTTAGCAAACGAACAAAGTCGAATAGTTGTATGTATGCATCAGAAACAGTGCTATAAATTTTCGTTTTGTAATATTTTGTTATGGCTGTTTGAATTAAGGGTCACTAAACAGGTACTTTCTTTCTTTTTTCTTTTTTTGCTTCTTTTTGCCCTTTGATTTAAAATATATTCGAAAACATTTGATTCGCGGTCTTTATCTATGATTTTAACTTGAAATATACATTTATGACAAAGTTCCCTTTAAAAATTTCTTACATTAAAATGCCTTAATTTAAAATTATAAATATCAGGATTGATATTACATAAACTCATAAATAAAAATGTTATATTTTTTTTATTAATTAAAACAAAAATTCTATTTATCAATAAAAAAATTTCTTTTCATAATGTATGCATAACTTAAAATACACATTCCGTTGGTAGGTGTTACAACTAAAATAGCATTTCTCACTAACAGTAAGCACATACTTACAGTAATTTAAAAAATATATGGTATTTAATATTGCATAAAAAAATAATCTCACTTAAACAGACAAGTATTAAGGAAGTTGAAATATCTGGAAACTTATCAACGACTCTTACATGTTTGTTAATACATGTGATTTTATTTTATTAGAAGTGAGTTTTCTGTTGTCATTCTTGACTTTTGCATACTTATTTATTTTATTATTATATTCGCAATTCCTGACAAACACATAACTTAAGGGGACAGTTCACCTGAAAATTAACCCAAAAAATCGATTTTTTATATATAAAAAAATATTAAATGGAAGCTTATTTAATTATGAATATTGTGACACCTCATTTTTACCCATACGGCGATTATAACGCCAGATATTGTAAATTTCATTAATACACCCAGCGCAATTACCCAGAAACAACCAACTTTATTTTATTTTATTTATTTATTTATTTATTTCATTTTATTTTATTTTATTTTTTTTTTGGCTATGTTCCTATTTGCTTCACTTTCATGATTTAAAAATGCTAAGGCCTTTTTTTTAATTTCAGATATAGATTTAAACTTTTTTGTACATGTTCTTTATTATATACTATGTGAAAAATATGAGCATGGAATTGTCCTTCATGGTTTTATTTTATTTATTTTTTTAATAAAAGTATATGAAGATGTATTAGATTTCACTCTTTTATGCTATGTATATCAGTGAAAAAATTATATTAAATGTAACATTTGATTTATCTAAAACTCCATGCTCAGTCTTGCGTAATACACATTTGAAAAATCTTTTTTAAAAAATGGGCAAAAATATTAATATTTAAAAAAGTAGAATTTTAAAAAATTCAAAATGTTTTAAACTATTTTAAATTTTTAACTAAATATGCAGTTAAATTTTTTTTAATGTACTTTTAGTTGAACATTGAAATGCAGTGACTTATTGCACCATTTGAATCATTTATTTAAATTTAAAAAAATGTTGAAAAGGTAAATTGCTTTCTTAAATATATAGCAACGTTGGCTTCCACACTTCCATTTACTTATGAAATCCAGACCTAAATTTTCAGTCTTTTCAATAGTGAGTTGTACAATAAGATTTTGGGCTCTTGGAATTTTAGGAAAGTACTTTTGTAAATATACTTTTGTAAAAGTGTTTTTAAAAACTAATTATAATTAGTTTTTAAAAATTTGAAAACCATTTACAATTAGAAATAATAACATTTCCTGGAACCATTTTATTTTACCACTATCTGCCTACATCATGAACTTATACACTTTATTCGGGCAATCTCATTCTAAAATTAAAAGTTTAATTGATAAATAGAATTTTTGTTTTATTTGTTTAAAAAAATTAATATCTTTATTTTTGATTTTATATAATATCAATCCTGAAATTTATACTTGTAAATTAAGACGTATTTATTTTTAAAGGGAAATTTAATTATTATCTGCTAAAATTGTGTTATTTTAATACATGATATCTCCTGTTATAAATGTATGTTTCAAGTTAAACTCTCCGGAAAATACCATGAATCCCAGTTCTTTAACTATTTTTGTATTTTTATTTTTTCATGATAAAGTTGATAATTTTAATGTATGATTTTTTTCTACCATAAATGTATATTTCAAGTTAAAATCTCCGATAAAAACGGCGAATCAAATGCATTTGAATATATTTTAAATCAAAGGAGAAAAAAAAAGGCACCTGTTTAATGACCCTTCTCTGTTTAATTATTGAATGTATAAATCAAATAGATCTAAAACAAGCCACAAATTGCTCAATAAAATATTCCAAAACGGAAATCTCTAGCACTTTTTTTTATACAAATATACAACTATCCGACCTATTTCGTTTGCTACTCAGATCTCTTGCGCCGCCATCTTGCTGTACATTTTCGTCTTGAAGCAGGCTCGTAAGAGGAGGAAGTTGTTTCGCGACGGCCCCGCTGCAACCCAGTTATAAAAGATTAACTTAATTGCTCAAAAACATTATAAATAATTCAGTATTTGTTCGTTTTCGTGTACTTTTCCATAATTAAATTTGCAAATTTCAGTATTTTTTGCCTTCGAGTGGGAATCTCATTTCGGCTGCTTATATAATTATATATTAAATATTCAATAATTTCACTGCTGTAAATTAATTGAAAAAAATTAATTAAAATTATAAATATTATATCTAATTAAGAAATTAAAATACAAATAATTAAGTTGAAAATGAAACAGATAAACACGTAAAAACTTTGCATATAATAAATATTAGTCACATTTGAGCTATCCTCGCCTTTATGGAAAATCATGTGTGGTATTCCAAAATCGGTTTATCTAGTTATGTATTTTTCAATAGTAGAAAGAATAAAATAAACAAAGTATAGATATTGCAATATCGGTTTAACAGGTTATGTACTTTTCAACAGGACAAAGAATAGATTAAACAAAATATAGAATTTCAAGAAAATAAACAAATAATAGACAGGGCCTGATTACCGACGGGGCACATTGTCACCAGTAAAAAGAAACAAAAAATGTTGCCTCCTTCATGGCAGAAATTTTACATGAATACGGCGTTTAGATAAGGCGAACTTTTCTTTCAAAATTTATTGGTGTAAGTGTGCCCCGTTGGTAATCAGGCCCTGATAATAGAACAAGGAACAAAGAGATTTCTGATATTAAACATGTTATTCGAAACATTTTTCAATCTTTATTGCATAAGACTCGCTATCTTACTTTCAAATGATACATTAATTTTTAATCTAGCACAACAACATATCGAAATTACAATACAATTGTCGCATATTTACATCATCAAAAATTTGTTTGAAACTTTGTTATCGTTAAATAGAAAGTGACCTCATAAGACCTCTGTAACTAAAATGGAAAAAGCAAAAAAATACCCGTTTAGAGATTAGCCTCAGCTATCCTTCCTAAAAATCATTTAGAAATAAAACGATTCAAGCAAGAAATTTGAAAACCTACTCCTATAGTTTAAAATTAGCGTAGAAAAAAACTTGTGTAGTGTTTTAAGAATTACAGAATATCTATTCCGTCTTTAAAAATTAGATAATTAACTATACTCTCATTTGCAGCTTGGTGCTAAAGCATTAGCTGTCTTTTTTCTGTTCCTGTCCTTATAATCAGTCCTGCTGTAACAAATAGGGCAATAACCATTTGATATAAGAATTTATATTTCATTAGAGCATTATTTATTATTTTTATATTCTCACACCAGTAAAAATTAGTAAAGAAAAGAAATATTATTTAAGTATTTCTTGAAAGCCCTGCTCGTGTAAAAATATAAACGTGCTGTTCAAGTAACTTAGCGTTCTGAGCTAAGCATATGAAATAGCGCAGGGGGGTACCATTCGAGCGATGCGCCAACTCTAAAGATTTCTTAACTGCTCGCGCATTACGTCACGTGGCGGACAACCACCACCCCCTGAATACTAGGCCTGAGCGCTGGACCAAAAATGGCGGCTGCCGAAGGCGGATTTTTTTCAGGGTGTGTACGGTCCCTTAAATATTCCTACCAATAATTTTTTGAAGTTTATTCTGCTTCATTTTTCTGAAAAAAAACAAGGTAGAGAAATCATTTATAAAATACTGGTGTCAACATTTGAGGGACCGTACCTAAGCTAAAAAAAATCCGACTTCGGCAGCCGCCATTTTTGTGTCATTTTTGTGTGAGCGCTCAGGCCTAGTATTCAGGGGGCGTTGGGACAACTTCGCCTCGCTGCACTCGTTTCAGTATTATTCTGTATGCTGTTCTGCGTTGGAATTTTTTTTCTGTGAATGATTTTATTATTCTATTATTTAAACAGACTTTTTGAATAAAATCTAATGAATGCGCTATATCAACGTGTTCTAATAACTCTCACAGAACAAGTATACAGATTTAACAATACAGTACATAGTCTCAAATCCGAGCATCGACATCCTGGCGATTATTATTCTGGAAAATCGCAAAGAAAAACACTAAAATCGCAGAGGACAAAATTTACTGCAATTTTAAAACCGAATTCCTTTTACGAATGTCAAAAAATTTCTGCAGAACGGGAAAATCTCTAAAAATTGCATAAGAGAATCGCGAGAAATTCCGAACAAACTTTAATGAAAGAAAAAGAAGAGGCATTTACTATATTGGACTAAACTGTTAAAGCCGGATTTATTTCACAAATGCAGACAAATCGAAATGAAATGGGGAAAAAAATGTTCAAAGTTCAAAACTCGCAGAGGAGAAAATTCATTGTATTTGGCTAAAAGTTGAACAGAGTTCCTTTTACAAATTAAAAGAAAAAAAAAGAGAGAGAAATAGGCTGTTTGGATAATTGGAAGTTCGGTTTAAAAACATTTTTTTATAGAAATTGGCTGTTCGGATAATTGGAAGTTCGGTTAATTGGAAGTTCGGTTAATTGGGGTTCCAATAATCGGCTCTCTACTGTACTTCCATAAATTTTCTTTCTATTGGTTCCTATTTGTATGAAGAAATGTTATATTTGATGTGTTTTATAAGATAACATGGAAATTTTAATACTGAAGTTGTTTTAAGTTTTTCAGTTTTTGTTGAAATTTTGTATACATGAAATCAGTGTTGATTTCAGGGGGTGGCCCGGGGGGAGGACATCCCTCCCCCGGAGCAATGCGATGTCCCCTCCGGAAGATTTGAGATTTTGGGTTTTCAATGGTCAAAAAGTGCAATCCCCCCCCCCCCCCCCCGGAGCCACAGAAATCCCTCCCGGAGAAAAGTGTCTGAATTCAACACTGTATGAAATAACGATATTGTTATTTTAATAATATAATGTAAATAATATGTATAGTACATATTTTTTTCATAATAGAATTAGTTTAATTATAGAGTAATATTTTTGTATTATTTTCATCCTGTATAAGCATAATGACATTCGAAAATTTTTGAAAACTTATATCTAGTAATTGGACAATGCATTATTGTTAAAAGTTTTGAAGTGTGAGTTTTGTTTAATTTATTCTGTTTGATAATGCTAGTCTTTTCATTACTACTCCTGTGTAATCATATTCATATAATTCATTCGTTCATTTTATTTTACAATAGTTTAAAAGTTTTCATTTGTAATTTTGGACATTAAAAAGGTAATTTTTTTCGCGAATTTACTTAAGTATTTGAATGTTAACAATCGTATCGCGATATTATTTAACCATTATGTATTTTATATTCGATTAACTCCAATCAGTATTTGTCCCAATTATTTTAAGGAAAGTAATTTTGTTCCATTTACTTTCGAAAATCTGCTTTTTAAAAAATTATTTACTTCGTATTTCGGTCTTTTTACGCATCTATTTACTGTCTCACGGCTGATCGAGCTCCGATCTTGTCCGCCACGTGACGTTTCAGTCCTGCTCTACTCTGATTGGCTATCCTTCAAATAGAACAACCTTATTGTAGAAGAACCTTGAAATAACGTAATAAAATAAATAGGTGATATGCCGCGTAAATCACATTGAAAGCCACGAAAACCAATCTTTGGCTACACATAGGTGACGTTGTGCACCTGCTCTCTAAAATCGTCCTAAATCTACTCTACGTAAATTAAAATTCAGCTTTATAATATAACCAAATAACCGTGTGAAATACTTAATCTGTAAAATGATGCTTGATATAAGATGGGAAGTGACTACAAATATTTTTTTTTGTTGTTGTTGCCTATAAATAAAAATTTTACTTCGCATACCGAATACAGCATTAAAATAACTATCTAGATGACGTAATAACCAACAGCGTCAAATGTATTGTAAAGATAACTACCAAACTCGGATACCTCCCAATAGTATACACCAAACTGTAATCAAGAATTGTTCTTGAAACATTCAAACCAAAAAAGTCTGGTTCGAACTGGTTTGATATTTAAAAATAAATATTTATGATGAAATTTCTATAGAATTTAGATCGCGTATGATATGATTATTCACAATCACTATCGAAGCTCACCGCCTCAAACTTTTCGCAATAAACGACCCAGATAGCATGAAAATTAGCAGCAAGTTTGATTTTTTCTGACATTATCTTGCCGTGACAAATTTGAATTGAGAAATTCGCAGCAAATTTCCCGCAAGGTATACCATCCCCCCCATTTGCATGAGTAGTTTGTGGCAAGACTGTCTTTAATTCACGAAAGTGACGGAAGCAAAAAATCCCTCTGTTGAGAGAATAGACAATCAGCAGATACGCAGAAATTGCAGAAATTTTATTCGGTTGGTACCGCTTTTTCTAAACGCTATAATTTTCAAATACTAAAAAAGTATAGTATTGAGAAGTACAAATATTACCTAAACTTGTTTATGGTGATGAAACCAATGCGTGCACTTTCTGGCGCTGTGTTCGCATCAATAAACCTGATCAGGTCTATGGACCACTCCTAAGGCGTTAAACGTATGGTGTGACAGTTGTAATCCGATAGTGGGGCGTGGAAAAATTACTGCTTTGAAGTAAGTTTGCAGTATTTTTGATTACTTGTTTGCCGTTAATTTTCAATAAATTTGACACAGCATGAATTTAACTTGCACGACAAGTTAGCTGCAAGTTCAAAGTGTGGTGAATTCGGCGTTTGCGTTACATTGCTGCAGTCTTGTTATGAACTTTCAGTCTTGTCAAGCTGAGCTCGCTGCAACTTTGAAGGTTTTCAAAGTAAGACTGCTGCAAATTTTCAGCAAATTAAAAATGCTATCTGGGGGAATAACAAGGCAGAAAAGCCAGAATGTCTGCGTTGGCTATTTATCACTATTTGTGAGTGTCATTTATATTAGAAACTAGCAGAATTACCCGACTTCGACCGTGTCAATTATAAGAAGCCTGAGGGTTAAAATAAATTAGAACGAAATAATACTGCAATCACAATAACTGAAATTTGTACATTCCCATCCACAAATCGTTAAAAAGGCAATCAGAAAACATGACGTCATTGTCTCGCAACCGTAGTAAAATCCATGAGCTTTAACTAGCAGGAATGACCGAGCTGAGCTCGGTCAAAATTAGCTTTCAGTTTATCTCGATATATTTTTCCCACTGAATCATTCTTGCTGTTTTAGATGCAATTAGCTTGACCATAAAACATAGTGACCCAAAATGGCCCACTTATCGAGTTTTTTCGAACATCCGACCTATCACAATGCTCTTCTCGAGCCTGAAAACGATGGATTACAAACTTTAGTGAAAATCGTTAGTCGTTTTCTAGGTAAAATAAGCTTGATCCACGTTGATTCAAAAAATCACTAACCGAAATTCGTCGACAGATGTGAGCTATTTCAATGGTTTTTTGTACTGTGAAACGGTATAACAAAAAGTTTGCTAAAATTGTTTGAACCTTTTTGAGATGCCGTTAGCTTGACCCCGACCCGTTATCACCAAAACGACCCACTAATAGAATTTTCTTGAGCATGCGACCCAGCCCAATGTTTTTATCTTGTCCAGAAACGGGTTAGTACAAAGTTTTGTCAAAATCTTGTGAGCGGTTTTTTAGATACAGTTAGCTTGATCCTGATCAATTAGGACCCAAAATGACCCATTGATTGAATTTTCTTGAACATGCGACCCTGCACAATGCTCTTATCATTCCCGGAAGCGGTATTATACAAAATTATGTCAAAATGTTTTGAAGCGCTTTTTAAATACAATTAGCTTGACCCTGATCCATTGTGATCCAAAATGACCCACTAATCGAATTTTCTTGAACATGCGACCTAGCCCAATGGTCTTCTCGAGCCCGAAAACGATAGAATACAAAATTTAGTCGAAATTGTTTAACCCGTTTTTTAGATACAATTAGCTGGACCCTGACCGATTGTGAGCCAAAATGACCCACTAATCGAATTTTCTCGAACATGTGACTTAGCCCAATTCTCTTCTCATGCCCAGAAATAGTATACGTAATATAAAATTTGGTCAAAATGTTTTGAGCATGTTTTTAGATTCAATTAGCTTGACCCTGGCCCATTGTGACCCAAAATGACGCACTAATTGAATTTTCTCGAACATGTGACTTAGCCCAATAGTACTCTCGTAATCCAAAACTGTAGAATATAGAGGTAAGTGAAAATCGTTAGAGCCGTTTTTTAGATAAAATTAGCTTGACCCTGACCCATAATGACCCACTAATTGAATTTTCTCGAACACGTGACCCATCCAAATGATCTTTTCGTGCCGAAAATGATAGATTAGAGAATTTCGTCAAATCGTAGTGCCGTTATCTAGATAAATTTAGCTGGACCCACGGTGACACCAAAATGACCGACTAATCGAAATTTCTTGAACACCTTACCCATCCCGATGGTTTTTTCGTGCCCGTAAATGGTTAGATACAAAATTTAGTCAAAATTGATTGAGCCGTTCTCTAGATAAACTTAGCTTGACCCACTGTGATCCAAAAATGACCCACTAATCGAATTTCCTCGAACATGTGGCTTAGCTCAATGGTCTTCTCGTAATCCAAAACTGTAGAATATAGAGTTTAGTGAAAATCGTTGGAGCCGTTTTTTAGATAAAAATAGCTTGACCCACAGTGACCCAAAAATGACCCACTAATCGAATTTTCTCGAACACGAGACCCATCCCAATGGTCTTTTCGTGCCCGAAAATGGTTAGATACAAAATTTAGTTAAAATCGATTGAGCCGTTCTTTAGATATAATTAGCATGACCCTGGCCCATTATGACCCAAAAATGATCCATTAATTGAATTTACTCGAACACGAGACCCATCCCAATGGTCTTTTAGAGCCCGAAAAGGGTTAGATACAAAATTTAATCAAAATCGATTGAGCCGCTCTCTAGATATAATTAGTTTGACCCTGACCCATTATGACCCAAAATGACCCCTTAATGGAATTTTCTCGAACATGAGACCCATCCCAATGATCTTTTCGTGCCCGAAAATGGTTAGATACAAATTTTCGTCCAAATTGTTAAAGAAGTTATCTAGATAAGCTTAGCTTGACCTACGTTGACCCAAAAATGATCCACTAATCGAATTTTCTCGAACACATCACGTAGCCCAATAGTACTCTTGTAATCCAAAACTGTAGAATATAGAGTTTAGTGAAAATCGTTAGAGCCGTTTTTTAGATAAAATTGGCGTGCCCCATAGTGACCCAAAAATGAGCCACTAATCGAAGTTTCTCGAACATGTGACCAAGCCCAATAGTTTCTTCGTGTCGAAAAACGGTTGGATGTGAAATTTGGTCAAAATCGATTGAGCCGTTTTTTCAGATATAATTATATTGACTTTGACCCATTACGACCCAAAATGACCCACTAATCAAATTTTCTCGAGCCCGTGACCTAGCCCAATGGTGTTATCATGCCCGAAAATGGTAAAATACAAAATTTCGTCAAAATCGATTGAGCCGTACTTTAGATATAGTAAGTTTGATTCTGACCCATTATGACCAAAAATGACCCACTAATCGAATTTTCTCGAAGACGAGACCCATCCCAATGATCTTTTCGTGCCCGAAAATGGTTAGATACAAAATTTAATCAAAATCGATTGAGCCGTTTTCTAGATATAATTAACTTGACTCTGACCCATTATGACCCAAAATGATCCACTAATGGAATTTTCTCGAACACGAGACCCATTCCAATGATCTTTTCGTGCCCCAAAACAGTAGGGTACAAAATTTCGTCAAAATCGTTAAAGAAGTTATCTAGATAAACTTAGCTTGACCCACGGTGACCCAAAAATGACCCACTAAACGAATTTTCTCGAACATGTGACTTAGCGCAAGAGTTTTCTCGTAATCCAAAACTGTAGAATATAGAGTTTAGTGAAAATCGTTAGAGCCGTTTTTTAGATAAAATTGGCTTGACACATAGTGACCCAAAAATGACCCACTAATCGAAGTTTCTTGAACATGTGACCTAGCCCAAAAGTTTCCTCGTGTCGAAAAACGGTTGGATGTGAAATTTGGTCAAAATCGATTGAGCCGTTTTTTAGGTATCATTAGCTTGACCTTGACCTATTACGACCCAAAATGACCCACTAATCGAATTTTCTCGAACACGTGACCTAGCCCAATGGTCTTATCATGCCCGAAAATGGTAAAATACAAAATTTCGTCAAAATCGTTAGAGCCGTTTTTAAGATAAAATTTATATACACACACACACACACACACACACAATTTTTGCTCGCATTATAGTAATAAGATAACAGAATTCGTGTCTTCTTTGGCGGGTGTAAGAGAAAAATATGTGATTTTTCTGACAATAAGAAAAATGAAAATCCACCAAATCACGCAGCATTTAGTGAAATTCTCATTTGTGTGGTATACATATACATTATAACGTAAAACCACTATGTAAGGGCCCGAAAATTGTGCCCCTTAAATCTTGTCCCATAAATTGTAACTCATAAATTGTGCCTTTACTGCAATTAACATCTAAAAGTCACATAATTTCATTTTTTACAATTTCGAATAAAAAAAAAGTTCTTTCAAATGAAATTTTTATCTCAATTTTCGGATTTTAATGGATTTTAAAGTAATTTTCAAGCATGGATACTTTTAAAGGTGCGTTCAACCCGATTACGAAAGATGAACCCGTTTACTCATTATGCAAAAATATAAAGAAAATACATGGCTATGAGTAACGCTGGTATCATATTTGCGGTGGCAACAACCTAACACAACAATAAATTTCCCTTTTACTGCAATTTAATCTCTAAACATCGCACATTCGATTGTTCCAACGTCTTATAGAAAACAAAAGTACTTTCAGTAATATTTGTTTGTAATGTTTATCTTAATTTATAGATTTTTTATGGATAAGTAATTTTGAAGCATGAATATTTTTTAAATATGCTTGCAACAAAATTAGAAAATATTAACTCAATTGTTCAAAAAAAATTGTAAATAATTCCGAATTTGTTTATTTTCGTGTAATATTCAATAACTAAATTGGCAAACGAAATTAAAACGCTAAAAATAAAATAATATAAAACACGAATTTAACATATATCAAATCAAACTACTCAAAAAAATATAATAAGTGTATAAAATGCAAATGGGTATTTTGTTCCGGATGCATAATTTGAATTCTCCAGAACGGATTTTCATGCAACTTGCACTATTAGTTTTTCAGGAAAGATTTCAGTGCGTAACATATTGTTTTCCGTTGCTTAGTCGTAGAATTATAGGGTAAAGTTACATAACCATATGAACCCAACTATGAAAGATTAATCTTATTACCTGAATGAAAAATGAAAAACATTTTTTATTTCTTTAAGTGCTGACGGGTTAGTCTTCAGTAATCGGGCTGTGGGCTAGTTGGCGTATCCGTATTTTAATAAGTGTGCCTCACACCTATTATGGCATAGTAATAACAGCTGTTTTATAATTGCTAATAATTGCTGTTGTTTAAAACAATATAGAATGACTTATGTTTTAAGCGAATAGCTGGCATGCAACTCGATTACAAAATACTAACCTGCAATAATGCTTAACATGGTGCTCTAGTACTCTGCTCAAAAACGCGAAACTTTCTGACACATTTTCTGAATCATTAAACATAAAGGATTAAAATTTGTAGGCCTGATTATCCAAGCGATTTGGAATTGAAATGAGTTTTCCATTTTTTGATAAATAAATTACTTATCGAGTTATGAGCAATCGTGGTCACGTGACGACCGGTTTTTCTCCTTTATCGCGGTGTTGCGTCAGAAATTAAGTTGAAACACCAACTGAAAGATCTTATGCATTTATCAAAAAATAGAAACTATCTTTCGATTGTATAGTTTTTTAATTAGAGCTCCTGCCGATGTCATGCGTTTCCGAACAAAAATGAATTAAAAAATATGTCAGAAAGTTGCTCCTTCGGATTTGAGAACACCCTTAACTTTATGGATAACCTAAACTTGACTTTTATGAAAAAACTCACATTTTTAGTTTAAATTTTGGAATTCGCGAAATTTGAATTCAAAGAAAAAGAATGTTCTTTTGACACAATTGTGGTAATTTTTTTAACTTTTAAAATTAAAATACATGTTTTCTTGGGCACGCGTAACAGAAGTATATGATTTCTCCCAATACAATAAATGCATCCAAATGAGTGAACAGTTACTGAAATTTATTTTGGAGAATTTGAAATTTTATTTGCTTAAAACTAAAACCTTCACATTACATGTAATTATAAGGTTTAATTAAAGTATCAGATCAAAAGGATTTCCACTCTAAGTAAAACATCACTCTTAAACGTAATCTTAAATTTTTCATTATTAAAAATTAAATCCACAATGATTAGATGAAAATGACGTAATTTTCTATAAATTTTAAGTCGCAACATCAGAAGAATGTTTTTGAAAAGGGAAATAACTTCTCTCTTTTACTATAAATCACAGAAAATGTTACCACTGAATCTGAACCAATAAAACACTTAGCTATTACGTATAGCTATAAGATATAGCCATAGTATACAATAAATGCAGTAAACAAAATATAGGAAACATTTTTTGACAGTGAATTTGACTACACGTTGAAAAGTTTTGATAGAATGTGACGTCATATCTAGCCTTTTTTTTTCTTTTTCCTAAATTGTTTTCATGAAATATATCTGTCTGTATAAAAGTAGATGTTTTAATTAAAAAAAAAAAAAAACAACAAAAAAAAAACATTCAAATTAAGGTGCTACTTCAATGTACCGCTCTTCTAGTTAAAGTTTTCATTTTATATTTTAAAAAAATGTGCATTTTCTGTTTAGAATGACGTCAATTTCAAAAACGTAAAAATGTAGCAAAAAATCTGAATTTTTATTAGCAAATAAAATCAAAAGGCACGCGTTATCGTTATTTTTTCACATTATCATACTTGCCAACTTTCCCTTAAACTTCCGTAAAATGTGAGTTAAATTGGCCCAGGTTAAACACGTTTCGAACCAGAAATTTACTAAAGAAAATAATTCAATTAGATTTCATAGAGAAACATGATTTTAAATATGTAATGATACACAAATAAATTTTCAGGTTAGTACCGCGTGTAACCTGGGTAAACATAACTCATATTTTACGGAAGTGTAATTGAATGTTGGCAAGTACGCATCATTGTGTCATTCTTTAGGATGTGGCAACAGGAAAGAAACGATTGAATTAGAATATTTAAATAAACAATTAAATTTTAAAATAAAAAAACCCGACTACGTAAAAAGCGAACTAATTAATTATTTTTCATCAATGTGGAACTATTTTTTTTTCAATTCCTACTATTAGCTCACACTCTCGCTATATATATCTTATTCAAATTTTCATTCGTTAATAAAATACTTATTATTCATCCAATCAAGCTCAATTTTTTAAAAACTTGTAGTGGATGACACTTGATGTTAATCCAATTTTTTCAAATATTTATTCATTAATTAAATTCAAATAATTAATTTTCAATAATCGAGAGAGCCCTCTTCTAGATCAAGGTGTTTTAAGACCGAGAGAGCCTTCTTCTTAACCCCTTAATTCTCGCTCCCGAGATATTCTCGGGCTGTGTCTTTTACTCAAATTGTTTGATTCCCACCAGTTTTATAAAATAGTGAAATTGGCTATATTTTAGTATCGTTTTTACTGTCATTAAATAAGGTGAATATTTCTTTTTCATAAAAGTGGTGCCAATGAGCAATTTGAATTATTCAACCGTAATTTAATTCGAGCGTTAAGGGGTTAATCAAGGCATTTTAAGCGCCACTCAAGAAGAAAGAAGAACTAGAGAGAAAAAAAAATTCTCTTATTGACCTAAGTAAGAATTGACATAAAATATTTTTTTTATATTACTTGTTTATATTACTTACATATTTTTTTAATTTCCTTATATTGATGACTTTTAAGTTGTGTTTAATTGTTAGTTCCTATCTATAAACACTGTTTTGATGAGGTCTATAGATGTCTATGATGGTTAGAGTTGCAGTAAAACTAGAGATCCTACATACATAACTTCCAGGTTGTATATTATTTTAACGGAGCTTCTGACTGTAAAATAGTCAATGAAACATCGTCTTCATTTTGAAAGACCTATCCAATGATATGCCACTCAATAGGGTGCGTAAATTTGTTTTCTTCTCTACCACCATTTTGTATTTTACGGCCGCCATTTTGAATTTATAAAAACAAAACCTAGCCTATAACCACCGGGCCGTTAAGACGAATTGATAGAGACCTCATTCATTAAAATCCATCCAGCCGTTGGGATGTTTCGAGGTTATAAAGAAATCCACATACACAGGTACGTGTGAAACACATAATCCTTCTTTTCAGTAAAGGTATTTCTATATATTAAATTATGGAAGGTGGTATATAAAAGGGATAAATAGTGGTCTGGTGAATTTTTAAAGTAGGCAGCGATCTTTTGCACGTTCTAAAACGTATGTACATCAAGTTTCGTGCAAATCGGTCAAAAATTGAAGATTTGTATAAAGGACATACACACAGAGAACAACTTATATATATATATAGATCAGGGGTGTCAAACTGTGGCCCGCCGGATACCACTAAAATTTTATAGTTATCTTTGCCTTATCTAATCGTCGAATTTCTGCGATTCAACTTGTAGACAATTTCTTTAAAATTTTAGTGGTATTTGGCGGGCCACAGTTTGACACCCCTGATATAGATGTACGAGTAAATATTGTCGCATGATGCTTTATTTATAAATTGATACGGTGTAAATAATATATATATATATATATATATATATATATATATACTAGCAGGCTATGCCCGCTGCGCTGGTCAATATTTACAAATGAACCTTGGATTAAACTAAATGGTGAATTTGAACTTGTATTTTAATCAATACGGATCTTCAGCTTGACCTTGTACATTACTGAAAACGATGCGAACGCCATTGCGATATAATGTTATCTTATCCGTTGGACAAAATTTAGCAATTAAGAAGTAATTGTTTTAGTTGATTATAAACAGCGCACTTATGGTCGGGTAATGAGACCGTTATGACAACAGGAATTAATACCTCTGTAACTAATCAACTTATAATGAAATCGTATATACTAACACCATTCCTAAAAGTCATGTAACAGGATCACTTGTAACAAAATATGTTCTGTAGATTTTTTTAAAAAGGCTAAACTTTCATAATCAGGTTCACTTAATTTTTGAACTTTTACTGTTGCTCTATAACTAAGTACCCTTGAACAATATGTATACACTAAAACCTTTCCAAAATTATTACCTAACTAATTGTGGTATATCCTACGAAAGTATTATAAACAATCGGAATGAAATACAAATTTCCGTTGTAAATATATAGTAGATGATGATGATGCGATTTTGTGTAATAGAATTCATAGTAAAGTTTTCGCTTAAAACAAAAACGATGCTTTCAACATTAAAGCTAATACACCAATATGTGAAGTATCCGATTACGGAAGGTTAACTTCAAATCTCATGAGCAACTACTCAAAGAAAAGTGAATATGTGGCTTTTGTGATACTTTTATGTCAGCCGGGCGCAGGTAATAAATCAATAAAGATTGTTTTCATAGCATATTCTTATTTTATTATTTTCATTTAAAACACAAACCTTTCACTCATTTAATTTAAAATTCATGCCTTATACTAATTTCATTTAAAAAACTGAAAAGATAAACAATAATAAAAAATAATGCCATAATTAAAAGCAAAAAAATATTTTTAATTTACATACGCAAAATGTAACTACTGCTACTGGGAATTTTAAAAATGCTATCAGCGAGATGTGCGCACGGTTGTTATAAATGTACCCATTTTTTCTTCTTATCGAGGAGCAATTTATAAATCGCACAATATTATTCCAATTCCAGTTTCTTTCAATGAGGAACCTATGACCGGAAAAAATGGAAAAAGACTCTTGTAGATTCTTCGGATGACGGCATCTGACGCCATAAACCGAGTTGATATATATGAAAATAATTTTTAAGTCGTTACAAACATTGCTTTCATACTTAAATATTTTCATTGGTACTACTTGTTATCCCGTCGACCAATTTCGCCAAATTATATAAATCGCCAAACCATTCGCCAAATTATATAAATTGACATAATCTTTATTTTAAATAACGAAATAACAAATAAATTAGTATAAAATTAATAAAAATACAAATGAAACGTCGAAATTATAATCACTTGATGACGTAAACACGTGTAGTTTGTTTACATTCAAGTGAATTTGATATTTACGATCAACCATTAATCTTATAGTTTGACGATAGATTTTTGGTCGACGGAATATCTAAGTAGTACCTTTTCCATTTTTGTTTTATAACGCTAAATTCTCAGTAATTTTTTCCCTTTTATTTTACATAAAATCACTATTTTTTTAAAAAATTAAGATGCTTGCATTTTTATTTCAAACTCATAGAGCCGTTTTTATTTTTTAGCCAAAAGGATTGATTTGAATTTTTTCCGTTGCTAGAGTAACGGATGTAATGATAGATATTTTGAGGTTTAGATGCCAAAGACACCGCCAAATTAGAAAAATACGAAATGTGTCATGAACTGTTGGACTTATAAACATTTATTTGGTAGCATTCGATTCAGCATACAAAACTACATTAAAATATGCTATCATTTGACGCATAATTTTGATATTCGATTTTTTTCCCCTCCCCGTGCAAAAACCATTAGGGGTGACACTTTAGAAAATCCTTTCTTAGCAGAAGTGTATGTCATAAGAAGTATTTTTACCACGATTTTCAAGATTTTAGGTTCAGTAGTTTGCGCTGTGCGTTAATTAGTCCCCTAATCCAGACTTTATTTTATATACTATATTAGATATGCGATTTTGCGGTGAATCGATGATCGAAAATTAGCCCAATATCCTTTGAAATATTACATAACAGAGGAGAAAGTACGAAGAAAGACGAAGAAGAAATGACGAATTACAAAAGACTTGTAATTTTTTTTTTTCAAAATGTTGAATTTTTCCATAGTAACGTATTAAAACATAAATTTCCTTAAAAATTATCTTTTTTGATTAGATTTCGAATCTGTGAATTTTCCTATAAATGAAATTGGCGATATGACTTGAGAAAACAGATAATATTTGCTTAAATAAAATGGGTAATATTCGTTGATCTGAGTTCGAGTTTATAAATATCACATGCTTTCGGAATTACGGCGAAAAACATTTTAAAAAGTATGAAATTATTTTACAATATGTATGTGTGGCAGAAATTCACACTGAAATTTAAGTATTCGATTCCATTTTTAAAATATTAACTGATATCTATATAAGTTACAATTGAATATGAAAATGTACTCAAAAAATGATCTCTTTCACCTAAAAAAACACCATTTGTGAGAACATCCTCAAGCTAATGTCACGCTTATGCATTTTTGGCTTAAAATCACATTGTTTGACGGCAAAAGAAAAATAAAAAATTGTAAAGAAACAAATAGTAATTACACATGTGACTCACAATTACATCTGCTTGTTTCTTCTATAAGTCACGTGATGGGACAATTAGATATAAAAAAAAAGAAAAGAACAGAACAGAAAGAAAATGTCGTTAAAATTTCATCTAATCAAATTTTCAGATTCGTTTCCATATCTAACGCAAGCGATAAAGAGCCAAATATTGCGTATCAAGTGTAATATTTCTTATTAAATTAATTTTTAAGCATTACAAATATTTCTTTCAGGTTTTGATTAAATGTTTCCGTTTTTTAATATTATCACTCATTAAAACGGATTTTCTTCTTCTTTTTTTCTTTTTTTTTTTTCATTTAAATAAAATTAGTAACAGTTTTTCTTTTATTTTTCGAGGTTTAATATCCGTTTCAATTTTTTTTTTTTTTTTTTTTTTTTTTTTTTAATCAACGATGAATTTCGCCAAGAAATAAAATGGTAACCTTATCGCTCAAAATAACAGAATTTTCCGTCATAATTCTAAAACTAATATAGGTAGAATAATATGTTATAGATTAAAACCTTCCCTGAAACAATACCTATCTAACGGTATAGGTTCCGTAAAAATCCATGCAGTAGAACTCGAAATCTAGGCGTTCGGAACGAAATTTCCGTTTCGATTTTATATATATAATAGATAATAGAATAGATAATAGATTTTATATATATATAATAAAATAGATAATAGATTATGTGTTATGAACTATCTCAAAGTTTAAAACAGATCGCATTGTTAGATTTCCTAATTTTAACAATATCGCGTTATGTTAGTTCCACATTCCACCACCAGGGAGCGCACTCTATTCTTAACGAAAGCGTATCTGAACGAAACTCCTTCATGCAACCTTTCCGTAGATACATGAATCGGGAGGGTGGCGGTCTTAACCAATAATTTAAGATAATTGCTGAAATTACTACGAAAAATATTTTAATGGGGCTTCTACGCGGGCATCTAATAGAGTTAGAGGAAATCGGAAGACGTCAAAATAATCGCGGGGAAAAGTTTGCTTGGGTGCTTTGGAGCTACTTTTGGCGCGAGATCTAAGCTCTACGACCAATAGGAGCCCAGATATTTAAGGAAATATGAAGTAACAAAGTCAAAAATAATAGAGTTTTCCGTAATAATTCTTAACTAATCTAGGTAGAATGATGTATTATAGCTTAAAACCTTCCCTGGAACGATACCTATCTAACGGTATAAGTTCCGTAAAAATCCATGCGGTAGAACTCGAAATCTCGGCGTTCGGAACGAAATTTCCGTTTGGATTATATATATACTAGCAGGCTATGCCCGCTGCGCTGGTCAATATTTCCAAATGAACCTTGGATTAAAGTAAATGGTGAATTTGAACTTGTATTTTAAACAATATGGATCTTCAGCTTGACCTTGCACATTACTGAAAACGATGCGAACGCCATTGCGATATAATGTTATCTTAAGCGTTGGAAAAAATTTAGCAATTAAGAAGTAATTGTTTTAGTTGAATATAAACAGCGCACTTATGGTCGGGTAATGAGACCGTTATGACAACAGGAATTAATACATCTGTAACTAATCAACATATAATGAAATCGTATATACTAACACCATTCCTAAAAGTCATGCAACAGGGCCACTTGTAACAAAATATGTTCTGTAGATTTTTTTAAAAAGGCTAAACTTTCATAATCAGGTTCACTTAATTTTTGAACTTTTACTGTTGCTCTATAACTACATACCCTTGAACAATATGTATACACTAAAACCTTTCCAAAATTATTACCTAACTAATTGCGGTATATCCTACGAAAGTATTATAAACAATCGGAATGAAATACAAATTTCCGTTGTAAATATATAGTAGATCATGATGATGCGATTTTGTGTAATAGAATTCATAGTAAAGTTTTCGTTTCAAACATAAACGATGCTTTCAACATTAAAGCTAATACACCAATATGTGAAGTATCCGATTACGGAAGGTTAACTTGAATTCTCATGAGCAACTACTCAAAGAAAAGTGAATATGTGGCTTTTGTGATACTTTTATGTCAGCCGGGCGCAGGTAATAAATCAATAAAGATTGTTTTCATAGCATATTCTTATTTTATTATTTTCATTTGAAACACAAACCTTTCACTCATTTATTTAAAATGCATGCCTTATACTAATTTCATTTAAAAAACTGAAAAGATAAACAATAACAGGAAATAATGCCATAATTAAAAGCAAAAAAATATTTTTAATTTACATACGCAAAATGTAACTACTGCTACTGGGAATTTTTAAAATGCTATCAGCGAGATGTGTGCACGGTTGTTATAAATGTACCCCTTTTTTCTTCTTATCGAGGAGCAATTTAAAAATCGCACAATATTATTCCAATTCCAATTTCTTTCATTGAGGAACCTATGACCGGTAAAAATGGAAAAAGACTCTTGTAGATTCTTCGGATGATGGCATCTGACGTCATAAACCGAGTTTATATATATGAAAATAATTTTTAAGTCGTTACAAACATTGCTTTCATACTTAAATATTTTCATTGGTACTACTTGTTATCCCGTCGACAAATTTTGCCAAATTATATAAGTCGCCAAACCATTCGCCAAATTATATAAATTGACATAATCTTTATTTTAAATAACGAAATAACAAATAAATTAGTAAAACATTAATAAAAATACAAATAAAACGTCGAAATTAAAATCACTTGATGACGTAAACACGTGTAGTTTGTTTAAATTCAAGTGAATTTGATATTTACGATCAACCATTATTGGCATTTAATCTTATAGTTTGACGATAGATTTTTGGTCGACGGAATATCTAAGTAGTACTTTTTTCATTTTTGTTTTATAACGCTAAATTCTCAGTAATTTTTTCCCTTTTATTTTACATAAATTCACCATTTTTTTTAAAAATTAAGATGCTTGCATTTTTATTTCAAACTCATAGAGCCGTTTTTAATTTTTAGCCAAAAGGGTTGATTTGAATTTTTTCCGTTGCTAGAGTAACGGATGTAATGATAGATATTTTGAGGTTTAGATGCCAAAGGCACCGCCAAATTAGAAAAATATGAAATGTGTCATGAACTGTTGGACTTATAAAAATTTATTTGGTAGCATTCGATTCAGCATACAAAACTACATTAAAATATGCTATCATTTGACGCATAATTTTGATATTCGATTTTTTCCCCCACCCCGTGCAAAAACCATTAGGGGTGAAACTTTAGAAAATCCTTTCTTAGCAGAAGTTTATGTCATAAGAAGTATTTTTACCACGATTTTCAAGATTTTAGGTTCAGTAGTTTGCGCTTTGCGTTAATTAGTCCCCTAATCCAGACTTTATTTTATATACTATATTAGATATGCGATTTTGCGGTGAATCGATGATCAAAAATTAGTCCAATATCATTTGAAATGTTACATAACAGAGGAGAAAGTACGAAGAAAGACGAAGAAGAAATGACGAATTACAAAAGACTTGTAATTTTTTTTTCAAAATGTTGAATTTTTCCATAGTATAACGTATTAAAACATAAATTTCCTTAAAAATTATCTTTATTTCCTAGATTTCGAATCTGTGAATTTTCCTATAAATGAAATTGGCGATATGACTTGAGAAAAAATGAAATAAACAATAGATAATATTTGCTTAAATAAAATGGGTAATATTCGTTGATCTGAGTTCGAGTTTATAAATATCACATGCTTTCGGAATTACGGCGAAAAACATTTTAAAAAGTATGAAATTATTTTACAATATGTATGTGTGGCAGAAATTCACACTGAAATTTAAGTATTCGATTCCATTTTTAAAATATTAACTGATATCTATATAAGTTACAATTGAATATGAAAATGTACTCAAAAAATGATCTCTTTCACCTAAAAAAACACTATTTGTGAGAACATCCTCAAGCTAATGTCACGCTTATGCATTTTTGGCTTAAAATCACATTGTTTGGCGACAAAAGAAAAATAAAAAATTGTAAAGAAACAAATAGTAATTACACATGCGACTCACAATTACATCTGCTTGTTTCTTCTATAAGTCACGTGATGGGACAATTAGATATAAAAAAAAAGAAAAGAACAGAACAGAAAGAAAATGTCGTTAAAATTTCATCTAATCAAATTTTCAGATTCGTTTCCATATCTAACGCAAGCGATAAAGAGCCAAATATTGCGTATCAAGTGTAATATTTCTTATTAAATTAATTTTTAAGCATTACAAATATTTCTTCCAGGTTTTGATTAAATGTTTCCGTTTTTTTAATATTATCACTCATTAAAACGGATTTTCTTCTTCTTTTTTTCATTTAAATAAAATTGGTTACAGTTTTTCTTTTATTTTTCGAGGTTTAATAGCCGTTTCATTTTTTTTTTTTTTTTTTTTTTTTTAATCAACGATGAATTTTGCCAAGAAATAAAATGGTAACCTTATCGCCCAAAATAACAGAATTTTCCGTCATAATTCTAAAACTAATATAGGTAGAATAATGTGTTATAGCTTAAAACCTTCCCTGAAACAATACCTATCTAACGGTATATGTTCCGTAAAAATCCATGCAGTAGAACTCGAAATCTAGGCGTTCGGAACGAAATTTCCGTTTGGATTTTATATATATAATAGATAATAGAATAGATAATAGATTTTATATATATATAATAGAATAGATAATAGATTATGTGTTATGAACTATCTCAAAGTTTAAAACAGATCGCATTGTTAGATTTCCTAATTTTAACAATATCGCGTTATGTTAGTTCCACATTCCACCACCAGGGAGCGCATTCTATTCTTAACGGAAGCGTATCTGAACGAAACTCCTTCATGCAACCTTTCCGAAGATACATGAATCGGGAGGGTGGCGGTCTTAACCAATAATTTAAGATAATTGCTGAAATTACTACGAAAAATATTTTAAAGGGGCCCTACGCGGGCCCCTAATAGAGTTAGAGGAAATCGGAAGACGGCAAAATAATCGCGGGGAAAAGTTTGCTTGGGTGCTTCGGAGCTACTTTTGGCGCGAGATCTAAGCTCTACGACCAATAGGAGACCAGATATTTAAGGAAATATGAAGTAACAAAGTCCAAAATAACAAAATTTTCCGTAATCATTCTATAACTAATCTAGGTAGAATGATGTGTTATAGCTTAAAACCTTCCCTGAAATGATACCTATCTAACGGTATAAGTTCTGTCAAAATCCATGCGGTAGAACTCGAAATCTCGGCGTTCGGAACGAAATTTCCATTTGGATTATATATATATAATAGATAATAGATAATAAATATTGCAGTTTTTTACAAAATTTTACCTAAGCAACTTAGAAATTCGACGTAAGTAAAATTAAAATTACGTAAAACTTTATGGAACGCATTGCTTACGTAAGTCCGGGGATGCCTTTATTATGAAATATTTTGATACAGTATACCAGGGTTCATAATCTTGCATACTTCTGAATCTATATATTTTAGATTAGTAAATTTCGCCTCATTTAATTGTGAAATTCCGAGATTTAAAAAGAAAAAAAATTCTTTTTTAAATACTGGTATCCGAAAGTAAGTAAGCACCCACACGAGCCCTCAATTTAGCCCTCCTAAATATGATAACTTGAATTCCCGCCTTCCTCTCTATGCAGAACCTGATTACCACCAGAGCAAACTACTTGCGGTTTTTTATATTTTTTTCCCGAGTGAACTAAATAAGGTATATAAGAGAATTAAATAAGGAAGAAAAGTTTCATTATAGAAATTTTTAAAAAATGTACGCAGCCTATTTTTAATCTATATAATTTTTGCTTACATTTTCACATACAGTAAACTCCCAATAATCCGGGGGGAGGATCATCCGTTATCGGTCTTCCTTACTTTTATTTATTTTTGTTTATTTATTTATTTTGACGATATATTACGGAAGCACGTATTTGGAAGGAAAATGCATAAGTAACGATCAGATATTCTTGACAGTATTTATGAGATAAATTCAGATTTAATCAATATACGTCAGTAAAAATCCTGCATTTGGAATGTCAATGAATATAACATCGTCGAATGGTTTGTTTGTGAAGCCAATGATTCAGGCTTTGACCATATTACGAATGAATAATTAGTAGATGGAGCTTTAGGCGTGGTTCTGGAGAATAGTCAGAAAGTGAAGGAAAAGACACAGCAGCAAGTGAGCTACGAGGCTACTGCAGCAGACATGACGGGAAAATTCAATACCTGGAGGAAGAAGACGGTGCTTCTAATTATGACAAAATGTTGTTAAAGAAACTGCAATCTCAAATAAAACAAGTGGGTAAGTGTGATCATACATCGCACAAAGGGTTTCGTTTAATATTCCTTTCAAAACACTTTCTTTCAAAACGTCCAGTACATTTATCGCCATGGAATACCTTCTAAATTTTGGCAAACACATCCTAAACTATGTTAAAGTTTCAAACATATTCGCCTTGTTATATTTCCTAATTTTGTTCGCCCCCCCCCCAAAAAAAATGCTACGATATATCAAATGACGGGTATCTGCCAAATTTAGAAAAGTGCCCCCCTTGGGGGGGAGTGGGCATGGTCACCATGATTTTTGACGCGGCCTGATTTTAAAAATTTATGTTATGTTTTATAAGCCATATTAAAGTTTCAAACAGATCGTCCAGCTATATTTCCTAATTTTGTTCGCGCACCTCCCTCAACCCCCCCCCTCCTCGAAATGCGACGCGCCCTTCTTCTTTATAATTTATTATCGTGTGTTATAAAGTATCTTAAAGTTTAAAACAGATTGAATTGTTAGATTTCGTACTTTAAATAAAATCGCGGTCTGTTAATTCCACATTCCACCACCAGGGAGCGCACTGTATTCTTAACAAAAGAGTATCTGAACGAAACTCCTTTACACAACCCATTAGTAGATATGTTACTCGAGGGGGTGGCGGTCTTCAGCAAGAATTTAAGATAATTGTTGAAATACTATTCGGAAATAGTGATAATTTAACTTTTGACATATTTATATTTAATAAGTATAAGTAGCATGTATCTGAGGACTCCATCAAAAAACGCACCTGAAACGGTATGAAACAAAAAAGAAATATTTTGCCCCTCCCCCTCTCCCCACCTTCCCGAAATTTCACGCGCCATTTTTTATAAACTTTTTCTAATGTGTTATAAACTATCGTAAAATTTCAAACAGATCGCCTTGTTATATTTCCTAATTTTAACAAAAATGTTAGTTCCACATTCCACCACCAGGGAGCGCACTCTATTCTTAACGAAACTGTATCGGAAGGAAACTCCGTTAAACAACCTATAAGTAGATATGTTACTCGAGGTGGTGGCGGTCTTAATAAGAAATTAAGATATTTGCTGAAATTACTATTAGGAAATAGTGGTAACTAAACTTTAGACAATTTTATATTAAATAAGTAGCATATATCTCAGGACTCCCTCAAAAAGTCACCTAAGGCGGTCAGAAACGCTAATTTTTTAAATAGAAATCTAGCGCCCCCCCCCTCTCCCCGGAATTTCGCGTGTCATTCTTTCTTACACTTTATCTTATGTGTTATAAAATATCTTAAAGTTTCAAACAGATCGACTTGTTAGACTTCCTAATTTTAACAAAATCGCGTTATGTTAGTTCCACATTCCACCACCAGGGAATGCACTCTATTCTTAACAAAAGCATATCTGAACGAAACTCCTTTACGCAATCTTTCCGTAGATAGATGGGTCGGGATGGTGGCGGTCTTAAACAAGAATTTAAAATATTTGCTGCGGTAACAAACGCTAAGATTTTAAAAATAATTCTAGTTTAACAAAAATGTTAGTTCCACATTCCACCACCAGGGAGCGCACTCTATTCTTAACAAAACTGTATCGGAAGGAAACTCCGTTAAACAACCTATAAGTAGATATGTTACTCGAGGTGGTGGCGGTCTTAATAAGAAATTAAGATATTTGCTGAAATTACTATTAGGAAATAGTGGTAACTAAACTTTAGACAATTTTATATTAAATAAGTAGCATATATCCCAGGACTCCCTCAAAAAGTCACCTAAGGCGGTCAGAAACGCTAATTTTTTAAATAGAAATCTAGCGCCCCCCCTCTCCCCGGAATTTCGCGTGTCATTCTTTCTTACACTTTATCTTATGTGTTATAAAATATCTTAAAGTTTCAAGCAGATCGACTTGTTAGACTTCCTAATTTTAACAAAATCGCGTTATGTTAGTTCCACATTCCACCACCAGGGAATGCACTCTATTCTTAACAAAAGCATATCTGAACGAAACTCCTTTACGCAATCTTTCCGTAGATAGATGGGTCAGGATGGTGGCGGTCTTAAACAAGAATTTAAAATATTTGCTGCGGTAACAAACGCTAAGATTTTAAAAATAATTCTAGCTCCCTCCCCCCTCCTCGAAATATCACACTCCATTCTTTTTTACACTTTTTTCTATGTGTTATAAACTATCTTAAAGTTTCAAACAGACTGAGTGGCGGTCTTAACCAATAATTCAAGATATTTCCTGAAATTACTATTAGAAAATAGTGGTATGAAGTAAACTTTCTGATGATGAATGAGTTATACTTATCTCATATCGCTGTTGAAAAAGCCCAGGCAAATTATTAGATTTCCTAATTTAAGTTAATTCGTGGTTAAATAAGCGTCTCTTCATTTTAATCGATGCATTTGATAGGAATAAACCGATTAATTAAATAATAATTAATATTTCAGCTTGTAATTAAGATAGGACTTAGATATGGGTATCAATGAAATCAGCGAGAAATTTGACATCGGGATGCCAAAAAATTTAATCAAAAAATTTAATATTTAAAAAGTTAAAATTTCCTATTAAAATCTGCTATTATGGAAAACCGCAGCGTCGTCATGTCTACCTGCTTTCCCGCCGAATTGAAATCTTTTTTTTTCCTTGTCTTTCCAATTAAAGAAATTAAATTTTTATCGATCGATTTTTAGTGGATATTTTAACTTATGCAGATCGCAGAAATGTGAACTTTATACCAAATGAAAGTAGATTTTTTTCCGCGTCTGTCTATTCCATTTACAAATTTCTCGCACCAATATTTTCTGATATACGATTTCGCTTTAAAATCTCCACTTCATTTTTCGGCTTAATTTCCTCCGTGGAAACCGTGCATTCGGCTGATTTTACTGGCAACCCTTAGGAGAAACACGGATGATTTCGAGAAAGTCCGTTTGAATTTGCGTTAAAAAGGTGGATTGTTTAATTTTAGAAGTTAATTAGCCCGTAATTCGGTTAATTACCAACTTTTTCAAAATTTTATGATTTGTCGTTTGATGTGAGGTGTTCAGCTATAAGTACCCAAAATTTCAAGTCTCTAACATGTATAGTTTCTGAGAATGGGCTCTGTGACGGACAGACGGACAGACAGACAGACAGACTGAGGAGCGAGACGAATAGGGTTTCGTGAGATGAACGAAACCCTAAAAAAGGGTGTTTTAATACAAAAAAAAAACCCTTCTTTTTGCGGGGAAAGCGTGAACCGACAAACTAGTAAGTACAAAAAAGTTTTTTAAAGTCATAATTGTATGTATAGACCCCCTAGTAAAAATAAAAATTGTTCAAGAGCATTTTCGTGGTGATTTGTGGGGTTTTGCTTTCGGCCTTTTTGTGTATAATACGAGGAATTCGCTTATCCGCAGGTTTCGTGCCATTCAATTCCGCGGATAATCAGGAGTATACCGTAGTTATAAAATAAAATGTACTAGGGTAATCCAGAAAATGACGAAAAGGTATCACAAAAGAAAGTAACAAAAACACGCAGTCAGTTAGCATTAATATTATACAGCTTAATTATCAATTAGCATTAATATTATAAAATGAATTTTTGTTTTACGAAATAAAATATTGGACGATTAAATAGTCAGGAAAAAACTAAAAAATAAAAAATTTGAAAGAGGATAAAGATAAATAGACGCGTTTCATATAAAATGTAGAAAAGACCCGGAGAATTTATGACCAAAACAAAGTGAATGCTTGAATAGTTCCATTTTTGACTAACATATGACTTAGAAGCGAGAAGTCGATTACACGTTGCAAGTAAGCTTACAACTGTTCAGTATACTGTCCGTTATTCATCAGCATAGCTGACAGACCAATGGAGTTATGAATAAGGAGGGGAAGACATATAGTCTACCGGTTGCGTGTGAAGAAACCGAGGAGTTTGTCACAAGATGGCGGCTGATATTTTACATCGGAACAACAATTTCTGATTCCCGACGAAATAAATTTCCAAGAGTAAATTTTCAATGGAAATCTTCGCCTTATTTTAGCGACCTATACCAACAAAATATTTCTCGAAAATATGGTAAAAATGTTAATTCGTCTTTACGGGTGGAAGTTGGCCCGATATTATAATCTCTTTCACTGTCAAGATAGAGTGTTATATATGTTGCCATAATATGGCGAAACGCAGGGCCTTACTACCACCTAAGTAAACATCTACCAGTAAAAATAAAGCGTTTAAATAAACTGAAGATGTCTATTCAAAATTACTTGTGGAAGTTTGCCTCGGCTGTAATGAGCCGCTGTGAAACTGGTTGCAGTTGAATCTTCATCATTTTGAGGATATGTCAGTTCCTCTTATTTGGCACAGCATGTCCCTTAAAGGATTTTGGGGCATAAAACCTTTATAACCATCTAGTTCATCTGATTCGTAGATCCGTGGTCAGATAAGTCATAACACTATTCGCCGCATTAGCCAACATTTCTTGTTGCATGGCGACATATTGCGGACAGCATATTTCCCTTTTGGCAATGATGGAGGTCCAAGCATTCATTATAGCCCACATCATAAAAATCTGGTTTCATTTTTATCCGTTCGTTGTGAACCGCATAATTTTATCTTTTCTCGTTTATGAATTACTAATTTTTAAACCTTTGAGCTCTGATGGGTGAGTTTCTTACCACTTAACCCTCCGTCTACCAGACGGGTCCATTGGACCCGACATGTACATACAAAATATTCATTCAAACCAGAAATTTCTTTAAAATAAACTAAGTATATAAACCAGACAAAAATAAGGTAAATAAATAAGTTAAATAGTTTTAAATAAAAATTCTGGTGTAGAACGTTTTATTAAAACTTGAATAAAATTCCCGGTAGATCTAGGGTTAATTTTAATCTCCGAATGTCACATTGGCACCGGAATATTCAACGAAATTTATTTGAAAATAAATTAATGCATTTTTTCCCCAGTGTATATTATGAGCCGAATCTTTTGTTTAAAAAATACTGGCGCCATTGTGATATTTAGTCATTTTGAAGAAATTCACCACCGAAGATCAAATGGTTAAAACTGTTTCTGACTTTTAGATCAACCGTTATTACAAAATAATATTTTGGTAACTTTCTAAGATTTTCCTTTCCATCGAACGTTTGATAAATAGAAGTTTGTCCACTTATACTGTAAAAATAAAATTTCTCTTTATCTTGAAAACTCATGTAAGTAATGATTTATGAAAGCACATAACTGTGTTTTCAACGACAATCATTAATTCTATGTAAAATAATGCAGGTTTGGTTCATATTTTTAATATCAATTTATCGATAATTTACATATTTAGAAAAAAAAATCTTGTATTATGTTTGGTTCAATTCAGAGTATTTCACTAGAAATGAAACATATCAATCGCATGTTTTTTTGGAGTTTTTCATGCGCATTTAACCCCTTGAGGGGCAAGTCATTGTGTTCCTGTAATGTTGAACTTACACCGGAATGTTTGAAAAATTCTATTTCAAAATAAGTAAAAGGAATTTTACGGCTTTTTTCAACCAAAGTTAGAAAAGTAAAATTTAATAAATTTTTTCCGGGGTAAAACTTCATTAATCGTAGGTGGTATATAATATATAGTCAAGGGGTTAACAATAGTAACCTTAATCTTTCATACCGCGTAACTTTATGAAGCTTTAAGAAAACGTATATAAACTATATCGCTTTCCGATATGCTTTGATCCAAAGAACTAAAAAAATTATCAAAAATCGGTGTTACTAAATGGAAAATTAAATTTGGCATAATTTGTAATACATAAATATCCCAAAACAAAAAAAAAGTACATTTATTAAGGGAAACTAGTCATATTTCCCTGACGAATGGTACCTCTCGCGTATCTTTTGGTTAATTATATTGTGAAATAATATTGTGTTCCGAATTTTTTTTCCAAATGTTCGAAACATTGTTTAAAAGAAACTTTTATTATAATAAGGTAAAGTAAATGCACATATAATGGGTCACATACCAGTAGTGTACCACTAATTTTTAACCCTTTGAGGGGCAAGCAATTGTGTTTCTGTAATGTCGAATTCACACCGGAATCTGCAAAAAGATTTATTGCAAAATGAGGAAAAGCAATTTTACGTCTTTTTCTCACCAAAGTTAGAAAAGTAAAATTTAATAAAAATTTTCTGGTGCAAATCTCCATTAATCGTAGGTGGGATAAAATATATCCCAACGCCTCTCAAGAGGTTAAAGTTTAAAAACAAGCCCAAAATGCATTTCTTGAAAACGACTGAAATAATTCTGATTGACTAACATCCTTAAATGTTAACTTTCCATAAATTGTTTGGAATATTTTGTTTTCTACTGTAGATCTGTTTATTTTCTAGAGTGTCTTCAAAAACAGATTTTTTAGCAAATTCTTAGCGATTTCATTAAAGATAAATTTTTATTTTAAACACTTATTCTTTAATATTATGTTTTATTTTAAATTAAACTACAGTCAGGGCTCCCAAATGGTCCGCCAACTGATTACCAATAAACTTTAACAGAAAATTTTACGGTAGGTTTGCGCTAGAATTAACTTTCAAAGGTGGTTTCGGGGCGGTTTGTAAGAAAAATCTAAAAAGAAAATTTTTCTAAAAAATATTGGTATTCAGTTGGCGGACCATTTGGGAGGCATGTACAGTTTATGAACTCAATTACATTATAAATAACTTGTTGGATAAGCCAAAAACTTAAAGATTTATGCATCAGCCATTTACTAGGCCCACTACTGGAGCATAGAGGAAGGTAACATCTTACATTTTTAATTTTTTCCGAAGAGCATATTTTGAAACATTGAATGTTTATTCTTACACATTATATGGCCAAAGGTGACCGGTCACTTGCGATTTTAGACGTTTTGTTAAATATCTAGAAAAATACATGAGTAATTAACCTGAAACTGCAGGTGTGTAAACAGTATAGTATAGGTCATATATTTCCGCGAAGATTTTGTTCCCGAAACCCCATAGGGGACCATCAGCAAATTAAAAAAGAACGAATATCTTTTGGATAACCCTGTAAAAACTAATGTAGCAAAAGCGTTTGAACTCGAGATTATTAATAAGTGGCTTATTGTAATATACTGTGTTCATTTTTATGAGGATAGCATGTATACTCGTAGACAAATTAAGGTTTTTATAAAAACAGTCCAAAATTTTGCAAGTTTTTTGCTTATAGTTTGCAGAGTTCTTAATAAAAAAAAGTTCTTTTCAGAAAATATGACAAAATCATTGTACATAATACCCTGTAATCAGAATTAAAATAAAATAATAATTGAATGAAAAATGAGCAGGTTTACTAAAAGATGTTTCACTGCGCAGACGTGAATTCAATCAAAAATAATATGCATAAGGTATTAGCTATGTATATAGAGCAACTTTTGCGAAAGTCTCAAAATCATAGCTTGAAAATTCTGAAAATTATCCTCCATAGAATGAGCTCGAAATCCGTTATTCCCCAAAAGAAGCAAAAGGATGAGGGGTTGTATCAAATATCTGTTGATTAGTGCCAAGATAGCGTACATAATATTGCACGTACCACTATATTTGAATACAACCCCTCATCTTTTTGTTTCCTTTTGGGAACAACGGATTTCGAGCTTATTCTATCGACAATAATTTTCAGAATTTTCAAGGTATGATTTTGAGACTTTTACGAAAGGTGCTCTATATACTTAGCTAATACATTATGCACATTATATTTTTATTGCATTCGCGCATGGGCAGTGAAACATTTTTTAGTAAACTTGCTCATTTTTCATCCATTTTTTATTATTTTTTAATTCTGATTGCAGATTATTGTATACAATGTTGTTTGTCATATTTTCTGAAAAGAACTTTGTTTTATATTAAGAACTCTGTAAAATATAAGCAAAAAACTTGGCGAAATTTTGGACTGTTTCTATAAAATCCTTAATTTCTCTACGAGTACACATGCTATCCTCATAAAAATGAACATAGTATATTATAATAAGCTACGTATTAATAATCTTGAGTTTTAACGCTTTTGCTACATTAGTTTTTATATGGCTATCTAAAAGATATTCGTTTTTTTTTAATTTGTTGACGATCCCCAATGGGGTTTAGGGAAAAAATCTTCGCGGAAATATATGACTTGTTCTATATTGTTTATACACCAGCAGTTTCAGGTTAATTCCTCATGTATTTTTCTAGATATTTAACAAAACGTCTAAAATCGCAAGTGACCGGTCACCTTTGGTCATACAGTGTACAAGAAGGTTAGGACTAGGCTAAAAAATGTATTGGAATTCACAAGCATTTCAATAATAATTAGCAAATGTCCTTAAATGGCCCACTAGTAGTGCGTTTACTTTTTACAGTAAAGTATTACATCAACATTAACCCCTAAACCAGGGGTGTCAAACTGTGCCCGCCGTATACCACTAAAATTTTAAAGAAATAGTCGACAAGTTGAATCGCAGCAATTCGACGATTAGATAAGACAAAGATAACTGTAAAATTTTAGTGGTATACGGCGGGCCACAGTTTGACACCCCTGCCGTAAACGGTCGCACAAAATTACGGTTTAAAAATTCAAATTGCTTATTAGCACCACTTTTTTGAAATAGAAATATTCACCTTATTTAATAAAAGTTTAAATGATACCATAATAAAGCCAATTACAATATTTTATAAAACTGGTGGGAATAAAAGACACAGCCCGTGAATATTACGACAGCGCGATTTAAGGTATTAGTAAAATAAAGATATCTGGGTGCCAAACTGCCCGCTTTTGCATATACAGATCTTCAAATTTTGTTCTGGATAGAGAAAGACAGGTCCGTGTGCACAAGAGAATCAGATATTGAACTTAATTTGTTTGAATATTTTTGTTATTTAATTTTAATCTGATCTTCAGAGTTTTTGTAATTTGCGGCAATTTATAGACATTAGCAATAGAAAATCATCTTCAGTTATATTTACAATCAGATACTAATATATTTTTAAGTCTGATACAGCATTCTTTTAAAACATTGTTTAAAGATATTTAAAAAGATTAAAAAATATTCTAAAATGTTCAAAGAATAGGAAATACGACCTTAGAACGAATAAAATAAAAAGTTTAGACAAACTTTTTGTAAAAAAACCTTTTAAAGTCTCTAAAAATGCTTCTTCAACAAAGATAAAGAATTTGCTATATTTAAAAATACATTATAGATAAGAATTATTCAATTTCTTACAAAACCAGAACAGCTATGATTTCTTGATTGCTTTTCGAATAGAAGAAACAAGTGTATTAAACATAACAAGTATTAAATTGTTAAATTACTTTTATATATAAGTTATCCTGCATATAATTTCTAGTAAAAGATAAAAAAATTGTAATTACAGATATGCAGGGATGAGATTTCCGCGTTTTTCCACACCATTATTTTATTAGAGAAAATGATATTTCATTTAATCGGAATAATTTTGCGATTTAACTGAACAACATTTTTTCTAAAAATATACTGTTGCGCAAAAACGCGGAAATCTCATCCCTGGATATGGTACATTAAAGTAGATCGGAAAAAATCTAAATGCTGGTTTTAACGCCTTCGGTAAGGGAGCCTTTTACGAAATTTTTAATCTTTTGTCACCGTTTTTTAAAAACAGAAATTTGTGTCTTCTTGAATCGAGAAAATGCGCTGATTAAATAAGGCAAATTTTACAGTAAAAATTTACTGGTGAGGAAAAACAAGGATTCTGAGCGCTTCATGCTGCACGTATACGTGTCGCTCGTCCCCAAGGGGTTAACCGGCCTCGGAGCGGTCACTTTTTAAGTCACAACTGATTTTATAACATTATTTTTATGACACATTACTACAAGAATTTCAATAAATAACTCACCATGAAGCGGAGTTCTGCGAATGGAACAATGTGATCTTGTTCATGGACTTCCTTGTTGCGTGGCAACTTAACATCCAGTATAGAGGTGATTCGTGTTGCAAGGACATTAGGGAACCTTAAAAAATTATGTTTAAAAGCGGCTGGTATCTTCTATGAAAAAATTAACTAAAAAGAGAATTTAGACATTAATAACGATAACATTAATTTTTAGATATTAATAACGATATCATTTAAGGGGGGGGGGAGTGTTCGAGGAATGATAGCCTATGATATCGTAAGGTGTGGACGGGGTTCAAAATTGCCAAAAAGTTGATAGCGTTATATATGTACAGCCTCTTATACCAAACATCCACATGTAATATCAATCAACATAAACTAGCAAAGTACAAATGATTTTGTCCAATTCGACAGAGCTCTTTCACACCTTGTTACACTTTGAGACAAAAAGGAAAGTTTTTACTTTCATGTACATGAGTTGATTCACAAGACGACAAGAACACATTCCAATACAAAGACCCCCTCAACTTGGCTTTAAGTAAATTATAAAGCTAGGCACGGAAAACTCTACTACAGACCCAAAGCGATATAAGTAAGCGTCCTATCTTAAATGGTAGGAGTAACCGCAAGATTAAGAGCGAGGTCACATCAATCAAGGTCATGTGCCACGTAGCGGATGGAGTGTGAACTACAAGTAGATACCTAACTGTTTTCTTACTCACACCACTAAAATTGTAAAGTTTTTTCACCTTGATTAATAACTGAAGTGCTTCTGTTAAGGCGAAGAAAACTTCGTGGTGTCAAATGCATCTGGATGCCCCTCTCGCTACGCCATTATTTTGTAATAAATACGGCAAACAAAATTTATTTCCATGAATGATCAAATATTTAGAAAATACGCACCACACTAAAAGCCCGCGTATGTGAATTATCACTCCGTCCACAAGGTGACGTAACTGTGTTAATTTACGCCTGATTCCAGCATTGAGTTTGTTCGCTTACTTATAACGCTTTGCTACAGACCTTTTAGAATATGCGAATAAATTATACCTTATTTTTCACCATACAATTAAATAATATACTTCAGAACATTAATAAATCTAGCATTATACTCGTCCTGTAACCGGAAAAATAACTTGAAATGGAATAAAAGGCACATATAATATAAGCCTGATTCGGTAGTCAGAATTCTGAAAAAAAAGCAACAATCCTAAGTGAAAACAAGAGTAATTACCAAATATTTCTCTTTTTATAGTAATTTCTTTTATCGTTTATATTTATATGTTTTTGTAAATACATATTTGCTATGTTAATTTAACAAATTTTCTTTTATCAGAATGAATCCGTGTGTATTATTTTAGGATAGAATGGAATTGTGTTTGTGGTTATTATAAATGGGAATTTATTTTTTAAGCACTTTCTTAGTTATTTATTTATCGCCCTTTAAGCTGGAATTCTTCAAAAATAAACACAACGTAAACTTGGTTTTAAGGTTATAATTTCCAACTTGTCATGATTAATTCTTGGAGAAAGTACATAGTTGCCAACATCTCGATTTTTTTTCATACCAATATTTTTATGCAGAAATACTTGCTTTATACAATCGCAGTTTTAACGCAATTAAATAAACAAAACATTTTTGTAAGATTTTACTGGTATCCAAAAAATCGGGAGATTGGCAACTATGAAAGTATAACAATAAGTAAGAACTTAGACTTTAAGTTTAACCTTCCGTCTACCAGACGGGTCCATTGGACCCGACATGTACATTCAAAATATTTATTCAAACCAGAAATTTCTTCAAAACAAACTAAATGTATAAATCAGACAATAATAAGTTAAATAAACAAATTAAATAGTTTTAAGTAAAAATTCTGGTGTAGAATGTTTTTATAAAACTTGAGTAAAATTTCCGGTAGTTCTAGGGTTAACAATGTAAAAAAGAAACAGAGAAAAAAAATTCCATTAGTTCCAAGAGGACATGAGAAAAGATACCGGGAGATTCCCCATCTAAAAAAACAAGAAAGAAAAGTTATGCATCAAGCATAAATTATGAAATACATTTCAACACATTCAGAATAAGGTAACAAAACTGCAGCGTTTAAAAAATTAAAATTTTACGTATAATTCAACCATATGGAAACGCGTAACACATTTCAAAACCCTATGTAAGCTATTTCCCATCTACAATCGGAAAATTATCAAATATTTTCAGCAGCTTTGTATAGGATATATAGATTTGTATCTATTAACTACAGGCCTGACAAAAATTAGTTTACTTAAGAAATACATGTACTTCAGTTAAAAATTTCCCTTCAGCAATTTACTCTAATAAGACGTCCTAGTACAGGGGTGTCAAACTGTGGCCCGCCGGATACCACTAAAAATTTAAAGAAATTGTCGACATGTTGAATCGCAGCAATTCGAAGATTAGATAAGGCAAAGATAACTGTAAAATTTTAGTGGTATCCGGCGGGCCACAGTTTGACACCCCTGTCCTAGTACGTGAATACTTTTGTGCAGCCCTGTATGAGATATAGAATTCATGTATACCGAGTAACATGGTGCAAAAATTAATTTAATTTAAAAGCGCATACCGAGTTTTAAACCGTACACTCCAGCAGTTGTAACTCAAAGGCAGTACTGTAACCGATTTCTTGTCCCTGTAAATTAATAAAAAATGCTATGAATGCCCTGTTCTAACGTAATCGCACTGAAATTCAGTGATTTATATCAGTTTCAATACATTTAAAATAGCGTAATATCATTAAAATACTCTGCAAACGATTTCCCCCCCATATACCATAATGTAATGGAATACTTTTGAGTGCACCTGTAAATAAATCTTAGATACTTCATATACAATAGCAAACATGCTTTGGTGACCCTAAATAATCTCTATGAATTGCAAGAAAATCCGAGCATGTTTACGGGAGTTAGGGCGTGGACAGACGGACAGGCAAACCAAATGCATAAACACTTTTCAACTGTGTTGGAAAGTGTTAAAAAAGACTCTTTTCAGGGACCATACATTTTAATTTAAACTTGTAAAAAATGCTGTTCAGATAGCAGATTAGCAAATCAGTTTAAAAAAAGCAGGACAGAACAAGCACGAAAGTTAAGTATAGTTGCAGGATGAGGAAATCGGAATCTTCATCATAAAGCAAAAGCAAGTATTTAACTAATTTTCTATTAATGGAGTCGGATACCTCGTAGTCGAGTAATTCCGCAATAGTTTGGCCAGGAAGATTGTAAACAGTGTTGTAAAATCTTTCTTGACAATTGGTTAATGCGTTTTTTTTTAAGAAGTTGTGTTAAGTTCCCAGCGGACAGTTCTATTGCGTAGATACCGGTGACCATTACGAATATTTCGAAGAATTTTGTTATGAGCGCGGTAAAGGTTATTCATACTAGTTCTGCATGCTAATCCCCAGACAGGACAGGCATAAGTTAATACTGATCTAATACAAACATTACATAAGATAAGTTTATTTTTAATAGAAAGTATGTTACTTTTAAGAACAGGTGAAAGAGACTTAGAGATTCTGGCGACTTTGCCACGAACATTGATAAAGTGTTTATTCCAAGTTAGTATTATATCAAGGGTAACCCCCAGGTACTTAGTGCAAGGAATAGTTGTGTTATTGATAGTAATATAATGAGAAAAGTTAATTTCCTGGAAAAATAAATAGCTGTTGTTTAAAGTTAAAAAATGCTATAAAAAGTGATAGAAAATCTTTATTAAGATTGACGATCGTTTCGTTGCACAAACGGCAACATTTTCAAAATTATTCAACGATAGAAAATATTTTCACATAATTTAAAAACAATAAACATAGTAAACAATGTCACGCGACATGATGCATAATGAAAAAGATTGTAAACATAAAATTAATTTAAAAGATTAGATTAGCTATTGGTGAGCGTGGATTAATTTTCAAAACAATAACATGGTAAACAATGTCACGAGACAACATGCACAATGAAAAGCATTGCAAAATATAAAATAAAAATAAAATTATCTTGGCTATTTATGAGCGTGGATTAATTTCTACTATTGTTACTAAAATTACATAGCATCTCTTTCCAAATTTTAGGTAATTCTATGGACACTGAATCATTGCAAATATTCTTGTTGCGTAAAACTATCTCTATTGATTCTCGGATTATGGATGGTAAATAAAATCTTGATGTATAAATTAACTTGCTATTTTTAAAATCGATCTGTAAAGGTTCTTCGCTGTATAATCTGGCCAAAGCTGTGGTTCTTCTGTTGTATTTGATGTCTGCTATATGTTCTTTGATTCTAGTTTTCTAGTTGTCATACCTATATAAAACTGCTTGGTTCCATCTTCTTTGGTGAAAGGTATTTCGTATACTCCCGATAACTGGTTTGACTCAATAGGATCTATTTTCTTGCATACTATATTTCTTAATTTCATAGAAGGTTTTGCGACTAGGGAGATATTGTATTTATTGAGTTTATATGTCAGACGTTCGAAGAAACCAGGAAAATATTGTAAAGTGGATAACATGGAATTTTGTGGATTGAAATTTCTTTTCTTGATACTCTTTAAGCTCTTAATTAATTTTTCTATGGTACTTTCTTTGTATCCCTTGTTTCTTGCAATATCATATATTTTATTTATTTCGTTATTTAACTGCACGGGGGTACAAACTGTGAAAGCTCTATGAACAGAATGTCTAAGTGCAGAAACTTTGTATGAAAAAGGTGCTTGAGCATTATGAGGGATAATGGATTGACTGGCTATGGGTTTTCTGTAAACAGTGCGTTCTATTCCTTGGTGCGTCTTGATTAGTAATACATCTAAGTAAGGTAGCGTACCATTTTGTTCTATTTCCAATGTAAATTTAATTTTAGAATCAAGGCTATTAATCTAGTTTAAAAAGTTATTGAGCAAGGTATCTGCATGTTGCCAAATGATGAAAATATCGTCTACGTATCTGATCCATGTATGGGGAGTATAATCCAATTTGTATATATCTATTTCAAGAGGTCGTAATATGAATTCAGCTAATAATCCTGATATGGGAGAACCCATTGGAGCTCCGTTATTTTGTTTGTATATTTTATCGTCGAAAGTGAAGTAATTATTATTAACTATGAGATTAAGAGCACTCTTAAGTGTAGTTTTCATACTTTCATTAATACTCTCCATGTTGTCAATGCAGTTATTTATATTTGTAACGGCTTTTTGGGTATCAATAGATGGGTATAAAGAAACTACATTTAGACTGGCTATTAAATAATCCTGAGGTAAATTAATGTGATTCAAATATTGAATGAACTCATACGTTGAATTAATTACATGATCTGAGATGGGCAAAATATTTTTCAATAAAACTACAAAAGCTTTTTCCATAAAATATGTGGGGCTTGAGCATTTAGTTACTATTGGTCTTATTGGCATATCTATTTTGTGGTCTTTGAGTCTGCCGACAATTGCTGGGATTACTGCTAACTTATTAATTTTCATTAGAACTTTCATATTATCAGGCCAGCTTCCTTTATTAACCAATTCATTAACTTTTTTGTTGATTATGTTAAGTGGGTTCTTCTTGATTACTTGACAATCCATATTGTTAATGCATGGTACCATTTTATTTTTATAGTCATCTGTATTTAATATGGATAATTTATTAGATTTATCCGTTTGGATTAAAATGACTTCTGGATCAAGTTTTAGCTTTTTCAAAGTATTCAATTCATCTTTCGATATACTTGTGGGTTTCTTAATTAACTTCTTCAGTTCATGGTACGTAACATTGCGAATTTCTTCTTTATGATCGTTATGAGTCGACAGTACAATATTTTCAATTTCTGGAATGATAGATTTTAAATTAGGCTTAGTTGGAAAAATGTATTTTGGCCCCCGCTCAAGTACTTTTATTTCATCTTCCGTTAATGGTCTGTTAGATAAACTCGGAAGTTCCACTGGTTGGCATATACGGTTGACATAGGACTTTTGTGCGTTGCAAAGATTTTCTATCTTGCGAGCTTGTACCCTTTCTTTTAAGCGGATTTTACCGTATCTATATTTTTCCAGGCTGTTCATGAGAATATCAAATATATATTGTGGAGTAGAGGTTGCAAATTCATAATATAAATCTAAGGTTGTCTGTTGTAGTTTACTAATGTAGGCATACTTCTTTCTAATACATAATATTAAACATTTACTCTCAAATTGTCTATTAAGATTAGTAAAGTTATAATTAGCAAATTTATTTCTGTTCGTCAAAAATGACGGAATTATGTTCCTACTTCGGCATGATTTAAGAAAATCCAAATTCAAAAGTTCACGATCCAGGCGTAGTCTTTCATATTTGAAACGCGAAAATATTTTCTTATCAAACACTTCAAACGTATTCATTCCAGCATCAAAGAAATGTTATAAACACATGTATAATAATCACTTATAAACAGATAAAGTTAAAAAACTCCAATGACTCCGGAGCTCCAATGGGTTCTCCTATATCAGGATTATTAGCTGAATTCATATTACGACCTCTTGAAATAGATATATACAAATTGGATTATACTCCCCATACATGGATCAGATACGTAGACGATATTTTCATCATTTGGCAACATGCAGATACCTTGCTCAATAACTTTTTAAACCAGATTAATAGCCTTGATTCTAAAATTAAATTTACATTGGAAATAGAACAAAATGGTACGCTACCTTACTTAGATGTATTACTAATCAAGACGCACCAAGGAATAGAACGCACTGTTTACAGAAAACCCATAGCCAGTCAATCCATTATCCCTCATAATGCTCAAGCACCTTTTTCATACAAAGTTTCTGCACTTAGACATTCTGTTCATAGAGCTTTCACAGTTTGTACCCCCGTGCAGTTAAATAACGAAATAAATAAAATATATGATATTGCAAGAAACAAGGGATACAAAGAAAGTACCATAGAAAAATTAATTAAGAGCTTAAAGAGTATCAAGAAAAGAAATTTCAATCCACAAAATTCCATGTTATCCACTTTACAATATTTTCCTGGTTTCTTCGAACGTCTGACATATAAACTCAATAAGTACAATATCTCCCTAGTCGCAAAACCTTCTATGAAATTAAGAAATATAGTATGCAAGAAAATAGATCCTATTGAGTCAAACCAGTTATCGGGAGTATACAAAATACCTTTCACCAAAGAAGATGGAACCAAGCAGTTTTATATAGGTATGACAACTAGAAAACTAGAATCAAAGAACATATAGCAGACATCAAATACAACAGAAGAACCACAGCTTTGGCCAGATTATACAGCGAAGAACCTTTACAGATCGATTTTAAAAATAGCAAGTTAATTTATACATCAAGATTTTATTTACCATCCATAATCCGAGAATCAATAGAGATAGTTTTACGCAACAAGAATATTTGCAATGATTCAGTGTCCATAGAATTACCTAAAATTTGGAAAGAGATGCTATGTAATTTTAGTAACAATAGTAGAAATTAATCCACGCTCGTAAATAGCCAAGATAATTTTATTTTTATTTTATATTTTGCAATGCTTTTCATTGTGCATGTTGTCTCGATACATTGTTTACCATGTTATTGTTTTGAAAATTAATCCACGCTCACCAATAGCTAATCTAATCTTTTAAATTAATTTTATGTTTACAATCTTTTTCATTATGCATCATGTCGCGTGACATTGTTTACTATGTTTATTGTTTTTAAATTATGTGAAAATATTTTCTATCGTTGAATGATTTTGAAAATGTTGCCGTTTGTGCAACGAAACGATCGTCAATCTTAATAAAGATTTTCTATAACTTTTTATAGCATTTTTTAACTTTATCTCTTTATAAGTGATTATTATACATGTGTTTATAGCTGCTGTTTTTTGTTTGTTAAGTTTAACACGCCATTGAGCACACCAGCTAAGGAATTCATCAATGTGCTTTTGCAAAATTTTGTATAAAGTGAAAGGAGAGTGTGCAGAGGCGTACATTGCCGTGTCGTCCGCGTACAGGGCAAGATAAATCCTCAGTGTTCTAGGGATGACATTAAAAAATAGATTAAAGAATGTAGGGCCAAAGGCAGAGCCTTGAAGTATACTACCAAGAATATGGTAGAGTGTGGATAACAGTTGATTAATGCGGGCACAATAAGTGCGATCGCTACGGTATGAATGTATTAAATGTATTAGTCTACTATTAATACCAAACTTAAGTAATTTGTAAATAAGGTCCTCATGCCAGATCCTATTAAAAGCCTTAGCGACATCAAGAAAAACAGCAGCAAAAGAGGTTTTCGTGTTGGGGTTTTCACTGAGGAGGAGTTGATGTAGTGTAGAATTTATAGCTCTGAAGCCAAATTGCTCAGGTATAAGAATATTTTGTTCGTCTGACATGTCGTGGAGCAAGAGACTAACGACGCGCTCAAAAACTTTGCTAATAGATGGTTAAAGTGAAATGGGCGAAAGTTAGTTTGATCTTGAAGATTTTCATTGAGGTTTAAGAATTGTTGAGATAATAGAGGTTTTCCAGGGTTTAAGAAAGTAGTAAAATTTAAGTACAGCGTTGGTTAGCTTTGTAAGGTAAATAATATAATTACAAATAAGGTTTTTAAGTGCGAAATTAGTAATGTTGTCGTACCAAGGGGCTTTCCTGTTTTAAGGTTTTTAACACGCTGAGTGCCGCGTCAGTCACTGGTGGCTGACACTAAACTTTCCGTTTATGCAGCGTAGTCACCGGTGACTGACAGTATAAAATACGATATAAAATTTAAAAAGTTACATTCTAAATAAATTTCAAGAAATTTCAGGGTTGTATCATGAATGTACTAAATAGTTCTTACCAAAAAAATTTAATGGGTTTTATTAACCCTTTAGTGCGCAGCTTTGCATATATGCAACCAACAGTGTTTTGAATTTAACAGATTTCTTTTATTCTTATATACCTAATTCACACCAGAAAATTAAAATAGCGTTATTTTGTTTGAATAATAACAGACATTCCGTATTGAAATAAAGCGAAGTTAACCATTAAAACTTACTGGTGTAGAGTCAGATTCTCTGAACTACGTAATTTCTAGAAAGTATTCTATCGTGGGAATTAACCCCTTAACAGTGACATTTGTTTTCTTACAAAAAAATTAAAAATGGGGCTGGACACCACTTTTTCCATACTAAAATATTTACCTTACTTGATCGAAAAATATCTGATAATCAATAAAGGTAAATTTACAGTTACAAATTAGTGGTATCAAAATGCTTTTATTAACGAAGCAAATAAAGTGTTCTTCCCCGAATTCAGTTCGGGCCACACTGTTAAGGGGTTAAAGAGTTAAAGGTTGACTTTTATAAAATAAATAATTATATAAAATAAGGTATTTGGACACATATTTATTAAAATATTTTCTAATTTGCTCTATTTTAGCGTAAAAAGCCACACGACAGTAGTTTTTACTTGTATTGCAGATGTGCAATATAAGAAAAAGATTGACGCATTATATGAAATAAATATGTGTGATTTTTTTCATTACTTTTCCTGCGTAATAAACCTTTCATAGAATCTGATGAACAGAATATCCCGAAACGATTGTGTTAGAAACGAAAAATATTGTCCTACAGAGAAAATAATTCTTTATAAATCAAGTTTTAATTAATTGAATGAAAAATAAAAACACATGTCTCTTATAAGTCTCTTCAAAAATCGCGTCAGCAAGTTTCATATTTTTTCTATTAAAAATGAATCTGGAACTATACCAGAAAATTTCGAGTTGTTGAGCACGGAAAAGTATTTTTTTTTAATATCGCCTTAAAATGATTCTGATAAAACCAGCTCTTATATAAAAATGAAATAAAAACTCGTCAGAAGCGACCAGATAAAATTGTTAAAGTGGGTTTATCTCTAATTGTGATTTAGTTTTTGTTGGTGAAATTAATATACTTAACTTCGAAATCTACCTGCGCCTGTGGCCCGGTTCGGCAGTGATTTTTTAGAACACAGAGAGAGAATGACATTTATGCTTATTGGTGTTCCATGCATTCCCAAAGACTGTCAGTGGTGAGGCATCCGCCTTCCGATACCTCTGATTTGGCGGAAGCTCTTGCACCTCCAATACAGATTATTTACATCCTCAGTTGTATAGAACTTTAATGCATTATTCATCATCTTTCTAAAATTATAAACATATACAACACACATGCTTCTTAATAATTTGTACAAAATGTTATTATTTTATCTATATTTACTGTGGAGGTATGTGTTATTAAAAGCTGATTTTTCGTCAGTCGTAAGGATGATGTAACAGAAATAGCAAAGGACAAATTCGCTTCAGCATAAGGAGATGGAAAAAGGGGAGGAAGGATAAAATCGTGGAGAAGATCGCGTATATCAGGCACCTCCACAGCTATGTAGGTATGGGAAATTTTTATTTGGGCATTGTTCAGTACATTTTTTGAAGTAATAATTTAACTTTTTTAATAAAGAAAGAATTTTTTTATAATTCGCTCTTCTTCATTCGAAATAACTACTATGTCGGCAGGCGTGGCGTATTTATCTGCACAAGAGTGTGGTTTTAACCGCTTAATTCTCCCTCCCATGATATTCATGGGCTGCACCTTTTACTCAGATTGTTTGATTCCCCCCAGTTTTATAAAACAATGTAATTGCCTGTGTTATAGTATCATTTTACCAGTCATTCAATAAGGTGAATATTTATTTTTCAAAAAAGTGGTGCCAATGAGCAATTTAAATTTTTAAACCGTAATTTAATGCGACCGTTAAGAGGTTAAAGTTCATTGCTGCATATAAAATACGTATCATACAGGTTTATACTGTGGTGTAGTCGTAAACAAAGCCTAAAGATACACGTTATAGGAATAGGGTTCATGCTAGAGAGTATACGGTACAGTTTTATTTTAGAAATAGACGGGGTTGATTAAAACATTTTTTTAAGCTTCAAGCGCGTACATCACAGCTGTTAACTCTTTTCATTTTTTATCATTACAATTTAATAGTAAATATTCACTTATTTTATTACCGAAATCTTGGATGAACCAAGGCACAATTTCCTATTAAATTTTAGAGGTAAAAGTTAGGAGCTTTGCGTATTTCTTCTTTAGTTATTAGTTATTACACTTGTTTTATGGTAAAAATGACTGTTCGAGTTTCAAACTATGGTGATCTTTTTTTTGGCGCTTTCAGGTGTGTACAATTCTAACTCAATTTTCCCCATATTAAGTCTCAGTAAAGTACTGCAAACTCCTCCATTAACACTAGAATGTCCGGAAATTTTACTCAAGTTTCATAAAAAATATTTGACACCAAAATTTTTATGTAAAATTATTTGACGGATTTATTTAACGTAAATCAGCGGAGTTTAAATTTAACCTATTTTATGAAAGAATTTCTGGTTCCAGTTGACATTTAATCATGTGGCTGGAGTCGGATCGATTACTTCCTGGTGTTCTAGTGTGAATCGCACGCGCCTTTCTGTTCTAAAGAAAAAACATAAGTCAAACATTTCTAATATGAAATACTGGTGTCACACTCATTGGTATACATTCACCTTGGCCTTTCAAAAATCTGTATTTGTCTAATATACTCTTTTAACCATTTTAAGGGCCAACCATTTTACATTAGTAATAAACCTTTTTGTGTTAACTCTACCTCTTGTAAATATTTCATCGGAAAAATCTATTTATTTTTACTGCTTCTAAAATTTCAATTTTTTTAAGAATAGAAAATTATATAAGGGAAGACGCTTTAAATATTATGGTATGTGATTTATTAATTTCCGCCATCTCCTTCTCGAATTTTGATGTCACATTTTTCGGATGTATCATGTAATATAATAAATCTCTCCTCTCCATTTGCAATCCCCACAATGTCCGCAGACGACAATAACTTTTCTCGATTACAATGATGGATTACATTAAAAATGTGCTATGCCATCTGTGTTTTATTGTTACAGAATTTTATATATTACCGCCTGCTTCTACTGCGTTAAAAATAGCTATGAAGTACTTATTTTTTCAAAATTTTTAAATTTCCTTTTCTGCTAAAAATTGTTATATAAATGGTGGACATGTTAAAATGCACATGTTAAAATAACTATACTTTCTTCACGCAGGTGTTTGTTAAGGAAGCTTATTTTAAATGTCTATATTTAAAAACTTTATTTTTCCGTTTTACTTTTACGATTAATTACGATCTTCCGATTTCGAATTTGCAAGAATAATTAATTAATTTATGAAAAAAAGTTTTGAAATTTGCAACTTATTAAAACAAAATTAAAATTAATTTCACATATGTAAAGTGATTCAAAAGTTAAAAGTGACAATCAGTTTTTAGTGATCATAATCATGATCATGAATGGATTATACAAAATGATCGAAAAATGACAGAAATTGATTAAACAATAAAGTGAAAACATAAAAAAGTTCTTTCATAACTTATTTTGGGGACTGAATAAGATCTCCTTATACAAAGAAATTCAAGAAAAGTTTTGGAAGAAGGAGATAAGTGAGTACTATAATATAAGACATATTTTATCCAGAGACCGTAGCCTCATTTGTTCGTATCTTTAAACAGGTACGACTTTTTGGCACCAGTATCACTGAAAAAAATATTAATTTCAGATACCCGTGATTTAGTTAAGGCGAAGATTATAATACATAAATACTGGAGACAAAAGGTCAAAGCATTCGGGCATCATTAATGTCATGATCGGACTTTAAATTTTCTGTAACAAGGGGAAAAATAATGCAGATTAGACGCAGAACTTTTAGGTGTATTAGACATAATGAAATTTAATTTATTGATCTTTAAACGACTCATTTTTTATTACAGTTCTATAGATAATACAGCTGCTCATAAGCCACAGTGTGAAATATGGGATGACAAACATGTATAAAGTTATAATAAAATACTCATACTACAATATTTATTAAAACACACATCCACACATAAATAACGCCTGCATTGAACAGTTAAAGGTATATATAAATATTATACAGACATACAAACAATAAATACAATAAACCCAACTGGAGTGAAAAATTAGCCAGAGGCAGGAATCGAACCCGGGACCACACTACACAAGACTGCTGCTCTAACCACTGAGCTACTCCGGCCGATGCCTGAGTCTGCAATTTCTCACTAATAAACCACGTTGGAGAAGTCACCAGCCGTCTATACGACAGCCTTGGATGACCGGACAACGATGAATAGATTTTACTATTACATCGATCTACGATAATTATAATAAAACACTCATACTACAATATATATTAAAACACACGTACACACATAAATAACGCCTGCATTGAACAGTTAAAGGTATATATAAATATTATACAGACATACAAACAATAAATACAATAAACCCAACTGGAGTGACTTCCCCAACATGGTTTATTAGTGAGAAATTGCAGACTCAGGCATCGGCCGGAGTAGCTCAGTGGTTAGAGCAGCAGTCTTGTATACTGTGGTCCCGGGTTCGATTCCTGGCTCTGGCTAATTTTTCACTCCAGTTGGGTTTATTGTATTTATTGTTTGTATGTCTGTATAATATTTATATATACCTTTAAATGTATAAAGTTGCTTGGCTGCTGAGAGAAATACCCGTAAGGCATGGTGACGTCACGACGACGTCGTTGTGAAGTCACACTGTGACATTGTAACCGTCAATATGACGTCACGTGACGTCGATGTGAAGTCATTGTGACTAGAATGTGAAGTCGTTATGGCCGTTATAGAGCTCTTTTGTGACGTCACATTGTGACGACTTTGTGAAGCCACGATGTGACAAATTTGTGAATGTCATTTGGGACTATTTTGATATTAACTTTGTGACGAATCTTTGACGAAAGCGACAATGCTTTGAAGTCACATTGAGATCAATTTGTGAAATATGTGTCATTTGTGTTGTGACGACATTGTCTTTAACACTGTGATGATTCTGTGACGACAGCGACAATGCTTTGAAGTCACATTGTGACAATTTTGTGACAATTGTGTGATTTGTGACGATTTTGTCATTAATGTTGTGACGAATATGTGACTACGGTGGCAATGTTCTGAAGTCACACTGTGACATAACTGTATAGTTGTAAACACTTATGCATGTCACACATAGTCGCACTTATCCATGTTGTAAAATCATTTACATCTATAACGTTAATATACTTCGGCGACAGATCGAAATTAAAACTTGGGGGCCGCTATAACAAGGGTATACCAAAAGAATTTTACTGAATCAAAATGCAATGTCACGCAGACTTCAATTTTTGTTGCACGTTTTTTTCCTATTGCAATAAATGAGAACACTGAAGACAACTGAATGATCGATCTATCACCATTTTTTCAAAATTAGCTATTTGTTAAAAGCATTAAAATTGCCGAAGAAACATTTTGTTTAAATTTTCAAATCTTTATCAAAATAAAATTTGTATTAAAAATATAATATCTTATAATATATACAGTACTTTTTATATTCTTTAAACTACAGAAAATGCTGAATGAAATTAATTTATCGCATTTAATACGCATTATGAACTCGAAGACACTGGTGAAGGTGATTTTTTTCTGTTACACAACATTTATTAAAAAAATTGAAAGATAAAAAGAAATGCGGATATTAAGTAATTAAATTATATATGTTTTATGATATTGATTACCATAAAAAATCTATATATGATTGTAATTCAAACAAGTTGGGGCACAGAAAATGGGGTACTTCTTTGTTATAGAGGATTATATTTGATTATGCAAAAATTGCAGTTACGATCTCGCTAAGATCACCGTAAAGTTTATGCATGCGTCATATATATATATATATACTCGAAACGCTCATCATATGCCATATAGTCATTATATATATATATTGTTTTCGACTTTTATGCCACATACATGCATATATATAACATATATATATTTATATATGTCATACAGACACACATATACATGTATGTAATGTATATATATATATATATATATATATATATATATATATATATATATATATATAATGTACATCTTATACACATGTCATAAATATAAATGACTACAACTGGACATTTTATCTCACAAAATGTTTTTGTATCATATGTTATCATAAAGTCATATGTGCTTTATAATATGGTAATTCATAATCAGGATCCACTATATCACAAAAATACCTAAACAAGTTCAAACTATTTCGATTCTAAACTATGCAATGATTTGTCATGCTAGCGCTTTCTAAAAAAAAGGCAACAAATGCTGCTGCTTTTGTAATTGCATTGTTAACTTTTGACTACATTAAGAATCGAATAATTATTTTAAGTACTATTTAATGATGATATTGCAAATATTTACTCGAATGTTAGAAAATGTGATTTTAGGTATGTAAAAGAAAAAAAAACAGAAAATTATAAATTATTGATATTTTTTTATATTTTTAATAAGTAGAAAATTATATACTTCGGATAAATATTGTCAATTTTCAAATACAAAATTCTAAAATATTCAAACTGACCTTTGTAAATATCTATTCGTGGTTATCTCCAGCCTTTATAATTTTACAAAATTTCTGAAGTACATTTTAGCAATAACGATCTGAAACTACTCAAATGAAAGGTATAACTTTGGTATAAAAAATTAACTGAGTATCACCAGTACCAGTATGTTGAGAATTCTAAGAGCAATTTCGGTAATAATCGTTATGTTGGAAGATAGAAACAATAATTAAAATCGTATTTTTAAGGTCACCTTAAAAGTAAGTAAAACTTTTGGGTATATATAGAACGGTGAAACAAAGGGTTAATTTATTTTACATCAGGGTTTGCTTGAAGTAAAATACATATTTAAAATAACTTTTTGATTATTAAAAAATAATTTTAATAACTGATTGCCAAAATTACATATTTATTTATGAAATTATATATTATAAAAATAATAACTCTTACTATCTATGATTTTTTTTAAAACAATAATCCTTTACTGTTTATAAAACGCAGCACCGCAGCTACTCTATTTTGCGTCTAATGTGAAAGTTTTTAATGTTTTGCCAAGAATCTATCTGGCTGGATATATGTTGCCATGACCACTATAACTCTGATATTATCATAAATAGTACATAGAGATTAGAATCTGCTACGAAATTTTTAGAATAAAGTCTGGTGAAAATTTTATAAATATATATTCTATTAGTAATAGTGATAATTATATTTATTTTTATATGACACAATAAAACAAAATAATGAACACAGTATCAAATGGTTAACTACATTTAATGTAACTAAAGTATAAAAAATGAGACCATAAACACAAAATAGAGCCACACATATGTTCATTATTATTATTAATATTTTATTTACAAGATAATATGGTAATTATAAATAAGAAATCCATTTTAATCATGCTGTTTACAAAGAGTGCATAGTATCGATATTTTGAAATTTATCTCTTTGAAATCAATCAATAAAATTATCCACAATAAAAAGTAAATAATAAAATATGATTATTACATTTTAGATTCATACCGTTCAAGTATTTGCTTTATTTTTTAAGTAAAATCATATTTAAACTCTTACTGATTGCGTAACTTCTATATTTTCATTTGCCAACAGACTTCTAGTTCACTTTGAAAACATTTCACTAAGGATGTTCAACAACTGAAAAGCTTTCACCCGCTATGACTATTTTTTTTATAGATTTTAAAACGTTTCTCAGGTTGAATAATACATTAAATAATCATTATTTTTTTTTCTTAACATTACGTATTCACGATTTCTTTTAATAGTACGTCTCCGTTGTGTCTTATTTTTTATAAATTCCTCTTCTGAGCAGATGCAATTTTTTTAAATAAAAACTTGCAAAGGAAACTGTTTAAGAACATCACTTAATACAAAATTAAAAAATTATGTTTGCCAATAATTTTATTCTATAAAAAAGCTTTTTTATTACATAATTTAATTATCTTTTATAGTCTACTCGTACGACTATATTTTAAAAGTAAAGTTTTGAGTAAATTTCTCTTGCACGTGTTGTGGGAAAACTGGATAAATGTGTTCCTTAAACAAATTTTGGTGCTCAGCGAATAAATTGCGTTATGCCAATATGACGGCATCTGTCCGTTAAGGGATGCTTAAGAGCCATTATTTTGAAAATCAGACAAATGTGATAGTTGTATATTTTGTTTTGCTTGATTTTTTTTTATGTTGATCACATTTAATGAATAATGTGCAATTTTGACGCCCTGAAAAAATTTTTCCTTCCCTGTAAAAAAATGTCAAAGTTCAAGATTGTGACCGTCATTTTTCATGAAAAGTGAAATGCGAGTATGTTTGCAGTCCTAAAGCTTGGGAAAGCAACAACATCCCAAAATTCTTTTGTGATGAAATATTAGTATAACACTACCTGCTTAGTAGTCTGTATTCGTTTCCATGGGGGCATTGTTATTTTACATTGTTATGTTGCCTCAAAATGCAATGAAAATGACGTTTTTGTCCGTTTTCCGCACGTATTTTCTTTTTTAAGCAATAGTACCCCCAAACTTTTTCTTATAGAATATCAAAGTGTACTACTAGGACAAGCTAAATAATATAAAACTTTACCGGAATATTGCTGCTGTTAGCAGGAATAGTCTGTTAAATATTCAAAAATTTCAAAATAGGCAGCATTTCAATTAGTCTTTTCTCAAAACAGCATCACGTTTCAATAAAACAAAATATATCACGTAGTAGTTGGAAGTATGTACAATCACATGGAAAAGAAAAAAAAGTGGGGTCTCGTTATATTTTTTTAAAAAAAATAACAAAATTTACAAAAATTCACAGTCAAAATATCCCGTTCAAATTTCCCTTTTTTCCATTTAGAACAAGGAAGGGGCAGGAAAAGGGGATATTCCATTTTCTCATAGGGAAAAAACTTAGCTAGCGGAAAGAGAAACGGAATGTTTCGATTTCTGATAGGGAAAAAGTATGATAAATGACAGTCTTTTTTGTGACATTTGACATTTTTTTTAATAAAAATATGACGAGACCCCACTTTTTTTTCTTTTCCATGTGTTTGTACATACTTCCAACTACTACGTGATATATTTTGTTTTATTGAACGGTGATGCTGTTTTGAGATAAGACTAATTGAGATGCTGCCTTTTTTGAAATTTTTGAATATTTAACAGACTATCCCTGCTAACAGCAGCAATATTCCGGTAAAGTTTTATATTATTTAGCTTGTCCTAGTAGTACACTTTGATATTCTATAAGAAAAAGTTTGGGGGTACTATTGCTTAAATAAGAAAATACGTGCGGAAAACGGGCAAAAACGTCATTTTCATTGCATTTTGAGGCAACATAACAATGTAAAATAACAATGCCCCCCCCCCCCCATGGAAACGAATACAGTCTACTAAGCAGGTAGTGTTATACTAATATTTCATCATAAAAGAATATTGGGATGTTGTTGCTTTCCCAAGCTTTAGCACTGCAAACATACTCGCATTTCACTTTTCATGAAAAATGACGGTCACAACCTTGAAATTTGACATTTTCTACAGGGAAGGGAAAATTTTTTCAGGGCTACAAAATTGCACATTATTCATTAAATGTGATCTACTTCAACATAAAAAAAAATCAAGCAAAACAAAAAATACAACTATCACACTTGTCTGATTTTCAAAATAATGGCTCTTAAGCGCTTAAAAGATGGAAACTCTGAATCAAAGATATATAAATAAGTGTCCTATCTTAAATGGGAGAGGTAGCCGCAAGACTAAAAGCGAGGTCACATCAATCAAGGTCGCACGCCACGTAGCGGACGGGGTTAAACTACAGGAAAATGCCTAACTGTTTTCTTACTTCAAGCGGATAAAATTGTAAAGTTTTTTTCACCTTGATTAATAGCTGAAATGTTTCTCACAAGGCGAAGAAAACTTCGTGGTGTCAAGTGCATCTGGAAGCCCCTCTCGCTACGTCATTATTCTGCAATAAATGTGGTAAGCGAGATTCAGTTCCGTGAGTGACTAAAGATTTAGAAAAATATGCGCAGATGGTAGATATCCTGTCATATATGACGTCACACTAAAAGCCCGCGTATGTGGATTATCACCCCGTTCACAAGATGGCGCAACTCTGTTAATTTACGCCCGATTCATGTATTAAGTTTGTACGCTTACTTATATCGCTTTGCTGTGAATTGATAAATTTGCTTTTAAGATCAGAAAGCTTAATTTAAAAAAATTGTAGAAGTTTAAACATGTGTTTTACTTGTTTCAAATCTGAATACATCTCGGTTACCGTTTTATAAATTTCGATGTTGAGTAGCTCAAGTGAAGAGACAGATTTTAGTGTTGAGATATCGTGAAAGGAATCAGAAAATTTCAATTTTTCAGATGTTCTCCACTCTGAAAAATCGGATACTTAAGATAGTGATGATGACGCTAATAATTTCTCTACAGGGCACACCTATGGTCTAAAATTTCTTCAAGCGTTCCCGATTACACAGCTCCATGCTTGCAATTCAAATCGGAGCCTAAGATTAACGTATCATCAGGGATGAGATTTCCGCTTTTTTACATACCAGTATTTTATTAGAGAAAATGTTGTTCTCTTAAATCACAAAAATGTACCGATTAAATAAAATAACCTTTTCTCTAACATAATACTGGTGTGGAAAAAAGCGGAAATCTCATCCCTGCGTATCATTTGATTCCATTTCGGGTATTCTGGAATACTATGAACATTTTACAATAGATGAATTAGAGAATAATATTGTAATCGAAACTAATCGCTTTGCTGAGCAAAGGGGAAATGTGGTTTGAGAAAAAAACAGAGAAAGGGCGACTGGAATGGCAACCTGTCTCTCGAAATGAAATGCTTTTGTTCCTTGCTCTTACAACCGTCGAGGGGCCTCGGTGGCCAAGCGGTTAGGACACCGCGCTGCCAGCCGCTAAGCATTGAGAGCGGCAGAGGTCTGCGAGTTCGACTCTCGCTGGCTCCATTGCACACTCTTTGTGGAGCTCCCGGATGTAATTTCTCTGTGTTGTAAATTTCATTGTGCTATCTCGTCCCCGTATATTGACGATGACTTATAAGCGGACCTAGATGTCAAGCACACAAGTCAGATGTATGTGTTAACAACAATAAATACAACCGTCGAAGTAATTGTAAAAAAATAAAAATAAATAAAAAATAAGCGGAAGAACGTGCCTATTTCACTAAACACTATCTGTTAAGATACCATTTTTTTCGCGATATTATGACGTATAATAGGTACAGCCAATTAAAAAAATATCTACATTTTCGGAATAACGAAGCTCAAGATCTTCAAAGTCATCCTAATACAAATCTGCACAAAATTTAGACTGTTTGTGCGCATATGAATAATTTGTATAGAAGTACAATTGTAAACATCAAGTCGTTTGTATGAAGGTCCTTTTCTGGATATTATGATAACGACGCACAAAAAAGAAAAACCTTACAGATAATGAAAAATAGTTCATCCCATGCGAATGAAAAATGGAAATAATTTATAAAAGAAACCAGTTATTGTTGCAAGAACTGTAATGTAGGACTATGCTTACCATGTTTCAAAGTTTACCATATATTGAAAATTTATAAAATTGTGAAAACATATCAAATACCGATTTTGAAATTAAATTTGAATACAATTATCGTCTTTGTGGCAATATAACAAATTATTTAATTTATACAGGGTGCAAAGGAATGTCCCTTTAACCTGAAAATATTTGCGAACGGAGAGAGCCATAGCTATGCGAGTGAGGTAGCGGTATTGTAAAGTGACTACGCCCGACTTAATGCAAACGACAGCCAGCAGCGCCCCTAGTGGCGAAATTTGGAAGATAGCCATTGCAAATCGAAAACGAAAAGAGATAGAGTAAAATTTCCAATTAGAAACTTTTAGAGCATCGATTAATTAGTATGAAACGCCATTTTGTTCACACGGATAAGATAAATCGTCGTCTGTATACCAAAAATGCCCGAAATCGATGAACGACGATTCTACTTTACATATTCATATTCCGGAACTGTAGCAGTGCACAATTGCAGATTGTGACGTTGTACTGTGCTTTAATGTCTGTAAAAACCATCGTCGATTTGGGGAGAAATATTCGTTAAATGGGTTTAATCAAACAATTCCTGACCGAAATTTGACATCAAACTTGATTGTTCACTAATATAGGCGTCAGAGTGGTCTCTGTTTTGACTAACACAATTTCCTTACAAAATTTTTCGTTTTAGATTTCACTTACAAATTTCGTAGTAACCAGCTACGCGAGAATGTTTTTTACGGTCCTTTAAGTTAGCCGGGCACAAATCTCCGCCAATATCATTTTTTTTTTTCAGGGCAGTAGCATATTTTATTTTTCACAAGTGTAAATTAGAAACAATACATTGATGATGAAGTAGAATATTTTTGTTTATAGCATTATTTGTTATTTTTATCCTTTTGAATTTTTCATGAAATGGGTGAAAAGCAACCATTTTAAATGTATGTAATATGTATATTTAACAGGTGTGTATTTTAAATTAAAAGAGTGAAAGTTTTATATTTTAAATGAATGGCAATGGGAACAATACTTTGTTGTTTATCAAATGTGGCCGGCTAACATAAAAATACCGTTTTTCCTTAAAATTTTTGAGGCAACCTATCACAGAAATAATTTAAAAAAATGATTGGTGACCAAAACAGACCTCTTCTATGACTGTTAAGAGCCATTATTTTGAAAATCAGACAAGTGTGATAGTTGTATTTTTTGTTTTGCTTGATTTTTTTTTATGTTGAAGTAGATCACATTTAATGAATAATGTGCAATTTTGAAGCCCTGAAAAAATTTTTCTTTCCCTGTAGAAAATGTCAAAGTTCGAGGTTGTAACCGTCATTTTTCATGAAAAGTGAAATGCGAGTATGTTTGCAGTGCTAAAGCTTGGGAAAGCAACGACATCCCAAAATTCTTTTGCGATGAAATATTAGTATAACACTATCTGCTTAGTAGATTCTATTCGTTTCCATGGGGCATTGTTATTTTACATTGTTATGTTGCCTCAAAATGCAATGAAAATGACGTTTTTGTCCGTTTTCCGCACGTATTTTCTTATTTAAGCAATAGTAGCCCCAAACTTTTTCTTATAGAATATCAAAGTGTTCTACTAGGACAAGCTAAATAATATAAAACTTCATCGGAATATTGCTGCTGTTAGCAGGAATGGTCTGTTAAATATTCAAAAATTTCAAAAAAGGCAGCATTTCAATTACAGGGTTCGCACAGTTTTACCACAAAATTTTTGCAGTATTTTCAAAGTATTTAACAGCAGAAAAATATTGCAAAATCTGTGAATAAAGGAGGTGGTTGCGAATTTTATGTTTAAAAAATTAAATTTAAATTTTCTTATCACTAATAGTGGTGCCAGACTCCTTGGAAATTCCAAGGAGTGTACGAACCTTGCAATTAGTCTTTTCTCAAAACAACATCACCGTTCAATAAAACAAAATATATCACGTAGTAGTTGGAAGTATGTATAAACACATGGAAAAGAAAAAAAAGGGGGTCTAGTCATATTTTTATAAAAAAAAAATGTCAAAAGTCACAAAAAAGACTGTCATTTATCATACTTTTTCCCTATCAGAAAACGAAACATTCCGTTTCTCTTTCCGCTAGCTAAGTTTTTTCCCTATGAGAAAATGGAATATCCCCTTTTCTTTCCCATTCCTTGTTCTAAATGGAAAAAAGGGAAATTTGAACGGGATATTTTGACTGTGAATTTTTGTAAATTTTGTTATTTAAAAAAAAAAAAAATATGACGAGACCCCACTTTTTTTTTCTTTTCCGTGTGTTTGTACATACTTCCAACTACTACGTGATATATTTTGTTTTATTGAAACGTGATGCTGTTTTGAGAAAAGACTAATTGAAATACAGCCTATTTTGAAATTTTTGAATATTTAACAGACTATCCCTGCTAACAGCAGCAATATTCCGGTAAAGTTTTATATTATTTAGCTTGTCCTAGTAGTACACTTTGATATTCTATAAGAAAAAGTTTGGGGGTACTATTGCTTAAATAAGAAAATACGTGCGGAAAACGGGCAAAAACGTCATTTTCATTGCATTTTGAGGCAACATAACAATGTAAAATAACAATGCCCCCCCCCCCCCCCCATGGAAACGAATACAGTCTACTAAGCAGGTAGTGTTATACTAATATTTCATCACAAAAGAATATTGGGATGTTGTTGCTTTCCCAAGCTTTAGCACTGCAAACATACTCGCATTTCACTTTTCATGAAAAATGACGGTCACAACCTTGAACTTTGACATTTTTTACAGGGAAGGGAAAATTTTTTCAGGGCTTCAAAATTCCACATTATTCATTAAATGTGATCAACATAAAAAATGAAGCAAAACAAAAAATACAACTATCACACTTGTCTGATTTTCAAAATAATGGTTCTTAATACTATGAGAAATAGTGCTAATATTGAATATTATAATAATATTTCGCAGATCAAACTAAAACACCGTGACAGTGAGAAACATATATACATCTAACTGTAACCATTGATAAAAAAATATAAAAAATCAGGAAAATTGGAAAGTAGGATTAGTTTGTAAAGTATGCATTAATTAAGGAAATAAATTACATAATCGAGTCTACAGACAATTGAAATTTTTGGTACAAATAAATTACATAATCCAGTCTACAAACAAATGACATATGTTATCGGTTGTGGTTTGATGATAATTAACTTAATAAAATAAGTTAAATTGATTCTTTGTTTTTAAAGCGGACCTATTCCATAATCGAGTTTTAAAGACAATTGGCGTAATTTGGGACAATTTTTTGGAGACATTTTGCAACATTTACATTACACCAACACTATACCAAGATGTTTGCTATTGTGTCATTTATTTCAAACCTGAACATGCAAAGATTTTTTGGTACTTTTTCAATATCGGTACCTTGGCGAAATAGGAAAAATAGCCTTGGCAGAAAAGGGAATTTGGCAATATATTTTCTGACAACCTATTCATTGTTTCATTTCATATACACAAGCATTTTTTTATTTTATTTTTTTACATTTTATTTAACGTAATAGCGCCAATTATCTAATTTTATATCGAAACCCATTTAATATGTATAAAAAAAATTAAATAATAAACATACATTTAAAATAAATATATTAAAGAAAAATAGTCCATCAAGTTTGTTTTCATAACTGATTATACCATTTGGCAACAAATCTCACTTTTTGATGCCCTAATTGTGCCAAACCTTGTAACTTGCTATTTATTGAACGTGAATCACTTTTGGCTTCAGTTATTATTTAGTCGTAACCATGCATTTTTTCATTTGCTATTTTTCCAGGAGAAAATATTTTTTGTTTTTAAGTAAAAATAAGTTATAATTTCATTTTATGCTGATTCAAAAATGGAAATATTTACAGCATTGCTAAGAGACACAATTTCATTGTGTAGTTTAAATTGCTATTTAAAATAAAATATTTTATTATGTAATATTTATTTGTGTTTTTATTTTCAGTATATATTTGTATTCATTTAATAAAATAGCTGTCGAAACTCTGTAATTTTGAAATGATATATTAAATAATAGCTTTCGCTCCAAGAATGTTTTTTTTTAAATGCTTCGTTTGGTGCCAACAATTGCGCTTGGAAACAATGGTGTTGAAATACCAGAAAAGTACTAAGCATTTAGATTGCACATTGCAGCATAGATGATATAATATATACCATGGGACAATACACAATAAAAAAAACTGGTTTATAGTTTCAGGTTGGCACTGAGACATTAAAATACATTTTCTTTAAATAATATAAAAATATAGATGAGGAAAATTCTGTGATCGGAACTCTCACCATATTGGCTCTTTTTAACGAGAATTGTTATCGATAAATATAATTTAGATATCATAAATTAATCAAAAATGAAGTAAAGTGCTTTAAAGTAATTACAGTCAATTCAATAAGTGAGATTTATTGCTATCATAATCATTCTGTAAATTGCTAAGTAATATTTATTGATGTTCTAATAATTTTGTAAATCATTAAGTGTTGTTTATTGCTTTATATGTTTATCTTATGTTGCGCAGCTGTGCCCAATGACGTCAGACACTCTTTCTGATGAAAATGTAATCGAGAAATAATGTTCAGTATGCATTAAAGTTTTGATCATGTAACTTCTTTTCGTAATCTTTGAATCTGAGTTATTTTGTCGCTTAGAAGTGCCGTTAATTGCTATGATAACTACAGTTGTAGTTTTTATGAATTTAAATTAAGTTATTAGAGATAACATTTGGCGCCCAACGTGGGGCCGACATAGCAATTATGGATATGAAAGCGTTGAAACTAGAAAGAAAAAATCTGCGAATAAGTTTTACTTCGTGCACGAATAAAGTTACAGAAGAATTATTGAAACTAGAGATTGATCTTAAAAGTCTGTCTGTGTTACAGAAACAATTAGAGGATAAATTTGGAAGGTTAGAGGAATGTCAGAAAAATATAAGTAGCCTACTGTTGAAAGAAGGTTCCGAGAAGAAGTGTGAGGAAAATTTTCAAGCAGCCGAAGAATATCGGGATAAATACCTTGAGTTGAAGACTGGAGTAGAAGAAAAAATGATTTCTTTGCAGACGCCCGTTTTTGAAAATCGGATTGAATCTCTCGAGAAGAGAAGTTTTAAATTGCCGAAGATTGAATTGAAAAAATTTAATGGTGATTTTAAGGACTACTTGTCTTTCTGGTCCCAATTTCAGAAGATACATGAAGATAAAAGTATTTCGGACTCTGATAAATTTCAATTTTTAATTCAAGCGGTCGTTCCGAATTCAAAAGCAGCCAGAGTGGTGGAGAGCTTTCCAGCTACAGCTGCTAATTATCATCAAGCAATAAACCGAATCAAAGAAAGATTTGGTAGAGAAGATCTGCTCGTACAAGTCTATATACGGGACTTATTAACTATGGTCATGAAAAATGCCGTCGCTGGCCGAGTTAAAACAGATTTGCCAAAATTGTATGATGAATTAGAGAGAGAGTTGCGATCTCTGGAAAGTTTAGGACGTACGCAAGAAAAATACGGCGATTTCCTGATCCCGTTAGTAGAATCGATCCTCCCTGAAAAAGTCTTGATGTCATGGGAAAGAAAACGAAATGCCGAAGATGCGATGCATGAAGAACGTTCACTCAAAAATTTAATGTCTTTTCTAAAGCACGAAGTGCAAAGCGAAGAGATGGTTGCTCTAGCGCGAAGTGGTTTTGGTGCTAATACTACTAATAAAAGATATGACCGGGATAATAAAACTTCCCCTCCTGCCACAGCTTCATCGCTGGTAAACACTTATTTTGGAAATACAGGTAAGCGAGAATTTACTTGTATTATTTGTGACAAAAAGCATTTATCGCGAGATTGTTTTGCCGCTAGAAATATGACTTTAGAAAATAAGAAAAAGATTTTACTAAAGAAAAATGCTTGCTTTAATTGTTTTAAGCCTAACCATATATCTAAAAACTGTAGACTTAAATGTACCTGTATTAAGTGTAAAAAATATCATCATTTTCTTATGTGCCCAGGTTATAATAGTGAAAATGATAAGAAAGAAAATGAAAGTCATGAAACTAATACTATGACAAATCATTCAAATAGTGAAAATGTTTATCTCATGACATTAATGGTTAAAGTGAAAAACAAGAATGTGGAACTAAAGGTTCGCACTATTACTGATTCTGGTTCTCAAAACAGTTATGTTAGTAAAAAGGTGGTTGAGAATCTACATCTGGTTCCTAAGAGGAAAATTAAAATGACCCATTGCCTTTTTGGGGGGAGAGAAACCTCAGTTCAAATACATGATGTTTATGATTTAATTATTTCTGATTTAAATGATTCCTTTAGTTGTAGAGCTGAGGTATTCTCTGAAAATAAAATTACTGGTTTTGTACCCAAACTTTCTAGTGTAGAGGCCACTTATTGAACTTGGAGAAAAACAAATTATTTTACCTGATCTTGAATCCGAAGATTCGGAAATTAATTTACTTTTAGGTGCCGATTTAATTGGCACATTATTCACTAATAAATGTATGAAATTAAATTCAGGTTTACTTATGTTAGAAACACGATTGGGTTGTGTATTAACTGGAAAACCCAATCAAAATTTGAGTAGTAATTATGATAGTAATACTGTTTTGTCTGTTGTATCTTTGTATGTAAAAAATGCTTCTATTAATTAGTTATGGGATCTTGAAACGATCGGTATTAGGGAGCCTGTAGAAAGTTTGAAAAATCAATATGAGCATTCTAAAATAATAGAGGAATTTAAAACCAATATTAAAATTCATCCAGATGGTAGATATGAAGTTTGTTTACCTTTTAAATCTGATACGATTGAATTACCCAGTAATAAAGAAATGACGTGGAAGAGACATAAAAAGATGTGCGAACGCGCACAAAAGGGGGGTCTACTTATTGAATATGAAAATGTTTTCAGAGAATGGGAAGATTTAGAAATAATTGAAAAAGTAACGGGGGACGTCCAGAAAGAGCATTTTTTGCCGCATCGGCCTGTGGTGAAAGTGGACAGTGCTACGACCAAAATTAGGCCCGTTTTTGATGCGTCCGCTAGAGAATATGGAAAGTGTTCCTTAAATGATATTTTGTATAAAAGCCCGAATTTAATTGAGCAAATACCGGATATTATCGATAGGTTTCGAATTTATAAAATTGGTCTTTCTGCGGATATCGAAAAAGCCTTTTTGCAGATTAGCATAAACCCGGATCATAGAGATTTTTTACGATTTTTTTATCCTCCTGTGAACGAAGAAATTACTTATAGACATTGCAGGGTGGTTTTCGGAGTGAATTCAAGCCCATTTTTGTTGGCAGCTTCTATATCTCATTTATTAGATAATGTATCTCATAATTATAGGAATATGGCAGAAAAGTTGAAATATGCGTTTTATGTTGATTATTGTGTTACAGGTGTTTCGAATGCTGCGGAACAAGACGAATTTATCGAGTAGGCTAAATGCATTATGTCTCGAGGGTGTTTTAATTTGAGAAATTGGGAAAGTAATGTTAAATCTCAAAATGTTTCAGAGAGTTCGGGTGTAACAAAATTGCTTGGGATATTGTGGGATCTTGATTGGGATATGCTTAAGTGTAATTTAACTTTTGATAAATTGAGTAACAATGAAAATTTCACTAAAAGATTAATTTTGAGCTCTATCGAGAAAATGTTTGATCCGATTGGGATATTGTGCCCGGCAACATTGCCACCCAAAATTATATTACAACAAACCTGGAAATTGGGTCTAGGTTGGGATTCTCCATTACCAGAGGAAAATTCAAAGACCTTTTAAAAAATGGTTCAGCGAAATAAATGTATTAGAGGACGTTCAAATTCCGCGATATGTTGAAATAAATGAGTCTACCGAAATGCATGTTTTCGTGGATGCATGCAAAGAGGCATATGCAGCTTGCGTCTTTTTTCGAACTATAACCCCGGAAGCTGTAAAAATTCAATTAATTAGAGCAAAATCTAGAGTTGCTCCTATAAAGCAAGCGTCAATTCCCAGATTAGAATTAATCGCGTGTAACATCGGAGCTAGGTTGGCACATTCAGTACAGCAAGCACTTTGTGTCCAGAACATGAAAACCATTTTTTGGAGTGACTCCATGGTTGCGTTGTACTGGATAAGTGAATACGGTGAATGGTCCGTTTTTGTTTCGAACAGGGTGAAAGAAATAAAAGGTCTTTTCCTCAATAGCGAATGGCGCCATGTGCCAGGAAAAATGAATCCTGCGGATTTGATTTCGCGTGGGTGTTCTCCCCAGCAATTGCTAGAATATCGGTGGTGGGAAGGGCCGAAATGGCTCATGGAAGAAAGGGAAAAATGGCCCAGGACTGAGACTCTTGATAGTGAAACTCCAGAGATTACTGGTGAAAGGAGAAAAGTGAAATTGTGTAATGTAAACACAACAGTAAAAAATATTCCTTGGTACGCTAGGAAATTTTCAAAATTTGAATCTATTTTTAGACTAGTTGCTTGGGTATTAAGATTCATAAATAATGTGAAATCGCGATGCAGTGCAAGGAAAAATGGCAAATTATCAGTTGAGGATTAGAAAATGCTGAAAAAACTTTAATTTCACTGGTACAAAGTGTAGATTCCAGATGTAGATTCGATACCTAACCTAGTCTGTTTTAAAGATGAAGACAGTATAATTAGAGTAAAGACAAGAATTACAGAACGCATTGATACACCATATTTCTTGTCGCCAATTCTTTTACCTGATGACTGTATTTTCACGGTTAGACTAATAGAACATTTCCATGTAGCGAATTGTCATGCTGGAACTCACATTCTTCTAAGTATTTTGAGAGAAAACTATTGGATCCAAAGAGGTAGAAAAACTGTCCGAAAAGTTGTAAGTAAATGCATTCCTTGCCAGCGCTACAAAGTTAAATCACGTGAATCCGATCCAGTGCCATTGCCTTTAAATCGCATTAAAGATTCTAAAGTTTTTGAAATTGTAGGCGTTGATTTAGCTGGACCTTTATTTATTAAAAATGCGGATAAAGCCTGGATAGTGCTCTATACTTGTGCAGTCTATCGAGCTGTTCATTTAGATCTTGTCTCCTCTTTGTCAACTGATGCATTTTCCTGTCTTTGCGACGTTTCATCGCAAGAAGAGGCAGACCTAGAATAATCTATTCTGATAATAGCACCAATTTCAAAGGTGCCAATAATGATCTGTCAAAGATTGATTGGGAAAAATTGACTCGTTTCTGCGACCTGAAACGAATCATTTGGAAATTCAATCCTCCCTCAGCCGCCTGGTGGGGTGGCTGGTGGGAAACGCTGATCCGTGTGATCAAAGAGCTTCTCTGACGAACACTTGGCAAAGCTGTCGTGAGTTTTGAGGAACTGCAAACAATTTTGTGTGATTGGGAAAATATTATAAATTCTCGGCCTCTCACATATCAATCCGAAAATCCAGAGGATTTAGTTCCATTAACACCGAACATGTTTTTAGTGCAAAACTCTAGTTCTAGTGTCACGGACATTGATGAAGTTCACGCAACACAGTTTCGCAAAAGGATGCGATACAGAATTAAGCTCATGGAACAATTGAGAATGCGTTATCGAACTGAATATCTCGGTCAACTTATTCAAAGGCGTCGTGAAATCGCCCAGTTACCAGACTTGAAGCTGGCTGAACTTGTGCTCATTGGGGGCGATGTACAAAAACGTCTCAATTGGCCGCTAGCAAAGATTGTAGACCTAATTCCTGGAAAGGATGGCAAAATTAGAACAGTCAAATTGAAAACTGAACATGGTGTTGTTATCAGACCCATACAACGAGTTTTTCCATTAGAATTACCTCTTACTAATTTTTATCCTTCTCCTTTTCAGCTAGAAAGCAGTAATCAAGGTGCTCTGATGGGGACAGATTCTTCAGATTTGTTGACAGAGTCTGAGCGAACGACTTACACAACCAGATTTGGTCGTGTGACCAAAATGCCCCAGAGATTTGGGAAGTAGAATGTAGTTTTGAGTAGCTAGTCAGCAACTCAAAAGGGGAGAGGGTGTTATCGATAAATATAATTTAGATATCATAAATTAATCAAAAATGAAGTAAAGTGCTTTAAAGTAATTACAGTCAATTCAATAAGTGAGATTTATTGCTATCATAATCATTCTGTAAATTTCTAAGTAATATTTATTGATGTTCTAATAATTTTGTAAATCATTAAGTGTTGTTTATTGCTTTATATGTTTATCTTATGTTGCGCAGCTGTGCCCAATGACGTCAGACACTCTTTCTGACAAAAATGTAAACGAGAAATAATGTTCAGTATGCATTAAAGTTTTGATCATGTAACTTCTTTTCGTAATCTTTGAATCTGAGTTATTTTGTCGCTTAGAAGTGCCGTTAATTGCTATGATAACTACAGTTGTAGTTTTTATGAATTTAAATTAAGTTATTAGAGATAACAAGAATGCTCTGATACAAAATGAAATATTGTATATTGTATTATCATTCTTTACCAAATCCTACTGTGGGGGATAATCTAAAAGATTTAAACTATGACAGCTGAAATTTTGTCTGCACATTAGAAAATATAATAGCACAATGGCGTTCATATCGATTCAGCACTGCGGAAGGACATTCAGTTAAAGTTCTTATTTCTTTAAATCACAAGATCAAACACATCGTTTCGTTTGATTCAAGGTTCGCTTGGAAAAATGGACCAGCGCAGCGGGCATAGCCTGCTAGTATAAGATAAATAAAACTGTGAGTTTTAAAAATTTTATCCATTTTGAACACTTTTAAATTTTCAGAGGCCCTTTCATTACTAAAATCTTTAAATAAATAATTGACAGCGGAATTTATGAAGCGATTTATTTCGAAATAATAAAAAGCCACTTATCACATATTTAGTAATGGAAAACTTCTGTATTAAAATTCTGGTGCAACTGGACTTTTGTGTATTACAATTAACGGATTTCATAAACTTACCACCGCCCTTGAAAGGGTTAAATAAAAAAAAATACTCTGTTTCCTTTGCTAATGAATTCAGAATTTTATGAAAAATAAAATTGCTCAATGAAAAATTAGGACGATTTTTGAAGGCATTTTCCGAGAATTACGCGACGATTAAGGGGTTAAAGTAAAACATATGCTTTTAGGCTATCATAAAATTTCGTTAGATTCTCATTCTAAAAGTTTCATAGATGTACTTTTTTTGTTTTTCATGTCTTTCATTATCTGTCATACCGATCTTAATGTGAGTAGATAACTCGTACATGGATACATTTACAATAAAATATTTCACATTGAAAAATTTTTATAATTTATCAAGTAAAACCTACTTACTTTTTCTTTGGTTATTTTTGCTTTAAATTTAAATGAGTGGTGGGCCACTTATCCCCTCTTAAGGAGTAAGTTGGATACCCACCTGATTTTTTAAAAGCAAAGCCATTAAAAAATATTTAAAATATTATTTTATAAACTAATGATAAAATTTTGTTCATTAATATAGTCTTAAATAAAATAAGCTGATAAGTTCATATTAAACTGTTTCAAAATTTTTGTATAAGGCTTAAAAAATGAAGTATTCCAAAAAAGGGTTCCACTTACCCAAACCAACCCTAATCACATGATTGAAAATAATTAGTGGCTCTCCTCTACCATCAATTAAATTACTATTTGAAAAGAACCTACTACTTGCAGAAATTTTAATTGACAAAGAAATCATTTGACAATAAACGTAAATAAATAATTGGAACGCTAAAGCTCATTTTCGCAAAATGGTGATTATGCAATATACCACCTTTATCACAGAAGTTTTTCAATTATTCAATATTTTACAAACCCAGAATAGGTTTGATTTCATGATCAATTTTGCATTAAACAGCAAACAATAAGAAGTCGCTGCAACTTATTACTATGTACAAATATTTCGGTATGACATTACTGGTACTTTTCAAAAAAATAAATCGTAATTACCGTTATAGTAAATTACCGCATTAAGAGTTGCCAAGCCTCCGGCTTTTTTATACCACTATTATATTAAAGAAAATGCTATATTTTTAAACCTCCCCAGTGTTCCAATTAAATAAAAGAATATCTTCTGAATTAAAATAGTGGTATCCAAAAAGCCTGAGACTCGGCAGTTCTGTGTATGCTCTTAACACTAGAAAGACCGAGAATTTTACTCAAATTTTAGAAAAATATTTGACACCTGAATTGAAAAATATTTGAAAAATATTTTATTTTATATTACTAACTTATCCATTTAACTAGTTTTTTTTCATTGTATCATTTAACCTTGATTTATAAAAAAAATTCTGGTGCGAACCGGGATATATTCAGTCGGTAGCAGTCAAAATGACTGCTCGTGGGCTTTCTAGTGTTAAAATCCGACTGCTGGCTTTAATCTTACTGGATTTTTTAACCCCTTAACCTACGATTTACGTCTCAATAGCTCCACGGTTTGGCAAATCCATAGCTACCACTAAAATTTAATAGAGATTTTTGCCTTGTTTAATCATGGAATTTCAACGATTAAATTAAACTATATTTACTGTGAAATTTTACTGGTAAGAAGAATATACATTTGGCTCGATCATCGTACGCGGGCTATGCCCGTCATTGTATGTTAAGGGATTAAACAGATACCAGTAATGTCATACCGAAATATTTGTACATAAAAATAAGTTGCTGTAACTTCTACTGGACACTCGGATCAGTGGTCGGAAAAACTCCTTTATATTTGTTTATATTATATTTGTAGCGTACTACAATAACTTTAACGAATATGGCGTTAACTAGAATTGCAATTATTTGTTTTAAAAACTGCTACTACAAACTACTTTGAAAAAATAGTTGCTACTATGCTTCTATTCAAAGAATTTCAAAGGATTCAATCTACATTTGAAATCGAGGACATGGATTAAGTATAATACAGTGGCCACTCGTTATATCACATTTGTAGTGATACAATCAAATAAATGCGATAAAGCCGAGAACAATGACAAATTAAGAAAGTTAACATAGTCAGGGATGAGATTTCTGACATTTTTCATACCAGTAAAATATTAGTGAAAATGTTGTACTTTTAAATCAAACAATGTTTCGATTAAATAAAATAACATTTTCGCTAAGATTATACTGGTGGGAAAAAAGTCGGAAATCTAATCCCTGCATAATACAACAATGTGTTTTCTGTATTCCTCTAAAATGTCACTTAACAACTTTACGGTCGCATTAAATTACGGTTTAAAAATACAAATTGCTTATTGGCACCACTTTTTTTAACAAGAAATATTTACCTTATTTAATGACAGGTAAAATGATGCCATAATAAAGCCAATTACACTATTTTTTTAAAACTGTTGGGAATCAAGCAATCTGAATAAAAGACACAGCCCGTGAATATCACGGGAGCAAGAATTAACACTAGAACGCCCGGAAGGAGTCAATTTGACTCCGACTATGTGATTAAATGTCAATTGGAACCAGAAATCTTTTCATAAAATAAGTTAAATTTAAATCACGCAGATCTACGTTAAATAAATGAATTAAATAATTTTAAATAAAAATTCTGGTGTCGAATATTTTTATGAAAATTAAGCAAAACTTCCGGGCGTTCTAGTGTCAAAGAGTTAAAGTACATATCATGGGTACCATGTCAAACTATCCAATATGAAAACAGTGTTGCCAGTGGGCTATCTTTTCAAATTTAGATTTCTTCATTGACAGAACTTTTTTGAAATAGTAAAATTCGCTTTATTTAATGATATATTAATTAAGGCGAAAACAAACGGAATTTTACCATTTCACAAAATTGGTGCTAATCAAAAATCTGAATAAAAAAAATTAGCCTACCGGCAACACTGTTTTCATATTGGATATTTTAACATGGTTCCGACGATATCACTCGTTCTTTGCGGATCGGAGTAACTCAATATTAATTTTTAGTCATGATGTCAAAACACAATAAATCGGTTAATAAAGTGACTGCAAAAGAAGATAGGAGGCAGTAACACATGAAGATCTAATAATGGGTGAACAGACAAGTGTCTCCAGCACAGGCTCGTAGCTAGACGATGCTTCGAGGTCGGGCAAATGCTTTTCCAAGAGGTGCAAAATTACCTCTTCATTTTTACCTCCTTCTATCTTCAATAAAAGAAAGTGCTATAATCGAAATTTTTTTCGACTTCCTGTTTTCGACAGGTTTACACGTTTTAGTGTTCAGAGATCCCAAAGAACTTGTTTATACAAAATGTCTGTCTGTCCAAGTGTCGCCATTATACCATCGGAAAGTGTATGAAGTTATGCATAGAATTAAGCCAGATATATTGTGTATGTTTTTGGTTGTGGCAAACTTCCTCCTTCAATTTAGAAATACCCCGCCAGAATAGGGCGCTGTAAAAGCGATTTTTGTGCCATTTTCATTATTGTGCCATCGAAAAGTGTATGAAGTTATGCATGGTATTTAACCAAATTGTCTGTGTATGTTTTTGGCTATGGCCAGCAGGTCCTCCTTCAATTTGGAAATATTCCGCCGGGGGACACTGTAATAGCGATGTCTGCCAAATTTTCATTATTGTACCATCGAAAAGTGCATGAAGTTATACATAGAATTGAGCCAAATTTTTTGTGCATGTCTTTGCCTATGGCAAGTAGGTCCTCCCATAATTTGAAAAAATACTGCTGGAAGATCGCTGTAATGGCGACTTTAGTGCCATTTTCTTTATTGTACTATCGAAAAATATGTGAAGTTATGCATAGAATTTAACTAAATTTTTTTGTGTTTGTTTTTGGCTATGACCAGAAAGTCCTCTTTGTATTTGGAAATATTCCACCGGAAAGGGGCGCTGTGAAAGCGATTTTTGTATAATTTTCTAAAATTTTCGTACTTTTATTGTTGATTGGCGGCTCATGCAGAGACTGGAACTTCCGCCCTGCTAAGCCGACAATTCGCAAACAGCTTATGTACAACAGAATAACGAAAAACTATTAATTTTAATAAATATCATGATCGAGATTAACTCGTTTTTATTCCGATTAATTGACTAAAGCAGAAATTTAAGATGGAATCAAAGTTGCTATAGTATTGAACTAATAAGAGTGAAGTATTAACATCTGTTAACAACTTTTTGAAATACCAAGATGCATGAAATAGAAGAAAGTTTTGAGATTGGCTAATCCAACTAATTTGAGTCTTTTACAAACTTTTAAAAATATTACGTATACAGTATAAGTTTATAGCTCTTCCCAATGTAGTTGAAAAGTAATAATCTTTCATCTCGCTGTTTATCCATAAACTATTTTTTGTAAATATGGATTTCCACAAAAATGTTAGATGTTGTTGAGGATTGCTAAGACAGCGTCACCAACCAGTTGTCTGCGGATCCAGACCTCCTTCGTGTTCTCCGCACAAAAATCTGGACACTTGCATTTTTATGTTTTATTAATAATAAACTACAGTAAAACCTGTACAAATGGAATCGCAAGGGATCGAAAAAAATCCGTTTTAGAGAAGTTTCCATCTTAGCGGGTATAACTTGATGGACATAAATAATCAAGATGCATAACTGTGCTAAAAATAAACTAATTTCTTCAGTTACATATGTATAGTACATCGTTTCAATTTAGCCATAAATCTCTTTATATTACTAATGCATTTAACCTTGAAATTCCTATAAAGATAAGGACTTGTTGAGTGGCTAAATTCAGACTCATAAACTACAGTGAACTGATTTATTGTTATTGTTATGTATCTTGTAATGTAAACATTTTCTTTCATTCTGAACATGTAGCTAATCCAGGAAAGAGGCATATAAAAGTGCTCCCTTATTTACAATCTATATAGTGTGAATTAAAAAACTTAAAATGTTACCGCTTCTTCATTTAATCTACCTAATAGTCTACAATTTCTTTAATTAAAGGAGGTATAAAAAGTTATGCATTAGAGAATACAATTTTCTACAAAGATAAAGTGAATAATATACTCAACTAATACGTATTGGATTAAAAGTATAACGTGGATTTACACGATAAACAGATAAGTATCCTGAAAAAGGGTAAGTCCCAATTTACATTACTTACTCACGCCTATTTAACAGGATTGAAAACACTATCAAGATTATGATCATTGATTAAAAATAAATAAACTAAATAGCCTCCACTGAAATCTGAAATATCAGATATTTGATAAATAAAGTCAAATAAACTTTGAAACTTTCAAAAGGAAAAGTTGAAAAAAATTTTACGGTAACACGTAATTAATTAAAAGTTACGATAATGGCAGCTTCTAAAGATAATTTAGCATTTGAAACTCTAACAGTTACGAATTATTCGATTTGGAAATTCAAGACCGAAATGATGTGACTACAGAAGACTTATTTGATGTAATTACGGAAGAACCACCTAATCCAATTACGGACGCTTGGTTCAAAAGCGATAAGAAAACCTGTGCACTAATTAATCTAACAATTGATGATAATCAAATCACTCATGTTAAAAAATTACAGACAGCCAGACAAACTTGGCAAGCTTTGCGCGAAATCCATGAGCGACATAATTTGTCTAGCAAACTTTATCTCTTAAGAAAACTTTATGGCATTAAATTAGCTGAATGTGGCAACGTTGTTAATCATATTACAAAAATAATGGAATTAGTATATAAATTAGCGGCCATAGGAGAAGTTATGAATGATAACCACATTTCTGCACTGTTATTATGCCCCCTACCCCAATTTTAAGATACTCTTATTACTGTTCTTGAATCGGGAGAAGAAATTCAGCTTACACTGTCATTTACTAAGTCTAAACTTATTGACAAATATAATTGACGATATGATAATGATGAGAGACCAGAAAATCTTGCCAGAGCATTTAAAGCCCAGAAAAATTACAACAACAAAACAAATAATAACTACTGCTCCAATTGTCGAATGAGAAATCACAACACGGAGGAATGTTGGCATAACAAAGCAAAAACACAAAACACACCACAAAATCAACATATTAGACTAAACAAAATCATTACTCTACATCACTAATTTTTCAAAAGAGTGAAAACAATTTTAGAAGTGAACAAAACCGTAGGTACAGTCACTCCGAAAATGAAAACAATGCATGGAGGGCGAGCGAAAATAAAAGTTATGCCTTTATAACGCAAGGAATAGAAAAGAAGATATTTATAGTAGACAGTGGCAGCTCAAGCCATATTGTATGTTCAGAATCAATGTTCACAGAAATAAAATCACGCGAAAAAACAAACGTAACCATCGCAAACGGAAAAAAAACTTATCAGTTACGGGTCAGGTGACGTAAATATAAACACGCGAACATCAGGCAACAAAGTCAATGAAATAACACTTAAAGATGTACTAGTACTTGTAATCGAAACAAATTTATTATTGGTTAGCAAAGCAACACAAAATGGATGTGAAATTATATTCAGAAATAACAGATGTATGTTCATACTTAACAGAGAAATATGTCTAGAAGCGCGAAAAGTAAATAACCTATACGAAGTTCAGTTAGCATTCGAAAACTATGCAAATGTAGCACAAAGCTGCAACAACAAAAACTGCCTAGAATTATGGCACCGTAGGTTAGGACATAGAAATCTAAAATCAATTCATAGCTGCCAACTTGTACGGATTTTTCATACCACTAAAATTTAATAGAAAATTTTACCTAATTGAATCACCGAAATTCAAGCAATTTTAAAGTTTAAATAAGTCAAAAAATTCTATTAAATTTTAGTGGTGAGAAAAATCCGTACAAGTTGGCAGCTATGTCAGTTAAAGAAATTACGCAAAAGGAATTAGCTAGAGAATGGGTGTCCAATAGTGGCCCGCCGGATACCAGTAAAATTTTAAAGAAATAGTCGACAAGTTGAATCGCAGCAATTCGACGATTAGATAAGGCAAAGATAACTGTAAAAGTTTAGTGGTATCCGGCGGACGACAGTTGGACATCCCTGAGCTGGAGGAATCCAAATAAACAACTGTAAGCATAACATAGATTGCGAACCGTGCATTAAGGCAAAATTAACTGATGAACCGTATCCGAAAATTGCAGAGTATAGAGCAACTAAAAGACTCCAACTCATTCACTCCGACGTGTGTGGATCTTTCAAACACCGACAATAGGGGGAAAATCATATTTTTTGACTTTTATTGTTGACTACTCACGATTTACGATCATATACCTATTGTGTAGAAAAAGGGAAGTTTACGCAAAACCTAAAGAATTCATCGCGTTAATTAGCAACAAATTTGGAGAAAAACCGAAAGCAATTAGAACGGATAACGGAGGGGAATTAACATCAGATGAAATAGAAAATTACTTCAGGGCTAATGGGATAAAACATCAACACACAGTCCCATATTGCGCAAGCCAGAACGGTGTGGCAGAGAGGAAAATAGATCATTAGTTGAGATGGCAAGGCCAATGTTAAGTGAATCAAATTTACCATTAAAGTTCTGGGGGGAAGCAATTTGCACAGCAAATCATTTTCAAAACATACTACCGATAAAAGCAAATGAAAAACGCCATACGAGTTATGGATAAACAGACAGCCAAACTTAAGTTACGTTAGGGTATTTGACTGCAAAGCCTTCGCATATATCAGTAAAACCAGAAGACAAAAATTAGATGATAAAGCTTTAGAGGGAATTTTCGTCGGATATGATAATGAATCCAAAAGATACAGAATATACGTAGGGAAAAATGAAATAAAGATCGTGAGAACCGTTACATTTCTCGAAAACAATTTTAAATATAGAAACGAGAAAGTAGCAAACAAACCAAAACAAGATGAAAAGGAAAATCGCGATAATGAAAACCTTGCAGAAATAGAAATTTCAAATAGCAATGAGACACCATCCACGTCCAATCAACCAGTAGCAGAACCTAGACGATCAGATAGAATTAATAAAGGTGTACCTCCTGATAGGTTAATATACATGGTTAAGAGCGTAAACATTACTGAACCAAAAAATTATGAGGAAATCGAAAACATGGAAAATTTTAAGGATAAACAAAATTGGACAGATGCAATGAAAAGTGAAATGAACTCCCTTATGAAAAATAAAAATTGGTCAATTGTAGAACCTCCACCAAATAGGAGAATAAGTTGCAAATGGACCTACAAACTAAAACGCGAAAACACAGGAAAAATTCAAAAATATAAAGCACGTTTAGTTGATAAAGGATATTCACAAAAAATCGGGGAGGATTATGATGAAACTTACGCATCAGTCGTGTCATATACAACAATAAGGGCATTATTAATAGCAGCATTGCATCAAAATCTAAATGTAAAATATATTGATATTAAGACTGCGTTCTTACATGGAGAGTCTGAGGAGGAGCTATACATGTCACAACCAGAAGATTTCGTTGAACCAAAGCAGGAAAATAAAGTATGTAGGCTAAACAAAGCCATATATGGACTTAAACAAGCCGCGAGAGCGTGGCATAATAAAATTACAGAAACACTAAAAAAGATGAATTTCAGTCAGAGCAAATTTGACTCATGCCTGTTTACGAGAAAAAGGGGTCATAACACAACATACATAATAATATACGTAGACGACATTTTAATTGCCGGAAATGACGAAATAATAAAGGAAGTAATCGCAAATTTGAATAAAGAATACGAGCTAAAGAATTTAGGTAACATCAGTAACTACCTGTCCATGAACATTGAAAAAGTACATAAAAGCTACATGATAAGTCAAACTCAGAAAATAGAGGAATTAATCAATAAATTTAATTTGCAAGACGCAAAACCGTGTAGCACACCCATGGAAACAAATTACACACGCTTTAATGATGAGGATAACATTTTACCAAACAACACATATTACAGACAAGCCATAGGAGCATTTCTATATCTGGCAACTATAAGCAAACCTGACATCTGTGCAGCAGTAAACAATCTTAGTAGAAGAAATGAATCACCAAGAATGAAAGACTGGAATACATTAAAAGGAATGATAAGATATTTAAAGACTACAAAAAATTATAGTCTAGTTCTAAGCGGAGAAAAGAAACCGATACTTGAAGTTTATGCAGATGCAGATTAGGGAGGAGACGTAGATTCACGAAAAATCAACAAGTGGGAACCTATATAAGTTAGGGGGAAATCCCATACAGTGGTCGACTAAGAAACAATCCTGTACTGCATTATCATCGACAGAGGCCGCGTATGTGTCAGCAGCAAATGCAGCAATTGAAATAAAGTGGCTAGTCAATCTACTGGAAGAATTAAACCTAAAGCAAACCTTACCTGTAAACCTATATGAAGACAACCAGTCCACGATCAAGATGATAGAATTAGAAAATCACTCTAGTAAAACTAAACATATTCAAATTAGGTTCCACCTGATAAAACAACTAAAGCAAGAAGGGACTATCAACCTAAATTACTGCCCAACCAAGTTGGTGATAGCAGATCTGTTTACCAAACCAGTTCCCAAACATGTTTTCAAACCCATAGAAGAAACTTAAATTTGCGTGACAGTGAAACTTCAGAAATTAAGGAAGAGTTGGTGGACATAAATCATCAAAATGCATAAGTATGATAAAAATAGACTAATTCATTCAGTTACATAAATAATACATGTTTCAATTTAGCCATAAATCTCTTTATAATACTAATGCATTTAACCTTGAAATTCCTATAAAGATAATGACTTGTTGAGTGGCTAAATTGAGACTCCTAAACTACAGTGAACTGATTTATTGTTATTGTTATGTATCCTATTATGTAAACATTTTCTTTCATTCTCTGTAGCTAATCCGGAAAGAGGCATATAAAAATGCTCTCTTATTTACAATTTATATAGTGTGAATTAAAAAACTTAAAATGTTACCGCTTCTTCATTTAATCTACATAATAGTCTACAATTTCTTTAATTAAAGGAGGTATAAAAAGTTGTGCATTAGAGAATACAATTTTCTACAAAGATAAAGTGAATATTATACTCAACTAATACGTATTGGATTAAAAGTAAAATGTGGATTTACACGATAAACTGATAAGTATCATGAAAAAGGGTAAGTCCCAATTTACATTACTTGTTCACGTCTATTTAACGGGATTGAAAACACTATCATAACTGGTGTGGTGAATTTACGCACTTTTTTCGGGAGGGATTGCTGATTCTCCCGGAGTGGTAGACAGTATGGAGCGGGTGAGAATTGCACTTCTATAATTTTAATAAACACAAAATTACAAAGCTTCCGGGAGTGACATTTCAATGCTCAGGGGACAACCCTCCTTCCGTGTTACCCCCTGAATTCATTACTTATTGCGTGGTATTCCTTTCAACGGGACCATAGAATTCTCTCATGTAAGGCAAGATTTTGTTACAGAGAGGTTCTATTTACACAGGTTTTACAGAATTTATAGAATTTTAGATGATTTAAAATTTAATATAAAGAAGGCCCTGGTAATTACGTTAATAACGTTATTTATTTACAAAACAGGTAACCCTCACAACTAAATATCAATATATTTTCAGTAATTCTTTTTACACATCCTTCCAAACCATAATATGTGTTTATAACTCATAACAATTTTAAACAGTTTGGTCAAGAGAAAAAAGTCTGCATACCAGCGTCTTACCAGTAAATATCAATACTTTTCCACGAATCCTGTGTACTGGCTTTGAAACATTATATTAATGATTCATGAAAAATTCAAAGAGTTTGGATAATAAGAACTATACTTTTTTAAATATTAAATGTCTGATGAGAAAAAAAAATCCGTGCCCTTTAAAATTCCGAATCCGCTATTTTTAGTTGAAATACAGAAAAATACATATAACATCCTTTAAAGAGATCACATTTTAATTTTATTTTTAAAATCGTATTCGGTATAAATATTGCGGAGCCTCCGATACGAGGTTCGTTTGGAAATATTTTTGTTTAAAAGTATAAATTTTAAAAAAATCTGATTAAAGATATAAACTAATACAAATTTAAGATTAATATCATCACATCAAGGACGACATCGGGCTAGTCACCAAGTATCACACAAATAAAAACCATCATGAAAATATATGTCAACATAATTCTCTATTGTGGTCTCCATTTGACCTCTCTATTCTGTAACCCAATCACAAAAGCATTTTTATGTTTAAATGCCATAAAGTTTCGATTATTTTTATTCTGACCCCACCATAGCAAATAGTTTTCTGTTTTCTGTAAAGACAAAGGATATTTCAGAAAAAGTGCAAAATATGTGTTATAAGTCAATTTTTCAGGCCAAGAAAGGTAATCTGGGACACAATCGTTTAAAGCTCACGATCGATGCAATTGTCAAAAAATGAAAAATGCTTTTCAATTCTTTATGCTTTTCAATGCTTTTCAATAATGTTGTCTGCGAATGTCTTTTTTTACATTTAAAAATCAGTCCGCGAACACATTATAAAGTTTCGCAAAGTCGAGCTAACAAAAATATTTTTTACAAACAGCCTTAAGTGATTATTGTTTGTAAATTGTAGCTATAAATTAAGGAAATACTAAATGAAAATCAGCATTTCATAGCTTAACTAGTATGTTGTGGCCATCACAAAACTTTCTTCTATATAAATCACGTCAATTAAATGATTTAAATAGTACAAGAAATAACAAAGATTTAGCACCAATTCATATCAAAGTATATCTGAATTTGAAGTTGGATGAAAATTCGTGCATTAGTTGTTGAGATAGAGCTATAGCGGAAATTCTGAAAAAATGTAGCATACCAGCGCCACCTGTTGAGCGATTTACACCAAAAGTAAACAGCACTAAACGATATCAAGGTATACCTGAGTCTGAAGTTTGTTGAAAATCCAAGCATTATTTCTTGGGATAAAGCTATTGCGGAAATCGCAAAAATACAGCATAGCAGCGCCACCTGTTGAGCGATTTACAGCAAAAATCAAACAGCACTAATTTATACGTCAATTCATGTCAAGGACTAAGTAAATCTGAAGTTTGATGAAAATCCGTGCAATAGTTCTTGAGATACAGTTCTTGTAGAAATCGTGAAAAATGCAGCACAGCTGCGCCACCTGTTGGGCGATTTACACCAAAATTTAAACATCACTAATTTATATCAGGGACTAACTGAATCTGAAGTTTGATGGAAATTCGTGCATTTTTTCTTGAGTTAGAGTTATTGCGTAATCATGAACAATGCAGCATATCAGCGCCACCTGTTGGGCGATTTTCACAAAAAAGTAATCAGCACCAAACTATATCTTGGACTAACAGAATCTGAAGTTTTATGTAAATCCGTGCAGTAGTTCTTGAGATAGAGCGCCCACAAAATTTGTGTCACATACAGACTCACAGACAGAGTGACAGACAGACTCACAGACAGACATTTTCTAAAAACCATCAAATCGTGTTCTGGACATTCTAAAACGTATAAATCCGTCGAAAACCGGAAGTCGAAAATTTTCACGAATCCAATACTTTCTTCTTGTAAAGATAGAAGAAAGTAAAAATATGAATGCCCGTTCATTATTTTTGTTAATTTTTCAATTCATAGTTCCGTTTCACAATCTTACATTTATTTCCCCTTTTTAATACAGAAACTGTGCGACTGATTTGGATATTTATATCGCATTATATAGGAAGAAAGGAACAAAACAACTAAAAAGTAGAATAAATAACGTAGAAGCGGGGAAGCACCAGAAGAAACAAACACTTTTTGTACTTATAAAAATGATAATTAATTTCTGTAATATTCTCATTTCTAAATTACATTTATGTCATTTAATTAACATAAAATATTCAAATAATAAAATATTAAATTCAAATAGTTTAGATGACATTTATAATATAATTATAAAACCGTTTACTCTGAAAACCCTCTCTAGATATTGCAATTCTCTATGATACTGATTGATTTTACAAACTTTTATAATTTGTAACAGTATCAAGAAAGCTGTTGAAGAACATTTTCCACTTTTGTTCATAAGCCCCCAAAAGCAACATAGTCAAGTTAACAATGACAAAACCACATGATTGTAACACATGATAGTTGCATATTTTGTACAACCTGTCCTTTCAAGCCATAAAATAGGTAGCCAACTTCAACTGAAAATCCATCCCTTTAGTTTCCCTTACCAGATAACAATAAATTTCATGTATGACAGTTGTTCAAAGAAACCGATTTTCGCGGACACCAGTAATCAGTATGGGGAAAGGAGTTAAGAGGATAATTTCTAAAATCTACTGACTGTTTCGGGAGGTGGTAAAGTAAATTTCTACAAAGCAACAAAACGAAAAATGTCCTACAGATCTTGGAATGAAAGAAAAAAAAAATCTTCACAAATTTTTTGTTTAAATTGTTTTGTTTGAATTGAGAAGTTTTAGGGATGGGTGTTTGTTAGGTAGGTTGCAGTCGATTCTAAAAAACGACTTTTTCCCTTTTAAATGAGACAAAGAAAATTTCGAAAATTGAATGCGTCGATAAGGGTGTCCAGTCAGTTGTGCTAGGACGGAAAAATATTTTTCCAGGTGGGGGCCTGCTCCAGCAAGATAATGTGGGGCCACGTTCCAGCAGCTTGGCCTGCTCCAGCAAGATAGTTAAATGTTTTTTTTTTTTTTTTTTTTTAGCCATTGTATTTTCCAGCATGTACCAATGGAGAAATCCGTGAAATCCCAGTATGTATTGTTAAACGCTGCAGCTGAGTTGCTAACAGAATTTGCCCAAGAAAAGCATTTAAATAAAACGTAACTTAAAAAATGGCACATTCTTTTGCCTGAAATAACGTCGCTGTTCGCTAAAAACCAATGATTTTTCGTATCGCGCTACTCACTTCATTACATGTTTTCAAAACGTACGCCTCCACATTACAAACTACCGGAAACAGGTAGAGATTACTGTAGTTTGGCCATTTGTGGCATTCTTTTTTTTCGACCACTGTTCGGGAAAATGGAGTTCTTAATAAATAGGTCGAGATAAACACTAGTAATCGACAGAATGAATGATTTTGCAATTCGAATGAATCATTCGAGCATGCGCAAAAACATATTTGCTAACCTTTTTATATATCTTTAAAAGAGTCCGGGGCACAAAAATCTCCAAATTTTCTAAAAAACATTTATTGCACTAAAACTTTCTCTGTGTTTTTCTGTTTAAAATGACGTTTAAATTATATTTCTGTCGTACTTAGAACAGGAAACATTAAATTTTTCGTTTTGATTTGTTTTCAAAATCTAGCTTTCAAGCAATGGTTGTCATGAAAACGATTTCTTGTGAAAATGAGTTTTTCTTCATGATGCCTTTTTACACCATTTCTCATATTTAAATCGCTATAAGTCAAGAACCGTTAAAGATAAACGGTTCAAACTTGGAACATGTCTTTTTCAATTGTTTTACTTTAATTTTGATTCAGCAAATTAGAAAAAAATATTTAATTTTTGAAAATATGATTTTTTTTAAAAAGGTTACACCATTTTTTGAAATTTTTAATTTAAATATTTTTAATTTTTTAAAAAATTAATATTTTTTAAAATGCTGAATCTAAATCAAAACTTATGTATTTCTGTTTATTTAAATGAAAAAAGATTAATTGAAATTCTACAAATAATATTTCGAGTTATAACAATTTTAAATTACCACACATTTTTAATGAATTTTAAATTAAAAATTTTTTTTTAAAGTATATGAGAAGGTTTATCATGTGATATTGTTTTCAAACAACATGGTTAACCATTACAAAAAAAGAAAAAAAAAAGAAAAAAATCAAAATTTTAACTCAAGAAATAAAAATTATTTTAAATTGTATCCCCGGACTCCTTAAACCTTTAACGGTCGCATTAAATTACGGTTTTAAAATCGAAATTGCTTACTGGCACCCCTTTCTTGAAAAGAAATAGTCATCTTATTCAATGCCATGTACAATGATACCATAATAAAGCCAAATACAAAACTGGTGGGAATCAAACAATCTGAATAAAAGACACAGACTGTGAATATCACGGGAGCGAAAATTAAGGGTTTAATCAATTACCACCAGACATTTTGAAAATCAGTAAAGAAAGAAAAGCATAGTTGACAGCCTTTCACAATTTTTTTAATAAAATTTTTTCAGAAATTTTGAAGTTAAAAAGAATCTTTGGTACTTTTCGGTTAGCCGGGCGCCAGTGATATATATACATCAATATCTCTCTATATATGTATGTAAATATACATATATATATACATATACACATATTGTATATATACACACATATATATATGTAAATATATATGTATGTATACATACATGTATATATACATATATATGTATATATATCACTGGCGCCCGGCTAACCGAAAAGTACCGAATTTTTATACTGGGTGAGCCAAAAGTTCGTTAAAACTTTAAAAGCACAAAAAAGGAAGAAATTATGATTTCAAGAAAGGGCTCACAAAGTAGTCGGATTATTTTTAGCAGCAAAAAACAACATAGTTAAAAAATCACATGTAGAGGGCGTTGACGACCCGAAACACAATGAACAGGATAACAGTTATGTTATAGAACGTTCTGGAGGTCATGTTGAACATTTGTTATTGGAAGAACAAATGAATGGAGCTTATTATTTTCTTGTTCATTGTGTTTCGGGTCGTCAGTACCCTCTACATATGATTTTTGTACAATTTTTTTCATTTTTGCTGCTAAAAAAAAATTCAACTACCTTGTGAGCCCTTTCTTGCAAACCGCACTCCTTTATCATAACTTCATCCTTTTTTGTGAGTTTTTAAAGTTTTAATGAACTTTTGGCTCACCCGGTATTTTATGAGGTTCTTACATAATTTCTAATTAAAATAATAAACGTTTTTCTACGATATAAAATTTCTAGTAGAAATTGAATTTTAAGAAACAAAAGTTGATAGATATGATTTTGCGCATGTCCGAATGATTCATTTGAATTGTAAAGTTATTCATTTTGCCCATCAATTAATGTATACGGATAGGCATTCTAAACTTAATTAACCATTTTTAATGATTATCTTGTTTAATACAATGTTCAGTAGTATTATAAAAGTAATAAACACCAAATGATAAAAAAAAGACTAATTTATCATTACTATTTTACGGGATGCTTGCATTAACATAAAGACACGGGTGGTGGCCCAAGCGCCTTTCAACACGTTCGCTGCCAAAACTCTAAAGTAAGAATTTTCAAATTTCTTGACGAAATTCGTTTCCCACCACAGATTCAGAAAGGTTAATTTCGCTTTACCATAGCTGCCAACCTTTACGCTTTCTTCCTACCGCTAAAATTTTATAGTAAATGTTGTCGTATTTAAATGCCCAAAATCTCACGATTAGACAAAACGAAAATCTCTATGAAATTTTAGTGACAGTAACAAAACTTAAACGTTGGAAGCTATGGCTTTACTAATACAGCGAAATTTCTGCAAATAAAAATAAGGCAATTTTTTAAAATTCTAAAATAGCGGTGACAAAGGAATTAATAAATTCAAGCCACGAGTATACTCGTGGTTGGCAGCGATTGAGTTAAAGCCTTAATTAACAACTTCTGATGCTAAAGAAGAATGGCGTCTAATGTATAGTAATATTCTGAAAGTACTAATCGTCTTAAATTTCAAAAGCAATTTGATTAAAAAAGAAAATAGAATAAATCCTACAAATTAATCTGTGGCGTATTCCGAACTTCAGTCCTTCAGTGGTGACTTACGAATAGAATTAATGTATAATATCAGAACAAATTACGAATTTAAAATAGAAGAATCATTTGAAAGAGAGAAAATAAAAAGCAGATAATAACACTGGCGAACAAAATTAAACTTTTGCGCTTTCAGAAAAACAAAATTAGGTTTGTCTTTTTCATTTTTTGTGCTGTTTCCGAAGACAAGTTTTAATTGTTCTCCAGTAGGTCAGAATTTTGAGATATTTGCATATTTCGATTTCTGCAAACTTTCAAAGTTTTGAACAGTTATATGAAATTTGCCACATAAAGTATTATCAGAGTGGTATGTTTCTTTTATGCCATGATTACTGTCTAATTTACTTTATAAAATGTTTCTGAGATTATACTGACATATCGCCGGTACCATGTCAAACTATCCAATGTGAAAATGTAGGCTACTTTTTGAAAATTCAGATTTCTTGATTGGCACCACTTTTCTGGAATTGTAAAATTACCCTTTCTTTCACCTTAATTAATATGTCCTTAAATAACGTTAGATAAAGCGAATTTTACTATTTCGCAAAAAAGGTGTAAATCAAGAAATCTGAATTTTTAAAAAGTAGCCTACTGTTTTCACATTGGATAGTTTGACATGGTCCGACGATATGACCGTGAAATATTGTGTATTATTTGCATGTTTTACAAGTAACGTATTATGACGTCCAAATATTTCTGCCACATGAGAACACTAACAAGTTTCTAAATTAATTTTTTGAGCTGATTTCAAATCTGATACCAGTTTTTATTTTTATTTATCTATTTATTTATTTAATTATTTTTTTCAAAAAAGGACAGAAAGAGCTTTTCATGTTACTTTGTAATCTAGTTAGGATTATATTCTACTATTATATTCTACTACTTTTTTATCAATTTTTTCCAATATAACAATTGTTTATTATGCCCTGGTAAGAATCTGACATTGTTCATCCGTTTGACAATTAGGTACACACACCTAAAAGTATTTTATATCAAATTTGTGTCAATACTGTACAAAAGTAGAAATTCATTTTACTCAAAAATATACAGTAGCGCTCAAAAGTATTTTGACAAAGATAATAATTCACTTAATTGAAAAGAATAATAAAATACAAAAATCAATCATTTATTTTATTTAACCAAATTCAATGTTTTAATTTTAATAAATTAACAATAAATATTAATAATATTAATAAAATTATATATATACTATATAGATATAGATATAGATATAGATATAGCTATCCATATATATATATTTATATCTGAAATTTGTCATGCCGTAACTCTCGAATTTTTTAACCGATTTGGATGAAATTTTTCATATGCATAGTACACACTAATCCCTCAACCGAGATCGTTGGTCAACTTCATCCGCCATCTTGTTTGAAAATGGCGGCTACTTGAATTTTGTGAACACGTTTGGAAATTTTTAGGTTTCGTAACTTTCTCTTTAAAATGACCTATGTTATTAACTTTCACTGTGTGACTTTTTAAAGTATCTTTTAATGTTTTTAACATTCTGTTTAAAATGATATATAAGAGTTTGCATTTTGTGAAACGTAACATTCTGTATAAGTATACAGTGTTAGAAAACATAAATTTTTTTTAAAAATTCCAATGGCCGCCATTTTGAAGTAAGATGGCGGATGAAGCTGGCCAACGAACTTGGTCGAGACATTAGTATGTAGTATGCATAAGAAAAATTTCATCCAAATCGGTTCCAAAATTCGAGAGTTACAGCATGACAAAATTCAGATATAAATATATACATATATATGGATATATATCTCTATAAATATCTATATATATATAGTATATAAATATATAATTTTATCAATATTATTAATATTTATTGCTAATTTATTAAAATTAAAACATTGAATATGGTTAAATAAAATAAATAATTGATTTTTGTATTTTATTATTCTTTTCAATTAAGTGAAATATTAGCTTTGTCAAAATACTTTTGAGTGCTACTGTATATGACATACAGAAACGGATTACAAATTTGAAATCACCATGAAAACGTAGTATAGAGAAACATTACGTCAATCCTATAGGAATTACGTTAGCGTTGAAAGTAATTTAAATACCACACCATTGAAAAAATATGCAAATTAAACTTAATAACTGACAGATAAATGTTAATAATATGCATATTGCGACATTTATCTGAAGCAAACAGTTCAGTAATCAATATCTAAAATAATTAATTCAATCCGACATTTATTGTACCTAAAATTTGCATTAAATGACATACAAAAAAAAAATCTTAAATTTGCATAAAATATATTTAAGTTTATGCAAATTTAAATTTTTTGTGTCATTTTATGTAAATTTTAGGTACAATAAATGTCAGATTGAATTCTCAAAAATTGGACAACCTAGAAAAAAACGGGAAACATCCAGTGTTGCCAGATGGGCTACTTTTTTAAAATTCAGATTCTTGATTGGTACCACTTTTTTGAAATGGTAAACTGCGCCTTATTTAATGACATATTAATTAAGACCAAAAACAAAGGTAATTTTACCGTTTCAAAAAAGTGGTGGTAATCAAGAAATCTGAATTTTAAAAAAGTAGCCCACTGGCAACGCTGGAAACATATTAAGAATCAGCCCAAGAAACTGATCTAGAATTAACCATTTTCAGTCCTGTGAAAGGACCATTGTTGTCCAGTGCAGTGTTGCCAGTGGCTTACTTTTTTAAAATTCAGAATTCTTGATTGCCACCACTTTTCTGAAATGGTAAATATTCCCTTGTTTTCGGCTTAATTAACATGTCATTAAATAAGGCGAATTTTACTATTTCAAAAAAATGGTGCCAATCAAGATATCTGAGTTAAAAAAAAGTAGCCCAGTAGCAACACTAATCCACTGTAATCACGTAATTATTTTGGTATCCGCAACTGTTTCTTCGGCAAGTGGCCTACTCAGTAAGCCGTCCTTGTCGTTGAAGGTAACATAATTCAAAAATTACTGTTTCAAAATATTGGTAACTTTCTGATTAAAAAAAAGCGCGAAAATGGCACTACCTTATTTCAACAATACGTTAATAGACCATACTTTAGATCAGCGGTGGCTAACTGTGGCACGCTGGACACCTCTAAAATTTTATAGTAATCATTACCTTATCCATCGAATATCTGCAGTTCAAGAGGTCGGCTATTTATTTAACAAATTTGTGGTATACGACGTGCCAACAGTTGGCCACCCTTGCTTTAGATAAAGTAAAGTTTAACTCGTTAAATGACAAGTTTATTTTGTCTGTCTTTCCGTTTGGGCCACGAAATAAGATTCCCGTTACACAATCTGTAAGTGTCAGTCACCGATGACTGACGCTGCCTAAACGGAAAGTTCAGCGTCAGTAACCGGTGACTGACATGGCACTCAACGTGTTAAATATTTGTCTTGGCATTTTATTAATGTTACAGTCAAGAATACCCATGATATAATTCCAGATTTACAGATGAGCATCGACCATCAAATTGTAAAATATACGTTTTATATTATACGTTTATATCCATACCGATTTTATCAGGCGTTACTTGTACAAAAAATAGGGTATCATGACAGTTGCGAAATTGCCGGCTTTTTCATGCCACTATTATCTTACAGTAAATGCGGTTGTTTTAAATCGTTCAAACGTTCCAATTAAATAAAAAAACATTTTCTATATTAAAATACTGGTATCCAAAAAGCCGGAAACTTGGCAGTTCTGGGTATCATGCTTCTCTGTTCTGTACTCCTGAACTCCTTGAAGGGCGGTGGGATATATTTTTCCCACCTGCGATTAATGAAGATTTGCACCAGAAAAATTTTATGAAATTTTACTTTTCTAAATTTGGTGGAAAAAAAAAACCCCTCTTAAAATTGCTTTTCCTTATTTTGAAATATTTTTTTTTTAATTTCCGGTGGGGATTCAGCATTACACAAACGCAATTGCTTGCCCATCAAGGGGTTAAACAATTTCATAATATACACTGGCTGAAAAAAATCCCAACACCAAGAAAGACTTGTGTTAGATAAACGAAATTTGGTAAGCGTGTTTATGCATCTGAAAGATGACATCGATTGAAATTTCGAGCTTCGCGCATAAGTGTGGCGCTAGTGGCGCCACTCAGAACTTGCAGGTCAGGTTTACTTGCGTGCTGTAAAGTTCGTGGACGTTATTTAGCTTCGAAATGTGACGTATTGAATCGATGTTAGCCAAAAATGCCTTTAACAGGAGAAAGAAGTCACTGTCAACAGCTCACCGAGTTGGAACGAGGTCGCATATTCGGGCTACGAGAAGGTGGATTTTCTTTCCGCGATATTGCAGAAAGACTTGGCTGGAATGTATCCACTGTGCATTATTGTTGGAGGCAGTGGTCAAGGGATGGTACTACCTCAAGAAGACCGGGTTCAAGGCGGCCACGTGGCACTCCTGAGACGGAAGATCGCCGAATTCGGCGTACGTCTGTGGCGCTTCGTTCTGCGTCTGTGGAAGAAATTTGAGCTGCAGTTGGTACCACAGTGACACAACGAACTGTTAGAAATTGGTTACTTCAAGAACAGCTCCGAGCTAGGCACCCTGTAGCGTGCATTCCACTGACTCCAATCCATTGCCATTTGTGAAGCCGTTCGTGTCAAGCCAGAGCTCATTGGTGGGTGGAGTGGAGATCTGTTGTGTTTCTTTTTCATCAGAAAACACAAGAGATCTCCACTCTGTCCTCCAATGAGCTCTGGCTTGACAACAATGGCGTCGCAAACGGCAATGGCTTGGAGTCAGCAGAATGCACGCTACAGGGCGCCTGACTTGGAGCTGTCCTTGAAGTAACCGATTTCTAACAGTTCATCGTGTCACTGTGGTACCAACTGCAGCTCAAATTTCTGCCGCAGACGCAATACGATGCGTCACAGTCCTACGCTGAATACGGCAATCTTCCCTCTCAGGAGTGCCACGTGGCCGCCTAGAACCCGGTCTTCATGAGGCAGTACCATCCCTTGGCCACTGCTCCCAACAATAATGCACAGTGGATACATTCCAGCCAAGTCTTTCTGCAATATCTCGGAAAGAAAATCCACCTTCTCGTAGCCCAAAAATGCGACCTAGTTCCAACTCGGTGAGCTGTTGACAGTGGCTTCTTCGTCTTGTTAAACGCATTCTTGGCTAACATCAACTCAATACGTCACATTTCGAAGCTAAATAACGCCCACGAACTTTACAGCACGCATTTAAAGTAAACCTGATCTGCACGTTCTGAGTGGCGCTACTAACGCCACACTTATGCGCGAAGCGCGAAATTTCAATCGATGTCATATTTCAGTTGTATAAACACGCCTACCAAATTTCGTTTATCTAACACAAGTCTTTCTTGGTGTTGGGATTTTTTTTTCCGCCAGTGTAGTTACTTCGATACATTTTAATTCATTATTTAACACCTTAAAGTACAACTACGTGCGAGACATGTCGCCTTTTATTCGGGACAAAACTGATTATCATGAGCCTAGTCCGTAGTACATTGGCCGGGCCAAAATAAATATTACCCACGTACAATGGTCGAGCCAAATGTACCACTAAAATTTTATAGTAAATTTTGTCTTATTTAATCGTCGAAATCTCATGATTAAACAAGGCAAAAATCTCAATTAAATTTCAGTGGTAGCAAAAAAGCGTAAAAGGCGGCAGAAATAGATTTCCCGAACTGTGGAAGGGCTCGAAGGCTGCGCGATCTTGTTTACATTTAGGGCCCAGGCTGTTAATACGAAAATTGTTGGTTAAGGGGGTAGAAAAACACATTCACAATTGTTTTATAGAATAAACATGCCATTTTAGATTTTAATAGTAATAACAGTACTTTTACAATCGTGAATGCATTTTTGTTTTAGACAATAGTGGATGTATTTTTTTAAATATTGAATTAAAATCTATTTAAGTTTATGTATCTAATTAAAATGTATGTAAGTTATATTATGAAACTGTTTAACGAGTACAGCGCAGACAAACATAATACCCCATTTTTTTGCACAACTGATGTCAGATAAAATCGGTATAGATGTGAACGTATAATATAAAACAGGCATTAAACTAAGCAATTTTTGTTTGTTATTATTTTAGTTATATGTTTTATATTTATCCTAATAATTTTAGTTGTAATATCACCTAATCTTCAAGATGCGTTCGTTCTTCAATACTGATCTAATCTCTGAAATATAACTTATATTTTTATCACAGATGAAGCTTGTTTTTAAAGACAAACGAATGCATATATTTATTTTGAAAAAATTCGGCACTTCAGATCGGAAAGAAAAGAAAAACATGTAAGATACCGTATTGAGTTTTTCAAGCAATAAATATAGAGTCCATTATTGTCATACAAGTCCATTTGTCAAGTATTTTTGATTGACATTTGAAAAATACAGACAAAAGTAACAAATGACGTTGTATCGGGGAGCGGCTTGCGCAATAAGTTTTCACTAAACTGTCAGATTTTTCTGAAAAAAAAAAACATATTTTTAGAAATTATAAAATGTCTGCCAATAAATTATTAAAAGGATTTATTACTGTAGATTTCTGGGATTAATTCAAATTTCTCAGTTGAAAAAAGTGCTAAACTGTCAAACCTGCTTATCATCTACAACCAGGAATTTTTTGATGCAAATTTTTCATGACATTGTACAATTTCACTTTAAATTTTTATTAAATCATTTTTTGCTACAGAAATTTCGACTAATTATGTAATATTACGCTGCAAATTGCACTCTGTTTCTTTTTATCAGTGTTCGTACTGGTCCTTGAATTTCCAGACTAAGAAATTCTTTGGTACCAGTATTTTCTTATAGAAAGTCTCTACTTAAATAAGGCAAAATTTCGCGTTCTTAAACTAGATTTATTTTTCTGTAAAAAAATGCTGATTTCTCTTTAAAATAACGGTACTCGTACGAGCCACGTTTATTAATATTTTATGTGTAATAGTCTTTAAAATGAACATACTTTATGGCATAGCTTTAAAAAAATGTTTTCTATGAAAATTTCCTGATTTTGACCAGTTTTATGGCGTAACCGCATCCATATTCGATAATTTGGTAAATATCTATTTATGAACGTTTAAAATATGAACTTACTTGTGCTTTTCGTTGAGTAATTTTATATTATCAGAAAGAATGTTACTCTCTGGGGCAAACCGTACCCCGATACTACAATTTGTTATTTTTATATGAATGTGTGTAGTGTAAATGGAATTCCGACACACTTAAGGTCCGGATTTTGAACATATGCAAAATCTGCAAGTTCCCATAAATAATTAAGAATACCAGGTTTTTCTTTATTCAATCACAGAAAAGTTACGTAAAAAAGTCGAGAATTATAATTCCAAAATACACGAGTCAAAAGGTGGCTGAGCTTCTCCAAATACAGAAAATTTAACAAAAACAGCATTGCAGAAAATTATAGACAAGAAACTTCCGTACCAATACCTTTACATAGGTGCCAAGTTGCCACTAATCCTCCGTAATATGTGAGTTAATTTAACCCTGGTTTAATACATTTCGCACCAGAATTTTTTTTCAGTGATGAAATTAAATAAGTTACACTTAGAAAACTGGAATTAAGTAAATAAGGGTTCATCAAATAATTTTTCTGGTTCGAAACGTTGTTAAACTGGGTTAAACTAATCCACGCATTACGGAAGATTAGTGCGAACTTGGCACCTCTGCCTTTATTGTACGATTTTTGAAAGGGTGTTATAAATTGGGTTTGTAATTTAATTTAATTTAATTTATTTATGTATTTATTGCCATTTATACATTATATTTACTACGGAGTTTTATTAAATAGTGAAGACTGGTTTGAGGTAAAATAGGTACCCGGGGTCCGTAAATAATAACCTTAAACAAAACTCGTGTTTATAATTTCATAGCTTTTGAAATTCTTTTAAATGAATCTAATTCCGGAGGCCGACATCGATTTCCGCAGCGTCTAGTGTGTTTCTAACAAACTTTTTTGCGAACGAACCTGTAACATCCCCAATATCTAAGGCAGCATGTACCGGAAGTGCTCAGCATGTGCCGGAAACAATCGAAAACCAAGTTGAGTGAGCCAAGCCTCGTTGTAATCAAGCCCATGGAATCTAAAAAAAGAATGCGTCATTAATGTTAGAAAATGTTGGTAACTGAAGCCATAATACAGAAAGTAGCTGAATGGTAATCTAAGTTGAATGAACCAAATTCCTTTGAAATTGGGTCCTTAGAATCCGAGCAAAGAATGCGCCCCCAAGTGGTGGAAGATGTCCCCTCTCGTTGTAAATTTCATGAATTACTTTTAGCATTAACCCTTTCAGGGGAAAAGCAATTTCATTGCTAAAGCATTGAAATTAATGAATGACACCAGAATTTGAAAATAAATTTATATCTAAATAGGAAAAAGCTATATTTCACATATATGACTAACCGAATATTTTTTTTACTAAAATTCTTGTGTCAATGTGTCATCTGGGAATTAAAATTAAGTGGTTTTATAAAAATACCAGCGCCCCTGAAGAGGTTAACACGATATTTAATAAACGGATGAAATCCCTTATCTAAAGTTTCCTTTAAGGTAACCTGATTTTTAATTTACGGCTGTAGTGAGTTAACGTAAGTTGATTCTGTAAAAGGAGATTATATCTCAGCTACACTTTCTTCGAACATTAAAGAGAGACTTGGGTCTGGGGGGCAGGTCTCATCTGGAATGTAGTTAGGTATAAGAAAATTTTTAGTAAAGTAGCTGGAGGACGCTGAAACTACATTAAAGAAAATTGTAATAGAATCGGGTAGTTTTTAAAGAAGCTGCAGCAAAGACCTCAAGAAGGAGATTAATATTAAAAATCGGTGGTAGATGAAGTCTGATAATTTTTTTTTCATTGATGTACTAGCAGGAGGACGTAAGAAGTTGTTAAAAAAATGCTAGTGAATCGGACCGTTTTAAGGCACCTATAACAAAGGGCCCAAAGAGGGCCAACTGATAGTAAAGAGCAGGGTCCTAACATGAAAACTTGTTAACAGGTTTAAGTTCTTTGCACTTTAGATCTTCAATTAGTCAAAATTAAGCATAGGGTATGAATTTATCATTAGAATAAAATTTTAAAGAAATGCGCAAAAAATGGGGGGAAAGCTTGAAAGCCCTAGGGTCCCATAAAAATAAGAGAGTGTTGGTCCGGGAAAAAGAGTGCAAGACTCTAAAATTTTGCATTGAGAATGCTAGAAAATTAGGTGATGAAAAATACATGCCGCACAAAAAGTTCAAGGAACCCTGGATCGGACCCTATGGAAGCCTATGGTCACCCAGGATTTTAACTGGAATAAAGATACGGGAATGGGAAAAATAGAAACGGGGAAAATGGAAAAAAGGGTTCCAAAAATAAAGATCGGAATCAGAGGAGGAAATTTATTAAAATATATGATGCAAAAACTTCAAGAGGACCTGTATCAGGCCCAAAGAGGCCAGAACCTTAAGTGGCTTGTAGTTGTGTATAAAGATACTTTTTAGTACTTTTTAAAGCAGACAGAGGATGCCAGAAATATGTTAAAAAACTTGCAAGCAATTCCAATAATTTTTAAAGAAGCTGCACCAAGGGCCCCAAGAAGGCGATTAATATTCAAAATTGGTGGTTGCTGAAGTCTGATTTTTTTTTTTTTTTTTTTTTTTTTTTTTTTTTTTTTTTTTTTTTGTCGTCCATGTAGTAGCTGGAGAACCTAAGAAGTTATTAGAAAAAAAGCTTACTGAATCCAACCAGTTTTAAGGGAGCTGTAATAGGGTTCCCAAAAGGGTAGGCCCAAAAGAGCAGGGTCCTAACATGAAAACATGTTAAAAGGTTTTAGTGCTTAACGTTTTAGATTTTCAATTAGTTAAAATTAAGCATATAGTATGAATTAATCATTAGAATAATATTTTGAAGAAATGCGAAATAAATTGGGTAAATGCTTAAAGTGAGCCCTAGGGGTCCAATAAAAATATGAGGGTATTCACAGAGAAGAGTCCAAGAATCAATTTTAAAATTATTACGCTGTGAAGGTGAGAAAATTAGAGGGTGAAAAATGGCACGCAAAAAGTTAAAAGGGCAACGGATCGGATCCTGCAGGACTCTAGGATGCCCCATTATTTTACTGGAATACACAAACGGGAGAATAACTAAATGGAGAAAGGGTTCCAAAAATGAAGACTGGTTTAACCCTTAAATGCCTGATTTTTCAAAAATCATTGTAATAATGTTTTTCGGCTTTCATTTTTTAAATAAATCATGGAAAAAATACTTTAAAAAATCCTATTCTGTTTTATGTATGGTTTACGGCTAAAAAACAGTTTGTTACTAATCGGCAATACTGGTCTTTAATTGAAAAAAATAATTTTCTTTGATAAAATTCTATAATACTACACACACAAGAATTTTAGGAACTATAATAAAAAATAAATTTTACTTGCTCGCTGAAGAACAAAATATGTTATTTCGCAAGCTTCCAAACAAATCAAAAAGAACTAGTAGCAACAATTGAAAAAAAAATCTATCTTTACTTTTAAACAGCACAAGTGTTGCCATCTACATGTTGAAAATCGATTTAATAATATTTTCAGAATGTATTTTATTAGCAACATTAGGCATTATAGCTTCAATATTATTCTAATAGTATTTTAGAGCCTAAATTGGGTATGTTGCCGAAAAGCAACACCCGGCATTTAAGGGTTAAGGTGTGGGGGGGGGGGATTTATTAATAATTTATTGTACAGACTTCAAGAGACCTGCGCCGCGACCCAAGGGGCCAGGGACTTAAGTTGCATATAGTTGGGTATTAAGATACTTTTTAGTAGTTTTTAAAGTAATCAGAGGAAGCTAGTACTACGTTAAAGAAAATTGCAAACAATTCGGTTCCTTTTTAACCCCTTAATTCTCGCTCCCGTCATATTCACGGGCTGTGTCTTTTATTCAGATTTGTTTGATTCCCACCAGTTTTATAAAATAGTGTGATTGGCTTTATTATATTATCATTTTACCTGTCATTAAATAAGGTGAACATTTATTTTTCAAGAAAGTGGTGCCAATAAGCAATTTGAATTTTTAAACCGTTATTTAATGCGACTGTTAAGGGGTTAAAGAAGCTGCACCAAGGGTCTCAAGAAGGCGATTAATATTCAAAATTGGGGGTAAGTAAAGCCTGAATTCTTGCTGTTGTTTTGTTCATGTAGTAGCTGGAGAGCCTAAGAAGTTGTTAGAAAAAAAAAATGTTATTGAATCGGACTATTTTTAAGGGAGCTATTATATGGGGCTCAACAGGGACCAATTAATAGTTGAGAGCAAGGTCCTAACATGAAAACATGTTAAAACGTTTTAGTGCTTAACGTTTTAGATCTTCGATTAGTTAAAATTTAGCATAGGGTATGAATTAATCATTAGAATGTAATTTTAAAGAAATACGCAAAAAATTCGGAAAATGCCTAAAAAAGGGCCCTAGGGCCCCAATAAAAATATATGGGTGTTGGTCTAGGGAGATGAGTCCAAGACTAAACTTTAGAATTACATACTGTGAAGGTGAAAAAATTAGGGAATGAAAAATGCATGGCACACAAAGAGTTCAAGGGGCCCTTGACCAATCCCTATGGGACCCTAAATGGGCCCGATGTCTTAACTGGAATGGAGAAACGGGAAAATAGCTAAATAAAAAAAGGATCCTAAAAATTAAGTTCGGATTAAAAGGAAGCAATTTATTTACAATCTAGAGCACTAAAACTTTAAGTGGCCTTGTACCGTACCTAGAGGTGGCCAGGGTCTTAACTGAAATGTAGAAATTTGGTAGAAACTGATTGCAGAATTCGCCCAAAAACGAAGAAGATCGGATAGAAAAGAGGCATGTTATTAACAATTTAGTGCAAAAAAACTAAAACGGACGCAGGTGCCCTAGCCCTTAAAATATTAAAAATCTGAGCCTCGGGTGCACCAGGACCTGTCTTGCACTATTCACATCTAAATTTTCAGACTTCTACGTGCAGTACTTTTCGCAAGTCATTGCACACACAATCACACAGTCAGGAAGACAGAAAGACACACACACAGAGCGATTTGTTCTTTTATTAGTATCGATTTATTTATTGCCATTTGTACATTACATTTACTGCGGAGTTCAGTTAAATAGTGAAGACTGTTTTGAGCTGTTAAAATTTCTGCATTCTTTTTGATGAATTGTAAAACAGAAAAATTATAATATTTCCGTATTCAACATTTGTTATATTAAAAAGTTATAAACATTTGTATTTTTATTTTAAACCAGAAAAATAAAAGAGAAAAATTTGTTTTAGATTTCAAAGCTGTAAAGCTATGATTTTGAATTCACTCTAGGCTTAAACGTCTCATGGTGCCATGCTACATTCACATAGCAAGAGGAAAAGGAAAAAGCAGCTCACTTTCCCAGTACACTGAGGTTAATAACTGCATAATCACCAACTGTGCTTTTTTCTTATATACTGGAGTCAGTTTGTCAGCAAACACTAAAAATGTACTTTGCATGCTATTAGCCCCCGGTACGGTATACTATTTCTTTCTCCCAGCTTATTTTGTATCGACTGCAAAAAATAACGTTACGTTACAGAAGCTAACCGTAAAAAAAAAGCAGTACAATTAAATAATCCATAGCAATTTTTTTAAATTCTAAGCATCGCATTTTTTCAATTTTTATACCATCGTATTGGGAAAAAAAAGTACTTTTAAATGCAATTTGTTTAAAAACTGTATCTCCATTTATTTTTTAAATATTTTTTTTTGCACCATTTCTTCAATTTTGGCAACTCAAGTACTCCATTTATGAAGAAAGTAAAGGAAAAATAGTTGAAAATAGCAATTATATCTTTTTGTTGCCATTTTCTCATAACAACCGAAAGAAAATGTAATTAGAATATGTGCTATTTTGAAAAAATATAAACGGATAATTTCTGTTAAAACATGAGCTATTATAAACTATATTTAATTTTAAGTATCTATAGACTCTTTCAGTGTGACGTCAGTCATGACATTTTGGTTCGAAACTGGTTCCAAACAGACGGTTGCTATGCGTCATTTCTTTTTAAATATAAATCGTGGAAAAAGTTACCAGTACATATCAAGTATTAAAACACTTAGATGTGAGATATAGATATAAGATATAGCTGCAACACACAAACAAAATAGAAAATACAGCATAGCAACCGTTTGTTTGGAGTCAGTTTCCAACCAAAACGTCATGACTGACGTCACGACTGAAATCGTCTATATCGAAATTTCAAACAAATGAAGGCTTATGAATCAGTAGATAGCTTTTTTTGTCGAGTTTCTTTAATGACGACATACTTTTGCTGCATTTGTATATTATTTTGCGATAGTGACATGCTATGCATGCTTTACTGTAGATGTTTAAGAGTGGATCGCAAATGTGGAATTCTTAAGCGGATGCGAATGATGTCATTTTACATAAAATAAAAATGTGTGCTTAGTCTTAAAATTGAAATATATTTTGTACTATTTATATATACATACATTTTTTTTTCATCGGGGGCAACACTAAATTCTGAAAAGCAGAATTCCTGTTATCTAGTTTTGTTGTTGTTGTTGTTTTGTCTTTTGACTGTTTTAATCTCAAAATTTGTGCATAGTGACATATCAATAGGCGACAAATATTTAATTTATAACATTTATATGAACATATTTCGGATGAAATTTTGCCCAATAATTCTCCTAACTTCTAAACTGAAATGCAACTGAAAGTTCCTGCTTAACTTTTGCAGCGGTTTTAGTTGTAATTAGAAGGCTTGATTCTTCCGATTTTAAATTTCGAAAATAATTAAAAATATTTTAAAACCTGAATTCTATTAAATCAAAACTAAAACTCATCTCACATGCTTAAAATTATTTAGACGTTAAAATGAACAATCAGTTTTGTAATGACAGCATTATCATGAAAGGATTATGAAAATTACTGTGAGAATATATTAGAATTCTATTAAACAATAACATAAAAATATCAAATACTTCCTCAATACATACTGATTTGATGACATTATGGTGACTTACTAAGCTGTTCTATGCATAGAAAATATGCGAGAGCGCAGGAGAACGGTACGGTAACTCGGGATTCCCAAATTGTTTGCCAACTTTATACCAATATTTTTTAGCAAAAAAATCTCGTTACAGCGTTTCTACGACATTTTAGCAAGAATCAACCTTCGAAGGTGGTTTCTGTAAAATTAACATATCTAAAAATTAAATGTTTTATAAGAAAATACTGTTATTCAAACTAGTCGTTGGGGGGGGGGGGGGTACCGCAATACTTACATCATGGATATACATAATATAAAATATGAAAATAAAACATGTGTAAACTATTTATAAAATGCATTGCAATTCCAATGTAAAATTTAAACGTATATTAAAATATTTTAATACACAGTAAGGCTCTATTACTGAATTGGGGGTACCACTGGATTATCCCGTCGATCAATTTCGACAAATTATATAAATTGGCAAACTACACGCAAAATCATACAAATTTGCATAATTTTAATTTTAAATAAATAAAGAACAAATAAATTCGTATAAGATTAGTAAAAATATAAATAAAAAGTCCAATTAAAAATCGCTTAACCCCTTAACGCCCGAATTAAATTACGGTTTAAAAATTCAAATTGCTTATTGGCACCACTTTTATGAAAAAGAAATATTCACCTTATTTAATGACAGGAAAAACGATACTGAAACATAGCCAATTTCACTAATTTATAAAACTGGTGGGAATCAAACAATTTGAGTAAAAGACACAGCCCGAGAATATGACGGGAGCGAGAATTAAGAGGTTAACCCCTTTGGGACGGGAGCCTTTTACGAAAATTGTAATCTTTTGCCACCGTTTTTTAAAAACAGAAATTTATGTTTTCTTGAATCGAGAAAATGCGCTGATTAAATAAGGCAAATTTCACAGTAAAATTTTACTGGTGAGAAAAAACAAGAATTCTGGGTGCTTCATGCGGCACGTATACGTGCCTCTCGTCCCCAAGGGGTTAATGACGCAACAAACAAGTGCAACGTGTTTAACACTAGAACCGCCATAGCGGTCATTTTGAGCGGTAAAAAAAATGAAAATATTCCGATGCGAAGCTGAAATTTTTTTCTAAAATAAGTTGAATATGTACCAAGGAGAAATGTGTTAAATTAAAGGGTTAAATAGTTTAAAATAAAAATTCTGGTGTAAAATAGTTTTATAACGCTTGAGGAAAATTTCCGGCGGTTCTAGTGTTAATGTAATGTGAATATGACATTTTTGATAAGCCATTATTGGCATTTAATCTTATACTTTGGCGATAGTTCTTTGGTCGACGGGATAATCAAGTAGTACCAAATTGCGTAAAAGAAATATCCTTATAACTCCAAAAATAGTAGTCGTATTAACTAATAGTTTACTGCGTCGGATTAAGCGCCACATTTTCATTAAAATATACATTTGAATTGAAATTTGAATGAAATACAGGGTTATGAAAAATCGAAGAGTGTGAAAAATATGATTACAAATATCTCTGAAACTAATTATTCGACCGATTTCATTCTTTATGCGAAATTTATGTTTTTGTATTGTCTTTTATATTCACTCCTTAAAATAAACAATTTCGAAAATTGTTATATACCTTTTATCAGAACGACTATTTCGAGAGTTTGAAAAAAATAGTTTCTTACAATCGAGGTTACTGATATTCAAAAGGCTTCTTCCCGTTATTACATACTAAGAGATAGATCGTTAAGAGATACACAGACACACATACACACAGACGGACGGCAATTTTTTTTTCTTCTAAAAATATGTTTTTCGGAAACTCCAGTGTCTGAAACGTGTAAATTCGTCATTATTTTTAAACGATTACAAGACTACATACTACGTATGATGCGTAAGTAAAAGTAGACCATTTGGGAGTCCTGTAATACAGGTCATAATAAACACAGAGGCGTACAGGAAAAAGATAACAGGGCGTATCTGACAATACAGGGCGTATCAGAAAAAGAGCTCAAAAATTTACGGGGTGATAGAACGCAGCTATACGATAAAATCTTTTCTTAGAATGTATGATCGGAATTCAAGCGGTGAGAAGTTCAAAGGTAGTTTTCCACTGTCCCAGGGCGATGGATTGGTCGAGATGGTCTCATAGCTTGGCCACTGAGATTGCAGGATCTCTCGTGTTTGGACATTTTCCTGTGAGGTCAATCATAGCTGCTAACTTTTCCGATTTTTTGGCCCGGAAAAATTTAATAGAAAACTCTACCTTATTTAATCGGCAGATTTCGGCGATTTAAAATGATAAAATTTACTATAAAATTTTTGTGGTCTGAAAAAGCGAAAGATGTTGGCAGCTATGGGTCATTTGAAAAGCCTAATCTATGATTCCCCCATTCAAACCGATATGGAACTAGCCGCCAGGATTGCCGTTTTTGCCGGCGATATTCGGGAAATTCCTGGTGTCTTCACAAATGGGCGTCGGTCCCTATCCCATAGGTGTGAAACGTGCATTACAGCTGGTCTTTTGAGCAATTTCTTTCAGCATGTACATTATATTCCTGTTAATAAAACATTTTCTGAAGTATCTCCTCTCATTCTTGTGTGAATTCTTTAACTGCGACAGTAAAAACTACCTTTTAACTTCTCACCGCTTGCGTTTTTCGCCTATACATTCTATGGCGAAATTTGCTCGTATAGCTGCGTTCTATCATCCCGTAAAATTTTGTTCCTTTCTCAGATACACCCTGTATAAAATCCGTCTTTTTTTACTCAGAAATCATAGCCTCAGTTATCCGCAGCTGACACTGGTACGACGATTAGTTGTCATCAGAATTTCGGAAAAAAATATTTAATCGCAGAAATCTGTGATTTATTTAAGAGGAAAATTATCACAGAGACATATTGTTCACAAAACACAGGTGCCTTTGCCAACTTTAACCCGTTCAGGGCTGGCATCTTTTACACGAATTTTATTCGTTTAGCACCACCACTTGTTAATTATTTGAGTTTACTTCACAAATCACCCAAATGTCGTAATTAAATAAAATCAGTTTTACTTTTCTTTTTTACTGGTGTCAAACTCAAAGATTTTAAGCCCTTTTTTAAGGTGCATATATTCACCCATGGTCCCTAACGGTTTAAATGTCATGACTTTGAAGATTCAGTAACAATACAACAAAATGAAATTTAGATTAGATGCACCACTTTTCGGTATATTAGACATTATTAAATTACGTTATTGATTTTTCGAAAATTTCTTTTTTGAGTTTAGTTATTCAGACCAGGGTTTCCAGTTTAGCCTCTATTTTTAATAATAAATTCAGAGTTCATGCCAGAAATTAAGAATGACCCTTTTTGATTTATTTAACGTAGAACTACCGGAAATTTTACTCAAGTTTTATAAAAACATTCTACACCAGAATTTTTACTTAAAACTATTTAATTTGTTTATTTAACTTATTATTGTCTGATTTATAGATTTAGTTTGTTTAGAAGAAATTTCTGGTTTGAATAAATATTTTGAATGTACATGTGGTGTCCATTGGACCCTTCTGGTAGACAGAGGGTTAATAACAGACATTTCCTGATTGCCTTATGTAAATATTCTTCTCTTGCTACTTCCGGTATTAATTTGAAATAAAAATGGAGGCTCTACTGGCAACCCTGGTTCAGACTAATTAATTAAGTTATGAATAAAGAGGAGGAAACATATAGTGTAGAGTCTACCAGTTGCAAATGAAGTCGCTGAGGAGGGTGTTACAAAATGGCTGCAGATCAGTGTTGCCAGATGGGCTACTTATTTTAAAATTCAGATTCTTGATTCGCACCAATTTTTTGAAATGGTAAAACGCTACTTATTTAATACCATATTAATTAAATCGAAAACAAAAAGAATTTTATCGTTTCAAAAAAGTGGTGCCAATCAAGAAATGTGAATTAAAAAAAAGTAGCCCGCTGGCAACACTGCTTCAGATATTTACATTGGATCAGCAATTTCTGATGACCGCCGAAGAACACTTCCACCAATAAATTTTTAATAGAAACTTTCGTGATATTTTAGAGGCTTATTCAGTCAAAATTTCTCTAAAAAATATGGTAAACATTTGCATTCGTTTTTTTGTCTGGAGGAAGTTTCCTTGGGTATTATAATCTCTTTCACTGACACTGTCAACATGTTATTTAAGTTTTCACAATACGGCAGAAACGCAGGACCCGACTACCGCCGTGTAAACTTTTTGCAATTAAAAATGAATATCTCATTTTTCCATAATTATGAGTGATAAGGAGCTTAAATAAAGAGAAATTTCCTATTCAGATTTACTGGTGGAAGTTTGCTTTTCAAGTTAGCGGAAATCAAAACCTGAAGAACCTGTCACAGTTGAAGTTTTACCATTTTGAGAATTTATCTGTTCCTATACATTCTTAGTTCCTTGGTTTATACCACTTGGAAATGTGAAAAAAGAGCAAGCAATGACCAATTTTGAAGTTTCTTTTCTCGTACTCGTTAAAAGATAAGGACACACTAGTAGACAATTTTCAGTTTGAAACCACAGAAGTGTTTGGAACACTCTTTGTGAAAGTTCTAGTATAACAAATGAATTTACAAAAATAATTGTTAAATATAAATCGGGGTATGTATACATAACATATTTTTTAAATAGATGAAATTCGTATAATTAAGAAATCATTCTGTGTCATTGATGAATTAATTATATTTTATTTTACATGAAAACAAAAAGTTTTGGCCAGAGGCTCATAGATCCAACTTGGACCACGCGTATAATTAATTAATAGTTATGTACATTTAAAAACAAATCGGACATTTCAGTTTCTTTTTCGCTTTTGTCCTAAAATAGGAAGATCATCGAAATTCTGTTTCGGTTTCGGTCTTAAAAACCTGTTTCGTTCGGTCCTCACTTGTGATATCATCTTCAGTTAGTTCTCTTGCAACTGGCAGACACTGTGACGACTCTCTTCTTTTTACAGAGCTCGATTTGGTTTAGTGTGTACGCCAAGGCATTCTAAAGCCCACATAAGAATTTTTACTGATAATTTTGTTTAACCCCTTGAAGGGCAATGGTATATTATATATACCACTTAATTCTAATATCCAAATGCCACATTGGCACCAAAATTTAGGAATTAAATATTGTGTTGTATAATGTACACTAAGAATAGCCTTTACTTACTTTCATATAAATTAGTTCGTAAATCCGGGTGTCATTCAATCTTTTTAACATTTCAGCAACAGAAGCTCTTTGCCTCTGAAAGGGTTAATGTAATGTCCAGCAGTAGTATAAGTTTATTAACCCTTGAGGGACGGAGGGGTGTATTTTATCCCCCCTACGAGTAATAAAGATTTGCACCAGAAAAAAAAATTATTAAATTTTAATTTCTAAGTTTGGTGGAAAATATCGTAAAATTGCTTTTTCTTATTTTGCAATAATTTTTTTGCGAATTCCTGTGTGAATTTGACATTACAGAAACACAATTACTTGCCTCTCATAGGGTTAATCCTCCATCCGCGGGAAAGGCTATTTTCGCGTTCCAGTATGCGACTTAAAAAAAAAAAAAAAAAAAAAAAAAAAAATCAGATTGCTTGATTCTCACCACTTTCTTTAAAAGCGTATAATTTGGCTTATTTTCGCATTACTTAATCTATAATTAAATAAAGTGACTATTTCTGCTTCAAAAAATCGGTAGGAATCAATAAATCTTAATTTTAAAAAAGTAACCCGCTGAAAAAGTTGCCCGCGGCAGGAGGGATAAACATCCACTAGTTTTTCAAAAATTGAATTTAATTAAAATTACTACATGGTTCGCACATCTTTACCACAAAATTTTTACAGTACTTTCAAAGTACTTCACTGCAGAAAAATATTGAATAATTTGCGAATAAAAGCCGTGATTGCAAATTCTGTGTTTTAAAAAATAAATGTAAATTCTCTTATCATTAATAGTGGTGCCAGAGTCCTTGGAAATTCCAAGGTTGTGCGAACCTTGTTACTAATACATGGTAGATTTGAAGTAACATAAAGACATGCACATGGGGAATGTAATCTTGGGGAAGACCTAAGTTGTCAAAAAAGATTATACTACAGAGGAGTGAAAGTCCGCGACAATAAATAGTTCTGTACTGAATCTGAAAGAAATGGCATATTAAATCTAATTTTTTTCCACATTATCATGTGAAAAATGATTGACTCATTAATCAAAATGGATTGTGCTTAACATATATTCATTTTTATGATAAACTAGGAGAACTACCAGGCTTCGCCCGTGTCAATTATAAGAAGCCATCCAGGTAAAATAAATTAAAACGAAATAATACAGCAATCACAATAACTGAAATTTGTGCATTCCCACCCACAAATCGTTATAAAGACAATCAAAAAACATGGCGTTATTGTCTTTCAACCATAGTAAAATACCTGAGCTTTAACCCCTTCGCGACGGGAGCCTTTTACGAAATGTTTATTACTTTGCTACCGGTTTTAAAAAACAGAAGTTCGTGCCTATTCAAATCAGGAAAATGCTCGGATTAATTATGGCAAATTTTACCGTAAAATTTTACTGGTGAGAGTAAACGAGGATCCTTAGGCCTATTTCCGGCACGTATACGTGTCGCTCGTCCCCAAGGGGTTAATAGCAGAATGCACGTTTTCTTTGGCGGGTAAAGGGAAAAATATGTGATTTTCCTGACAATACGAAAAAAAGAAATTCCTCCAAATCGCACAGCACTTAGTGAAATTCTCATTTGTATGATATTATCTACATTATAAAGTAAAAACACTATGTCAGTGCCCATAAATTGTGCCCCATAAATTGTAACCCATAAAATGTGCCTTTACTGCAATTTTTCCAACTTTTAAACATCACACAATTTCATTTTTTACAATGTCGAATAGGAAAAAGTTCTCTCAAATGAAATTTGTTTGAAAATTGTACCTCAGTTTTCTGATTTTAATGGATTTTAAAGTAATTTTTAAGCATGGATATTTTTAAAGTTGAGTGCAACCCGATTACGAAAGATCAACCTGTTTACACTTAATGCAATAGAATAAAGAAAAGACATGTCTATGAGTAACGCTGGTATCATATTTTCGGTGGCAAAAACCTAACACAACAAATTTCCCTTTTATTGCAGTTTAACGTCTAAACATTGTACATTCGATTGTTCCAACGTATTATAGAAAACAAAAGTACTTTCAGTGATATTTGTTTGTAATGTTTATCTCAATTTACGAATTTGTTATGGGTTTTAAAATAATTTTTAAGCATGCATATTTTTTAAATATGCTTGCAACACAAATACAAAATATTAACTCAATTGTTTAAAAACATTGTAAATAATTCAGAATTTTTTTGCTTTCGCGTAATATTCAATAACTAAATTGGCAAACAAAATTAAAACGCCAAAAATAAAATAAAATAAAACACGAATTTAACAGATATCAAAACAAACTACTCAAAATAACCTGATAAGTATATAAAATTCAAATGGGAATTTCGTTCCGGGAGCATATAACTTTAATTCTTCAGAACGGATTTCCATGCGACTTGCACTATGAGTTTTTTAGGGAAGATTTTAGTGCGTAACATATTGTTTTCCGTTGCTTAGTCATAGAATTATAGGGGAAAGTTATATAATCATATGAACCCAATTATGAAGGATTAGTCTTATTAGCTGAATGAAAATTGCAGAACTATTTTTATCTCTAAGTATATTGACGGGTTTATCTTCGGTAATGGGGCTGTGCGCTAGGGTATTCTTATTTTAATGAGTGCGCCTGAACCTGTTTCCTATCCCTTGCCTGTCTTGCTACTATTTTCAAAGTAGTATATACATTAGTATAGTAGTATAAACATTTGATAATATATATTAAATAGCATTTTATATTTCTTAATAAAGTAAAGTTAAAATACGTACCTAACTTGTTTTGCTCTTTGGAAAAGGACAGATCTGAATTCTACCAGAAAAGAATTTTCTTACAATTTCAAAAACTACAGCTTTTTGAAGGCCAATATTTTGACATTTTAACAAACAATATTAGTTCTGAAAAAGAACTGTTTTTATTCAAATAATTAACTATAATAAATAAGTCAAAAAGCACGGATAAAAATTAATAGATCATTCTATTACTGTCAGGATATAAATGCTACAAACAAATGAAAACACGGTGTTTGCGCTTGCGCAGTTATTTCATAGATGTTCAATTAATAGATTATCCATAAAGAAGAAAACAGTTAGGCATCTTTCTGTAGTTCACCCCATCCGCTACGTGGCGTGCGACCTTGATTGATGTGACCTTGCCTTTAATCTTGCGATTACCTCTCCCATTTAAGATAGGACGCTTACTTATATAGCTTTGGTTAAGAATTATGGTTAACATCGCTATATGAACTTGTAAGATAAATTTTGATTGAAAGGTATTATATATGTATGTATATATAATACCTAGGTCACGTTTGACTTCTTATATTTCTGCGAAGATTTAGTTGCGAGAACAATCCGTTTTGGGGTGGGGGATAATCATAAATTTAATAATAAAATAATATTTACGATCACCCGCGTAAAAGAAAACGTTCAAAAATAGTTTGGCACTGAAGCAACTGACTATGTGGGGTACTGTTCACAGTTTTGAGAATTTGTGTAAGCATTGCACTCGTTTACGTGAAAGTGTTAACATTTATGAGAGAATTTCAATTTTTTTTCTTTAAATATACAGAATTTTCAACTAAATGTATCAGAGTTTTCCCAAAACTTGAAATAGTGTAGTAGAAACAGTATATTGCAATTAAAACATTATTAAAATATTAATTAAAATATATTAAATATTTGATGACATATGATGAAATATAGGCATTTGTATAAAATAATTTTTAAGTGCGCATGACTGGAAGTTTACAAAATTTTTATTTCATAATTTGGTAATCAGCTGTTTAGGTCAACGTATGTAAAACCTTCCGTCAAATATCGTGAAAATTGAGAATGTTTCTGCCGATACAGTTATCTGAAGATTTACAATTAAGTGGGACGTATATTCTCATCATCTGTGTAAAGGTTAAGGGCTGACAATTGGTAGTGAATACGATTATGTAAGCTTTTAAAGTAATTTTTATACTCATGTTTCGATTTGGGTATCAGAAATTTTAAAGATAGATTTTTACCCTTTTTAACAATTTTTAACAAACTTTACTATTATGTAAGACAAGTAATTTATTTCGTATTACAGCGGTACTTTGCAACGCAATTTAATAATTGAAGGTAAAATTTTAATTTATTCATGTTATGCATCATTAAGGACTCCTACTGGTCCGCTTTTTGAAAACAAGTAATTTTTCAGAAAAATGTTTATGGTAGATTTCTAGAAAAATTCAGGAAAAGCGCCATTTTAGGAAAGTTTCTACGAATATTATTAAGAAGATATTTATTGAAAAATAGTTGTGTTTAAAAAGGATCCGAGTGGGATCCCTGACACTACGATTAAAATTACGAAAATTAAAATTACGATTAAAATCGAGATCGTGCCGATATTTTTAAATAGAAATATTTCATGTGTTTGGTAGTAGAGTTTCTGTTAGAAATATTTGTGTACAAAATTCGAGAAACATGGTAAAATTGAAAATTATGCATATTAAAATCTTGATATAAATTACATGTTCTTAGATTTTTATCACAGTAATATTTTTCAATGTCTATAAGTGCGTTTTTCTAAAATTAAAAATTAACCTCAAGAATTTTTAACTTCTTGAAGGGCACCGGTAAATTATATTAGACCGGTAGCCGGCAGCACAGACGATCACCTCATCGAGTTCACGGATCACGTTCTAGGATTAGTTAAATCTTGATTCGCATATTAAAACGCATTCGGTCTGCCAACTCCTATCTCGGTGGAAAACACCCGAAAACCCGATTTTAGCAGCTTACTCGTACGTTTACCATTGTGTTTTCCTGCTCCCAGTCCTCCATGTTTCCATATCTTTGGGTTCAGGAAAACACAATGGTAAACCTACGAATCAGCCGCTAAAATCGGGTTTTCGGGTGTTTTCCACCAAGATATGACTTGATGACAAGATAAACTCGATAAGGTGACTGTCTGTGCTGCCGGCTCCCGGCCGATATATACCACTTTATTCTAATTGCCAAATGTCACAATGGCACCAGAATTAAGGTATTAAATTATACTTTGTATAGTGTACGCGAAGGAAAGCGTTTACTAACTTGCATATAAATTTTGGTACTTTTCGGTTAGCCGTGCGCCAGTGTTTTATTTACATTCATATATACATATATATGCACATATATGTACATATATATATGCATATGTATGTATATATTTATGTATGTGTGTGTACATATATATATGTACATAGATGTGCATATATATGTATATATGAATGTAAATAAAACACTGGCGCACGGCTAACCGAAAAGTACCTAAATTTTTTCATAAATACCTATGTCATTCAATCATTTTAACTTCTTAGCACGTCCAGGGGCAGGAACAACGTCCTTTGCCCCTGAAGGGGTTAAACATGTATTTAATAGATTGAATATAAGAAATATTATTAACGTATTGTATTCAGATGCCAATGAATTAACTTTTATTCAAATAAAAATTCTTCAAGTATATATAAGTCTATTTAGTTTTACTTTATTCTTTTGAAATAGCGATTTATTATACTCTCCGGGTTTGTTCGGATAACTAATGGATACTCTTTTGTCTGAAGTATTTCATTATACCCTTGTTACCATTTTCTAGTTTAGCTTTATGGAAAAAAAACGATGTTTCTTTAAGCGGCTGACACTTGATAGTGAACAAGATTATATGTGTTCTAAAAAAATTAGAAAATGAAAGATGCATATCTGGAATATAATTATAAATATTATATAATTATAAATATTATAAATATTATATATAATTATAATCGATTGGAAACTTAATGAACTTTTCAAATTCAAGGCTGGTTGACTCTATCCTTTAAATCTTTAAAAGCTTCTTAACAATTCTTTCCTGAAGATGGCAATAAATGATGACCGAAACGTCGAAAATTATAATTTTAATTTAATTTTCGTTTAGTTCTTAACTTTACAAAGTTCCGTGTACACTGTACACCAATTAAAGAGATCGTTCTACATAGGGGAAATTTTATTGCTTCTACCAGAAACTTTAATAAGTAATCTTCATCATCGTTTTATTTAATATATATGTTAAAGCAATCTACGATGAAGATATTATTTAAAAAAAAAATACTGGTAGGAACAATAAAAATTTCCCTATATAATCCCTGCAATTAGTAAACTTTTTTTAGTTTTGTTAATTTTTGTAAACTTTTATTAATTTTTTTTTTTTCATGTTAATATTGTAGCTTTTTCATGGTGTAAATGCCCAGCTTATTTATTATATACCGCGATATAGCTTATATATATAATATATTAAACAAGGCGAATATATAATATATTATATACCACTGATATAGGTTACAGAAAAAAGAAGAAGAAACAGAAAGTGCAAGATGTATACTTCTAGTATAACTTTAAATATTAAAAAATAATTTTATTTTTCGTTCATTTCATTATGTTTCGAGAATTTTGACTTATTAAATTAAAATATAAGAATTTCATGTCTCTCAATTCTCACGAATTTTAAGTGCCAATATTTTAAAATTTATTATTTAATCGTAAAACTTCTGTTATAAATAAAATGAAAATTCCACTTCAAAAATAGTGGTGTACTTTTTATGGGAGAAATTGCAACAATGAAACTTCCAATTGCAAAACTGTATATACATTACAAGCTCTTGGATTTTTATATATTTTGTAATTTATATATAAATGCGATAAACTACAATAAATAATAAATTTTGATGATTTTTTTAACTTTTCTTTAACAGACTAAATATATGAAATATTAACGTCGATTTATAAAACGTAATTTATTTTAAACAAAGTGAATATTTCTTTTCGAAAATAGAGGTGTACAATATAGGAGGGATATTTATAAATATTGAAGAACTTGCTAAAAATTTCAAGCTCTTGAATTTTTATTCTAATTGAACATTTTTGTATTGTTTAAATATACGTGTGACTATGATTGTAAGAAAACTTCAAGGCATTTTCTGCATTTATTTGACAGATTTTTTATAAGAAATTTTAAAACCAACTTGAATAACGTTTTCCAGGGAGATGTAAATCAAGTAACTTTTATATAAATAAAAATAGTTAACAGACATAATTTAGCAGACTAAATATAATAAATATTAACACCGATTTACAAAACGTAATTTATGTAAACAAAGTGAAATTTTCTTATCGTAAATGGTAGTGTACAAAATAGGAGAGATATTTATACATATTAAAAAACTTGCTAAAAATTTCAAGCTCTTGATTTTTATTCTAATTGAAAACTTTTTGTATTTCCTAAAAATACGTGTGACTATGATAATAAAAAAACTTCAATGCTTTTTCAATATTTATTTGACAGATTTATTATAAGAAATTTTGAAACCAATTTATATATCGTTTTCCAGGGAGTTGTAAATCAAGTAACGTTTATTTAATTAAAAATAGTTAAAGCATAAAGATGTAAGCCAGTTTCAAGTTATTATTTTGAAAGTACGATTTATTTTGCCATCCGGGATTCTTGCATAACTAATGATACTCTTTTGTCTGAGGTTTTTCATTATGCTCTTTTTACTCTTTTCCTACATTATCTTTAGTCAAACAGCTGATAGTAGATAATAATTGGGGGTTCTATGTCAGCGGTGGGAGCGGTGTGACCTTGAATGACCTTGAACGACCTCTGTGCACCTGTGAAGGTCATGCGGCGGCGGAGGTCATGGGGTCAAGGTCATGCGTCGTACTGTTGGAGGCGGGGTCAAGGTGATGCGGCGGTGAAGGTGATGCGTCTTCTTATAGTATGAGGGGTTATTTTGAGTTTAATTATTTTACTAATGATAATTAATTTTAATTGGGGGACTAACTTTTTTCGGGGTAATTTTTGAAGATTGAATTTTTGGGAGATTGATTTTTTTTTCTGACCGTACTACAGTACGAGGGGTAATTTTAAGTTTGATTTTTTTTTTTTTTTTTACTAATGATAATTAATTTTAATTGGAGGACTTTAACTTTTTTCGGGGTAATTTTTGAAGATTGAATTTTTGGGAGATTGATTTTTCTTTTAATCGTACTGCAGTATAAGGGGGTATTTTTTCATTTAAAAAATATATTAATGATAATTAATTAAGAAATTTTAATTGGGGGACTTTAACTTTTTTCGGGGTAATTTTTGAAGATAGAAATTTTTGTGAGATTGATTTTTTTTTCTGACCGTGCTACAGTACGAGGGGTAATTTTAAGTTTGATTTTTTTTTTAATGATAATTAATTTTAATTGGAGGACTTTAACTTTTTTCGGGGTAATTTTTGAAGATTGAAATTTTTAGAGATTCATTTTTTTCTTACCGTACTACAGTACTTAGGGATAATTTTACATTTGAAAAATACATTAATGATAATTAATTTTAATTGGGGGACTTTAACTTTTTTCAGGGTAATTTTTGAAGATTGAAATTTTTAGAGATTCATTTTTTTTTCTCACCGTACTACAGTACTTAGGGATAATTTTACATTTGAAAAATACATTAATGATAATTAATTAAGAAATTTTAATTGAGACACTTTAACTTTTTGGGGGTAATTTTTGAATTTTCATGGACATTGATTTATTTCGCTGTTGTTTAGTATGAGGGGATATTTTGAGTTGGATATTTTTTTACTAATGATAATTAAGAAATTTGAATTGGGGGACTTTAACTTTTTGGGGATAATTTTTGAGATAGAATTTTTTGGGAGATAGATTTTTCTTTTCGTCGTACTCCAGTACGAGGGGTCATTTGTACTTTTAAAAATTAATTAAGAAGTTTTAATTGGGAGACTTTAATTTTAGGGAATAATTTCTGAGATAGATTTTTTTTTATGACATATATTTTTTAGCGCACTTGAGTTTTCGGTGTTATTTTTAGGGGCATAATTTTTGTGTTAGAGTTTTTACTGGCAACGATTTTTAATTTGGGAACTTTCAAATATTTTTTTCGCGATTTTTCATTGGCAATCGAATTTTAAACATTCATTAAGCATTTTAATTGGGAGACTTTATCTTTTAACGCAAATTTTTAGATAAAAATGGAATTTTAAACATAAATTGGATGAGGGAACTTTACGCGATTCAATTTAGTGACATATGCGCTCGAATATTGAGTATTAATTAAAATTATGAATGATTGTGAATTTTTGTTATTTAGTGTTAGAATTTATGTATGCGAATTTTTTAATAGTACTGCCCCACCCGTGGGTGAGAGGTTATGCTCATGAAGCTAATAGACGTGAAGTGTTGGGTTCGATCCCAATCACACTCGTCGGCCTAATCGTTCGGAGTTTTGTTTGAGCTATAGATTTGCATGCGTAAATTTGGGTTAGGTTCCCTTAGAAAGACCCTGACGAAGGGCACTCCCTCCCTTTATCCATAGTGTAGATAATCGGTCGTCAAAATTAACCCACCTTTTTAATAGTACTAGTAAACTTTAGAATTTTTTTTTTTCTGAATCCGTGTTAGATGAGTAGATATTTTTTCTCGGTTTTATACAAAAATAGAAATTGGTAAGATATTTTTTAGGATATCGGTTTTTGGCTTGTTATGCAATGTTTAGGTATGTATTGTTTAATCTATATGAAAATTTATTTTGAAAAAAAACATGAAATGGTATTCATAAAGATATTAGGAAATTTTCCCCCTACCCCTAAATGAATTTATATTTGTGAAATATAGGGTTACCTATTTAATGGTGTGCTTGAATTTAGAATCACCTATATACCTTAACCCGAAATTTTATTGAGGCATGTTTTCGAAAAGTTTCATATTTTTAAAAACTAGAAAATCGATTTTTTAAACGTTTATATTAAAACACTTTGAATTTTTAATAAGATTTTGGGAAAAAAACGCATTTATTACAAATTTACACTAATATTACACTTTTTAGAATAAAACTTTTAAATACATAAATTAAACACACTTACTTTACTTCAAATGACTTTCAGAGCCTAAAAAACGCGTGTTTGTGCAGGAAAATGTCTACTATACTGAACCGTGATCATCGTGCGTTATCTTTGGGAACTCTCAGAAGTGAATCACTTTATCTAGATAAGGGGTTTTCCTTTTTATCGTGATAGGATATTAGATTTTAATTTCGATTGACTAATGGTGGGATACAAATTAAGATTTTCAAATAATTAATTTAAGATTTTTATTATCTCACTGATTGCGAATTTAATGAATGAATAATTAATATTACGTCACACAAAACGAATTTTTTGAATAATTTAGATTGCGTCACAATTTTTGAATGATTTTATTAATATAGAATTTATATCCGATTGGGGGTCATTTTTTCTTATAGATTTATTTAAAATAAAATTGGAATATTCATTTAGTAATACTATATTAGCAATTTAATGCATGTGTTACATTTTTTTTTTTTTTTTTTGGATTTAACTATTATAAAATTAGACCTTTTAAAACGGATACTTTTTTAATTGATTCATTAACCGTGAGAATACTTTAAACACGTCATTGATGAGTCATCACACATAAGTAAATTTTCACTCGTAAACATGAAAGTTTTAATAAATGTATTGAAGTTTTTGAAAAGTGACACACATTTCGTGCAGTGGACTTTGAACTTTTAGTCTAGTTCTAATTTCCATCTAGTTCACATTTTGCTAAGTTAACACGTTATGAAATATAGGGGAGCTTAATACTATGCATTAATATAACTATGATTTTTGCTTAATTTTTTACAAGGATAAAATTTTTATCATCGGAAAAACACATCTTTAAGAGATTTAAAATAGATATTTGTAAATATATATATAATTTAATATCATTAAATATTTAGTATCTTCACACATAATTAACACATGTTAATTAAGTACGATTAAATTTAAAAGAAATCATAATTTTCATTAAATTAAAAATAAATTGTACATTTAACTTTTAATCTAGCAAATATTAAAACATGAAAGAAATGATTGCGCTTTTAGAGCATATAACTTTAATCATAAAAAATTGAATACTTATCACTTTTAAATGAAAATGATAAACCTTTATTTAAAATTTTTCAGTTTATAATTAGAGACATACAATTAACTAGAAACTTAAGTATAAAAACAGAAATGAATATCTTGCAATAAGGTTAACATTTTTAATAAAAAATTAATATTTTAGGTTAATTTTAAACGTGCTAGTATTTTTAGACTAGCGAAATATCCCTTTTTTAGAAAATACTTTTCTGGTTTAATTTTCATTTATTTTTTAAATATAACTTTTAAAAAATATTCTCAACTGTAAAAACTAGGGATTTGCTTTTGACAATTTTATTTGAATTTAAGATTTGTTTCACATTTAGAAGTATATCTTATCAAAATAAATTCGAAATATTTAGATTTGTTTATTATTAATAATTTGAAAAATAAAACATTTAGAAGTAAATTCACTTACTTTTGTTTATGTTTCATAAAAATCCAAAAGGGTTGGAAAAGAGTAGCAACACTTCACATAAGTTTTGTGATACTAAATGGAGTAAATTTTGAACATCAATATCTTATCTGTTTGGGTATTTCCATGAATACATGATTCATGAGATAAGCAGAATGTCATGTTCAAATATGAATCTAAGAACAGCGTTAATGAATTTACTTTATTCATATCGTATATACTTTAGCTATAATTAATATAATGTGTAATTAATAAGGGATTTAATTAATATGATTCGTTTTTAAATAAAATCTAAATATAATTGTATCTTTTTCAGTCTTATTTAATAGAAGAGGAATGCTTTTCAAATTTATTAAGAAACATGTAAGTTATTATTAGCTTGGAAATTGCAACTGAATTAAAAATTGACTTTTAACATAGAATTAGTCTTTTGCTAAATTTTCAATGAAAATATTTCTCACTTAAAAGTTTACTTCTCACATTAAAAAAGTCATATACTTGGAATTTTTACCGGGAAAATTTTCTCACATGGAAAAAGGCTTTAGTGATTGTATTAGAATAAAAACTTATCATATTAAAATTTTTAATAAGTAAATTATTATTATTAAATCTATGTCACCCACCACTCACTTTATTTACAAATAAATATTTTTCACTTTTTAATGGAAACAAAAATGGTAGGTAAAGCTTTCGTTTAATATTTTTAAATTAATATGAGTCTTTTTTTTTTCAGTGCGACTCCTTCAAATTTAAAACCTTTTGAGAGCTTTTATAGGGAGAACGTAAACAAATCGAAGTCTCACATTTCAACAATAAAGGATTTATACTAAGTACACTACAAACATATTTATAAAAAGGAAAGACATAACCTTATTTCAGTTTTTCGTTAAGCATATTTTTAATTCACAAGCAGGCTTCACACATATTATTTAGCACACAAGTTACTTCAGCGAAAAATCCCTTTTCCTTATCTAAATGATTCATAGGGATTCATACCTCCCTCATGAATACGTTATACAAACGATGTATTAGTTTAATGAATATAAATTTTAACTGAATCCTTTAAACTTTATTTGATAACATTCGATCATTTTTATATTTCAAAACGAAGAAAAATTATTGAATATCACCTAACAAGCATATACTTTTACACTAACATGTTATAAAAACACTTCTCAATATTCAAATTTTATGATATTTCGACATCTCTCGCCAAGCTTTTTAAGAATGAAAGACTATTTCGTTAGAATATTTAGCTTTTTGTATACAATTTTAGCAATAAATACATAATGCACTCAACTTTACTTTATCATTAAACATTAAATTAATCCATCGCTTAGCAATTCAAACGTAGGATTTTTTTATTTAGGGTAGATAAGTATACGTGTATATATATACATGCGCATATATGTGTGTGCATTTGTCAATGGGGGAAAAATTTAAAAGGTATACACATTGAAAGTTAATAAAATTATTTTAAAAAAATTATATAAATATTTCAAGACAGTATTAAAGATTTGAACAACTGATAAAAATGCTTTGAAAAACATTTAAAATTATTTAAAATGTTTCTTTCATATTTTAAAGTCAACAAATTTTAATACATAGCTATGTACATACAGGCATTTGAGCTATATACATACATGCATTTGACCTATGTTAACAGAACAAATGTTTTAAATATTTCGATGGTATTTCCAAGTTACTCAATTTATACTTTTTGAATATGCATATACATATATTTGAAAATTTTAATGTTTTCTGTTAAAACTGACTAGTTATTTATCCTAGCATTATCCTAGTTATTTATCCTACATTTATTAACACAATAAACCAACTGCTTTTAAAAAGACTGTGTGATTATCAAAACAACCCAAATCCTTTTATCTGCACATGCGCAAACATTTTAATAAACTAGAGGTCACATTTTTAATCGAATAAAATAATGACTAATCAAATAGGTTATATCCTAACTTAAATGATACCTTTTTTGTGATATTGCTAAACATGCTACTACAATGTCTAATCAAATAGGTTATGTCCTAACTTGAATGATACCTTTTATGTGGCATTACTAAACTAGCTAACATGACATTATTAAACTAACTTGTAAAAATAACATGATAACCTGTTTTCACTAGACAAACTTAATAATTTTCGATGCTTTTGTTTGACAATCAACAAAGTTTTATGAAATATATTCAAAAAGTTTGCTGCGATTAAAAAACATGCTTATAACTTAGATAGTTTTCACTCTTATTATTTAAAAACATGCATATTATTACAAAACACAAGATATTGTTTAAATTTGAATTAAATAATCACCATTTTTCACAAGTTTGCAATATTTTTATGCTAACTAGGGTTAGTAGTATTCAGACTTAAAAATATCTTTTTAGATTAAACATGAAAATTAATGTGTAAAAAAAACCTTTTACTATTTTTAGTTAAACTTCATGTCATGAAATATATCCAGTTAACTTTAAAATGTACTATTACAAATTAATGTTTTAAAATTCATTAAAATTATTAAATACTATTTCATTATAATTTTTAAATTCATTTTTATATAAAAACACACAAAATAATAATACTTATCTAATATGGCAGCTAGCAGTCTTAAGCGCAACCTTCTATTACAAAAACTAAAAGTGAAATGAATAATTCTAAGTCCTTATCAGCTAATCTTATCAACTGATTAGATCTAGTCACGTGATATATGACATCACTTATCACTGATGACGTAGGGGTTATCACGTGACTAGATCTAATCAGTTGATAAGATTAGCTGATAAGGACTTAGAATTATTCATTTCACTTTTAGTTTTTGTAATAGAAGGTTGCGCTTAAGACTGCTAGCTGCCATATTAGATAAGTATTATTATTTTGTGTGTTTTTATATAAAAATGAATTTAAAAATTATAATGAAATAGTATTTAATAATTTTAATGAATTTTAAAACATTAATTTGTAATAGTACATTTTAAAGTTAACTGGATATATTTCATGACATGAAGTTTAACTAAAAATAGTAAAAGGTTTTTTTTACACATTAATTTTCATGTTTAATCTAAAAAGATATTTTTAAGTCTGAATACTACTAACCCTAGTTAGCATAAAAATATTGCAAACTTGTGAAAAATGGTGATTATTTAATTCAAATTTAAACAATATCTTGTGTTTTGTAATAATATGCATGTTTTTAAATAATAAGAGTGAAAACTATCTAAGTTATAAGCATGTTTTTTAATCGCAGCAAACTTTTTGAATATATTTCATAAAACTTTGTTGATTGTCAAACAAAAGCATCGAAAATTATTAAGTTTGTCTAGTGAAAACAGGTTATCATGTTATTTTTACAAGTTAGTTTAATAATGTCATGTTAGCTAGTTTAGTAATGCCACATAAAAGGTATCATTCAAGTTAGGACATAACCTATTTGATTAGACATTGTAGTAGCATGTTTAGCAATATCACAAAAAAGGTATCATTTAAGTTAGGATATAACCTATTTGATTAGTCATTATTTTATTCGATTAAAAATGTGACCTCTTGTTTATTAAAATGTTTGCGCATGTGCAGATAAAAGGATTTGGGTTGTTTTGATAATCACACAGTCTTTTTAAAAGCAGTTGGTTTATTGTGTTAATAAATGTAGGATAAATAACTAGGATAATGCTAGGATAAATAACTAGTCAGTTTTAACAGAAAACATTAAAATTTTCAAATATATGTATATGCATATTCAAAAAGTATAAATTGAGTAACTTGGAAATACCATCGAAATATTTAAAACATTTGTTCTGTTAACATAGGTCAAATGCATGTATGTAATTCCTTTTAAGAATGAAAGACTATTTCGTTAGAATATTTAGCTTTTTGTATACAATTTTAGCAATAAATACATAATGCACTCAACTTTACTTTATCATTAAACATTAAATTAATCCATCGCTTAGGCCTGTATGCTCAAATGCCTGTATGTACATAGCTATGTATTAAAATTTGTTGACTTTAAAATATGAAAGAAACATTTTAAATAATTTTAAATGTTTTTCAAAGCATTTTTATCAGTTGTTCAAATCTTTAATACTGTCTTGAAATATTTATATAATTTTTTTAAAATAATTTTATTAACTTTCAATGTGTATACCTTTTAAATTTTTCCCCCATTGACAAATGCACACACATATATGCGCATGTATATATATACACGTATACTTATCTACCCTAAATAAAAAAATCCTACGTTTGAATTGCTAAGCGATGGATTAATTTAATGTTTAATGATAAAGTAAAGTTGAGTGCATTATGTATTTATTGCTAAAATTGTATACAAAAAGCTAAATATTCTAACGAAATAGTCTTTCATTCTTAAAAAGCTTGGCGAGAGATGTCGAAATATCATAAAATTTGAATATTGAGAAGTGTTTTTATAACATGTTAGTGTAAAAGTATATGCTTGTTAGGTGATATTCAATAATTTTTCTTCGTTTTGAAATATAAAAATGATCGAATGTTATCAAATAAAGTTTAAAGGATTCAGTTAAAATTTATATTCATTAAACTAATACATCGTTTGTATAACGTATTCATGAGGGAGGTATGAATCCCTATGAATCATTTAGATAAGGAAAAGGGATTTTTCGCTGAAGTAACTTGTGTGCTAAATAATATGTGTGAAGCCTGCTTGTGAATTAAAAATATGCTTAACGAAAAACTGAAATAAGGTTATGTCTTTCCTTTTTATAAATAAGTTTGTAGTGTACTTAGTATAAATCCTTTATTGTTGAAATGTGAGACTTCGATTTGTTTACGTTCTCCCTATAAAAGCTCTCAAAAGGTTTTAAATTTGAAGGAGTCGCACTGAAAAAAAAAAGACTCATATTAATTTAAAAATATTAAACGAAAGCTTTACCTACCATTTTTGTTTCCATTAAAAAGTGAAAAATATTTATTTGTAAATAAAGTGAGTGGTGGGTGACATAGATTTAATAATAATAATTTACTTATTAAAAATTTTAATATGATAAGTTTTTATTCTAATACAATCACTAAAGCCTTTTTCCATGTGAGAAAATTTTCCCGGTAAAAATTCCAAGTATATGACTTTTTTAATGTGAGAAGTAAACTTTTAAGTGAGAAATATTTTCATTGAAAATTTAGCAAAAGACTAATTCTATGTTAAAAGTCAATTTTTAATTCAGTTGCAATTTCCAAGCTAATAATAACTTACATGTTTCTTAATAAATTTGAAAAGCATTCCTCTTCTATTAAATAAGACTGAAAAAGATACAATTATATTTAGATTTTATTTAAAAACGAATCATATTAATTAAATCCCTTATTAATTACACATTATATTAATTATAGCTAAAGTATATACGATATGAATAAAGTAAATTCATTAACGCTGTTCTTAGATTCATATTTGAACATGACATTCTGCTTATCTCATGAATCATGTATTCATGGAAATACCCAAACAGATAAGATATTGATGTTCAAAATTTACTCCATTTAGTATCACAAAACTTATGTGAAGTGTTGCTACTCTTTTTCAACCCTTTTGGATTTTTATGAAACATAAACAAAAGTAAGTGAATTTACTTCTAAATGTTTTATTTTTCAAATTATTAATAATAAACAAATCTAAATATTTCGAATTTATTTTGATAAGATATACTTCTAAATGTGAAACAAATCTTAAATTCAAATAAAATTGTCAAAAGCAAATCCCTAGTTTTTACAGTTGAGAATATTTTTTAAAAGTTATATTTAAAAAATAAATGAAAATTAAACCAGAAAAGTATTTTCTAAAAAAGGGATATTTCGCTAGTCTAAAAATACTAGCACGTTTAAAATTAACCTAAAATATTAATTTTTTATTAAAAATGTTAACCTTATTGCAAGATATTCATTTCTGTTTTTATACTTAAGTTTCTAGTTAATTGTATGTCTCTAATTATAAACTGAAAAATTTTAAATAAAGGTTTATCATTTTCATTTAAAAGTGATAAGTATTCAATTTTTTATGATTAAAGTTATATGCTCTAAAAGCGCAATCATTTCTTTCATGTTTTAATATTTGCTAGATTAAAAGTTAAATGTACAATTTATTTTTAATTTAATGAAAATTATGATTTCTTTTAAATTTAATCGTACTTAATTAACATGTGTTAATTATGTGTGAAGATACTAAATATTTAATGATATTAAATTATATATATATTTACAAATATCTATTTTAAATCTCTTAAAGATGTGTTTTTCCGATGATAAAAATTTTATCCTTGTAAAAAATTAAGCAAAAATCATAGTTATATTAATGCATAGTATTAAGCTCCCCTATATTTCATAACGTGTTAACTTAGCAAAATGTGAACTAGATGGAAATTAGAACTAGACTAAAAGTTCAAAGTCCACTGCACGAAATGTGTGTCACTTTTCAAAAACTTCAATACATTTATTAAAACTTTCATGTTTACGAGTGAAAATTTACTTATGTGTGATGACTCATCAATGACGTGTTTAAAGTATTCTCACGGTTAATGAATCAATTAAAAAAGTATCCGTTTTAAAAGGTCTAATTTTATAATAGTTAAATCCAAAAAAAAAAAATGTAACACATGCATTAAATTGCTAATATAGTATTACTAAATGAATATTCCAATTTTATTTTAAATAAATCTATAAGAAAAAATGACCCCCAATCGGATATAAATTCTATATTAATAAAATCATTCAAAAATTGTGACGCAATCTAAATTATTCAAAAAATTCGTTTTGTGTGACGTAATATTAATTATTCATTCATTAAATTCGCAATCAGTGAGATAATAAAAATCTTAAATTAATTATTTGAAAATCTTAATTTGTATCCCACCATTAGTCAATCGAAATTAAAATCTAATATCCTATCACGATAAAAAGGAAAACCCCTTATCTAGATAAAGTGATTCACTTCTGAGAGTTCCCAAAGATAACGCACGATGATCACGGTTCAGTATAGTAGACATTTTCCTGCACAAACACGCGTTTTTTAGGCTCTGAAAGTCATTTGAAGTAAAGTAAGTGTGTTTAATTTATGTATTTAAAAGTTTTATTCTAAAAAGTGTAATATTAGTGTAAATTTGTAATAAATGCGTTTTTTTTCCCAAAATCTTATTAAAAATTCAAAGTGTTTTAATATAAACGTTTAAAAAATCGATTTTCTAGTTTTTAAAAATATGAAACTTTTCGAAAACATGCCTCAATAAAATTTCGGGTTAAGGTATATAGGTGATTCTAAATTCAAGCACACCATTAAATAGGTAACCCTATATTTCACAAATATAAATTCATTTAGGGGTAGGGGGAAAATTTCCTAATATCTTTATGAATACCATTTCATGTTTTTTTTTCAAAATAAATTTTCATATAGATTAAACAATACATACCTAAACATTGCATAACAAGCCAAAAACCGATATCCTAAAAAATATCTTACCAATTTCTATTTTTGTATAAAACCGAGAAAAAATATCTACTCATCTAACACGGATTCAGAAAAAAAAAATTCTAAAGTTTACTAGTACTATTAAAAAGGTGGGTTAATTTTGACGACCGATTATCTACACTATGGATAAAGGGAGGGAGTGCCCTTCGTCAGGGTCTTTCTAAGGGAACCTAACCCAAATTTACGCATGCAAATCTATAGCTCAAACAAAACTCCGAACGATTAGGCCGACGAGTGTGATTGGGATCGAACCCAACACTTCACGTCTATTAGCTTCATGAGCATAACCTCTCACCCACGGGTGGGGCAGTACTATTAAAAAATTCGCATACATAAATTCTAACACTAAATAACAAAAATTCACAATCATTCATAATTTTAATTAATACTCAATATTCGAGCGCATATGTCACTAAATTGAATCGCGTAAAGTCCCCTCATCCAATTTATGTTTAAAATTCCATTTTTATCTAAAAATTTGCGTTAAAAGATAAAGTCTCCCAATTAAAATGCTTAATGAATGTTTAAAATTCGATTGCCAATGAAAAATCGCGAAAAAAATATTTGAAAGTTCCCAAATTAAAAATCGTTGCCAGTAAAAACTCTAACACAAAAATTATGCCCCTAAAAATAACACCGAAAACTCAAGTGCGCTAAAAAATATATGTCATAAAAAAAAAATCTATCTCAGAAATTATTCCCTAAAATTAAAGTCTCCCAATTAAAACTTCTTAATTAATTTTTAAAAGTACAAATGACCCCTCGTACTGGAGTACGACGAAAAGAAAAATCTATCTCCCAAAAAATTCTATCTCAAAAATTATCCCCAAAAAGTTAAAGTCCCCCAATTCAAATTTCTTAATTATCATTAGTAAAAAAATATCCAACTCAAAATATCCCCTCATACTAAACAACAGCGAAATAAATCAATGTCCATGAAAATTCAAAAATTACCCCCAAAAAGTTAAAGTGTCTCAATTAAAATTTCTTAATTAATTATCATTAATGTATTTTTCAAATGTAAAATTATCCCTAAGTACTGTAGTACGGTGAGAAAAAAAAAATGAATCTCTAAAAATTTCAATCTTCAAAAATTACCCTGAAAAGAGTTAAAGTCCCCCAATTAAAATTAATTATCATTAATGTATTTTTCAAATGTAAAATTATCCCTAAGTACTGTAGTACGGTAAGAAAAAAATGAATCTCTAAAAATTTCAATCTTCAAAAATTACCCCGAAAAAAGTTAAAGTCCTCCAATTAAAATTAATTATCATTAAAAAAAAATCAAACTTAAAATTACCCCTCGTACTGTAGCACGGTCAGAAAAAAAAATCAATGTCACAAAAATTTCTATCTTCAAAAATTACCCCGAAAAAAGTTAAAGTCCCCCAATTAAAATTTCTTAATTAATTATCATTAATATATTTTTCAAATGAAAAAATACCCCCTTATACTGCAGTACGATTAAAAGAAAAATCAATCTCCCAAAAATTCAATCTTCAAAAATTACCCCGAAAAAAGTTAAAGTCCTCCAATTAAAATTAATTATCATTAGTAAAAAAAAAAAAAAAAAAAAAAAAAAAAAAATCAAACTTAAAATTACCCCTCGTACTGTAGCACGGTCAGAAAAAAAAATCAATCTCACAAAAATTTCTATCTTCAAAAATTACCCCGAAAAAAGTTAAAGTCCCCCAATTAAAATTTCTTAATTAATTATCATTAATATATTTTTCAAATGAAAAAATACCCCTTATACTGCAGTACGATTAAAAGAAAAATCAATCTCCCAAAAATTCAATCTTCAAAAATTACCCCGAAAAAAGTTAAAGTCCTCCAATTAAAATTAATTATCATTAGTAAAAAAAAAAAAATCAAACTTAAAATTACCCCTCGTACTGTAGTACGGTCAGAAAAAAAAATCAATCTCCCAAAAATTCAATCTTCAAAAATTACCCCGAAAAAAGTTAAAGTCCCCCAATTAAAATTAATTATCATTAGTAAAATAATTAAACTCAAAATAACCCCTCATACTATAAGATGACGCATCACCTTCACCGCCGCATCACCTTGACCCCGCCTCCAACAGTACGACGCATGACCTTGACCCCATGACCTCCGCCGCCGCATGACCTTCACAGGTGCACAGAGGTCGTTCAAGGTCATTCAAGGTCACACCGCTCCCACCGCTGACATAGAACCCCTAATTATTATCTGCTGCTTATGTTCCGTTTCAAGGAATTAGATTTAGACAATAATTTCAAGACATTAGATTTAGATACAGCATTAACCCCTTCGGTCCGAGCGTCTTTTACAGAATTTTTAATCTTTAATCATCGGTTTTTTTAAAACAGAAAATTTTGTGTAATTGAATCGGGAAAATACTCGGATTAAATAAGGCAAAATTTACAATAAAAATTTACCGGTGAGAATAATCCCCGATTCTGAGCACCTTACGCGGCTCGAATACCGGTCGGTCGTCCCCAAGGGGTTAAGTAATTTCACGTTTAAAAGTTCCTTCATGTGACATACAGCAGAGCAAATAGAAATTCACCGGGTGCAAAATGACATGAAAGATCACGTAATTGCCTAAATAAAAAATATTGTTATATTAATCCGCACATAAATTTAATTTATAAATCTAAATAGTCAATGTAAACATAAAGAAAACATTCTAAAACAATTGCTATAAATATAATAAAATACGTTGCATTTTTACTCGATTTGCACTGTGAAGAAAATGATAAGAACGGAACAGATTTTTTTTTTAGATATATTGCATGTAAGATGGGCATATTTTGTGTTTAATAATTTCGCTGCAACATTGCAGCACTGAGCAGTGTTGAGAGATGGGCTACTTTTTTAAAATCCAGATTCATGATTGGTACCACTTTTTTGAAAATGTAAAATGCGCCTTATATACTGATGTATTAATGAAGGCGAAAACAAAGAGAATTTTACCGTATCAAAAAATTGGTGCAAGTCAAGAAATCTGAATTTTAAAAAAAGTAGCCCACTGGCAACACTGGCACTGAGTTTATATATAGTTTCGAATTTGTGGATGGGACAAAACGCGTCATACCTCCAAAATTCCAGATTTTAACTTTGCTTTCAGTTATACAGCACGTTTTTACCATTTTTAGTTATATTTTGCGCACTATAATACGCCAAATGTTCTTCGTGGCATTTAAGTTTGCATCATTGTCTGGCCAATCAAGTTTGAGAGATATTTATCTTCAAACCACTTCTTTGTGTCTTTTCAGAGTGAATTTAGGCATTGTGTTGTTGAAAGTTTTCTTGAAGCCGGTAATTTTTTTCACTCAGGTACAACAAATGGCATTGTAACATTTCAATATAGGTATGTCTACTTTGTTTATCCGTCTAGAAAAGCAATCCTAAGTTTGCCTTCCGAGGAAAAAGCAGCCCAAATCATAAGGGAGCCTCCAACTAATTGACGCGTGCAAAATACGTACTTTTTTTGAAGCCATGCTATATGAATGAATACCATCTGTCTTTTCAGCACTGAAACTAATTTTAGACTAATTCGTTTGTTGCTCCAGGTGTTTCTCTGCAAACGGAATGCGGGTTTTTTTACTGTCAGATGTTAAACGCGGACACCGACGTGGTTTTACATTTTTAAGAACTCCCGATATTTTTATTGTTCTTTGCACAATCGATACTGATGCTGGCGTATTTATCTACTTTCCAATTATCTTTGTAGTCATTCTTTTGCTTCGAACCGTGCGAAGAATCAAGCTTTCGGGTCGTTTCGAAAGAAAATTTGGCCTCCCTGCAGATTTTTAGTAACATAAATAGTTGGATGCTGTAAGAAATTAAAAATGACAGTACTTGAACGTTTAATTTTATCAGAAATTCTTTAAACTGACATTATGATGTTGTTATAAGCTAGAATTTGTCGTCTTTCAAAGTCACAAAGAATATTGAATCACCCTGTAGTCCAAATATTTTGCGAACTTAAAAGAATGTGCTCAGAATCTTGTTTAAATGCGGTTTCAATTGATATGAGAAAACATCCGCCAATCACATTCCGTGGTTTTAGATATATTTACTGCGTTCTTATTTTTTTGCTCCTGAATAAATTTAGCAAAATACACATTTTAAAATACAGTGATGGCCAAAATTGTGATTATTTTTTGAAATTTTCATGTTTTATAACTTTGTGTGCTTGAAGAATATAATAAATTTCACTTACATACAAACCTTTATACATCCAATTCAAGGAAATTTAATGTAGAAATTAATAAAAAAAACATAACTCAAATATATGCTTTGTAAAAAAAGTTACGCTTACAAAAAATAAGATCTATCTTAGGGTTCATTGTATTTTAAAGTTACACTTACACATTCAATATTTAGTAGGATAACCCTTGTTTTTTATTACAGCTTCTCGGCGTTTGGAGTTCAACCTTTTTAATCATATGATGCCAAGAATCAATTATAGCTTCAATAAGTTGCGTTTTATTAGATAGACGCTTTTTTCTACTAGGATTTTCAAACATACCCACAAATTTTCTATAGGATTCAGATCAGGGCTGTTTCCTGGCCAGGGCAATAATTGTATGCTTTCATTTAGCACGTTCACGCCGGCGCGGTGGGTCACACTCGACTGTCTCAGAGTTGTCAAGTCTCCAGCTTTTTGCGCACCAGTGTTATTTTAGAGAAAATGTTATTCCTTTAAATCGCCCAATTGTTCTAATTAAATAAAACAAAATTTTCTGTATTAAAATACTGGTATCCAAAAAGCCGGATATCTGGCAGCTCTGAGACAGTCGAGTGTGACCCACCGCGCCGGCGTGAACGTGTTAACCCCTTGAGGAGAACCGGTATATATTATATACCACCTACGATTAATGAAGTTTTACTCCAGAAAAATTTCTTTAAATTTTACTTTTCTAACTTTGGTGGAAAAGAGCCGTAAAATTGCTTTTACTTATTTTGAAATAGAATTTTTCAAATATTCTGGTGGGAATTCAGCATTTCACAAACGCAATTGCTTGCCCCTCAAGGGGTTAAACCATTCTTTGCATATTTTTGCCGTACGGCATGCAGCTCCTGCTAAAAGATACATGATGCTTTATTGGGAAAGAGATCCCTGATGGAAGGTATCAATTTTGGTTCCAGGACAGTTTCGATGTATTATTTTGCATTCAGAATGCTATCAATCACTTGAATGCGGTCCACACCATCTGCAGACATACAGACCCAAATCACGACATTTGTTGGATTCTTTGTAGTTGCTTCAATGCAATCAGGATTCAGCACTTCTCCTTATCTACGTCTCACATATTTTCGCCCATCACTACCAAAGAGTGATATTTTACTCTCATCGCTCCAGATTATTTGCTTCCACTGATTTTCTGACCCATTAATATGTTATTTTGCCCACTGAACTCGTTTCTTGCGTTGCTGAAGATTAAAAAATGTTTTTTTTTCTCTGAATTCTACGTTGAAGCCCAAAACCTGCTAATCTTGTCCTTATTGTTCTTGAACTAATTGAAATACCCATTGCATTCATTTCCCATCTAACAGCATCTGATGAAATTCTTCTATCTTTGAGACATATCCTTTTTATCTTTCTATCGTCAGAAGCACTTGTGCATTTTTTCAGCCTGATTTTGCCTTTTTTATCACAGATTTAGATTCTTCATAATATAAGCAAAACTTTCGTACACCAGATAAAGTGACTGATCCACCAACCGTCTTGCAATTTCAGCATAAGAGAGGCCATTTTCTCTCAATATGACAATTCTGCTTCTTTTTGTAGGTGTCCAATCAGTTCTTATTGTTTATGATATTGTTTTAAATTATTTACATTAAGGAAAAAATGGAAATATTTAAAAAAAAAACATTATTCTATTTTAGTTACACTAGTATTCACCTTTCTGCAAAATTCATTCCAGTAAAATCCGCTTTTACATATCAAAACATACTACAGTTTAGTTATTGACATTTGATTGGTTTTCAGAATACTGATTCTGATTGGTCAGGAAACTTTTATTACAATACACTTCAGCATTCATGACTAATTCAGTTTGTATTTTAGACTAAGTTAATGCAAATATTTAAATTCTGGTTTTATTTTTTTTATATTAAATTTTACATTGAATTTCCTTGAATATGATATATAAACATTTATATTTAAGTGAAAATTAATAAATTCTATGAGCACACAAAGTTATAAAACACGAAAATTTCAAATAAATGTCCACAATTTTGTCCACCACACTGTACATTAAACTGTACAAGGCTCATTCTAAAAATAATATAGAAAATTGTACATTAATAACTAGAAAAATTATAAAAATTATTAAACATGAAAAAAGTTGCCTTGAACGATTTACAAGGTTGTTCATATTAATAGTTTGGTTTTAATTTATTATAAATCTTTGACGCCTATTCTTATTCGAGCTCAAGAAATCGATTTAGCTAAGTCGTTATTTCGAGAAAAATAGATTTCTGTGGTTAAAATAAGCTAATTACTCAAATAGGTGGTATTAATCGAAAAATATTCTGACGATTTTTATGAAATATACTTTATTCTAATATGAGAAAACCTTCCAACTAAGTCTCGAATTAGGTAGAAAAAAATGTAATTTTAAGCAATTTTTTTATATTTAATCATCCGTAATCGGAATCCTCGTCAACACAATGAAAGGTAATCTCGAAAGTGGCACTAAAATATTGCCTTCTACAGTTAATCGAGCATTAGATATCGGTTTATGTCGATCAAAATACGGTAAAATTTGTTTTAACTGGCTAGAACAAAAAATTGATTGAATATAATTATTGATTATGATTACATTTCGTGAATTTAAACATTTTCATAAACATTAGTAATATTTCTTGATAAATAACTGTGCTTATACTTTTGCTAAGTTTAAAACAACTGCCATATTGTTACAAACATCTGTATAGTTTGTTGCCATGGCGATATACCCTGGCACAAAATTAGCAACAATTTTAAAAGCAAGATGATTTTTCTGTGTCAATCTTTCCACATAGCTCATTTTTGTCGCCAAACACTGACTTAGACAAAGTATCTTGTTAATAATCATTTAATTTATAAAACATGGAGTATAGCACTCAGGATATGCTTGATAATCGCATGCATATAAAAATAGTTTATTTTCATATATGACAATCCAAATTTCCGGCTATATGTAAAGTTTTCTTTTCTTTTCCTTTTTTTAATTTAAAATATATTATTTACGTACTCGAATAAATGCTTCGGAATAAAAAATTTAAATTTTATATGTCTTCTCCTCACTGAATACGTGACACTATATTTAAAAGAAAACATGTATTTTTTCTATTTAAAAGTGAAATATCTCAACTTTTGCCCATCTATGACATCATTTTCTCTGACTTTTAGTTTCTGACCGTGCTAAGACTAGGAGCCGTAAATACAAACGCTAACTCCATGACTTATTGATATTCTACTAATATTTAGTAACTATCACTTTTCTATGTTTGTTGAAAAAAGTAAATATTTCTAATACTATGAAGTTAGAACTAAAGTATTGATTTTTCTTTAAATTTAGTTAGTATAATTGCAAATTCATTATGTTTGCAGAACGGTCTAAAAAAAAAACGAGAGTTCAACTTTAACGAAAGAATGCCGACTCTGATTAGAAATCCTAAAATTTAAAATGATATTTCAACGTCTAGACCAATGCGTGCTGCTAAAGAAAGAAGCCGACAAAGTATCGCAGATATGATATATTGTCTTAATGAATCTGGATCCCAAGAATTAGATCAATTGCGTACATTAAAAAGACGGAAAAGAGTTGGCAAAACAAACGAAAGCTGCATTCAACCCATACGTGAAATGCAGCATTGTTCCATTCAGCACATAGCAAATGAAATAAATAAGCGACAAGATAAAAATTTAGAAGAACAAAGACGCCGTAACATAAGACGCCTGCAAATTTTAGTAAAGAAACTAATGCGAACATGGACGTGCGCAGTTAACAAAGAAGCAACATACCAAAAATTGGGTTCTTTTAACATTGAATGTATTCATTGCAAAGCAATCCATCTTCCAGAAGAACGTATGTCTAATCAAATTAACCAGGACTCATTTGGCGACTGCTGCTTACATGGACGAATTAAGCTTCACTTCCCCATTTTTCCAAATGAATTGGTGTGTCTCTTTTTAAAATGCATTCCATTGCTGAAAATTTCGACGCAAAAATTCGCAATTTAAATACATGCTTTGCTTTGGCTTCATTTAAGGCGCATGATGATCGAACAATTAACAGCCATGGTATTTACAGTTTGTCTCCGGTAGACAAGTTTACGATAAGATGAATATGGCAGCTCATACAACACAAAACCGTGAAGGTGAATTCGAACGGCCGCAATATGGTCAGATGTAGTTTATAAGTTCAGAAGATGCTGTTAACGAAAGACTCGAATATCCTCTCAACCATGGAATCAGACGAAATTTAATGGGACTTTTAGAGCATATTATTTGGCCTCAAAATATGTTTGCACAATCATTTATAATGATGCGAGAAGTAGAAGAAGAAGTGAATCGACATGCTAAAGCAGAAGGAATAAAAGCTCCATATGTCAAACTTCTGTTTACAATGCAAGAAAATGCTGATTACAGAAGATTCAATGTCTCTATGACCAATGATGTATGCGCCGTGCTTACACTCAGTGCCGATCAAAGCTTTCCAGATAACGAAATGGTGGTACATCAACGTGGATAAAAAATTCTCAATTTTCGTAATATTGATAAACGGATAGAACCATTCACGTATCCACTATTTTACCCCAAATAAACATTTGGCTATTCTGTGGATCTACAATTGCAAACACCTTATACAAGTAGTCAGTATCTTACTCGACTAGAATTAGCACAATATAAAATTGCTTTTCGACTTGAACTTACTAAATACCTTCCTCCACAATCAGCTATTATAGGTGCAGATTTGCGCCAAATACACTTCAACGCTCTGCATTTTGGTGGCCGGCTTTTCCAACAATACCTCGTTGATACATGCATCAGAGTAGAGCGCGATCGCATCCAATGGATCAAGGCTAATAAAAAGAAATTCATGCGGACGAAATATTCTGCGGTTACCCACTTTATTAAGGCACTCCCTGAAAAGAAAAATGCCGTTGCTGATGAAAAGATAATACTACCATCTTCATTCATTGGATCGACGCGATGCTATGCTGAACAGTTCGAAGATGCGGTGGCCATTATTTACAAATATGGATCGCCAGATTTCTTTACCACTTTGACATCAAATCCTGAATGGCCTGCAATTAAAAAGGCATCAAGAGTTGTCTTGGAAAATGGAATAATACTTGAGCAACCTGCTCAAGATAGACCTGATCTCGTCGCTAGAGTTTGTAAAATTAAATTCGATGACATTATTGAAGAATTGGACAAAAAAGAAGTATTTGGAAAGGTTGCCGCTTATGTTTTTACAATAGAATTCCAGAAATGTGGCCTCCCACATATGCATCTGCTGCTGATTATGACTCCTGAAGATAGAATCCGTAACCCAGAGGAACATGATGACCTGATTTCAGCGGAAATTCCGATTAATAATGATTCTGAATTACGAAATCTGGTGCTAAAATGGATGATTCACAATCCGTGTGGGAAACTAAACACAAATGCACCGTGTATGATTAATAAAAATGGGTGCATGAAATGTCGCTTCAACTATCCTAACATGTTTAACGAAATCACTTCTTTAGCGGACGATGAAAAAACAAGTTATCGACGTAAATATAATCCTCAGTTGGATCAACATAGTTTAGAATTTTCGCACGAGCATGCTGTTTATCGAAAGGATATAAATGGTTGCAAAATTACAAGAGATAACCGTTGCGTAGCACCATACAATGCTTATCTGTTGAAGAGATACAAGTGTCATATAAACGTTGAATATGTAGGAAATATTCGTGCTGTAAAATATCTTTACAAATATATCTGCAAAGGGCATGATTGTGCAACAATAAAGATAGTTGAAAACCAAAGAAAACTTATGTTCAATGAAGTAGACACCTATATTGAAGGTCGATGTCTCACTCCACCAGAAGCATGTTGGCGATTATTTGGAAACGAGATTCAAAAGAAAAGCCATTCTTTTCCATGCTTAGATATCCATTTACCAGGTCAATTTCGAATTGCAAACATTGATCTAGCACAAGACGATTTAGTGGATACGGGTCAGAAAGGTTCAACATTAGAGGCATATTTCCGGCTTAATCGAGGTGTAAAACAAACAGAATAAAATAATCTTCTGAATGGAAATTCTCAAGAAGTTATATATCACTTCTATTGGCAAATTTCTGAATACTTCAAATGGGATGGAAAATCCAGCAAATGGATTCAGAGAAGTCACCGTTTACGCGTTATTGGTCGAGTACATAACGTAAATTGCATCTCCCAGCCAGAACTCTACCACTTACGACTGTTGCTGTGCCATGTTAAGAATGCAATAAGCTTCGAAGATATGCTAACAGTTGATGGCACTACATATGCATCATATAAACAAGTTTGTTTAGTTCGTGGACTAACTTACAATGACCAACAATGGATTAAAAGTCTGAGAGAATCTGCTATGTCGAAGATGTCTAAAGTCATGAGAACGCTGTTTACACAGATTCTCATTTTTGGATCTGCTGAAAATCCAAGACGCCTGTGGGAAATGGTTAGGAAAGATATGGCTGAAGACTTCATCCGAGAAACAGGACGGATGGTTAATTCTGTTGAAGAAGCGCTTAAGCGTGCTTATCGAATTATCGCATTCAAATTAAATAAGAAGCTACTGAAGGTAGGAATTTCCTATACTGGGTTCATCAACTTGGTATGGACGATATTGATGGATACGAGAACGTGCTAAATGAAGAAACTATGAACACCAATGAGTCTATATTTCTATTGGAGAACATATGTATCAACTTCTTAAAGGGAGACAAATTGAAATTGTTGATACCATTTTACATTCAGTAAACTATTCAACCCCTCGATCAAAATGTTTCTTTATTGATGGACCTGGAGGCGCTGGAAAGATTTTTGTATACAAAACTCTTTATTACATCCTTTCAGGCAAAAGCATATAGTAAAGTGCATGGCATTCACTGGGATTGCTTCTGTTCTGCTACCTGATGGAAGTACTTCACACAATACTTTTGGACTTAAAGTTCCATTGAATTCGGATTCAGGTTCCATCATCAAACCTAGAATCGCTAAAGCAGTCGAACTCAGCAAAGTTGATGTGTTTTTGATGGATGAAGCTCCTATGCTGCTAAAATACGGACTTCACAACATAGATCAATTGCTGCGCCCTATTGGAAATCCAAATTTCCATTTGGTGGAAAGATTATGGTCCTAGGAGGGGACATCCGTCAATGTCTACCCGTCCAACTACGAGCAAAGAGAAGTGAAATATTGTATTTATCAATCAAAAAAAGTGAGCTTTGGCACCACTTCAATTCAATTTCATTAACAGATAACATACGCGTTGATCCGGAACAACGAGAATTTGCCAAATATCTTTTAAAACTTGGAAATGGGGAGCTACCTGAGAACGCGATGGGTGAAATCGAACTACCCATAGCTATACTTTCAAATGGTCATCTCATTGATGAAGTCTTTGGAACCTGCTTAAAGAAAGGAAGTTATGAAGAAATGAAAAATCGAGCTATCCTTGCGCCATTAAATAAAGATGTCAGCAAGATTAACGCCGAAATTATTGAAAAGCTTCCTGGAGAATATAAAATCTACCACAGCTACGATTCCGTCAAAGATCAACCTGAAGGAGCAGTCCAGTTTACGACGGAATTTCTCAATTCCATCGAAATAGCTGATTTGCCACCTCATGAGTTAAAGCTTAAAAATAACGCAATAATCATACTATTGCGCAATTTAGATGTTTCAGAAGGCCTTAGAAAAGGAACAAGGCTAATTGTTAAATATCTTTGCAATAACATAATCAAAGCAAAAATAATCACAGGAGAATATTCAGGTATCGAAGTACATATTCCGCGAATAACTCTCGATTCAAGCAGAGGTCAACTTGGATGCACGATACAAAGGCATCAATTTCCTGTGAGGCTAGCATTTGCAATGACTATACATAAAGCTCAAGGTCAGACCTTCGAATTTATTGGCGTCGACTTACATACACCTGTTTTTATGCATGGAATGCTCTAAGCTGCTTTTTCCAGGGTTAAGAGGTAAAACAACTTAAAGGTACTTCTACCTACAGAAAATCCTCATCACACCCATAATGTTGTATGGAAAGAAGTATTGAATACACAAACAACCAATCAATTTAGTATTTAAAAGACTGCAGAAATATCTAACAAAATCGTTTACTAGAAAGTATTAAGAAAGGGATATAAATTTGTAAATAAATAAAAAGCTCAAAAAACGAATATTTAGTATGTGTTATTATTAATTTTAGAAAGTAGAAATGACATTTTCATGTAGAAATAAATACGCTTAAATAATAAATAAATAAATTTTTTTCAATGCAATATGATCGCAAAATAAAAAAATCACCGAGTGATGCTCGGTATACGAGGTACTTCATATAAAACGTTCTAGGCAGATGTCATCAAAATAACTCTTTTAAATAAAAGTATTTAAAGCATAAAGATGTAAGTCTTTTTTGTTTTTTCTTTTCGAATTGTGATTTATTTTACACTCCATGGTTGTTTAGATAACTAATGATACTCTTTCGCCTGAAGCATTTCATTATGTACTTTTTACTCTTTTGCTAGATTAGCTTAAGGGAAATAAATGATGTTTCGTGCAAGTCTGGTACTTGATACTGAATAAGATTAGATAATCTCTGAAGGCGGATAAACATTATTAAGAAAATTTAAATGCATAACTCGAGCACATTATTCTATATAAAAAATGAAAATACTTTTTTATGCGTCGATGCTTCAGTAATTTTAAAATTTATACATATTGGTAACCTTGATATGAATTATTGGTTATTGGATTTTTCGTAACTGTTATTATTTTCATTATTCTTTCCACATATGTGCGATCTTATTATTATTATTATTATTTAACATTCTGAAAGTCTTTTGTTATTGTTGCCATAGTCAGATTACGGCGGGTGCCACTAGTAAAAACAAATAAAAATTTTTGGCTTTTTTTTTTTTTTTTTTTTTTTTTTGATTGCTTGATTGTCCATACCAATTTCAAATAGTAGTGTTCATATTATTTACGCCTTAACACTAGAAATAACGGAAATTTTACTCAAGTTTTATAAAAATATTTGACACTAGGAATTTTAGTTAAGGGGGTAGGGTACCTTTGAACGCGTCGAAAAAGTAAAAAAATATCACTATGTTCCAAGCTTCAAAACTTGTGTAATAAGTCAAAAATAAAAATCAAACTTCATTTAAATATATAGCTCATATTTAAATTTATATTTAAAAATATATGTATACTTGTAAATTCATAAATAAATATTGAAATGATAAGTTAAAAAATATATGATAATACGAGAAAAAAATCTTGCGCGCATGATGAAATCTGAAAATATGCCTATAAAGAGGAAATTTTTGTGAAAATAAATACGTAATAGAGTTACCTTTATAATAAAACCAGAATATCTGTAAAAAAATATTGACTAAATTAAAAAATTAACAAAAAATTAAAAATTTTCACTTTTGAAAAATATTTTCAAAGTACAAAAACATGAAAAAAATAAAATTTTACATTTTTCTGGTTTTAAGTTGTACATAATACATAAATAAATATGTGGTAAAAATTTCTTTTGATTGCCATGCATAGTTTTTTAGTAACACTGCGCGCAGTATCAAAATTCATCGTTTTGAATAAACGCAACGCAAAGTTTAATTATCCTATATAGTCTTAACATGAAGTCATAATAAAACTGCCATAATTAGTAAACTAATGAGAATTTTTTAATGCAGTTTTCTGCATATTGTTCAGAAATGATTACGGAATCAAAATATGTATTAAAAAATTTTTCGAAAATTTTGATGGTTTAAAGGTATCCTACCCCCTTAAAACTGTTTAACTAGCACTCCGAAGTGCATCCGTAGAATCCCTTGAGAATGACCAAATGTTTTGGTTGAAACCGTTGGGAAGTTTTTAACATCGTTTTAGTATTTAAATGTCATGCATATTTTAAATGTCATGTAGATTTTAAATGTTTTGTGTAGCTCCCATTGTACACTGTTTTAGCAATTATATAAATATTCTTTCACATAATATCACAGTGTAAAGTCCAATCTTAAATAATATATATTTCACTCAAGTTTTAGTTAAAGATATTTCACACTAGAATTTTTATTTATATTTGTCTAAGATATCTATTTACCATTTTTCTCCTTTGTGTGCTTTAAAGTTATTTTATAATTTCTGATTCGAAACGCAAAATATTCATATGGTAGGGGTCACATGATTCTTCACGGACCTTTTAGCGTTAAGAAATATTTTATTAAGGAAATTATCTATTTCAAAAAACCACTAGCATTTAAGAAGTCTGCATTAAAAAAGGCGGACTGCCACGACAGCTTGAATATGGTGTTTAAATGAGTCGAAATTTCCTATTCAAAGTTACTGGTGGAAGATCGAAAATACTTTAACTCCTTGAAGGGCGATGATGCCGCTATGGCGTAGCATAATTTTAATCCCTAATTGCCACACTGGCACCTGATTTTTTTAAATGAAATTTTCAACTTTCTTAAGTACGCAAGAATATACTTTTATTTATTTAAAAGTAAATTATCTTAAATACTTTTGTCAATCAATTATTTCAACATTTTACGAATACAAGTACCTTGCCTCTGAAAAGGTTAACCCTTTAGGGTGCTGCTTTGTATGTATGCAAACAACAGTGTTTTGAATTTAATAGTTTTTTTTTTTTTAAATTCATTTATACCTAATTCTCACCAGAAAATTAAAATAGCAATATCTGCTTTAATTAATAACAGACATTCCGTATTTAAATAAATAGAAATTAACCACTAAATCTTTCTCGTGTAAAGTCAGATTCTCCAAACTACGTAATTTCTAGAACGTATTCTATCATGGACAGTGTTGCCAGATTGGGGATTTTGTCCCCATTTTGGGGAATATTTGGGGGACAAGTAGTTCGTGGGGAAATGTTTGGGGACTATCAAAGTTTTTGGGGCAAAACTTGGGGATTTTTTTTTTACTATTTCGTGTAAAGATTACTTTTAGCCATCTGATAACATTGGATCTATTTCGAACTCGATTTTGATTTGGAAAACGAAAATAAAATACAGAAATCGGAGATAACAATCATTATTCTCGTGGCCGTATTCATCGTTTACAATATTTTAGTTTACTCGTATCACGGGCGCATCACGACCTGCCTTGGACTATCCCAACCTGAATTTCCAGATCACTAAATGCGGCAGATTTTCCTATTCATCGCGGATAGTTTATTAGTACAGATTTACACAACAGAAATAAAAACTTTATTTTTTTTTTGTGTTTGGGGGTCAGGGACACATTTTAAAATAATTTTTATTTATTGAGTTAAAATTCTGATTTTTTTTTTTATTGTTAACCTTATCATTCGTAAACAAAATCACATGATAAAACTTCTCAGATTTTTTTTTTAATTTAAATTTAAAATTTATTAAAAAAGTGGGGTCAATAAAAATCCTTATAACTCGAAATAATATTTATAGAATTTAATTTTTTTTCATTTAAATAAACAGAAATATATAAGTTTTAATTTTGATTCAACATTTTTAAAAATATTAATTTATAAAAAATAAAATATTTAACGAAAAAAAAAAAAAAAAAGTGGTGCAACTTTAAAAAAAAATCATATCTTCAAAAGTAAATATTTTTTTCAAATATGCTGAAACAAACTTAAAGTAAAACAATTGAAAAATATATGTTCCAAGTTTGAACCCCGTATCTTTAACGGTTCTCGAGTTATAAGAATTTAAATATGAGAAATGGGGAAAAAAACCTATCATGAAGAAAAACGCATTTTTACAAGAAGTGGTTTCCATGACAGCCTTTGCTTGGAAGGTAGTTTTTGAAAACAAACCAAAACGAAAAATTAATGTTTTTTATTCTAATTCAGATAGAAACATGATTTAAATGTCATTTTAAGCAGGAAAAAACAGAGAAATTTTTTATGAAATAAAATGTTTTTGCAAAATTGGAAGATTTTTGTGTCCAGGACCCCCTTAAGGCTGGTTAATTTTTGCTTCATGGAATGGCACTAGAGCTTTTTGCAAAACATGCAATTTCATACTTCAGTCACATTGCTACGTTTATATAGGAACATTGCTCAATGAAGGCAGCAGACCCCCTAGTTCTCCTTATAAGAAACTTGAATGAAAACTCTGCGGTCTTAAAAGGCACAGACCTTCACAGTACTAGTAAATCTTCAGGACTTATCCGAAACGTTCTTTTGCCGTGCTTTTTAAAAGATTTAATTAAAGATGTAGAAAGCACAGTGAATGATACAACGAAGGTGCTTTGTATTAGGATTAGGTACTTCAGTAGGGGTGACAAAAAATTGAAAACAATGTTTTATAGGTTATTTCAGATAGAAGAAGATGATGCCAACCAGGGCCCCATTTATGCAGGGGCATGCAGGGCAGCTGCCCCGAGCCCCCTTTTTAGGGGTCCCCCATAAGAATAATCAGGATTTTTATTAAAAGGTGCCAAACAATTAAAATTAGTCAAAAGTGACCAAAATTCCTATATTTTCAAGCATTTGGAAAGAAAGAGCGTCCCGTTTTTGCTTCCAGTACCCTTTCCACCTTTGCAAAAATTAAACTCTATTATTAGAAAATTAGCGATTAATATTTTATTATAACAACTTGGTGTATTCTACTGTTTTCAAAAGACATTCTTTATTAACATTTTCCTCGTAACGTGGCAAGTTAAAAACATTAATTATGACAAGTTTGGGACATTTTCTTTTAGACATCTTAAAACGTACGTAGGTAAGCAAAGTAAAAGTTTGTAAAAAAATACTCGTGTCATCCAATCTGTCATTTTTTCTACTATTATACTACTGGTATTTTTTCTTAAAGTTCTGACCATTTTCTTGTGATACCCTGTATACATATGGGAGGAGTACTGGGTACAAAATTTATGCATACAACAAGTATGAATTTTAGTACTAGCCATTTCCACATTATTCGCAGAAAAATTCTATGGATAGATAGAAGGGAGACCCACAGAATGATGCTTGCCACCCCCCCCCCCCCATAGTCTAAGTCGGGCCCTGATGCCAAAACATCTCAGATTCATTCAAAACCCAACAGATTGGAGATTGTGTAAACCTTGAAAACGTTATTGGTATAAGCGTAGATGGAGATAACGTATAGATATGTCAGCATCATCGATTGGCAAGAATTTAAAAAACAAATGTAAACGATCTTGTTGTAAAATGTACCTCATTCTCTTCGTTTAGCTACCAATATTCATGCAAAATTCTGTCAATTTTAAATATTTATTGTTTTTGTAAATGGGGAATTTTTTCAAAAAAATGCTTGATTTGGGAAATAATTTGAGTTTAAATTAGTTAAACATTTTTTTGTAGTGGAAAATTGAAAATTAAAAATTTACTTTTTTGAGAAACTGCGTTGGGGACTTTTTTGGAAAAAAACACAAATTTGGGGAAAAATTAAAAAAATTTGGGGAAATTGACTTTCGACAACATAGCAACACGGATCATGGGAATTAAAGGGTTAAAGGTTAAATTTTAGAAAATAAATAACTATATAAAAGAAGGTATTTGGAGACATACTTCTTCAAATATTTACTTATTTGCAATATTTTTGCGTAAAACAGCCACATGGCATTAGTTTTTACTTATATTGCAGATGTACAACAGTAGAAAAGATTGACGTATTATATGAAAAATGTATCTGTGATTTTTTTTTTACTATTTTTCCCGTGTAATAAACCTGTCAGAGAATCATATATAATTTTTTCTAAACAAAATAAAAAACCGCGCATTTAAGGGTTAACCATTTGCACTCGATAGGTGATTCTAGTGTCCCGCGTAATGGGTGCTCCAAATACTCTTGACACCAGTATTTTAAACAAATTTTCTTCCCCTTATCTAATGGCCGATTCGTCTTTGATGAAAGACGGCGAAATAAACTGTAATTAAGTTTCGGCGACAATTATACACTTTCTAAAAGAGAAAGTGCCCTCAGAAAAGAAAACTGCAAACAAAATCGGTACAATACAAATACACAACGTTAGGAATTCATTTCGGCATTCTATAATTTTAAAATGTATACATATCTGTGGCCTTGGTATGAATTATTAGTAATTGGAATTTTCATAACTGCTATGATCTTCATTATTTTTTCTACGCATGTGAAATACCTTTTTTTTTTTTTTTTTTTTTTTTACATTCCGAGAGCGGTTTGTTGTTGTTGCCATGGTTAGATTACGGCGGGTGCCACAAGTAACAACAAATAGAAATATTTGACAGGTTTTTGGTTTTCAAATTGCTGCATCACAGATACCATTTTGAAATAGTAATGTTCATGTTACTTACGCCTTAAGAAATATTTTATTAACCCTTTTGCGGGTGGTGTCCTTAAAAAAGTACATCTAATTTTTTATTATATTGGCGCCCAAAATATTTAATTAAAATTTCCTTTTTATAACGTATTTGAAAATAATCAAGTTCTTATTTTCTAATAAATTCGTTTATAAATTCTGGTGTCACTCCATCATTTCATCAGTTTATAAGCAGAATTACTCCTTCGCCGTAAAGTGTTAAAGAGAATTATCTGTTTCAAAAAATCGGCTAGCAATTAAAAACTCTGCATAAAAAAATGATAGCGGACTGCAAACATAGCATATTGTGTTTAAATGTGTCGAGATTGTATGTTCAGATTTACTGGTGCATGTTTGAAAATACTTTAACTTTCGGCACTGGTTCTACCTTTTCGTAAAAAGAATGTGGCCCTCATAAAAGAAAAACTGCAAACGAAATCGAAACAGTACAAACTCACAATGATTCACTACGATTCTAGACATGTATAATTTAAAAATTTTTACTTATGTATTTCCTTGATATGAATTATTAGCAATTGGAATTTTCAAAACTGCTGTTATTTTCATTATTTGTCCACATATGTGAAATAGTTTCTTTTCTTTTACAGTCCTTGTGCCTTTTGTTATTCTTGGAATGGTTAGAATATGGCATGTGCCTCTAGTGAAAACAAATGGAAATTTTTGGCAGGTTTCTTTTTTCTTCGGACTACTTGATTGCCAATACCGTTTTGAAATAGTAATACAGTAGACGCTCGATTTTACGAACTCGATGGGACTGGACTCATATAATGTGTTCGTAATATGGAAAGTCCGTAAATGGGAGTAACATTAGTTCAATGGAATGCTGGTAGAGACAAGTACTTCAGTTCGTAAAAACAAATAATTCGTAAAAAAGAGGTTCGTAAAATCGAACGTCTGCTGTAATCATATTATTTACAATTTAAGAAATATTTTATTAGAGAAGGGAATTATATCTATTTCAAAAAACGGGTATCATTTAAAAACTCTTAATAAAAAAAAAAAAAAAAAAAAAAAAAGAAAAAAAAAAAGAAAAAAAAATAGCGTGGTACCAACATAGCAAGGATGAAAGCGCTGTGCCACAAATGGTCGATTGCTACCCCTAAATTCTAATAGCATTCCTTGCCTTATTTAATGACATACTTTCTGAAATTTAATAAGGTGAGAAATGCTATTAATATTTAGTGGTGAAAATCAGCCATTTGTGGCTCAGCACTTTCATCCCTACAACAGAACAAATGGGACAGTGGAACAATGTAGTGATTTTCTGATTCCCTAGTTGCCATGCAACTTAACACAGTAACACATTGCCAGATTGGGGACTTTTTTGTCCACAGATTGTTGATTGTCACCGCTTTTTGAAATAGAAATATTCGGCCCATTTAAAAATATATTAAAAATTCTGAAAAATAAGGCGAATTATACTATTTTAAAAAACTGGTGACTGTCAAATAATCTGAATTAAAAGGTCCCCAATATGGCAACACTGATTTAACATCGGTATAGAGGTAGTGTGTTTTATAATGCTATGGGAGCCATAGAAGAATGTTTAGACGCGGCTGGTGGCTACAAAAATAGAATGTTTAAAAGTAAGTAAAAAAAAAAAAAAAAAAAAAAGAAAAATGAACGTAAGTTATGTTATTTTAACGTATAAACTATGCTAATTTAACAACAACAGCATAGCAAGTATTTGATATTTAAATATGTCGAAATTTTCTATTCAAATTTACTGGTGGAAGTTTGAAAATACTTTCGGGTCGGTTATACGCTTTTCAAAAGAGAAAGTGCACTCATAAAAGAAAAACTACAAATGAAAAAAAAAAAAATACAAACGCGCAACATTAGGCATTGACTTCAGATATCTATAAAAAAAAAATAGAAAAAATAAAACTATCAATATATAAATGAGAAGTTTCAAGAAAACGCTACCGTAGGTTTAACCGCTTATCTGTTTCATTTTCTTTTTACAACATAAATTAAAAATAAGGGCTAAACACCCCTTTTTCTGTACTAAAATATTTGTTTTACGCAATCGAAAAATATTTGACAAATAATAAAGAGAAATTTACAATTACAAATTAGTGGTATCACAAAGCTTTTAGTAACAAGACAAGCAAAGTCTTCTTGACCAAACCCAGTTCGGGCAAAACAGGTAAGCGGTTAACATTAGCTTACAAGTGTTTTTTGGTGACTGATGCAAGGACTTAAATATCATGCTAAAAACGTGTTATATCTGGATACACGTTCGTACGTATAATTATAGACGTTTAGTTTAGCACATGGAAATATGAATAAAGAAGAATTTACATATCCTCAAAAAGACGAATCTTCAGCTGTAACTGGATTAACAGGAACTGATTATCGCCGAGAGCAGATTCCACCAGTAAATTTCAATAGGATTTTTTTCCTTATTTAAACACATAATTCATACAGATGTTCTGTCATAATTAAGTCAAAAATATGTACTATATTTAAAAATATATAATTAGAATAAAATATTCATATTTACCATTACGGAGTAATAAATATTATTCGTTTTTACAAAAGAAAGTCTTATGCAGGACCAGCGTCAGAAAAAACAGTTTTTGGAATCGAGACACACATTTACCATGATTTCCGAGTAGTAATTTAATAAATTGCCGAGTTTTAGTAGTCGCAATAAAGACTCTCATACCCTATATAAATTAGTCAGCAGTTGAATTTAGTTTGCAACGAATCTTACGATGTTTCAAGCGCTTACAGTGCTCCCAAATGGGTCGGTGTTTGAATACCAGTATTTTTTAAAAAAGATTTTTAGTTGCGTATCCATTAGTTTATTAAGGCTCCCGTCCCTGTTGGCGAAGGCACTCACGAGCTAATGCTAATCGCAAGAGGAGGGATTTTTCTAATATCTCGCTTGCATTTCAACATTTTGAAATATATATATATATATATATTTTCATTGGATAGCCGAGTTTGAGAGATAGCCGGCAAAGCGATATAAGTAAGCGTCCTATCTTAAATGGGAGAAGTAACCGCAAGATTAAAAGAGAGGTCACATCAATCAAGGTCACGCGCCACGTTGCGGATGGAGTGTGAACTACAGGTAAATACCTAACTGTTTTCTTACTCACACCACTAAAATTGTAAAGTTTTCTTGACCTTGATTAATAAATGAAATGGCTTTGACAAGTCGAAGAAAATTTCGTGGTGTCAAGTGAATCCAGATGCTCCTCTCGCTACGCCATTATGTTGCAATAAATGTGGCAAACAAAGTTAATTTCCATGAGTGACTAAAGATTTAGAAAATACGCTCCACGCCAAAAACCCGCATATGTGAATTATCACTCCGTCCACAAGGTGGCGCAACGGTGTTAATTTACGCCTGATTCCAGCATTAAGTTTGTTCGTTTACTTATAACGCTTTGGATAGCCGGTTTTGAAAGTGAAAGTAGCTTCATAAAAAAATATCTGCGACCAAAAGCGAAAAAGAAAAAAAGGTGCGATGTAGAGACGAACCTCGGCTATACAATGCAAAATAAAAATATATATATATATATTTAAAAATATCGAAATCCAAACGCGATATTAGATAAATCCCTTCCCATAGGATTACCATTTGCTCGTAAGTGTCTTCGCCGGCAGGGGCAGAAGCCTTAAATATGAAATGTCCGATTTGAAAGCAGAGTTGATAAATTTGGCGTATTTTTCATTTTCAATTCACACCATAGAAACATATTTTAGACACAAGACAGTTTGAATTCACACCAGGAAATTTTGAATATGTTTTCTTTTTTATTTTAATCAAGTAATTATATAAGATTATTTAAATCAAAAATAACGTTTCAAACTTTAAGGTGATAATTTAGACTGCCTTAAAAAAATAGCCAGGCTTGGGTACACTGCTTTCGATCGGACATTTCTTTCTTAATGACCGAGTACAATATTACAGCCATTCAGGGCAACTTTGATCCGCATTTTCTCTATTTTCAGATGCCGCACTCTTATTTTAAGAATATTGTTGCAACTAGTGGCATAAAAGAAGAGAAGAAATGATCCTAAATTATTGTATGACTATCCGAAATTACGGAATAATAATGATATAAACAATAAAAAATGTATTTTTATCCCGGTTCCATGTTATCCAGCCATGTAGGGTAACTTTGCACCATATTATAAATAACTTGTAAAATAAGACGTTATTTAAAAGTATTATCGTTAGAACAACTTTGAAGAGAAAAATGTTTTTTTTCAGGTATTTAAAGACTCCTAATTTACATTTCCCAAAATTATAAGATTTGTATAATTTATGATATTACAACCATGATAAGAAAACCATGAATATTTAACAAAAGAGAACTGTTTATTGTTCACATAAAACATAAAAATGCAGTGAAAAACTATATTTAATGTTTTAACTCAATAATATAACCATAGTTACAGTAGTACATTCTAGTATTCGTATTAATCAAACAAGAGTAAAAAATATCGAATGCAGAGTTGCCAGTTTGGCCTTCATACTTATTCAGAAATTTAGCGTCCATACCAGAAATAAAGAATTGTATTTTATGGTTTATTTAATAAGAGAGATTTTTAAGATCACAGAAAGTAAAAAATCTTCTTTGAAAATTTCTGGTATGAATTTGAAATGTCAGATTAAAATTTGAGACCAAACAGGCATCCCTTGTCGAATATATATCGGATGCCGAATTTACGTAGTCCGGCCCCAAATAACGTCTTTAAATGAATTTTATGTATTTTACACATATTTTTAAAAATATTTACATGTTATATCCAATACACACTTTCGGCATTCATATGTAATATGCGTGCACATATGGCGAATTTTTGACAAGAAAATGGTATTTTCGTAAAACCATCAGATATTATTTTTATTTTTGTATTTTTTTCATCCTTATTTCACATAGTTAGAGGGATGAAAGCGCTCCGACCCAAATGTTTGATTTTCACCTCTAAGTTTTAATAGTATTCTTTATTTTAGTAAATCTCTAAAATTCTGTCATTAAATAAGGCGAGAAGTACCGTTAAAATTTAGTGGTAGCAATCGGTCATTTGGGTCGGAGCGCTCTCATCCATGATAGTTTTTATGAACATAAAATTATACAGTATTTATCATTAAATAATAAGCCTATATGCCTAACTTTGAACCGGTTCAAAGTTATACTGAAAATAAGGTAAAATGATAGTGCCTTCTAATTTTACATTTTACTGCCTAATAGTAAATACATAATCGAAAAATAATAACACATTCATAACATTTAGATTATAATATGTCTGAAAAATGAGTATGTTGTTACTTACTATAAAAATTTAACTGGATTACAACAACTTCAAAACAGCATTCAAAATTAACTTGAAAACAATACTTCACATTAATAGTTGGATTATGCAATTAATTGTGTATAATGTTACCAATTTATGTTCTAAAATAAAAAAGTAGAAAGCCCAGTTTATAACCTTGCCAACAGCGTGTAGCACTGGAGATTTTTCAGCCTTTTGAAGTCAAACATATTGAAAATTAGGACGTGGCGCGAAGTTACACCCCATGGAACAAAGCTACCCTAAATGACTGTAATAAAAGAAAACGCTTTCGGGAAGGGATATGTTTCTAGAAAACTTGCGATAAAAAAATGTTTCAAAGAAAAAACTGTTATTCCAAAAACTGACTATTATTAGCCCTGTAATTATCATCAAAATTTCAGATATCAGGTGTTTTTTTTAAACTAACTAATATCTTCATCGCTAAAGCATAAAACATGAAAGGTAATTTGTTTGAAAATAGAACATTGCCTTTTCTTCAGAGCTAGTAACAAAGATAAATAGCTTCTACTTTAATTATGAGACAATCTACATAACAACATAATGGTGCATTTCATTATTTTCGTACCATTTGCTTAAGTGATGTTTAATGACAAAAACATTGCTTTTTCAGAGAAGTGGATTGCTATATTTGAATATACGAGTATATTAAAATGACACATCTTAATGAGTATGGATGAAATGAAGATAAATTTGACATGTAAAGTTTTAATTACTTTAGAGAAGATGTTATAATTTTTTAATGACTGAATAGATATTTCAGCGTGAATATCTATTCTTAAAAGTATTCTTAATACTAGAACCGCGGTGAGGGATCATTTTGACCCGTACCAAATAAAAAGATGTCGATTCAAAGCAGAAGTATTTTTTATAAAATAAGATAAATGTGAACTGCATAAAAATAAGTTCAACAAATAAGTTAAAAAGTTTTAAATAAAACTTATGGTGTCAAATATATTTTTTTAAAACTTGAGTAAAATTGCCCGCGGTTCTAGTGTTAATTTTGAGTTACCAAAAATTATTCCGGCTTTCAAATCGGACACAGTGTTACCAGATTGGAGGCTTTTTTAAATTCAGATTATTTGACTGTCACCATTTTTTTAAAATAGTATAATTCGCCTTATTTTTCAGAATTTTTAATATATTTCTAAATAGTCCGAATATTTCAATTTAAAAAAAGTGGTGACGATCAACAATCTGGGGACAAAAAAGTCCCTAATCTGGCAACACTGATAGGACATTTCATTCCTAATGACCTAATACAATATTTATAAAATAAATCACTTTCATGGTGAGATAAGTTTTTACAAAACTTCTTTCGTGAAAAATCAAACAACAGAATATTTCTAAGAAAATACTGTTATTAGGAAAAATGACTAATATTACCCCCAGGGTTATCATCTAAATTTCAGGTATCAGGGTTTTTTTTTTAAACACACTAATATATTCATCACTGACGCATAAAATATGAGATGTAACTTGTTTGAAAATAGAACATTGCCTTTTCTTCAGAGCTAGTAACTTAAGAGTTCAGAGATAAATTTCTTCTACTTTGATTATAAGACAATCTATATAACAACATGATGGTGCATTTCCTTACTTTCGTATAATTTGCTTAAGTGATGTTTAATGACGAAAACATTGATTCTTCAGAGACGTGGATTGCTTGCTTTGACGATATATCAAAATGACACATCTTAATGAGTATGAATGGAATAGAGATAATTTTGACATTCAAGTTTTTAATTATTTTACTGAAGATGTTATAATTTTATTTTAAATGACTGAATAGATATTTCAGTGTGAATAGAGGCTCTTAATTTGAGTTAACAAAAATAATGTCAGTAGATTCCGCTAAGTGGTTACATTGGGATCTCTAAAAATTTGAAATTCGTTCAAACCGCAATTACTAAATCACATTGTAAAGAAACATAATTAAGGAAATGGTTAGGTCACCTTTCGTTTGTTTGATATAAAGTAAAAAGTACATTTATTAAAATATAAAAAGAATTCTGTTATTCAAAAAACTAACCATTATTAGACCTGTAATTATCATCAAAATATCAGATATCAGGTTTTTTTAACTCACTAATATCTTCATTACTAATGCATAAAACATGAAATGTAATTTGTTTGAAAATAGAACATTGCCTTTTCTTCAGAGCTTGTAACAAAGATAAATATCTTCCATTTTAATTATGAGACAATCTATATAACAACATGATGGTGCATTTCCTTACTTTCATATCATTTGCTTAAGTGATGTTTAATGACGAAAACATTGATTTTTCAGAGAAGTCGATTGCTTGCTTTGACCATATATCAAAATGACACATCCTAATGAGTATGGATGGAATGAAGATAATTTTGGCATGTAGAATTTAATTACTTCAGAGAAGATATTATAATTTTTTTTAATGACCGAATAGATATTTCAGTGTGAATAAAGGTTCTTAATTTTGAGTTACCAAAAATAACACCAGGCTTTTAAATCGGACATTTCATTCTTAATGACCTTATACACTATTCACAAAAGAAATGACTTTCGTGGTGAGATATGTTTCTACAAAACTTCTTGCGTGAAAAAAAAATATTTCTAAGAAAATAGTTTTATTGAAAAACTGACCATTATTAGCCCTGCAATTATCATCAAAATTTCAGATATCAGGTTTTTTTCAAAACTCCCTAATATCTTCATCACTAACGCATAAAACATGAAAGGTAATATGTTTGAAAATATAACATTGCATTTTCTTCAGGGCTAGTAACAGAGATAAATATCTCCCACTTTAATTACGAGACAATCTATATAAAAATATGATGGTACATTTCATTACTTTCGTGTCATTTGCTTAAGTAATGTTTAATGGCGAAACATTGAGTTTTCAGAGAAGTGGATTGCTTGCTTTAACTATATATCAAAATGACATATCTTAACGAATATAGATGGAATGAAGATAATTTTGACATGCCAATTTTTAATTACTTTAGTGGAGATATTGTAATTTTATTTTTATTGACTGAATAAATATTTAAATGTGAATAGAAATTCTTAATTTTGAGTTACCAAAAATAACATCGGTTTTTCAAATCGGACATTTCATTCTTATTGACCTAATACAGCATATATTAAATAAAACACTTTCGGGTGAGATATGTTTCTACAAAACTTGCGAGAAAAATAAATATATATATATTTCTAAGAAAATGCTGTTATTTCAAAAAGTGACCATTATTAGCTTTGCGATTATCATCAAAATTTCAGATATCAGGTTTTTTTTATTTTTTTTTTTTACTCACTAATATCTTCATCACTAAAGCATAAAACATGAAATGTAATTTGTTTGAATATAGAACATTCCTTATTCTTCAGACATAGTAACAAAGATAAATTTATTCCACTTTAATTATGAGACAATTTATATAACAACATGATGGTGCATTTCCTTACTTTCATATCATTTGCTTAAGTGATGTTTACTGACAAAAATATTGATTTTCAGAGAAGTGTAATGCTTGCAGAGAAGTATATATATATATATATATATATATATATATATATATATATATATATATATATATAATTTAAAAAAACAAAAATAACTATTAAAACTTACTGGTGAGAATTCAGACGGAATGCCTAAATAAAAAATCAGTCAGATGAGGCAACACTGTCCGGGTTGAATCCCCTAATTTCTGTAATAGTAGTAGAAATTTGTTCCCTCTGTAATAGGATTGACAGTTTGGCCTCCATTTTCGTTCAAAAATATATTATATATACCACAAATAAAGATTAGTTTTTTTATACTTTATTTAATATCAGAAACTTAATAATACTAAATAGTAGAAATTCCTCTTTCGAAATTTCCAGCCTGAACTTGAAATTTCGGATTAGAATATGAGAGCAAACTGGCAACCCTGCACGGGAACCAGGTTCTTCACGAGCAGGTACATTTTGTTGTTAAATTTGTACCATGATTCTGGTGATTCAGTCAATAATTACTTTGTCCATAAAAACGTACAAAAGGGTTTGTATAACAATACTTCAAACATTAAAAGTTAAACACAAGAATGTGTATAAATATGATGAATACTTTGATTTCATCAGATTTTTTTTTAAATCTCATTCTTTAAAATTTAGAGAAATTTTTACACAAAATTCAAAGTTTAATTATTTTTAAATTATTAAAAATGGCATAACTTCTTTGTACTTTACTGTTCCGAATTTCTTTCAAGAAATAGTAAAAAATTCAAATGCACAGATTCTAAGAAACATTTTGGAAAAAAAGAATATTAAATGGGACTTTTATGGTTGGTAAAGAAAATAAAATTCCCATTTTCGATTGCAAAAGTAATGCACTTTTGAAGTTTCTTTGAAAGTTATTTTCATAAAAAGAGTTTATAAATAACTATTATTGAATTTTTTCACAACACAACTAAATCAAAGTTTTGATTTTCCGATAGAGATTTCCAGAATTTTCCTAAAGAATTTGTCCGTAAATATTTCGTAACATTGCGAAACTAAAAAGAAAACTATTTTCAACGGCTTCCAACTTTCTATTTTTACTGACCACAAAAATATAAATAATTAATTATGAATAATAATTAATAATAATTTATATTTTAAATCACTCAATAATATCTTTTGTATTAATATATATTGTAATAATTTCAAGTCCTTGTTAATAAAAGTTGATAGCCTTGGAACAAGACATTATCCAACATGTATATCCAATATATCCACATTATTCATTAATTTATACAATAATCCAATTTATTTACTTGATTAACTCAATTCTAGCTAATAATATACACAAATATAGAAAAGCTGGGTTCGTCGTCGATTTCAATTCAAGGTCCAATTACACCAAATATGTCCAGTGAACTACGAAGTTCTAAACTTATTCAAGAGACTGGATGTCTCTCCCAGGAATGGAAATCACCAGCGTGCCGCTTTCTGCAAAATCTACCTCACTTCTCCAACGCTGTCTCTCTTCTCTCTTCCTCCCGTCTTTCCTCTGCATCCTCTCTCTCCAGAGAAAAAAGAAGGGGGCACTATTACCGTACCTCCAATCGCTATGAGGTGCCCTAGTGTTGGAGTTTGTTGTTGTCTTTAAGACGCAAGTGATGTTAGCGGACGTCTACTGCGCGACTGAAACTTTGGCCAGAGAGGGTCAACCAGAGGAGAAAGACATCTATAAAGGCTGTACCGTGACGAATTTTTAGTGTAAAGAGGCATAGAAAAAAAATACTTTGCGATGTTTGCACATTGTCCATGCAAGATACATTATTCGCTCTCAGTGGGAAACTGTCGTCCGTTGTAAAGCCTAAATTTGGGCACTGATCTGTTAAATTAATCACTAATTAGTGCTAACTACTTGAAGACTTTACAATATATATAATGTGTAAAGATTGAATTTTGTAGTCTTATCTTTTACTCAATTCTCGATGTGCTAAAGTTTAAAAAAATGATATACACGGTTCTATTCCAGATGAAAATACAATATTTATCAAGGTTTAGAATATGTATAGAATTTAATAATAAATAAAATATTCAATTTTAAGTCCTTTTCTTCGTTTATCAAGCGCAGACGATAGATCGAAAACTTATTCCAATATTCTTTTGATCGTATTGTATTCATGTTATTTAAGTTACAAATAGTTCATTTATTTAATTTAAAATTCATTTGATTTTATATTCAGAATCACTCTAATTTAAAATGCATGCATTAAATGTTGTACTATTAAATAAGCAAGTATTGTTAATTTAGTATTTGTTTAAATATTTTGCGAGTCCAGACAATAACTGCAAAACTTTTCCTTCGAGTTCAAGAATAATTCATCAAGAATTTCAGCTAATATTCGACAAAACGTTTAAAATCGAAACCGTCCGGTCACGGACCTTTAACTTTTAGACATGAATGTATTTTTATTTGAAGAAAAGTTACAACATTAAAGGAATACCTAGATAAGAAAAAGAATGTCCATATAAGACATTACATAAATGGATTTTAAAATTTCTTGTAATAAACCTATTAACCCGGTTGGACGCGCGCCGGGCCTAATAGACCCAGAGTGTGTATGGTTTTTAAAATTGTCACCAATATATATTTTAAAGTAATCTTGAACTTATTTTATAGCAGAATTTGTAACAATTGTCTACGACTATATAAGGTGACGATTATTATTTGCATTCATATCCTGGGTATGCATGCGTTCTCCCGTGTTAACCTTTAAATGCGCGATTTTTTATTTTGTTTCGAAAAAATTATATAGGATTCTCTGAAAGGTTTATTACACAGGAAAAATAATGAAACTAAAAAAAATCATAGATACATTTTTCATATAATACGTCAATTTTTTCTTCTATTGCACACCTGCAATACAAGTAAAATCTGCTGTCGTTTTACGCTAAAATATTGCAAATTAGTGAATATTTTAATAAATTTCTCTCTAAAGACCTTATTTTATATAATTATTTATTTTATAAAACTTAACCTTTAACCCTTTAATTCCCATGATAGAACACGTTCTAGTCATTACGTAGTTCCGAGAATCTGACTTGACACCAGAAAGTTTCAATGGTTAATTTCGCTTTTATTAAATACTGAATGTCTGTTATTAATTAAAACAAATATTGCTATTTAAATTTTCTGGTGTGAATTATGTTTATACGAATGAGAAAAATCTATTAAATTCAAAACACTGTGTTTTGCATATGTGCAAAGCTGCGCACTAAAGCGTTAAATATATGCTTAAAAATCGTCAAAGTTTATTTTTTATTACACTGTCAAGTATTTATAAAAATTGCAAAAATATTAGCATTAAAAAAATCCAAGAGATTGTAATATGTGTCAATTCTTTTAACACGTTAATCAATTTCATGATCTGTCTACCTTATTTCGTATACCGCTATTTTCAAAGAGCAATTTTCATTTTATTTATAGCAGAAAATCTAAGATCAAATAAAGCAAATATTTCTAAACAGTGACGCCGCATCTGGCTGATTTTTTAATTAGGCATTTCGAATTCTCACCAGTAGGTTTTAATAGTTATTTTTGTTTTATAAGATATAATAGTATTAAAAAAAAAATGTTTTTCTGCTAGTTTTTTAGCCTTATATATTTTTAAACTAATGTATGGTCTCTGAAAAGAGTCTTTTTTTTATGGGGCACTCCCCGGTAGCTTTTTCGTCTTTTCCTTCTTTTTTTGGAACTAATGGAATTTTCTTTCTTTTTTAATTAATTTTTTCCTTTTCTTTGTTTTTTTTTTCTTTTTCACATATGTTATACTAGTACTTATGTACTTTGTTATTTTTTGTTAGTCTTTTCTTTTTCTTAAGAGTAAATTTAACTTTTGTGGCTACCAGCCACGTCAAAACATTATTTTTTTTTAAGGCTCCCTAATGCCCTTGCAACACAATCACCTATCCACTGGATGTAAAGTTGTAACGCAACTAGGTAATCCATTCAGCTGCTCACATTGTTCCATTGTTCCAAAGCGATATACGTAAGCGTCTTATCTTAAATGGGAGAGGTGCGCGCAAGATTAAAGGCGAGGTCATATCAATCAAGGTCGCACGCCACGTAGCGGACGGAGTGAACAACAGAAAGATGCCTAACTGTTTTCTTCTTTATGGATAATCTATTAATTGCGCATCTATGAAATAACTGCGCAAGCGCCAACATCGTGTTTTCATTTGTTTGTAGCATTTATATTCTGAGAGTAATAGAATGTTCTATTAATTTTTATTCGTGTTTTTTGACTTATTTATTATAGTTAATTATTTAAATAAAAACAGTTCTTTTTTAGAACTAATATCATTCGTTAAAATGACAAAATGTTGGCAATCGAATAACTCTAGCTTTCGAAATTGTAAGAAAATTCTTTTTCTTATAGAATTCATATGTTTTTTTCCAAAGAGCAAAACAAGTTAGTTACGTATTTTAACTTTAATTTATTTAAAAAAAAAAAAATATTATTTGATATATATTATAAAGTATTGTTGATTTAAATACGCTTGATTTTAATTATTTTCTTTTAATGAAATTAAAAATGACGCATAAAAATTAGTAAGTAGTTAATGTGTAAAGATTGAATTTTGTAGTCTTATTTTTTACTCAATTTTTGATGTGCTAAAGTTATAAAAAATTATATACACGGTTCTATTCCAGATGAAAATAGAATGTTTATCAAGGTTTAGAATATGTATAGAATTTAATAATAAATAAAATATTTAATTTTAAGTCCTTTTCTTCGTTTATCAAGCGCAGACGATACATCGAAAACTTATTCCAATATTCTTTTGATCGTATTGTATTCATGTTATTTAAATTACAAATAGTTCATTTATTTAATTTAAAATTCATTTTATTTTATATTCAGAATCACTTTAATTTAAAATGCTTGCATTAAATGTTGTGCTATTAAACGAGCAAGTATTGTTAATTTAGTATTTGTTTAAATATTTTGCGAGTCCAGTCAATAACTGCAAAAATTTTCCTAAAATCGCCAGATTAGATTTTTTTTTCTTTCTTGAAGCAGACAAAGCCATTTAGAGAATCCCTGTTAAAAATTCTATTACGAATTTCAAATTGTTAGTTGCTCACAGAAGATGATTCTTGATTGCCAGATATAATGCAAAATATTTTTGTTACAGCTTGTTTTGATAAAAATATGTGTATTTTAAGAAAAGTCGCAATGTCATTTTAGTTTAAGGGCTAAAGGCAGTAATGCTTTCGTAAGCATTAATGCTTTTCTCCCGAAATTAAAATGATATTGCGATTATTTTTTTTTAATGTGCATAATTTTATCAAAACAAACTGTAATAAAAATATTTTGCATTATATCTGGCAAACAAGATTCATCTTCTGTAAGTAAGTAAAGAATCAGAAAATATGCGCAAGAAATGCGCAGATAGTAAATATTCTGTCATATATGACGTCATACTGACCCGCGTATTTGCATTATTCACTCCATCCACCAGATGGCGCAGCTGTGTCAGTATACTCCAGATTCCAGTATTGACATTGTACGCTTACTTATATCGCTTGGCCATTGTTCATAAATAAAGTAAAATAAAATTGCTATTAAAAATCTTCTGGTGCGAAATCAATATTTCTAAACAAAACATCCTGCTGCATTGATTAGCCCTTTATCTACTGACGGTACTTATAAGTACATTAAAATAACTTGTTATAAAATTCATTTAATAGATCGATTAGTAGCAAGACAGTTTAAAATCGGTTACAGATGCATTACTTTATTTTGTTTCGAAAGCATTATTGATTACACAAAACAAAAATACTTTTTAAGGAGAGATTTCTTTTGCCTTTGCATCTTTTTAGCTTTCTTGGCGTTGGGGGGGGGGGGGGAGGGGACTTTTCAATTCGGAAATATTTCTACATTTCTATTGTAAGAATATTATATTTGTAAATTTCCTAATTCTACAAAATTCCAAGAAAAATATTTAAAATAAAAGATTTGAGTGGAGGTTATATATATTGCACAAAAACCCTATAAATTCAAATTTAATTAATCCTTCTAAATCCTTCAATCCTTCTAAAACTTATTAAATAATTAATTAAATCTTCTAATGTAGTTTCAAAAATTCACGAAAAAAACTTTAGAAGATATAATTTTTATGAATTCATAATTTAGTACAACAAAAGTTATAAATATTTCCACAGGGAAAATTGGAAGGTATGAAATTTTAATATTTCAATTAATTAATTTAAAATTCCAGAAACATAATAAAATGAATGGAGAGGAAAAGTCATTTTTAATATTAAAAATTATGTTAGAGATATACATTTCACATTTTCTAATATGTATGTTTTTTGAGTTTAAATTATTTTATTCACTGTCACGTATCAGTCCTTAAAAGAAACATCGTTTGTTTCCCTAAAGATAGCGCATAATGAAATGGTTCAGACAAAAGAGAATCATTAGTTATTCAAGCAATCACGGAAGGTATAGAATTTTAATGTTTCACTTAAATAATTTTAAATTATCGAAACATAATAAAATGGATGAAAAAGAAAACTCATTTTTGATAGTTAGAATTATGTTAGAGATATACATTTCAGATTTTCTAATATGTGTATTTTTTCAGATTTTAAATTATTTTATTCACTATCAAGTGTCAGTCCTTTAAGAAACATCGTTTGTTTCCCTAAGGATGGCGCATAATGAAATGCTTCAGACAAAAGAGTATCATTAGTTATCCAAACAATCACGGAGCGTGAAATAAATTGCACTTTTAAAAGAATAACTTAAAACTAAAAGACTCCAGTTTTTATACTTTAAATATTTTTATTTCTATAAAAGTTACTTCATTGATATGTCCCTAGAAGACGTTATATAAATCGATTTTAGTATTTTTTACATTCAGTCTGTTAAATATTTTTTTTTAAATCTTCAAATCTCTTTTATTATAATTTACGTTTTTATAGAAATTTTAAAAATGTACGCATTAATCTCGAGCAGCTTATAATTTATATTCAGTTTTACAATGCCATTACTACTACCAAATCTTACGCTTTTTTGTACCAGAAAAACTTAATAGAAATTATTACCTATTTAATCACCAGATTACGGTGATTAAAATAGGTAAAATTTACTATTAAATTTTTGTGGTACAAAAAAGCTTAAAAGCTATGCAATATGCATACATTTTATACTTCCCATGTCTCTCGTATTTTGTATACCGCTATTTTTGAAGAGACATTTTCACCTTACTTGTAACGGAAAATCTATGATTAAATAAAGAAGTATTTCCATTTAGAAGCAGTGGTACTTCCCAGGACTATAGAATAAATATCTTCTCTAGCCCTGGGTACTTACACATTAGCGACCAGGATCGATAATTCTGGTTTTTATTGAAAAAAAAAACATCATTGACTAAAAACATGGATTCTATATTGCATATTTGCATTTCAATCATGATGTGGATATATATATTTTTTTACTGTATAAGACATTTTGTAACAAGTCGGTACATTGACATAGCTGCAATTGTGACGTTTTTTTTTTTCTTGCCACTAAAATTTAATAGTAAAATTTTCCATATTCAATCGGCTAACTCTGGGATTCAGTAAGTCAAAAATTCCTTTTAAATTTCAGAGTTAATAAAAAATCTCAAAACATGGCAGCGATGCATTGAAAAATATTTATTGATGCATAAACTTAACAAACATATCTAAAGAATGGATTTATTGCAAAAGATTAGCAGCGTAAGTGAGTTATGCTCAGATATGGAAATAAATGCAAGAAGTTTTTAGAAACTATCATCTGAAGATGAAGTATCTCACAATCAGTTTGAGATGTTACATCTGTAAGTGAAGATAACAAAGGAGAATTTATCACTGAATATAAACATGACAGTATCTCTAATGCAGAGTTACCAAGTATCCGGCTTCTTGCGCACCACTAGTAGCTTAGGGAAAATGCTGCTGTTTTAAATTGATCAAATGTTCCAATCAAATAAAAAAAAACATTTTCTGTATTAAAATCTTGGTATCCAAAAAAGCCGGAGATTTGACAGCTGTGTGAATGTACACAGAAAAAATGTGTATTCGTATTGAAGTGCACTGGTCGAATTACAGTTTCTCTGAAACAAATTTTCTAAAATAAAAAAGTAGGCAATTCTATGAAATATGTTTTTATATACGATACGAAAAAAAAACTGTGAATGTAAACTATAATTTTAGTTTTAACTGATAGAAAATCCTCTCCAAACCGCTGCCATTTTTATTGTGAAATTGCCTTTAAAATATGATACATTTTTTTACGAAACTTGACGATTTTCAATATTATTGTTGCTGAAAAAAAATTCACTTTGTTTAATGATAGAATTTCTTCAGTGTTCGCGAGCTTCAAGGACTTTCAAGCAGTTTTTCCCAGAATTTTTGTAAGGTAAAATTTGCCTTGTTTAATAATAAACAATTCTATCTTCTAATATAGCGACGAGTAATTTACGAAATTTCTGGTACTAAAATAAGTAAAAACCATTGATGCGTACGAACCCTGTTTTTTGAATTAACTAAGACAAAAGTTAAAACAATTATTATCCGTTGAATCAATTGATGCGTACACACCCTGTTTTTGTAATTAAACTGTTAGCGGCTGGTGTTGAGTTCACGCAACGTTCAAAATAAATGTACATATTTAAGATATTTACATGATCACCACTACTTTTGAATTAAAAAATTGGCCTTACTTAAAGACATAAAATTTTAAGATCATATAAAGCAAAAATAATCTTCCAGAGTTTGTGGTGGCAAGCAACGTTCAGCTAAAAAGTTGAAAATTTCATCCTTATAATTTTGACGGTTAATGAGTTAAGTCGTTGCCACCGAAACACTCAAGGCCTGAGGACAGGAGTTGTGACGTCACCACTAATCGACCGACTTCAGTTTTATTTTATTTTATTTGTGGAATATCTATCATCTTGTAAAACAATAATAACTATTTAAACTTACTGGTGAGAATTTGGAAACCCCCAATAAAAAATCAGTCAGATACGGCCACACTGTGGCATTCCGCATCTGGCCGAATTTTTATTTTGAGATTCTGAATTCTCACCAGTAAGTTTAAATAGTTAGTATTGTTTTATATAATGTTAGATATGCCATAAATAAAATAAAAGAAAATTGCTATTCAAAAATTTCCGGTGTGAATTCCAACACTAGTGCGAAGTAGGTTTATTAGTGATGACGTCACAACTCGTGTCCTCAGGCCTTGAGTATTTCGGTGGCAACGGTTAAGTAAGACAAAAATTACTATTCGGTTATTGCAGTCCTCAAAATCTTAAAGATTGGAAGTTATGTGTATACAGTGAGTTTATTTTTTAACATATTCAAAAATATTTGAAAAGTATTTATAAGTTCGGTTTGTCTCTCCGTGTTCTAACTTACGTAAATATGTTCGAATTGCCACGAAATTGATACATCTTGTAGAACTTCATCATTGAATTTTTGGTATTTAAAATGAAATGCATACAATTTATAATTTGTTTCCAGGGGACACTCAAAAGAATGACGTTAGATGATAGTTTGTGGTTAAAAATAGTTTGAATTCCAATTTAATGATCTTACACTATTTCAAATCGTATATTAAAATTTATATACATCACTGAGTTGCACTAAAAGATGCTTATTATAGAATATGGTGTGCATAGCATTTATATTTTATTTAGATGTCAACACAAAATAATTCAGTTTCATTATTGTCTAGGAGCAATAATTGCATTAAGTAAGTGCTGATTTAATTGTGAGATGTGTTTTTAAATTTAATTTTTTTCACATTATTTAGCGTGTATAAATTCTTTAGATCATATACAGAGATGCACAGAAGAATATTGGCACATTTCCGCTTAAGGTGACCGTTTACCTTTAAGTTGGACAAAAAATCTATTTTTCATTTTTAATATTAAATGAAAGTCTGTTTAAATGTGAATTTTTTGACAAGTCATTTTTACCCATACGGTAATTATATCGCGAGATATTATACATTTTCTTAAAACACTCGGCGCAATTACCCATACAAATTAAATGCTTAAATGGCTTTTTCTCCCTGTTCATATTTTCTCAACATTCATGTTTTAAAAATGCTAAGGATTCTTTTGCATTTAAGATAGAGATTTAAACTCTTTTATAAATGTTCTTTATTACATATCTGATAGATCTGCGCATAGAATTAGCCTTCAAATTTCTGTTATTTAAAAAAAAAAATATGTGAATGTGTGTTAGATTTCATTGTTTTTACACTGTATATATCAGTAAAAATATTTTATTAAAAGTAATATTATATGTATCGAAAAATTCATGCGCAGTCGTGAGTAATAAACATTTGAAAATCTTTTAAAAAAATGGAGAAAATTATAATTTTTTAAAGAAGTAATATGGGTTTAAAAAAAAAAGTATATGAAGATGTGTTGAATTTCATCATTTTTACGCTAGATATATCAGTAAAAAATGTAGTTTTAGTTTAACATTAAAATGCAGTGAATTCACCATTTGAACTACATTTTTAAAATCTCTTAATTAGTCATTAATATGTATAAAAAACATTTTGTTTCATTTATGTCAAATTTAAGAAGGTGCGGTCCTTAATGGGTTAAATCGAAAGTATATAATAGACAACATAAAATAAATGAAATAATAAATAAAACACATCAATAATAGTCTTCCCAATATATATTATACATGATTTCTAAAACTTGTGTTTATACCACAACAACAGCTAATGTCTTCTATATTTTCAAATGTAAATTATCCTAAAAGTTCCTTTTACAATTGGAGAAAATTATAAACTTTTAAAAAAGTAGTAGGGGTTTTAAAAAATTTCAAATTTTTATAAACTTTTAAAAATTTTAATTAATTATTCAGTTAACTTTTAACACTTTCCAACAAAGCTGAAAATGTTTATGCAATCGGTTTGTCTGGCGGTCTTTCCACGCTCTAACTACCGTAAATATACTCGGATCTGCATGCAATTCATAAATGTTATTTAGGGTCACCAAAGTATGTTTGGTAATGTATATGAAATATGTAGGATGAATATTCATTTACAGGGGCAGTCAAAAGAATTCCATTACATTATAGTATGTCTGGAAAAATCGTTTGAAATGTATTTTAATGAGATTACGCTATTTCAAATGCATTGAAACAGATATAAATCACTGAATTTTATTACGATTACGTTAGAACAGGGCATTGATAGTCTTTTTTTTCATTTACAGGAACACAAAAGAAATCGATTACAGTACTGTCTTTGAGTAATAAATGCTGGAGTGTCCGTTTTAAAATTCGGTATGCGCTTTTCAATGCAACTAATCTTTTGCATGCTACACTTTATATATAAACCAGGAGGCTCTGCCCCCTGCAAGCTTCGCTCGTCAGCCCCCGTTCAGACACCGCAGAATGTAAAAACACGCTAATCTGATGGGTTTTAAAAATACTAGAGAAGATTGAATTATACTGAAAAAAAGCTGTGCAGATTTCCATGTAAACGTGTTTACATTCCATTCCCTTTGATTTCAAAAATTTAAGGGCGAATCAGTTGCTGTTAAGACATCCAATGGTTGTTTTCGTTTTTGATTAAAGAGGATCAGTTAAACATTTGAAAAGAAGCTGAAATAAAATAAATTAAGTATACAGAGTCTTTGTCTCTCGATATTTTAAAACAATCTGTATAACAATAGCCTAAGTCATGTGACTATCATCAACAGTTCCAGGCGGACCACTTCGCTTTTTATACTCTAGGTGCCATTTTGCTACTTTATTGTTAGCCAGACACAGGTGATAAGTCGCCAAATATTATTCTATCGCCGTCATTTTATCTATATTATAATAGTTCAAGTCATCAACTGCCATAAACAAATACGGCGTGATCCTTTCGCCGTTCATAGGCACAGATGTCATATAAGGCCCATATTTGCGCGATTTTTTTAACGACACCAATTTGGGACACGCATCAACAGCATAAACAACAACATCCGGATTACCATATCAAGCAAAATAATGATACTTTGGCGCCAGATAACTGCCCGTTCCATATATGACATTGGCGTTAGAAAAAAATCGCGCCAATATGGGACCGTAAGTTTTCCATTTTGATTAAAAAATCAATTTTTTTTTCTCCAATAAAACTACATAAAATTTGTCATGGTTGCAAAGAATTCTTGGTACTATTACGCTACCTGGATGCAAGTCTCACCAATAGCTTTTTTTCAACTTGCCAGTTAGCATTTTTTTTCGAGTGGCAATATATGGCCAAATGTCATATACGCACAACAGGTTTGGCGTGATTTTTTTTTCTTACGAAAATTTGGCGAAAACCTCGTTTTCAAATACCAGTTACGTATGCATTTTTGGTATTAGTTATCACGTCGACCAAAAATCAACCGCCAAACTATAAGATTAAATACCAATAATGGTTGATCGTAAATTTCACATTCACTTGACTTTAAGCAAGTAACACGTATTTACGTCATCAGGTGATTTTTATTTCGATTTTCTATTTGTATATTTATTAATGTTATACTAATTTATTTGTTGTTTCGTTATTTAAAATAGTAATTATGCCAATTTGTATAATTTGGAGAGTGTTTTGGAGAGTTATATAATTTTGCGAAATTGGTCGACCGAATAACTAAGTAGTAGCGTATTTTTTAATTATTTTCGATTATTTTCTAAAGGAAGTATAACAAAAAAATTATAATTATAGAACAAAATAATTTATATAATTTATAAAAATATATAAAAATAAATAAACATTTATTATCAAATAAACAACAACAGCCGGGTTACCATGTCAACCTTTTCTGAAATATGAAAAAAAAATCTGTTTGATTAAAATTTGAGTTGTCATCATTAGAAAAATGTATATAAAATTAGAAAAAAAAATTAATATTTCGAAAACTAATTCGAATTTAAAAATTCTATCGATCAGTCATCAATGAATTCAGTCGATTCATATGTCTGTTTCATCAATTCGTTTCATATATCCGTTTCATAAATTCGTTTCATTAGGATTTTATATATATAGGGTAGATTGTATGAACTCATATACAGGGCTGCGCAAAAGTATTCACGTACCATTCTCCTCATTAGAGGAAGTTGCTGAAGGTTAATTTTAAACTGAGGTATATGTATTTCTTAAGTGAACTAAATTTTGGCATGCCTGTAGTTTATAGATATATCTATATATCATATACACGTCTGCTCATAGTATTCAGATAATTTTCCGATTGTAGATGGGAACAGCTGAAATCGGGTTTTCAAATGTGTTATGCGTTTCCATATGGTTGAATTGGACATAACGTTTTAACTTATTAATTGGTGCAGTTTTGGTACATTATTCTGAATGTGTTGGAAAGTGTTTCATGATCTATGCTTGACGAATGATTTTTTTTCTTGTTTTTTTTTTCAAAATGTACTTTTAATTGAACATTGAAACGCAGTGTGTTCACCATTTAAACAATATTTTAAAAAATAAACAAAATTGTTGAAAATATAAATCGTAGAAACTTTCCTAAAACGGCGCTTTTCCTGAATTTTTCTAGAAATCTACCATAAACATTTTTCTGAAAAATTACTTGTTTTCAAAAAGCAACCAGTGGGAGCCCTTAATGATGCATAATATGAATAAATTAAAATTTGACCTTCATTAATTAAACTGTGTTGCAAATCCCCACTGTAATTAGAAAATTAATTAGTTGTCTTATGTAATAGTAAAGTTTGTTAACAATTGTTAAATAAGGTTAAAAATCTGTCTTTAAAATTTCTGATATCTAACTCAAAATATTGAGTATAAATTTTATAAAATATTGAGAGTAATTTAAAAGCTTGTATAATCGTATTCACTATCAATTGTAAGCCCTTGAACCTTTACACAGATGGTGAGAATATATTTCCAACTTAATTTTATCTTCAGATAACTGTATCGCCAGAATCATTTTAAATTTTCGCGATATTTATTGAAGGTTTTACTTATGTTGCCCTAAACAGCTGATTACCAAATTATGAAATAACAATTTTGTAAACTCCCAGGCATGGACAGTTAAAAATTATTTTATACAAATGCCCATATCGCATCAAATATTTAATATTTTAGTTGCATGTTGTAATTGCAGAATACTGTTCCTACTACTCTTTGTGAAGTTTTCAGAAAACTGCTTTAGATTTTGTTGAAAACTCTGTACACTGTAAAGAAAAAAAAAAAAAAAAGACTTGAATTTTTCTGAGAAATGTTAACACCTTCCCGAAAACGAGTGCAATGCTCACACAAAATTAAAAAAATGCTGAACAGTACCACACATAGTCAATTGCTTCAGTAAAAAACCATTTTTGAACGTTTTCTGTTACGTGGGTAATCGTAAATACTATTTTATTATTAAATTTATGATTAACGCCCTACCCCAAACCCGATTGTCTTCGCGACTAAATCTTCACAGAAACATAAGAAGTCAAACATGCTCTTCACATCCTACAGTTTCAAGAACAATTCGTCAAGAATTTCAGCTGATATTCGACAAAACGTATAAAATCGAAATCTTCCGATCACTGATCGAAAACGCGTAAAATCGAAATTGTCTGGTCACGGGCCTTTAACTTTTAGACATCAATGTATTTTTATATGAAGAAAAGTTACTACATTTTACACTTTACGAACTGAATTATGAATTCATGAAAAGTTTATCTTCTAAAGCATTTTTAGTGTATTTTTGAAAGTACATTAGAAGCTTTGCATAACCATTTAATAAATTTTAGAAGGATTTTAGAAGGATTGAAGGATTTAGAAAAAATAATTAAATTTGAATTTATAAGGATTTTGTGCAATATTTATAATCCAATCAAATTTTTTATTTTAAATATTTTTCTTAGTATTTTGTAGAATTAGGAAATGTACAAATACAACATTCTTATAATAGAAATATAGAAATATTTCCGAATTGAAAAATCCTCCCCCAACGCCAAGAAAGCTATAAAGATGCAAACTCAAAAGAAATCACCCTTTCAAAAATATTTTGGTTTTGTGTTAGCAATAATGCTTTTGGAACAAGATAAAGTAATGCATCTATAAAACATTCTAAACTGTATTACTACTAATCGATGCATTAAATGAATTTTATAGCAAGTTATGTTCATAGTACTTATAAGTATCGTCAGTAGATAAAGGGTTAAAAGAATCCCCAGATAAGAAAAAGAATCTCACTCGTGAAAGAATGCCCATAGAAGATATTATATAAATGGATTTTAAAATTTCTTCTAATAAATCTGTTAACCTGGAGGACGTACGCCTGACCTGATAGACCCAGAGTGCGTATGGTTTTTCACAATTGTCACAACTATTTTAGGTAGCTTTCTTTACAAAAAAGCTACCTATTGCAGCCGTTCGGAGGAAAGCGATTTCAAAAAATTTTGGTATATTTTCATCGATCATGACCCCCAGACCCCGAAACCACCCTCCGTTCAAAATTGATATATATATATATATATATATATATATATCTGACCTATGTCACACTGTAACTCCCGTAATTATGAACCGATTTCGATGTAATTCGGTGTGTACATAGTACATACCAATGTCTCGACTGAGTTCGTTGCCCAGCTTCATCCGCCGTTTTGTTTCAAAATGGCGGCCATTTAAAATTTTTAAAAAAATTTAAAACTTGAACTGTGGTACCAAAAAATTACAAATGGAAAAATATTTTTTTCTTATGTATTTGACCTTTATACAAAGATTCCGGAGCAGTTTTTTTTTCGTCTATATCTTAAAAAATGGCTGAGTTATAGCATTTTGAATTTCTAGCGTGGCTGACATTTTGAAACGTCCTGAATTTTGTGACGCGATAAAAGGCGTATTTATGAACCGATTTGGATGTAATTCGGTGTGTACATAGTACATACCAATCTCTCGACCGAGTTCGTTGGCCAGCTTCATCCGCCATTTTGTTTCAAAATGGCGGCCATTTAAAAATTTTTTAAAAATTTAAAATTTGAAATGTGGTACCAAAAAATTGAAAATGGAAAAATATTTTTTTCTTATGTATTTGACCTTTATACAAAGATTTCGGAGCAGTTTTTGTTTCGTCTATATCTTAAAAAATGGCTGAGTTATAGCATTTTGAATTTCTAGCTAGGCTGACATTTTGAAACGTCCTGAATTTTGTCACGCGACAAAAGACGTATTTATGAACCAATTTGGATGTAACTTCGTTTATACATAGTACATACCAATGTCTCGACCGGGATCGTTGGCCAGCTTCAACCGCCATCTTGTTTAAAAATGGCGGCCATTTAAATTTTTAAGAAAAATTTAAATTTGAAATGTGGTACCAAAAATTGAAAATTGAAAAAATATTTTCTTCTTATGTGTTTGACCTTGATAAAAAGATTCGAGAACAGTTTTTGTTTCGTCTATATCTTAAGAAATGGCTGAGTTATAGCATTTTGAATTTCTAGCGTGGCTGACATTTTGAAACGTCCTGATATTTCTCACGTAATAACAGGCGTATTTATGAACCGACTTGGATGTTTCTTGGTGTGTACATAGTACATACAAATATCTCGACCGAATTCGTTGGCCAGCTTCATCCGCCATCTTGTTTCAAAATGGCGGCCATTTAAAAAAATAAAAAAATAAAAAAATTTAAATGAGATACCAAAAAATTGGAAAATGAAAAAGATTTTTTTGTATGTGTTTGACCTTAATACAAAGATTCCGGAACAGTTTTTCTTTCGTCTATATCTAAAAAAAAATGGCTGAGTAATAGCATTTTGAATTTCTCTTGTGGCTGACATTTTAGAACGACCTGATTTTTGTCACGCGATAACAGGCGTATTTATGAACCTATTTGGATGTAACTTGGTCTGTACATAGTACATACCAATGTCTCGACCGAGTTCGTTGGCCAGCTTCATTCGCCATCTTGTTTCAAAAGGGTTGCCATTTAAAAAAAAAAAAAAAAAAAAAAAAAAAAAATTAAAATTCAAAATGAGGTATTAAAAAATTGGAAAATGAAAAAGATTTTTTTTAATGTGTTTGGCGTTGATACAAAGATTCCGGAGCAGTTTTTTTTCTGAAAATTTGTTCTTTTGTTGATATCTTAAAAAATGGTTGATTTATAGCACTTTGAATTTCTAGCATGGCTAACATTTTGAAACGATCTTGTATTTGTCACGCGATAACACACGTATTCGCCTATTTCGATGTAAGAAGGCATGTGGATAGTATACATCAACACCTCGACCAAGTTCGCTGGCCAGATTCATCAGCCATCTTGTTTCAAAATGGCGGCCATTAAATTAAAAAATAAAAATATATTTAAAGTGAGGTGCAAAAAAATTAGAAATTGAAAAAGGTTTCTTTCTTAAGTATTTGATCTTGATATAAGGATTCAGGAGCATTTTTTGTTTGTCTTTACCTTAAAAAATGGCTCAGATATAGCAGTTTCAATTTCAATTGTGGGTGACAATTTGAAAAATCTGATTTTTTGCATTCGACAGCACTCCTGTATATTAACCGATTGCGATGTGAGTGAGCATGTGCACAGCAATTACTAAGGTCTCGACTAAGGTCTAAGGTCTAAAATGACAGGCACTTTAAGAAATTGCCGAATTTGGCAGCCAAATATAAGTTACTTTAAAGAAAAGCAGCTTGGATAAAGTTGACTAATTTCGCGAAATTCTCATTCATTATACTGATAAAAATTAGTATTGAATCTCCTATATTCGGTTTCCACTAAATTGAGCTTCGTGTGCTTGCATGATATAAGTTGGCTTTTTTTAAATAAGGATTATGAAAGCTACCTCTTCCTCCCGGCACTGGCCGGAAGGACTTTTTTTTTTTAATCTTCAACTTATATTATCGCAGAATTTGTAACAATTGTCTCCGACTAAATAAGGTGACGATTATTATTTGCATTTATTGGTGACAAAGTAAAAACTATTCGTACTCTGGATATGCGGGCATTCTCCCGAGTTAAATATACTTTTAAAAATCGTCAAAGTTTATTTTTTATTATACTCTCAAGTTCTCATAAAAATGACAAAAACATTGGCATTAACAAAAATCTAAGAGATTGTAGTATCAAATTTTTAACACGAATCAATTTCATGATATGTCTCCCTTATTTCGTATATCGCTATTTTCGAAGAGCAATTTTCACTTTTTTTACAGCAGAAACATACGATTAAATAAAGCAAATGTTTGTAATTATAAACTATGTCGCCGCATCTGGCTGATATCATATTTAGGCATTCTTAATTCCGACCGGTAACTTTTAATAGTTATTTTTGCTTTATAAGATGCAATGGAACAATGGAACAATGTTAGCTGGTGTTTAGATTCCCTAGTTGCTTGGCAACTTTACATCCAGGCTAAATATATATCGTGTTACAATGCAATGGGAGCCTTAGAAAAAAGAGCGTTTAAACTCGGCTGGTATCCACAAAAAAGAAAGTAAAAGCTAAAAGATAGACAATTTTGAAAAGAAAAAATTGTTAGTATAACTAGTGAAAAAAAAAAAAAAAAAAAGTTCCTTATGATCCAAATAAAAGTCCAGGACAGGCGAAAAAGATACCAAAGGAAGCCCCATAAAAAAAAGACTCAATTCAGAGACCATGCATTAAATATATCATGAGAAATAAAAAGTTAAACACAATGCGAGCAGAACAGAAGAAATGAGAAAAACTTATATATATACATATTTACAAGACAGTTTAGTATACTGCGAGGAAAAAATAATAAAAATGTAAAAAAGCTACAATGAGGAGAGTTCTAACTAAATATACAGAGAAACGCAAAAGACGAGGGGAACAAACGACAGCAAGAGGACGGCGTCCACCCAGTCTAGTAACTTGAAGGTGAATAAAACAAAAAGAAGGAAAAATATAAGAGGAATAACATGAGTGATAACAACAAACTATGCAATTTAAGAAGCTTTTTTTTATATAAGATGCACTGAACAGGTAATCAGCATTGAGGGGTTTCCTAGCTGATGACAGCTTAACACCCAGACTAGGAAATTGAAATGTCTTATGTTTTAATGAGCCATTGGGAAAAAGTTAAACTGTAGCAAAGCTACTAGGAGAGTAATAGAAGTTAACAAGAGAAAATAAGAAATTTAAGAAAAAAAGGAATAAAATTGAATTTTAAAGTATAAACTTAAGATGAAAGAAAGTTAACGATAAATCTTAAAGAATACAAGAATCTTAAAATAAGTAAAGTCAAACTGTAGTTGTATAACTACTATAAGGAATTTAGAAAGTTAAAGTTAGTACTGTTCAGAGAAACACTCACCAAGCATGGGCAAGAAAAGCTAGGGTGGCAAAGACCACAACATCCAACCAAAAAAGGGACTAATCAGGGCCATACATTTTATTTTCTAAGTTTTACAATTTTTATGGTCTCTATAGTATATAGAGAGTTTTTTTTTTTATAAGAAAAATATATAAAAAGGTAAGAAAAATATAGAAGAGGCAAAATATAGCGTGGTGAACTCAGATGTTACTGAGTGTCCATAATTATGAAAAACCTGGGCCGTTTCCGATGGTGGGGTTCAAAAGCGTCATAATCCGGTAGCTCCGCTACGATTTATTTCATTAGGGAGGTCGAAAATTTTTTCATAAAATTTTTTGGCTAAGTCGTTTATGCGCTTACGTAAGGTAGTAGTTTTTAGGTCTCTTCGGACCGTGGAGTTGCGAAGATAACGAGATGCGTTACGGACAGTACGCAGGTTGGAATTGTGCAAGCGACTAAGGGTGTCCATATTGGTCTTACATGTGAAGCCCCAGACCGGACTGGCATAGGTTATGATGGGAAGGATGCATGAATTATAGAGAATTAATTTATTGTGGACAGACAAGGTTTTACTGTTAAGGAGAGGTTTTATAGAGTTAAAGGCTCCAGCGACTTTACCTCTGATGGAGAAAATGTGCTTTTTCCAAGTTAAGCGGCGGTCCAGAATGACCCCAAGATACTTAGCTTGATCTGACCAAGGGATAACAGTGTTATTAATAATGATTCTGTTAGGGAAAATTATTTTGCGAGAGAAATATACTGCAGTAGTTTTAGTTTCATTTATAACAATGCGCCAAAGCATACACCAGCTCATGAAGTCATCAATATGAGTCTGTAGGTACCTGTATAGAGTATACGGGTGGTGTGCCGAAGCATAAATACAGGTGTCGTCCGCATAAAGAGCGAGGTGAGTGCGCAAGGAGCGTGGGATATCGTTAAATAAAATGTTAAATAAAAATGGGCCCAACACGCTCCCCTGGAGGATGCCCGCAAGGATAAGGAGAATAATAGAAAGAATGTTGTTTATGCGGACTTGAAAAGAGCGGTCGCAAAGGTATGATTATATTAAATGTATAAGTCTGGGATGAAAACCGAGCTGAATAAGTTTGTAAATGAGGCCCATATGCCAGACCTTGTCAAATGCCTTTGCGACATCAAGAAAGATGGCAGCTGCGGGAATTTTTGCATTGAGTTTCTCGCTGAGAAACTCAACAACCCTAAGAAGCTGGTGTTGTGTCGAGTGTTTTGGGCGAAAGCCAAACTGCTCGGGCATGAGAATGTTGTGTTGTTGAATGAAATCCTGCAACTTGGTACGAATGACACGTTCCACAACTTTACTGATAGAAGGTAGCAAGGAGATAGGCCTGTAATTAGTGGGGTCTGACAGGTTAGTTCCAGGTTTTGGAATAGGAGAGATTATAGAAAGTTTCCAAGGTTTAGGGAAGTAGTTATGTTTTAAGATAGCATTAGTGAGGTCAGTGATATAGATTATGCAATTAGGAGGAAGGTTTCTAAGAGCAGAGTTAGTAATTTTATCGTATCCTGGGGTTTTACGCTTTTTGAGTTTTTTGATAATATTGTGGATAACAATAGGTTGAATTTTAGGGGGGGATCTTGAGGGTGGGGTAGCCAAAAAGTTCCGAACTGTCTCGTTAACATGATCAAGGTGAGCTTGGTTTGCAAGGGTAGGATTAGGAGAAAATCGGGTGACATAAGAATTAGCAAGCATGTTAGCTTTTTCTTGGTCAGTATAAGCAGTAACATTATTAGTTGTGAGGGGGGGGGGGAATGGGAGTGTAATGTTTATTCAGTTTGCGTTTAAGAATCCGAAGAGAGTTGTCCTCGCACGATAATGTTTTGAGAAAGTTGTTCCAATTTTTCTGTTTTTCTTTGTAAAGACTGTTTTTAATTTTATTGTTTAACCTGTTGAGATGGGGTTTAATGGAGGGGTCTCATGAATTTTGAAATTGTCGCCGGAGCCGATTACGCTGTTTGATAAGGTAGTAAATATAAGATGCAATACAAGTTAAATAAAATAAAATAAAATTGCTATTCAAAATTTTCTGGTGTGAAATCAATATGTCTAAATAAAAAATCCGTCAGATGCGGCAGCACTAATTATAAATAGTTGCACGGGGAGAATTGGAAGTTATGGGATTTTAATATTTCAGTTAATTAATTTGAAATCATCGAAATATAATAAAATGAATGAAAAGGAATATTCATTTTTGATATTTAAAATATGTTATAGACATACATTTCACATTTTCTAATATGTATATTTTTTCAGAGTTTATATTATTTTATACAGTATCAAGTGTCAGTCCTTAAAGAAACATCGTTTGTTTCCCTAAAGATAGCGCATAATGAAATGCTTCAGACAAAAGAGTATCATTAGTTATCCAAACAATCACGGAGCTTGAAATAAATTGCACTTTTAAATGAATAACTTAAATATAAAAAGACTTCCGTTTTATACTTTAAATATATTTATTTTTATAAACGCTACTTGATTGACATGTCCCTAGAAGACGTTATATATAAACAGATTTTAGTATTTTTTACATTCTAACTGTTAAATATATATTTTTTAAATGCTCAAAGTTTTTTTTAACCCTTTGGACTCCGGCCTTTCGTACAGAAATTGTATTCGGTCTCCAACTCTTTTTTAAAAGAAGTTTCCTTCAAGTACACAGTTTCAAAAATACTCTGATTAAATAAGGCAAATTTTATTTTCTTTTATTACTGGTATCGAAAACAAATTTTGCAAAAAAAATTGGTGTCGCCGTAGCGGCGACAACGGAATGCAAGGAGTTTGTTATAATTTCGGGTTTTTTTATAGAAATTACAAAAATATACGCATTAATAAAACTACAGCAGCTTGTAATTTGTATGCAGTTTTACAAAGCCATAGCTACCAAATCTTCTGCTTTTTCGTACCAGAAAAACTTAATAGAAATTTTTGGCTTATTTTATCGACAGATTATGGCGATTAAAAGAGGTAAAGTTTACTATTAAATTTTTGTGGTACGAAAAAGCGTAAGAGCTATTCAATAGGTATACATTTTATACTTTCCATGTCTCTGGTATTTTGTATACCACTATTTTCGAAGAGAAATTTTCACTTGTAACGGAAAATCTATGATTAAATAAGGCAAATATTTCTATTTAGAAAGAGTGTTACACATTAGCGACCAGGAGCGATAATTCCGGTTTTTATTGACAAAACATCCTTGACTAAGGACGTATATAATATCTTGCATAAAATAGTCACATTTCAATCATGATGTGGATATTTCTTTTGACTGTATAAAACATTTTGTAATAAGTCAGTGACATAGCTGCCGATTTTTTACGCTTTTTTCTTTCAAGTAAAATTCAAAAGTAAAATTATCCAAATTTAAACGGCGAACTCTGGGATTCAATAAGTCAAAAATTCCTTTTAAATTTTAGAGTTAATAAAAAAGCGTAAAACTTGGCAGCGATGCATCGAAAAATATTTACTGATGCATAAACTTGAAAAACATATCTAAAGAATGGATTTATTGCGAAAGATAAGCAGCGTAAGTGAGTAGCTATGGAAATAGATGCAAGAGGTTTACAGAAACTATCATCTGAAAATGAAGTATCTCACATTCAGTGTGAGACATCAGTAAGTGAAGATAACAATGAGGAATTAGTCACTGAGTATGAAGATGGCAGTATCTTGACCGCAAACTTACCAAATATCCGACTTTTTGCAAACACTAGTATCTTAGAAAAAATGCTGTTGTTTAAAATCGATAAAATGATCAAATCAAATAAAGAACATTTTCTGTATTAAAATGCTAGTATCCAAAACGCCGGCGATTTGGCAGCTCTGTGAATGTACCCAGAAAAAATGTGTATTATTGGATCGATCGGAAAGTCGTCTCGTGTTGGGAAAATCAATTCGTACCGGAAAATTCAGCCCGGTTATTATTAAACATTAGGTATTGGCATAAATGTCTAATAATTAAATAATAGAATCTTCCGGTACGAATTGATTTTCCCAACACGACACGACTTTCCGATGGACCCAATAGTATTGTAGTGCATCGAATTACAGTTTCTTCGAAAGAAAATTTCTGAAATAAAAAGTAGGCAATTCTATGAAATTTGTTTGTATATAAGATACGAAAAAAACTGTGAATGCAAATTATAATTTTAGTTTTAACTGATACAAAAACCTCCCCAAAACGCTGGCATTTTTATTGTGAAGTTGCCTTTAAAAAATGATACATTTTTACGAAACTTGACGATTTTTAATGCTATTGTTTCCAAAAATTTTTCACTTTGTTTAATAAAATTTTATTAGGTCTCGCACGCTTCAAAGCCTTTCAAGCTCCTTTCCAGAATTTTTGAAAAGTAAAATTTGCGTTGTTTAATAATAAGAAATTATATCTTCAAATACAGCGTCCAATACTTTACGAAATTTCTGGTGGTAAACAAGTATTATCCATTGAATCAATTAATGTGTACGAACCCTGTTTTTGGTATTAACCCATTAGCCGCTGGTGTTGCGTTCACACAACGGTCAAAATAAATGCGCATTTTTAAGTCATTTACATACTAACCACTACTTTTGAATTAAAAAATTGGCCTTACTTAAAAACATAAAATTTTAAGATCTTATAAAGCGAAAATAATCTTTCAGAGTTTGTGGTGACAGGCAACGTTCAGCTAAAAAGTTGAAAATTTTAATCTTATAGTTTTGACGGTTAATAGGTTAAGTAAGACAAAAATTACCATGCGGATATTGCAGTGCTCAAAAACGGAATGATTGGAAGTTACGTTTACAGCGAGTTTTTTTTTTTTTTTTTAATACTTTCCAAAATATGTGTAAAGTATTTATGAATTCGGTTTGTCTGTCGGCGCTCTAAATTATATGTAAACATGTCCGAATTGCCATGAAATTGATACATCTTATAGAACTTCATCATTGCATGTTTGGTATTTAAAATGAAATGCATACAATTTATAATTTGTTTCCAGGGACACTCAAAAGAATGGCGTTACATTATGATTTGTGGTTAAAAATCGTTTTCATTGTAATTCAATTATGTTACACTATTTCAAATAGTATATTAATATTTATATACAGTGAAACCTCCTTGAACGGTCACATCTAAATAACTACAACCTCCGAATACTGGCCACATATTAATGGAACCAAACACGTTCCAAAGCATTAACGTTAGTACGAAACTCTAAATAATGAATTCTGAACAACGGCTGCTTAAAAGTCACGAGGAAAAAAAATTAACAGATCCTGGTAGAATTTAATATTTATTTTCAAACCGAAATGTAAAGCAGATAAAAAAAAAATTACTTGACATGTCAACAAAAAAACTCTTACTATATTAAACACTTAATCCTTTTCCAAAAACTAAATATAGAAAATGAATTTATTAATAATGATGGGGAAAATTCAGATAATAATCTTAGAACGGCAGCATAACTAACATGAAGGCCGGCGAGTTTATATGTCTGGACAAAGATTTGGCAATTACTGCCACATTTGGATCCATAAAGCAAATCGTGGAAGATAGGAGAGAGGAAGAGAAATGTGATGATGAAGAAGAAATGGGAGAGATTATATAATCACCAAAAAATTCGAGCTTAAACACATATAACGAAGTTTGACGAACCTTCGTGAAAACAAAAATTTTGCATTAAATCATAATGATGATGAGTTGAATAGCAAAACAATTCGTACTGTTTTTTTTTTTCTTTTTTGGAGAAAGATATTTGCAACAAAAAAACAAAGCAACTGTAAGTCACTGAATTTTTTAATGTATTAAAACAATGAAGATTAATTAAAATGACTGTGTATTTCTATTTAAATTTACGTAATTTTGATTTTTTTAAAGTGAAACCTCTGAATAACACCCATCTCTGAAGAGCGGTCACTTTTCACCGGTCCAACTGGCAACCGTTATTCAGAGGTTCACTGTACATACTTAGGTGCACTAAAAGATGTTTTTTATACAATATGGTGTGCATAGCATTTATCGTTTATTTTAGGGGCGGTCCATAAATGATGTCACACTTTTTTTCAATATTTCTGACCCCCCTCCCCCCTTGTGTCACAAAGTGTCACACTTCACCTTACCTCCCCCTCATCTTGTCCCATGTCACGCTATATTACATAAACACATACTTGCAGTTCAGAAACAAAGCACTGCGTTATAGATCATATTTAAAATTTTATTTTTAAACTTTAACTATGTGTTTAAATGACCTTTGTGAGCATAAATATAAAAATGATTCGTGTGCTTATTTTGTATGAAATAAAGATTAAGGTTTACGACAAAAAACATAATTAATATACAATAGTAATAAAACATTAATATGGCAGAGCAATTGAAAACAATAGTATTTTGGAATTTGAACAGAATTTAATATATTTGGCTTTAAATCTTATCCTTACTTTATGAATACAAAATAATTTTGATAATAGCTGATTTTTAATGCTTTTGTTTTAACCAGAATGTGTGATGTCACACTTCTTCTTACCCCCTCCCACCCTCTTGTCACAATTTCCCGAACCCCCCCCCCACCCTCTCTAAGCGTGACATCATTTGTGGATGGCCCCTTAGATGGTAACACAAAAGAATTCAGTTTCATTACTGTGCATAGTTGCGAGTTTGGCCTCCAATTTTAATCTAAAATCTGAAATTCACACCGAAAAATACGAAAGAAGAATTTTTAATTTATGTCATCGATTTATGTTTCGCTTTAAATAAAACATAAAATATTATTCTTTATTTCAGGTATGAACTCTAAAATACTGAATAAAAATGAAAGCCAAACTGGCAACTGTGTTACTGTGTGGATCAATAATTGCAGGCAGTGCTTATTTAACACGTTAAGCGCCACGTCAGTCACCGGAAACTGACACTGAACTTTCCGTTTATAATGCGTCATTCTTCGATGACTGACGGTCCAAAATATGATATAAAACTAAAAATATATGTATTGTTTTAACTAATTACTGAAAATTTATTTAACCCTTTAGTGTGCAGCTTTAGATATATGCAAACAAGAGTGTTTTGAATTTAATAGATTTTTTTTTTCGTATATACCTAATTCACACTAGAAAATTAAAATGGCAATATATGCTTTACTTCCCCCTCACTGACAAGCCCGTGTTAACACGTTCACTAAGCTCCAGGTTTCACTGTAATACAAGCAATAGTTAAAGTAATATAATTCTATTGATTTAATGTATTTTAAACACGTTGAACAATGATTAATACTTTCAAGGATTACATTCGTATTTGTTATTAAGTTTTTTTTATAAAATTTTCAAATAATCATTTTTTTTTTTTTTTTTTTTTTTTTTTAGCATTTAAAACAAAATCCAGAGAAAACAACATTACAATTTTGCCCTTTTCTAAGACAGACGGAGGGTTAATAACAGACATTCCGTTTTTAAATAAAGTGAAATTAACCATTTAAACTTTCTGGTGTAAAGTCAGATTCGCTAGACTACGTAATTTCTAGAACGTACTCTATCATGGGAATCAAATGGTTAAATGTTAAGTGTTATAAAATAAATAATATTATAAAATACGGTATTTGGAGACATAAAAATATTCACTAATTTGTATTATTTTAGCGTAAAACAGCCACACGACAGTAGTTTTTACCTATATTGCAGATGTGCAACAGAAGAAAAGATTGACGTATGTATGAAAAATATATCTCTGATTTTTTTTCATTATTTTTCCTGTGTAATAAACCTTTCAGAGATTCATATATAATTTTTTCGAAATAAAATAAAAAATCGCACATTTCATTATTAGTTAAAATTTACTTACTTTTTATTTATTACAGTATTATACATCCTTAAAAATTACTTGAAACAATGTAAATTTTTCAGCTTCAGTGTCAGTCACCGTGGCAACCAACGTCTTAATTATGGAGTGTATTTTTAAATATAATTCTTTTTCATATTATTTAGTGTATATAATTTCTTTAGATCATATACAGAGATGCACAGAAGAATATTGGCATATTTTCACTTAAGAGGACCGTTTACCTTTAAATTGGTCAAAAAATCGATTTTTTATTTTTAATATTAAATGAAAGCCTGTTTAATTGTGAATACATTGAAAAGTCATTTTTATGCATACACTGTGACGGCTCGTGGATTATATTTAAAAGGGTTCACTATCACAATATAAAAAATACTGAAATATAATTTGTAGGAAGGACATAACATAAAGTTTAAAGTACAATTGCGCGATACTGAATTCAGAGTCGTTTTCCTTTGGAGGAAATTTTGCTGTTCCGAAAGAGACAATATGGATTTCAAGAGAGAATTCCACTTTCCCGGCGGATTTCCCCCTTGGCATACCCTGAATTCAGCACTGAATTTTTGTTTCCCAACTTTAAAAATTTGCAACATAAAAGAAATAAAAAAACATCCATAGATGGAAATCTGGTACCATTTTATTTTCTACAAAAGAACGTAGAATAATAATATTGCTTATAATTTATCTTTTAACGTTATTCAAGTACAATTTTTGTAAATTAAGTGCAAGCAGTATCTTTAGTTCCGAAATAGTAATTTTTCTTATTTCCATGTTAAATGTTTGTAACTATTTCTACCCTATATATATAAAATCCTAATGAAACGAATTTATGAAACGAATTTATGAAACGGGTATATGAATCGACTGATTAAACAACTGATTATGTTTCACGGCGATTTCTCCTAAAATATGGAATACTTTGCGATGAAACTAACACCAAAAATCAATATTGATCCGCAGATTTTAAAACTGGTATTAGAATTTTTAAATTCGAATTAGTTTTCGAAATATTATTTTTTTTTTCTAATTTTATATACATTTTTCTAATGATGGCAACTCAAATTTTAATCAAACAGATATATATATATTTTTCATATTTCAGAAAAGGGTGACATGGTAACCTGGCTATTATTGTTTATTTGATAATAAATGTTTATTTACTTTTATTTCTTTTTATAAATTATATACATTATTTTGTTCTATGATTATTAATTTTTTTTTATATTTCCTTTAGAAAATAATTAAAAAAAAGTACTACTTAGTTATTCCGTCTACCAATTTCGCCAAATTATATAAACCGCCAAAACACTCTCCAAATTATACAAATTGACATAACTTTTATTTTAAATAACGAAAGAACAAATAAATCAGTATAACATTAATAAATATACAAATAACACGTCGAAATAAAAATCACTTGATGACGTAAACATGTTTAACTTGCTTAAAGTCAAGTGAATGTGACATTTACGATCAACCATTATTGGCATTTAATCTTATAGATTGGCGATAGATTTTTGGTCGACAGGATATCTAAGGAATACCAAAAATGCATATGTAACTGGTATTTGAAAACAAGGTTTTCGTCAAATTTTCGTAAAAAAATAAAAATCACGCCAAACCAAACTGGCCAAATATTACCACTCGAAAAAAAAAATGCTAACTGTCGAGTTGAAAAAAAGCTATTGGCGAGATTTGCATCCGGCTAGCGTAACAGTACCAAGACTTCTTTGCGACCATGACAACTTTTATGTAGTTTTATTCGAAAAGAAAAAATAAAATTTTTAATCAAAATGGAAAACTTACGGTCCCATATTGGCGCGATTTTTTTCATGACGCCAATGTCATATACGGAACGGGCACATAGCTGGCGCCAAAGTATCATTATTTTGCTTGATATGGTAAGCCGGATGTTTCTGTTTATGCTGCTGATGCGTTCCCCAAATTGGCGTCCTTAAAAAATCGCGCCAATATGGGACGTATATGACATCTTTGAAAAACTTTCATATGAACGGCGAAGTCATCAGACCGTATTTGTTTATGGCAGTTGATGACTTGAACTATTATAATATAGACGAAACGATGGCGATAGAATAATATTTGGCGACTTATCAGCTGTGCCTGGCTAACATTAAAGTACCAAAATGGCATCTAGAGTATAAAAAGCGAAGTGGTCCGCCTGGAACTATTGATGATAGTCACATGACTTAGGCTATTGTTATAGAGATTGTTTTAAAATACCGGGAGACGAAGACTCTGTGTATTTAATTCATTTTATTTTAGATTCTTTTCAAATGTTTAACTGATCCTCTTTTTATCAAAAATGAAAACAACCATTGGATGTCTTAACAGCAACTAATTCGGCCTTAATTTTTTGCAATCAAAGGGAATTGAATGGGAACCCGTTTAGAAGGAGATCTGCACAGTTTTTTCAGTATAATTCAATCTTCTCAAATATTTTTAAAACCCATCAAGTTAGCGTGTTTTTAGATTCTGCGGTGTCTGAACGGCGGTTGGCGAGCGTAGCTTGCAGGGGGCAGAGACCCCCTAGTCTTACATATAATAATAAAACTAAGAACAATAAAAATAGACAGATTAAGAAATATTAAAATACATATCCTCTGAACTATTCAAAACACAAGAGAAACCAAAACCTACAAGAAGTTTACCGCTAAAAATGCAATGCCACCGCACGTTGGAGGATGTGCGAATGTAAGGCTCTAAGAAAGTCGTCCCCGTGGATTTCGTCTCTCCCGTTCCTGTACGCATAAGCTTATTTTAAAGAGCATTTCTCCGCTCGCACATGTTATCAAGAAAAAACTGTGCTCGGTGTTAAAAACTTTCGATTATTTTTTTTTTTTTTTTTTTTTATTTTTTTGGTAAGGGTTTATTATGGATGAATCTAAAGAAAGGGAGATAGAATCGGGGAGAGGACGTGAATGAATGATATTCGTATTGGAGATTGACAAAAATTATATATATATATATATATTTGTATAATTATTTAATTCGTTAAATTATTTCTTCAGTTTCATTTGGGAGTTCACGTGCTCATGTGCGCCAATGGACGAGCCGGCACTGCCCATATGGTAATTATATCGCGAGATGTTATATATTTTTCTAAAACGCTCAGCGCAATTACCCATACAAATTAAAAATTTAAATGGCTTTTTCTCCAAGTTCATATTTTCTACACTTTCATGTTTTAAAAATGCTAATACTTCTTTTGTATTTGCGATAGAGATTTAAGCTTTAAAGTAAATTTTCTCTATTACATATCTGATAAATCTGCGCATGGAATTAGCCTTCAGGATTTTTGTTATATATATATATATATATATATATATATATATATATATATATATAAAGTGCATGAAGCTGTGTTAGATTTCACCCTTATACACCACAGGGATGAGATTTCCGACTTTTTTCACACCAGTATAATCTTAGCGAAAATGTTACTCTATTTAATCAGAACATTTTTCGGATTTAACACAATAACAACTCTAGAATGGCCCTCGGGAAACCACCAGATCTTCCAAATTATACTTTTAGGTCGTGTATTGTTTCGAAATTCATCCTTAGTTCATTTTCATATTTAGTTGGAGGCTACGTACGGCGGCGTTTCACGCCTCGTTGTCACTCCTTAAGCACAGCAATGTCATTTCAACGCAACAACATTTTCCCCCTGGTATTGGAAAAATTCGGAAATCTCATCCCTGACAATATGTATCAGTAAAAAAAATCTATTAAATTTAATATTAGATTTATATAAAAAAGTCTTGCGTAATACGCATTTGAAAATCTTAAAACAAATTGGAGAAAATTATAAATTTTTAAAAAAGTAGTTTGAATTTTTAAAAAATTCAAATTTTTATAAACTTTTAAAAATTTTTAATTAAATATATATATATTTTTCAAAATGTACTTTTAATTGAACATTGAAATGCAGTGAGTTTACCATTCAAACAATATTTTTTTTTAATATACAAAATTGTTGAAGAGGTAAACTGTCCCCTTAATGGCGGAAACTGCTCAAAGAGAATGTTCAACTGTGTTAAACATCTCCTAACGGAACTAAATTTTGGGATACAGTTTAGTTCTCATAACAATTTACAGATCACACAAAGGACTGCATAAAATTATTCAGATATTTTTCCAGCTATAGATGGTAACTGCTGAAATTGGGTTTTCAAATAAGTTATGTGTTTTCCAAATCCTATATTTAAACGCCTTCTTTCACCTTATTAACCCCTTAAGAGGTTACATTTTTATGAGACAATAAACTAAAAATAGGAGTGTAACAATCACTTTTATCGTACTAAAATACTTGCCTTATATAATCAAAATACACCTGCCATTAAATAAAGCGAAAATTGCAGTTTAAAATTAGCGGTGTCGAATAGCTTTAAGTAACGCAACAAGCAAACTGTTCTTGTTCCTGCATCTACGGTGTAAGGGAAAACTTGTTAAGAGAAGTTTTGTTAAAGTGTTCCGAATTTGTTCGAAAGTGTTTCAAAATCTATGCTTGATGCACGATTTTTCATTTTTGTTTACACACACATATATATATATATATATATAAATATTCAAACACTACATTTTAGAATTTATAAACTTACAATGACTTTTCCAAAGTCGTGTTGTTGTGTTTCCGTGGCATATAGAGAGCAGAGCTGCCAAGTCTCCCCCTTTTTGGATACCAGTATTTTAGTACAGAAATTGGTCTTTTATTTAATTGAAACATTTGGATGATTTAAGAAAACATTTTCTCTAAGATAATAGCGGCGTGCAAAAAGCGGGAGACTTGGCAAGTCTCAATGAGGAGTGTGTTTTTATTTTCCAAAAAATCTGTCTAACTTACATGAATGCCAAAATTACTAAAAAAAACTGAAAGTGATGATTGAAATCACTGATGCTATTATCACTGCCCCCTGAATACTACGCCTGAGCTCTGACACAAAAATGGCGGCTGCTGAAGTCGGATTTTTTTTTTCAGAGTTTGCACGATCCCTTGAATTTTGGTACTAATAGATTTTAAAAGTTTTTTCCGCTTTATTTTTCTGAGATTAAACAAGCCAAAGAAATGTTTTATAAAATACTGGTGTCAAAATTTAAGGGACGTTCATAAGTTTAAAAAAATCGGCAGCCGCCATTTTTGTGTCAGCTTCAGGCCAAGTATTTTATTATCAAAAGAATGTTAACGGCTTACATTATTATAATTGTCAATATTATGAATGAAAAACTTAGTTGGGTTTAGAGTAAAACACATGGAATAAGTGAATTACGTCTCTAGCTTCTTAAAAAAAAATATATTTTGTATTTTTGTATGCCATTGTTAATTTTGTTCGCATGCAATATGTTACGCAAACACTCCATACATCAGAATAGTCACTGAGAAATATTTTTGCAGTGTTTTTAACATCAATGTGTTGCAAAGTCAGGTTAACTCCCCGTAGTCCTATTTCTGAGTCAGGTATAATCAGGGAAACACAGACACCTTAACTCTCTCTCAATCATTTTTTAGAGATGTATTAAAAATTTATTTAAATTATTTAAAAAATAGTTTTCCAATGGATCTTTTTAAATTTATTCTGCCACCTTCTGCTTAATAGGAATTCTATATAAGTTAACTCATTAAAGACCGACGTTGTGTTTTCGCAACATTATGTTTGTGATTTTTTTTTATTCAATTGGGAATAATTTTTTCAACAAATTTACAATCGCATATTGTATATATGACTTTTAATTTTAAGGAAAAGAAACTTAATTGATTCCAGTCGTAAAAAAATTAGAAATATGAATGAACGGAATGTTTGTGCAATTTTTATTGATAAATTTCGGATAATGTTAATAGATACACTACAAAGAACGAAATACAATTCAGCAATTCAAAATACTGATACTGTAGCAATCAAACTATAACTACATATATTAAATGTGACGTACCGCTACATAGTAAATGCTTCGAAGCACGATTGCCAGTTTGGCCTCCAATTTATTCGGAATTTCAAATTCATCTCGGAAATTTCTAAAGAAGAATTTTTATTTTCTGTGATCGCTAAAAGTCTTTTATTAAATAAAACATAAAGTACTTTTATTTCTGTTATGAACACTAAATTTCTAATTAACCCTTTCTGGAAAAGGCAATTTTGGTTGTAAAATAATGAAATGATTGACTGACACCAGAATTTTAAAACAACTTTTTTAGAAATTAAAAACGTGTTACTTTAAATGTTCATTGTAAAAGCAAAATTTTACTAAAATATTCTTGGTGCAGTTCGTAAGTTTGGAATTAAAATTAGGTATCCCGACGCGGGCACACCGTGCCGGAAAGTGTTAAAAATGGAGACCAAACTGGCAATCCTGCTTCCAATATTTTCATATGGTAAAAATGTAGTTGATTTGAACGGAAGTTGCATTTTCGCAACACATTATATCTCACATAAAAAAGATATGTATCGCAACATATCATATCTCACATAAAAAAGATATATATATCGCAACATATCATATCTCACATAAAAAAATATATAATATAGCTTTTTTCTCTTAATCATTAATATGTAATTTTCTTTTCATTTGTGTCATGTACAACAAGGAGCTGTTCTTAATGGGTTAATTAGCATAACAGCTATATGTGAAAGAGTACTCATTATGAGAATAATTATTTTGAAAGCAACACCGGAAATATAATACCACACAGTTATTAATATAAAACATTTTCCTTTCAGTAATGTGTGATCTTCTTTGGTACCGAATACGTTCAAGCAAGAAAGTTACCTCCATGGATGACTTTCAAGTTGTTGCAATTAGAAAAATTATTAGCACATAGCGGTTGGCAGGTGTTCCACGTAAATAAGGGCTCTAAATACTCTGTACACCACAAATTTCTTGCAGTTTATTTTGCCGCGTTTCATCGCTGATGATTCTGCCATTAGCTAAGTGGGTTGCCATTCTGGCGTCTACTTTCAATTTAAATTTTTGAACTCACTTCAGAAATTCTGAAAGAAAATCTTTTACTATAGGTAATCACGATACATCTGTCGTTAAAAAAAGACAACTGTACTATACTGAATTTGTGGTGTGAATGTAAAATTTTGTAAATTGAAAAAAGACACATCTGGAAACCTTGCCAGATCAGGTGAAGAAATTTACTTTAAAATACTGGTGTACAGAGCATTTTGAACCCCGATTTATGCGGAACGCCTGATAACACATACTAGGGTCTGAATATCGGAAAGGGTCCACTTGACCTCGCCGATCAGAGGAAGATTATTATTTTTAACCCTTTCACGGGCAAAATTCTTCTGTTGCTAAAATATTAAAATGATTGAATGACACCGGAATTTATGACCAGATTTATATTAAAGTAACTAAACGCTTTTCTTCACGTACACTATACAAAGCAAATTTTAATTCCTAAAAACTGGTGCCAATATGGCATTTGGAAATTAAATTTAAGTGATATATATAATATACCGGTGCCTTTCAAGGGGTTAAATAATCTGCTACAGTCAGTCCATTAACACTAGAACGCCCGGAAGGAGCCACCCCGACCGTATGATTAAATGACAACTGGAATCACAAATTTTTTCACAAAGTTAAATTTAAACCGCGCAGGCATACATTAAATAAATCAGTCACATAATTTTAAATAAAAATGCCGGTGTCAAATATTTTTATGAAACTTGAGTAAAATTTCCGGGCATTCTAGTGTTAATGACTGTTGCATATTCACTGCGTCGTAACGATGTTACGTAGCAATTGATATTTAATTTATCAGAGAAATACTCAAAAGAGAAGAAATAAAATGTTTTATTGTGTCATATAATTAAATATTTTTAACACATTATGTTCGAAGCATGCATTTCGATAATTTCTGTTTTACTCAGAAATTCTGAATAAGATGTTTTGCTTTATTTACTGAACACTTCGTAATTTCATGAAATAAAAAATCTTCTTTCAGAATTTCTCATATGGTATCTGAATTTCTGAATAAACGTAAAAGAAAAAAATGTGCATAGATTATGAAACACTTTCCAATACATTCAGAATAATGAAACAAAACAGCACCGTTTAATGATGTAAAACATTATGTCTAATTCAAGCATATGGAAAAGCCTAACACATTTGAAAACCCAAATTCAGCTGTTTCCATGTACAATAAGAAAATTATCCAAATTCTTTGAGCAGCCCAGTATATGATAGATAGATTTGTGTCAACTAACTACATGCATGAATAATTAAGTTAGGAAATTCATCCTACAGTTGAAAATTCCCCTTCAGCAATTTCCGTTTACAATTCTACGTGAATTCTTTTATATTGACCTGTATACGAGATATACAATTTATATACAACGAGTAACATGCAAAAAATTAGTTAAATTTAAAAGCGCATACCGGAATTTAAAACGCACTTCCAGCAAATATTGTTCAAAGACAGCACTGCAACCGATTTATTTTGTGTGTCCCTGTAAATGAAAGAAAAATGCTATAAATGCTGTATTTTATCGTAATTATCTTGAAGTGAAATGCAGTAATTTATTTCAATTTCATTTGAAACAGCGCAATGTCATTAAAATGCTCTGTAAACGATTTCTTCGTATATACTATAATGTAAGTGAATTCTTTTGAGTGCCTTGTAAATGAACTATTAATGCTACACACTTCATATATGACACCAAACATGCCATGGCAAGCGTCATTAAAATATTTGAATTGCACGAAAACACGAGTCTAGTTACGTGAGTTAGAGCGTGGACAGACGGACAAGCAAACCGAATTCATAAAAACCTTTCAACTTTCTTGGAAAGTGTTAAAAATAAATCGCTGAAATGGACGCTTATATGGGAACGAATATAAAAACGATGAAAATATAAGTAATATTTGCGCTTAAAAACAGATATTCTGAGTGCAAAACAAGGGTGCAAATACTGAAAGGACACGTTTCCAAAACTGTAATATTATAGAAATGTGTCACTTTATTTAAATATAGATATAGAAATGTTCAATTTATTTAATCGCAGAATTTCTGTCTTAAGACAAATTTTATAAGGATAAGTTTTCTGGTCCAAAATGTTAGTCGAAATTTACCCATTCGTTAATCACGTTCTATGTTCACTATTTGCCAAAATCTCACACAGCTACATATTGCACGTGCGCCAAAATGCCACCAGCTTGACAATACTTGGCAAAATTTCGAGACAAACAAAAAGTAGCATTAAACGATACCAAACTGTAAGTGGTTCAGAGGAGGTCGTTAAAAAGTTAAGAATACCATTAAATGGTCAACAGTGAAAAATGTTTTTCGAATTCCGGGTTATATCATATTTCATCTGGTTAATAAGGTGACTGAGCCAGTAACTGATCAAATAAGGTCGGTGCTACGAGGATTTTATTGTATTTCCTTCTTTTTAAGTTTTCGAAGTAAACTAACATAATTGCTACAGCCCTTAATGAATGTCCTATAATGGGCAAAAATGAAATTTGATGAAATTTAATAGCAACAAAATTATAAGTAAATAGTTTCTTTAATTGCCTTTTTCCCAGTAGTTGATCAATTGCAGACATCAGTCCAAAATTCAAAAATTAATCTTTAAAATACCATGCTTTATCTGATTAACAATAATTCAGACAAAACTATTATTTGAAATACGCAGAAGGGAAGTGGAATATTTTAACTTACAGAAATTGTGTCCAACTAGTCAAAAACTAAATTTTTACATTTCCTAATTTAAAAAAAATTCCTAAAATTGCTTCTCTTACAGCAGGCATCTGACAGCAATGTGACAACAGGTGCTCCAACCTTCAAAGAAATATATTACGCCTAGTGCCATGTTTAAAACTCATTTCCGCCTGAAATGGCCGAATATTTCAAAAATTTGATCAGCTACTGGGGCGTGGGGGGTATTAACTATTGACAGACAGACAGACAGACAGAAAGACAGACTCACAGACAGACATTTTGTAAAAACATGTTTTTTGGAATCTCTGACCCCTAAAACGTGTAAATCCGTCGAAAACCGGAAGTCGAAAATTTTCACGAATACAATACTTTCTTCTTGTAAAGATAGAATAAAGTAAAAAGACCGCAAGCAGTTCCAGATTCCAAATCCCAAGGGAGATCCTACAAAGTATTGATATTTAATTTTGAACTCTTAGTTATGCATAAATGTAGTTTACATTATTTGTATTTAGACTTTTGTGACTATATAATATCTACTTTTGCACAATTTCGCTAAATTTTATTGTTTTTTTTTTTAATTTTCTTCGATGGATATATAGTTAATGTCTGAAATGTTTATTAAAATAAAGTTATACTTTCCAAAATATTAGTAGTGTGTTAGATTGTTGTAATTTTATGAGTGTATGTAGACTTTTGTGACTGACTGTATATACAAAGACTACAAAGTATGTTTTGCGCATGTCCGAATGATTCAGTACAATAGGAAAATCATTCATTCTGACCATCACTACTTAAAACGATTAATTGTGATTTCAAAACATAAACTCTACACTTAAACACGTACTAAAAACAGCAGTAATTTATGCCTTAACATTGAAAGCTAAGAACGATTTTAAGAACAAACTGGTGAATATTCCGTAAATAAAACTTTTTCAAAAGTGAACATTTAATGCGAATTTTATGGTCTGAAAAGTAATAAAATTTCTCTTTTTCCATTTCCTGAAATAATGCGTTTCAGAGTTTCTTTAAGAAATATTTTTATAAAAATGCTCACAAACAGCCATTATCGAAGATTTTATTTGGTAATGTCCATATTGCATTCTTCAGATAGATTTGTAAAATAGCTCTATGTGTGCTTTGCAAACATTTTCTGAGATTTAGAGATAGAAATTGATTTTTCAGTTATTTTCAATACTTTTGTCAGATATAATCATATATGATCGATAAACTGTAAAATGGTAGCAACATCACTGCAGGTTCAGACCCTCCGTTATAAGATATTTGATTATTAAGAAGACACACTATTTTTCTTAAAAAATTCTATATTGTCTGTATGATTTCACATTATAAACAATCATCTAAAATATAATTAGTTGCTTAAAAAAAAACATATAGTTTGGCACTTAAAGGGTATATTTTATACCAATGCTATACAACCAGTATCGAAGAGTTCGGTTACAGTAGGATAAAATTATAACCGGTAAATTTGAATAGAATTTTTATCTTTATTTAAACACCTTATTCACAGAGAAATTCTGTCATTATTAAAACAAAAATATGTATATATATATATATATATTTTTTTTACTCTCGGAAGTTTGCCCTGCATTTCCGCCATATTTTAACTACATAAGTAATCCTACTGTTAATTTAAGTGATTTTGATTACCGCCGATTGAGATTTCCACCAGTAATTTTTAATAGAAATTTTTGCGTATTTAAACACTTTAGTTATGCACCATTTCTATCAGAAATACGGCAGAAGTATATTCGAGTTTTAAGTTTTATTGTTAACACTGAAATTTAAGAAAAGTTTTTGCCATATTCATTCGCAAATTTGAGCGATTAAGGAAGGCAAAATATACTATTAAATTTTAGTTGCAAGTAAAAAGCGTAAAAGTTGGCAGCTGTGCCTTAGCCATTTCAAGCGCATTATGTTGATTTCGGAGCGCGTATGTGAATCAACAGTGAAACATAAAGGACCTTTTTGATTGTAAATGATAAAATGTAAAACAAAAGTGTAGAAAGCTTTCTAGTGGGAATATCTGGCGATTCTCGGTTGCCAGTTATGAAATCAGATGTTAATAACAATAAATTTAAAATAAAGCTTTACATTAACATTATTTAAATTTTTATTATTTATTTCTATTTTCACATTTAGAAAAATGGTTTTTGATTTTAAAAAAATCACGAATTCTCTATTTAAAATTTAGGAATTTTTCAAATAGGCAATGCATTTTCAGGTTTAATTTAGGACAAATTCATCGCCTTATGAAAAAAAAGCTCAACAAAGAATATTCTAAAATTCAGTACGATAATACTGAATATCGGCTTTCTCATTGCAAAAATTAAATTTTACAAATTACTTTATGTTCCAAATAAAACCATTCAAAATCGTATCAAGGTCTTTGCTTGGGAATTTCCAAAGAGTGTGTCACAGCTAATTAAGATTAAAAAAAGTCTATATAAAATTTAAAGAGCAAAATTTGTTACCACAACATTTATTCATCAGATTTATGTTTTTTTTTTGTTTGTTTGTTTGTTTGGTGGAGGGGAGGGGGGTGTTAAATGAGATGAAAAAGTATAGTAAAAATAGACCGACCCTGTCATGTGATTTTGCGGTCGAAAATTTATCACAAACAGATTACTTATCAGTTAACGAACATTTCTTGATGCGAAATCGGTTTTCGATTTTATTTCTTTTCCGAAATCCTATTCAGGAATGCTTATGATTGTATTAAAATCTAACATTTTATGCGGGATATTCCCTCGATAAACAGCCAACTTTTGTTCTAAAAATTTTTAAGTAAGGTTATCAAATAGATGCTTTTAGTAATGATTAGATTCTTTTTCTTATATAATAAAAAAATAACTATTAAACTCTTTTATCATGGAGACTTTTTATATAAAGTTAACATAAATTGTTGTTTAAAAAAATAAAAACAAAAGTTAAGCGACAACAGTATAATTCTATTTATGTAATAGTACACAGTCCATATAGTAATATGCAGTATAATTCTGTGTTACATGGGCAAAGTTGGTTCTTTAAATTTAAAGTTATACAGAATATCTTCAATGAAACAAACAAGTTGGAAATTCCTTGTCAAACGTGGCAAATGAGGTGCGTTCGTACTATAACTAGTTTTATAAATATCTTTTGCACCGCATATTGTACTGAATGTATATTTTAGTGCACTTCATAAGTCCATATCAGTTTCATTCATTTCCAAAAACTGTAACAGCATTAAAAAGCACTTGAAATAATTTTTTCCCATTGGCCGTAATGTAACGGAAATCTTGTGACTGCCCCTGCAATTAAACTATACATCGGATTTTCATAAAATTTGAAATGACGACAAAATTATGGAAAAATTATGTATTTTAATTTTCAAACGATTCGGTTGGGTAGTTTTTGCGCTGTGATATGCGGGCTGACGGACGGAAAGGCAGACACACGGACAGCTATAAGTGGTTATAGGTGTTTATATAATTACGAACGCACCTAAAAATGGATCTGCAAATTTTACACTCAATGCAATTTACACAGAAACGTGGAAATGGCAATAATCGAATTAAATAACTGTCATCAATTAATCTGCCAATTATATTCTAATAATCATATTCGATATTTTTTTATTTATATAGAAAATAACTTTCATCGAAAAATAAAGCCTTTTCAGAAAATTACAAACCAATTGCCAGTACGAAGTCCAAACTTTTACTGGAAATTCTTTTGCAGCAATTTTCAGCCCTATTTTGGTGATTTTGTGGGAAAAACAAATGTCATGAAATTCTTAAATCAGAACTAATCGGGAATGCTCTGAGCTGATATATCAGGTGTCACCATCGACTCAACTGAGGGCGGCGAACATAACACTTTTTTTCGTATAGATTAACTCGCATTAATTAATTGTTAAAGTTTATTTCAAACTTCTCAATTCTTAAGTTGAAAGATACTATAAGAGATTACTGGTATAAGTGCGGCTGGTGGTTGAGTTTTTGGAAACTTCTGTACTGTATATTTTTCTGGAGAAAATTATAGAACAACCTCAAAGGATTAAATAAAGAAAAGGATGTACATTGCATAATTATAGAGAGATACCGACCGGTGATCAATGGTAAAAAGTATCCACGTTTATAAGGGTTCCATAAGATACTGTTTTTATATTCTGTTTGCACCATTATTTTTTTTAAATATATTTTGAGTTATATTTCCCTTGGAAATATTGTCAAAGCATAAGGTTTTTGTTTTGAAAAAGTGGTGCGAAATAAAATTAAAAAATAGTCGTGTCTGGCAGCCCTGCGTTTAGTTAGTAACTTCTTGAATTTACGAAGAGTATGGTGCCACATAGTCGCCGACCCACCGATTTTTTAAACAACAGTAAATTCTTACAAAATTGTTCGCTTTATCTAATTACAGATATTGTGCGATTACATAAAACAAGTATTTCTGCATAAAAATATAGGTGCTAAAAAAAATCGGGAGGTTGGCAGCTATGGTGCTAATATTTTTTATTAGAAATCATTGTCTAATATTTTTGCTTCACTGTTAATCGCAGATATTCTAACAGTTTTCAGCAATTAAATGGGACGAAAATTTCGGCATATGCATAGATGCCAATATCTGTTAACCCCTTAATTCTCGCTCCCGTCATATTCACGGGCTGTGTCTTTTACTCAAATTGTTTGATTCCCACCAGTTTTATAAAACAGTGAAATTGGCTATATTTTAGTATTGTTTTTCCTATCATTAAATAAGGTGAATATTTCTTTTTCATAAAAGTGGTGCCAATAAGTCATTTGAATTTTTCAACCGTAATTTAATTCGAGCGCTAAAGGGTTAATTATCACGGAGTCTGATCTAATACGAACATGTTTTTAACCGGAAAATATATACAAGGAAATGCGTCCTTTTCCAGTAAGGTACTTTGTAGATTTTATTTTGAAATTTTTGTTGAAATAAATTTTCCGTTTGAAAATATGTTCTTCTTGGATCAGACTCCTGAATAATTAAGTGATGTTGGCATCGATGCATTTAGTGTATTGTCTTACGGTTACGATTGCAGTAACAGAGGAAGTATATCAAAATGACTGCATTGTTTGTTTACAACGGATCAGTGCCTGATAAAAAGCCGGTGCTAATCTCCCACTTGTAAATATATATATATATATATGTATAATTTTTTATGACAGAAATTCTGCATAAATAAGGCGATTGAATATGAAGAACATTTCTATCCAAATTTATTGATGGACGTTTGCTTCGGTAATAATCATATTCTCTGGCATTTACAGGATGCCTAATTTCAATTCCAAACTTACGATCGACACCAAGAATATTTTAGTAAAATTTTGTTTTTACAATGAATAGTTAAAATAATATGTTTTCAATTTCTAAAACAGTCATTTTAAAATCCCAGTGTCAGTCAATCATTTCAGCATTTTACAACAAAAATTGCATAATAAGTTGATGAATTATTCTTTTAGAAATGTGTTTTTTATTCTTATATTAAAGATTAGACACCACAAATTTTAAGATAGATTTTTAACTTTATTTTGTAGCATGGAACAATGGAACAATGTGAGTAGGTTTTTTGATTCCCTAGTTGCTTGACAACTTTACACCCAGGCTAAAAATGGTTCGTGTTACAATTCGATGGGAGCCTTAGAAAAAAGAAAGTTTAAACGTAGCTAGTAGCCACATAGAAAATAAATAAATAAATAAAAATTAAAAAAAATAAAAGTTAAGAAGATAGACAATTTGAAAAAAATTGTTAGTATAACTAATGAGAAAAAAAAAGTTCTATATGATCCAAATAAATGTCCATGACAGGCGAAAAAGCTACCAAAAAGAAACCCCAACTTAAAAATAGACTCAATTCAGAGACCCTACATTAAGTTTATTATTAGAAAAAAAGTTAAACACTATGCTAATAAAATAGAAAAGTAAGAAAATTTTTACATATTTACAAGAGAGTTTAAGATAATGCAAGGAAAAGTATTTACAAAAAAAAGCTACAATGAGGAGAGTTCTGTCTAATAGAACAGAGAATCGCATAAGCCGAGGGGAACAAACGACAGCAAGAGGACGGCGTCCACCCAGTCTAGTAATATGAAGGTGAATAAGACAAAAGATGATAAGATAATGCTAGATAAACAAGATAAAAGCATAGTATGCCATTTAACACCTTCGCGACGGGAGCCTTTTATGAAATGTTTATCACTTTGCTACCGGTTTTAAAAAACAGAAGTTTGTGCCTATTCAAATCGGGAAAATGCTGGGATTAAATAAGACAAATTTTACAGTAAAATTTTACTGGTGAGGACAAATGAGGATTCTTAGGCCTACTTCCGGCACGTATACGTGTCGCTCGTCCCCAAGGGGTTAAGAGGTATTTTTTTAAACAAACAGCACAAAACAAAAAGAAAGCAGGCAAAAAGTTTAACAAGAGAAGAGCTTAATCTTGAGAGATGTTGTGTTGATTTGCAAGTTTATCAAATTCGGTTAGGATAACCATCAATTTTTGCATCGGTTTATCGATTTTTTTAGATTGAGTTGAGATGTTTTTTATACATTTCAAGAATTTAGTGATTTTTAAAACTTCCTTGACTTCACTGAAGGTATTAAGAATATCTACTATGTCGTTTGTGTAATTTGTAGGAATTTTAGAATTTTCTTTAGTAGTGGAGGAATGGGTGTTTGCGGTATTACAATCAATACTTTCAGAGTTTAACATTTCATTACTGGTTGAGGGTTCAGAGACTTTAGTTTTTTTGGTGTAATTATTATCCTTAAATATATCAGCTAAGATTTGGGTTTCTTGGGAGAGATTGCTGACGCTATTACTTAATTTACGGTTTTGTTTATTTTCTAATCTATATGAATTTTTAGGACAACCGCGAAAATTCGCGGGGTGCCCCAGTCCACAGTTGGGGCAAGTGTGCTTAATACGACCCTTGTGCTTGCAGTCTGTGCTTAGATGTGGATTACCGCATTTAACGCATTTAGCGTCGAAGCCGCATACCTCTGAGGCATGCCCGTAACCCTGACATTTGTAACACTGTTTTACACGGTTTTTGCTTGTAAAAGCTTCAATTTTTACAGAAATTTAATGTATAACTTTCATTTGATAAATTTACTCAAAGTTCTTACGAGGCATAACATTTACCATGTAAATTGGCATTGGATGCCTAGTTTTACGATTTTTAATCATGACAGCCCTAGTGACTCCAAATCCATGCTGTCATAGACTATCTTCGATAATTTTAGTATCGGTGTAACAGGGAAGGCACCTAATGCATATTTTTTTGGGTCGTAATTTCTTAGGATCAAGAGTGGTACATTTCTTTTTCTTTTGGTCTAGCCATTTTTGTGTAGTTTTAAAATCCTTATCAGAATTGCATTGTATAACTAGGCGTTCGCCTTTTAGTGCAATTTTTGGTTTTTCAGAGTTTAACTCCGAAATTTGATGGGCTACCGCCGTCCAATTGCTGTCGACTTCGACGTGGAATGAGTTAACAGATTTTTTAGCCTTAACAGCATCCTGAGTATTTTCACTAACATTTGGCTGTTCCATGTCAATATTTGGGATTGAAGAACTCTCCTCCGATAAAGGTCGTTTAACACATTTTTTAACTGCGTTGAAAATTTCATTTTTAAGATTAGTATTAGTAAGAAAAAAATGAACAGTTTTCTTATACTTAAAAGAACAGGAAAAACTAAAGATAGCTGAGTTTAACAAATTATCATGGGTTGGCTCCCTAAGCAAAGTAAAAGCATCAAGGCAAGTTTTTCTTATATCCTCTTGCTCAGAAGAAGATGCAGAATAGCCGTATTTAGCCTTTATGTCCAATATATATTGATCAACGAAGGTGAAAAAAATCACCCAGTATTTTCTTCGCATAGTCATCAAAATTCGAAGAAAATATGTCAAACTGGTCCTTAAAATTACTGTTTAACGTTCCATTACATACATTGTTGATAAATTCCATCATATAATCATGATCATCCATCGACACTATGCTACAGCTCAAACAGCGATAAAGCTATTCAACGAACCACCCCATTTGCTGCTCAACACTGTGAAAATGTAACACACGAAGGAGCTATCACCTCATACGACCTCCTCACTCCAAAGCTCCAACGCGAAATGAAAGAATGAAATATTTTGTAGCATATTTTTGTAATTTTTCTATGATTAATATTTCCATATAAATATAATGGTTGCTAAGAATTAAATAAAAAAGTGATGCAGATATGTATCATTTAAGAGTTAAATGTGTTATGTTTACAATAAAAATAATTTCAAATCTCATATACCAGAAAAAGTTGGAAGTTTACTGCCTATATAAAATACCAAATTCGAACAAAAGCTCGAAGATTCCTTGAAACTTTTCATAATTCTTGTCAACGAAAACGTCTATAAAAATGACACTTCGATACAAAGTGATATTCCTATCATGCGAGAGACGACCGCAAGATTAAAAGGGAGGTCACATCCAAAGCGGTATAAGGAAGCGTCCTATCTTAAATGGGGGAGGTAACCGCAAGATTAAAGGCGGGTTCACATCAATCAAGGTCACACGCCACGTAGCGGACGGGGTGAACTACAGAAAGATACCTAACTGTTACCTTCTTTATGGATAATCTATTAATTGCACATCTATGAAATAGCTGAGCAAGCGCAAAGTCGTGCTTTCATTTGTTTGTAGCATTTATATTCTGACAGTAATAGAATATTCTATTAATTTTTATTCGTGTTTTTTTACTTATTTATTATAGTTAATTATTTAAATAAAATCAATTCTTTTTAGAACTAATATTATTTGTTAAAATGGCAAAATGTTGCCCATCGAATAACTGTAGTTTTCGAAATTGTAAGAAAATACCTTTTCTAATAGAATTCATATCTGTCGTTTTCCAAAGAGCAAAACAAGTTAGTTACGTATTTTAACTTTAATTTATTAACCCTCCGCCTACCAGACGGGTCCAATGGACCCGATGGGTACATTCGAAATATTTATTCTAACCAGAAATTTCTTTAAAATAAACTAAATATGTAAACCAGACAATAATGAGTTAAGTAAATAAGTTCAATAGTTTTAAATAAGAATTCTGATGCGTAATATTTTTATAAAACTTGAGTAAAATTTTCGGTAGTTCTAGGGTTAAAAAAGGTAAAATATTATTTAATATATAATATCAAATGTTGTTGATTTAAATACGCTCGATTTTAATTATTTTCTTTTAATTACATGAAAAATGACTCATAAAAATTAGTAAGTAATAAATGTGTAAAGATTGAATTTTGTAGTCATATTTTTTACTGAATTCTTGATGTGCTAAAGTGATAAAAAATGATATATACGGCTGTATTCCCGATGAGAATACAAGGTTTATGAATGTTTAGAATATGTATAGAATTTAATTATAAGTAAAATATTCAATTTTAAGTCCTTTTGTTTGCTTATCATGCGCAAACGATAAAGTTACAATATTCTCTTAATCGCATTGCAATCATCATATTTAACTAACAAATATTTCATTCATTTAATTTAAAACTCATTTCATTTTATATTCAGAATCACTCTAATTTAAAATGCATGCATTAAATGTTGTACTATTGAATGAGCAAGTATTGTTAATTTAGTATTTGTTTAAATATTTTGCGAGTCCAGACAATAACTGCAAAACTTTTCCTAAAATCGCCAGATTAGATTTCTTTCTTTTTTTTTTCTTACGAAGCAGACAAAGCCATTTAGAGAACCCCTGTTAAAAATTCTATTACGAATTTCGGATTGTTATTTACTCACAGAAGCTGATCTTGTTTGCCAGATTTATTGCAAAATATTTTTATTACAGCTTGTTTTGATAAAAATATGTGTATTTTTTAAAAAAAAGTCGCAATGTCATTTTAGTTTAAGCGCAAAAGGCAGTAATGCTTCCGTAGCATTAGTGCTCTTCTCCCGAAATTAAAATGATATTGCGACTATTTTTTTAAAAATGTGCATAATCTTATCAAAACAAGCTGTAATAAAAATATTTTGCTTGTAAGCAAGATTCATCTTCCATAAGAGAGTAAAGATTCAGGAAATATGCCCAAGAGATGCGCAGATAGTAGATATTCTGTCATATATGACGTCATACTGAAAATCCGCGTATTTGCATTATTCACCCCGTCCACCAGATGACGCAGCTGTGCCAATATACTTCAGATTCCAGTATTGACATTGTACGCTTACTTATATCGCTTTGGTCACATCAATCAAGGTCGCACGCCACGTAGCGGACGGGGTTAAAATACAGGAAGATGCCTAACTGTTTTCTTACTTCACACCACACAGTTAAAAATATCGTGAAAAATCACCTCTGTTTTTAAAGGCTATCTATTTTCTGACCAATGAGAACGCTCCGTAGGTGTTTCTGTAGCATTCTCATTGGTAAGAAAATAGATAGCCTTTAAAAACAGAGGTGATTTTTCACGATATTTTTAACAGTGCACTAAAATTGTTAAAGTTTTTCTCACCTTGATTAATAGCTGAAATGTTTCTGACAAGGCGAAGAAAACTTCGTTTTGTCAAGTGCGTCTGGACGCCCCTCTCGCTACGCCATTATTTTGCAATAAATGTGATAGACAAAATTCAGTTCCATGGGTGACTAAAGATTTAGAAAATATGCGCAGATGGTAAATATCGGGAAGCGGTTGTTGCCGCACACGGGAGCCACAAAATAGGCGCATGCGCATTTGAGCTCTGGTTTGTCGTCTGCTCGAAAACATAGCTGACGTTGTCTCTGTTTATACATCAGTGTTTAGATCTGATAAAATATTGAAAGTATTTATTCTAAATACTATTGATACGTGTTTTTAAATCCTTGATCACGGATTACATCGCGTACGGAGAAGTTTCTAGCGCAGTAAATCATTATTTTACTGCCAAAAAGCTCACCAGTTTAAGTCTAACTGTTGTATTATTGAAGAAAGTAATGTGAGTTCATATATAATTATATTTCTCTTTTTATTTTATATGTATGTTTAAAATGTGTTTTTGTAAGCACTTATAATTGAAGTTTGATGTATATATATTTTTAATTAATGCAGTACTGTGGTATCAGCTCAGTGGTGGTATCTAGAAAAAAGTGTTAAAAAAAAGTTTAGTATTGTTCTCAGTGTATAATCAGTAAGTGTAAGCCTGCTTTATATATTATGGAGAATAGAACTCATTTTCTGAGATATTATAAAAGTGAATCAAAGACTAACTAACACCTTACACCCCCCCCCCCCTTCTTTAAAAATTTAAATACTCTTTTTCAAGTATCTTATTTTTTGAGAATACTCTCTCTTTCCAGCTCTAGGTTGTGAGGTGGTCTTTCTGTGAGAGTAGTTCTCAATTTTTATATAAAACAAAAGTATTTATTTTTAAACAGCAAAATTAAATATATTCAGTTTAATAAAAGTATGTATATTTGTTTTAAACAATGAAAATGATAGTACTCATTATAGTACTGGTTATTTAATTTCCGTACACATTTGATTATCTTCATTTTAATTTAGCAATTATAGATTGCTCTGTTTACTTTTATAATTTCTTGTATATAAAACTTTTCTGATACTGGTATAAATGAAAATATTTACTGAAAAACAGATTATTTTAATACTGTTATTATCCAAACATGTACAATTAAAATAACTTTCCAAATCCCAAATGAACTTCAAATATTAACTTAATATGTATAAACTAATGCAGTTATTGAAGATGTCATCTTTCGGAGGTGAAGGGGCTGAGTCAAGAAGGATCATTTTGGATTTTGATGACAGCTGGGTACACTTGCGAGGCAGGATTTTCTTTTGATTTTCTGTCAGTGAGTGTAACTTGCTAGTTCATACTGGATGTTCTTCCATACCACAAGAATATATATCAAACTTGTTGTCAAAGTCATACTTGCTGTTTCCAACACAATGTCCACACCACTCTGGCTGATGATCTGGTTTCATTTACAGTTTGTTAATATTAAGTTCATTTGGGGTTTGAAAGTTATTTTATCTGTGCACTTTTGGATAACAGTTCTATTAAAAAGTTCTTTATTTTTATTTAGTGTATTTTTATTAAAATGCAATAAGAATTCTAAAATTTGTAGCAACTAAATTAAAATGAAGTGATTCACATGAGTTTAATATTTTCAATGTTTAATAAAGGAATAAAGCACATGTTGTGAATACCATAAGAAAGCATTTTTATTTATTTATTTTTTTAATCTTCTCTAACTATCACTAAATAGCAAATTTTATGTATGAAGTTAGTCTCCCTACATTAAAAGTTTTATTAATCCCCCCCCCCCCATTTTTTAATCCTCATTCATTTTTTATTACAGCAAGTGAAAACATCAATTTTAGTATTGTTGCTGTTTAACCCCTTAATGGGCAATGATGGCATCAACTAATTTTAATCCCTAATTGTCACATTGTCATTTGATTTTGGATTTTTTAATAGCGTTGTCATTTTTGATCCAACCAAAATATAATCATAGTTTTTTTACACCCTAAATTTTATGTATTTAACTCCATTTTGTCTGAATTTATGTTTTTCTGTGAAAAAATCGTGAAAAGTTGTTGATGACATTTTCTTGTTCTTTCATAATTAATTATTCATAAATATTCATAATTAATTGTTTCATTTCATTATTAAAAAGGAAATAATAGTTCTTGGTGTCCAAACTTTTTGAAATTTTTATTGGTTTGTTTTTTCATGTTTGATTGTTTCATAATAAATAAATAAATAGTCCTTGTTGTCCATTCTTTTTGAAAGGTTTGTTGATTATAATTGTTTTTTCATGTTTGGTTGTTTCATAATTTAAAATAAAATAAACAAATCTTGTTGTCCAAACTCTGAAATTTTTATTGGTTATAAATATAACGTTTTTGCAGCCAGTGTAAAAATTTTGCATTATATGGATCACATTTCACACATCATTAAATTTACCTTGTAAACATGACCAAGTGTGTGACAAATATCAACAGTTAAAGATTGTTATTGAAAAAATATTCCAATTACTTACCAATTTTATTTTTTTTATTTATTCATTGTTACCATTGAATGGTGCAGAATTTTTGTTTAAATAATTCTTTAAAATTGTAAACAATAGGTTTTATTGATATTCTACATGAGATTTTTTACTAAAAAATCCAAAAATATAGAAAACGGAAATTCTACACAAATCTTTAAATTAAAAATCAAGGACTTTCATTGGCCCAAAACAAAAAAATTGAAGCAGCAGTAGAATTGATAAAAAAAGGAAAGTCACTGGTCCGCAGTCATCATCCCTGGCCGACTACATAAGATTCTATTATGTCCCTATAAGGGGATTCTTCACTCGCTTGAAAACGCCTGCTACCTAATGTTAAACCAATGGGCAGGTTGTTTTTGAATTTCTCGGTTAAATTTGAATATTTTTAAATGATTTTTTTTGCATAGGAGAGCTGAGCTTGATCTTTAATATGACTGTTTTTTACTCTTTCGATTTCGGTTGCAGATTTTTTCAATAAAGTTACAAAAAAATTAAAAATATTCAAATTTAAATGAGAAATTCGAAAACAATCTGCCCAACATTACAGTGGGTATTTTCAAGTGAGTGAAGACCCCCCCTTAATCCTTTGAGTGATCCCCCACTCTACCTCATAGAATATAAAACAAACTTCCTTTGCAGTTATCCAAAATTTTCAGCATAGTAAAATGTAAGATTATAATTTTCTAAAAATTAAATAAACTACATACACAAAAACTGTAAAAATATTAATTAGATAATTTATTTCCAATTATTTATTTCAACTGGCTGTAAGATTTAATGCAATTTTATTATTATTATTATTTTAATAAAATAAAATTGTTTGATTTACTTGTCAGAGAGAGCGGGGGGGGGGGGGGTTACCTACGGGTCCTGCGGACCACTCAATTTTTCAAATTAGTGGTCCGATTGAATTTTTAATGGTCTCTGCCAAGGGTTTTGAATGCTGTTAACGACCTACAAATTAAATAAACTAATAAATATAATTAAATTAATATATATAATTAAATAAACTAATGATATTATGCATTTTTTTAAGGCTTTCATTTTTTAAGTACAAGTTTTAAACATTCAAAAGGCCAGGAAAAGGGGTGGGTGAATTTCAGGGTGGGGCAGTAGAAATTTGGAAAATTTTAAAATAACAAATAATCGAATGTACCAATCCCTAAATTTTCTTCTATTTCATACACGTTAATACTTTAAAATTCACTAGTGTGCCAAAATTAAATGGCAATCTATGCCCATCATAACATGTGAAATTCTGAATATATGAAATTCTGTGCATTAGTTCTTGAGATATGACTATTGCTACAATCATGTAAATCTTGCAAAATGCAGCATAGCAGTGCCACCTGTGTTGCTGATTAGGTTTTGGTGTAAATTGCCTAACGTATGTCAATGTCTAACTGAATCTGAAGTTTGATGAAAACCGGTTTATTTGTTTTTAGGATACAGCTATTATGAAAATCATGAAAAATGCAGCATAGCAGCTCCACCTGTTGGGCAATCTACACCAAAACGTAATCAGCACCATTTAATATCAAGGACTAATTGAATCTGAAGTTTGATGAACATCCATACATTAGTTCTTGAGATAGAGCTATAGGGAATTTGCAATCAGCTGACACAAACACAATTATCATTTCAAACATATTTCACACCTGCTTTTTCGAACAGCGGATCATATATGCGCATACACATATGACAAAAGAATAGTAATGCCAAACATTGACATATTATGGAATTAAACATTTTAATAATCATCAAGGGCGATTGTGTTCAGGTAATATACCTGAATTCAGGTATTTATTTAATTTTCAGTACAGGAATTCTGTTTTTTCTGATAGTTAAATAAATTAAGTAAGGCTAAAATATCAATTTTGTATGATTGTTAAATATAATTAAAATTTATATTTTTCATATTGAGCGGATTGGACCTCCCTGCAATAAATTATATGTTCTCTCTAATATACAAAAACTATTTTCGCTACAATTTCAGATTATTTAATGATTTTAATAACAACTTTGTATTTTCATAAAAATATGAAAAGAGCAAGTTACAAATAAAAAGAAAAAAATTTAATGTAAAGAACAAATTACAAATAAAAAGAGAATATTTTGTTTGGATCAAAAATGACAACGCTATCAAAAAATCCAAAATCAAATGACAATGTGACAATTAGGGATTAAAATTAGTTGATGCCATCACTGCCTTACTGCCCATCAAGTGGTTAAACAGCAACAATATTAAAATTGATGTTTTCACTTGCTGTAATATAAATTATGAGGATTAAAAAATAAGGAGGGGGGGATTAATAAAACTTTTAATGTAGGGAGACTAACTTCATACATAAAATTTGCTATTTAGTGATAGTTAGAGAAGATTAAAAAAAATAAATAAATAAAAATGCTTTCTTATGGTATTCACAACATGTGCTTTATTCCTTTATTAAACATTGAAAATATTAAACTCATATGAATCACTTCATTTTAATTTAGTTGCTACAAATTTTAGAATTCTTATTGCATTTTAATAAAAATACACTAAATAAAAATAAAGAACTTTTTAATAGAACTGTTATCCAAAAGTGCACAGATAAAATAACTTTCAAACCCCAAATGAACTTAATATTAACAAACTGTAAATGAAACCAGATCATCAGCCAGAGTGGTGTGGACATTGTGTTGGAAACAGCAAGAATGACTTTGACAACAAGTTTGATATATATTCTTGTGGTATGGAAGAACATCCAGTATGAACTAGCAAGTTACACTCACTGACAGAAAATCAAAAGAAAATCCTGCCTCGCAAGTGTACCCAGCTGTCATCAGAATCCAAAATGATCCTTCTTGACTCAGCCCCTTCACCTCCGAAAGATGACATCTTCAATAACTGCATTAGTTTATACATATTAAGTTAATATTTGAAGTTCATTTGGGATTTGGAAAGTTATTTTAATTGTACATGTTTGGATAATAACAGTATTAAAATAATCTGTTTTTCAGTAAATATTTTCATTTATACCAGTATCAGAAAAGTTTTATATACAAGAAATTATAAAAGTAAACAGAGCAATCTATAATTGCTAAATTAAAATGAAGTTAATCAAATGTGTACGGCAATTAAATAACCAGTACTATAATGAGTACTATCATTTTCATTGTTTAAAACAAATATACATACTTTTATTAAACTGAATATATTTAATTTTGCTGTTTAAAAATAAATACTTTTGTTTTATATAAAAATTGAGAACTACTCTCACAGAAAGACCACCTCACAACCTAGAGCTGGAAAGAGAGAGTATTCTAAAAAAATAAGATACTTGAAAGAGAGTATTTAAATTTTTAAAGAAGGGGGGGGGGGTGTAAGGTGTTAGTTAGTCTTTGATTCACTTTTATAATATCTCAGAAAATGAGTTCTATTCTCCATAATATATAAAGCAGGCTTACACTTACTGATTATACACTGAGAACAATACTAAACTTTTTTTTTAACACTTTTTTCTAGATACCACCACTGAGCTGATACCACAGTACTGCATTAATTAAAAATATATATACATCAAACTTCAATTATAAGTGCTTACAAAAACACATTTTAAACATACATATAAAATAAAAAGAGGAATATAATTATATATGAACTCACATTACTTTCTTCAATAATACAACAGTTAGACTTAAACTGGTGAGCTTTTTGGCAGTAAAATAATGATTTACTGCGCTAGAAACTTCTCCGTACGCGATGTAATCCGTGATCAAGGATTTAAAAACACGTATCAATAGTATTTAGAATAAATACTTTCAAAATTTTATCAGATCTAAACATTGATGTATAAACAGAGACAGACGGCATAGAGTATAGCGAGATACTAGCAACTTGTAAAGTCAGCTATGTTTTCGAGCAGACGACAAACCAGAGCTCAAATGCGCATGCGCCCATTTTGTGGCTCCCGTGTGCGGCAACAACCGCTTCCCGTAAATATCCTGTCATATATGACGTCACACTAGAAGCCCGCGTATGTGGACTATCACCCCGTCCACAAGATGACGCATGTGTGTTAATTTACGCCCGATTCCAGTATTAAGTTTGTACGCTTACTTATATCGTTTTGCTTCGTAGGAGAGTCCTAGAAAGAAAGATATAGGAACATTTAAGGTTGTCAGTGTAGGGTCGTGTTTTATTCTGTATTTCTGATGTGAACTCTGTTTTTATAAAAATAAAAAAAATAGGATACCAAGTTGGAGACCATGAAAACATTCCTTGCATATTAATTACAAAAATTTTTGATTGGATTAATTCGACTGGGAATGAAGTATTTTTTTAGCTTTAGTTAAAAATATATGCTTAGTAATATAGAGATTATATCCATATAGAAATTAAAAGAAAATTTGAAACTTTCGATGCGAAAACGAAACTTTTCACATTATATTCAAATTGATCTATTAATTTTACCTTCCTATATTCACTGACATGAGCAGTAGGATCGTTACGTAGTCAGATTATAGCGGAGCCGCGAGGCCTGGTGTTGCTGTTGTTTATGAGGCCGATTATCTGCAAGATGGGTATAGGCCCGAGGGTGGGGGTGTAATCTGTGGTAGAATTTCTAATTAAATCCAACGCGTATTTACGCAAGGTTCGAAGAAAACCACGCCGCACGGTCTAACTTTTGCCGGGACAAACTTTCACCAGTAAAAACGAATAGATATTTTTACCTTAAATATGTCAGAAATTTTGTGTGAATAAGGCGTTTAAGTTAAGAGGAAATTTCTTTATAAATTTACTGGAGGAAATTTGCCCCAGCGCTAATCACAACCTGCAGTACCGGTTATAGTTTAAGCTTCACCATTTCGAGGTTATGTCAATTACTCTTCATTCATTATTGCATGATCTAGGCATGTTCTTTCCATTCAATTTCCCCTGACTTAATCGACTTGACGTCGACTTAATTAATATTATAAACATTCTAGAAAAGGTATAATTAAAAATAACCATAAACTGCTGGGGGAAAGAGTTTGAAAAGAAGTGTCCGTCCGTGATACAAACGCTGATTATCGTTAAAAGATTCTTTTTAATAAATATTTTGTTAAATTAACTTAATACTAATCAGGCCGCTGACGCTTTTATGCGCCATTTAAAAAACTATCGTTAAGAAACTCAAACTTATCCTATAGTTATTTTTTTTGTTATTATAATGATAGTGCTACAGAGTGTGAAAAGTTTGATGGCTCTTCTAGTAGACGAACGCTTTATACCCTGTCTAAGGTCTTTATACCCTGTCTATCACAGCAAGTGTTGCCACAACGTCTTTTTTTTTAATTCAGATTTCTTCATTGGCAGCACTTTTTGAACTAGCAAAATTCGCTTTATTTAACCTTATTTAATGGCATATTAATTAAGGCTAAAACGACGGAAATTTTACCATTTCAGAAAAGTGGTATCAATCAAGAAATATGAATTGAAAAAAAAATGTTGCTCACTGGCAACGCTGGTTAAAGCATGAGTATAATCGGGAAAAAAATCAAATTACAAAGAAAAATCTGCGTCTGAGCGGCAAAGTAAAATAGCAAAAGGCAGGAGAAATTTGATTGGACGACACCCTTAAACCCGTCCAATCAAATATGTCCTGTCTTTTACTGTTATACAATATATCGTGAATAAAATAATAAGAAATTGGCATTAGAAATTTTCTGGTGTAAACTTGAAACTTAGCAGAACTGTTTACCGACTGCATACAGTTAATATCAATAAAAGTAGAAGTTGTTGGTAGAAAAATCTCAATATAATAAAATTGTTATTTTCATTATTAAATAAAATCAAGCAATTATTCATTATAATCATTTTTCAAGGTCACATTTATTATATTTATCTAAAATGTCCATACTTACCTTAAAATTTTTTTGTAAAACACTCTTTCTTTCACGCGTTAAAAAATATCCTCATTGTAATTTATGAATACTTTTACATATATACATTATAAAAATATATAAAGATATAGTTAAGCGTAAATAAAAGGAAAATTCACTTTTAAAAATATGTAGTAAATATTGGGTTAAATAACCATTAACGCATTCCCTGTCACCACATTTCGAAGGCGGAAAATTATTTGTGAAATAATTAAATTAAAAGACTAGCAAATATAAAACCGAACACGATAATTTTTTTAATGAGGTCTGCATAAAGATAATAAACGCATTGCATGATGTTTATTTCGTGTCTTTTAGCCAAAGGGATGAAACGAAAAAATTTTAAAAAGGTTTTAGACGCTGGAAAAAAATAATTAAAAATGTTTATTTTCAACCGACATACATATACCGAGCTTCGTGTAAAGCAAAAAAATATACACGCATTTATGGAACTGTAACTTTAAATTAAATCTCTTGCATACGAAAAAACCATTTAATTAATAATTTTGCAAAATGTAATTAGTTTAAAAATTCTATATCATTAAATTATACGATATACGAGAACTCTTTGCATTTTTTGTAGAGCAGTTCAATTTATACCTTTTATATCAAATATATATATATATATATTACTACTTTTTTGACGAGTATCTCATAACATTTCACTAGTACAGCCGCGGAAAAAAAGTAAACACCCCCTACTAACTCTGTAACTACTAATTATAATAGAAGAAAGTTACTACTATTATCTACTATTTTTACTTCAGAATAAAAATCTTTTTTTTACGTTAATCGCATATATTCCAATAGTTTTGAGTATTTAACTCCATGAGGGGCGGTGGTTAATCACCACCAAGTGGTAACATAATTAACCACATTATTAAGTGGCAAACCACTTAATTCTAATTCCCAAATGTCACAATGGCATTAGAATTTTGTAAAAAAAAATCGGTTTGTTATATATGCGCTATATATCTTTTTCTTGTTTACAAAAAAATCTTTTTTCAAATTCCGGTGTCACTCGTTCCGGTGTCGGGTTAACCCTTTCAGGACGGGCGATGTATATATCCATCGTCAAAAGGTGCATGGGGATTTTGTTTTTGGCACCATTAATAAATAAATGTAATATATGCCTTTTTTAACTGGAGTATTTTTTGTTTTTCCACGAGTAAATAAAATTTAGTTAAGAGATGCAGTCTCGAAAGGTTTAAATAGCTAAAAATTTCTATTTCAAATTTGTGTAGAGCTGTAAACACCAATGGCGTATTCTACGACCCAATATAAGAATAAAGATAAGGAGACATATAATGTAGCTTCTAAATGTTGCGAGTGAAATAACTGGGGATGTAGTCAAAAAATGGCTGCATTGTTTGTTTAAAACGGATCAATGCCTGATAAGAACCATTGCTATCTTCCACTTCAGTTATCTTATCTTCAGTAAGTAGAAAAGTACAGATCTTTTTTATTGAGGGAAATTTTTCATAAATAAGGCCATTAAATCTGTCGAAAGTTTCTATTCACATTTATTGAGTTCCGGAGATTATCGAATTCACTGACAGTTATAGGAGGATTTTTTATGTTGTCATAATATGGCGGAATCGTAGAGACTGACGTTGGATTTAGTGCTGAAGATTTTTAGGTTAATTTAATGAAAACTTGTCATGTCTGTCCCACAGCTGAAAATCGCTATGCTTGTCCGCTACCAGTATTTTGGAACTGAAAAATGTGACTTATTTTATCGGAGATATCTCATCATTTGATTAACACGAATCAAACTTTTCGAAAATAACGGTGGCCAACAAGCATAGCGATTTTACAGTTGTGTGACAGACATGACAAGTTTTTATGGAATTAACTTTTAGATTAATGTGTAAATGTGTCATGTTTATAATAAAAATATTTGTACCAGAAAAAGGTAGAAGTAAAACGCACATATAAAAATATCAAATTCTGCATCAACCGCACCAGAAGTGAAGCACTATCCCTCCAATCAACGAAGATATCTTGATAAAAGTCACGTTGTTATAGGAGTCTGAACCTGCTGACCGCCGAGCAAAAGGGCAGAATTTTAATGTTGTTTTATCTGAAATTTTTTAAAAAAGCTAAAAAAAGATGAATTTTCTAACATGATATAAAATTTTTTAATTACGTATTGAAATATAAGCCTTCAGAGTATTAATGATAACAAAATACTTTAAAACTGCATTATATTTGTAGAATTATATTAATTTAAATAATGCTTCTACTGCAGTGAAAACTACAGCTTAGTGAACGGATATATCAGTTCGCGGCGGTGAGATGGTTAAACAAACATACAATAGGGTCAGGCAGTGTTGTTAGTTCAGTGCCATCTTTATTTTATTCTTCAGATGTTAACTCTGATATTTTGAATAATAAAGTAGGCTAAATTTGAAACTCTGAAAATATCACATGCAATTTAAATACCAAACTGTTGCTTAGATTAAAAAAAAGAGAGACTTAGACAAAGTCAGGTTAACTCTCCATACTACTATTTCTGAGTAAGGTATAATAAGGGAAACACAGACACCTTAAATCTCTCTCAATCAATTTTATGAGACGTCTTAATTTTTTTTCTTAAAATTATTTAAAAAATAGTCTACCAATGGATCTTTAATGATTTATTCTGGTATTTTCTGCTTAATAGGAATTCTGTATAAGTTAACCCACTAAAGATCGACGTTGCGTTTTCGTAACATTATGTCTGTGATTTTTTTTTATTTTATTGTTTATATTTTTTTCAACAAATTTACAATCGCATAGCTGCCAATCTTTACGATTTTTTGCTACCACTAAAATTTAGAAAAGATTTTCACCTTGTTTAATCGTGAGATTTCGGCCATTAAACAAGGCAATATTTACAAGAAAATTTTAGTGTTAGGTAGAAAGCGTAAATGATGGCAGCTACACAATCCCATATTGTATATATTACTTTAATTTTTAAAAACAAAATTTTAATTAATTCCAGTAGTAATGAAATTAGAAATATGAACGAAACGGAATGTTTTCACAATTTTCATTGATAAATTTCGGATGTTAGTAGATATAATGTTAGCATTTGTGTCAAATACAACAAGGACCTGTCCTTAACCCCTTCGGGACGATCGTCTTTTACAGAATTTTATAATCATTTATCACCGGTTTTTCAAAACAGAATTTTTGCCTAATTGAATGGGGAAAATGCTCGGATTAAATAACACAAAATTTACAATAAATATTTAGTGGTGAAAATAATCACGGATTCTAATCACCTCAAGCGGCACGTATACTGATCGCTCGTCCCCAAGGGGTTAATGCGTTAATAGGTTAACACTAGAACTACCGTCAACTGTCATTTTGATTGCTACCATATGAATATGTTTCGGTTCAAACAAGAAATTTGATTATGAAGTAAGTTTAAAAGATATAAAGAAGAAAAACGTTAAATAATAAAGCTAAACTGTTTTAAATCAAAATTCTGGTGTGAAATATTTTTATAAAACTTGACTCAAATTACCGGTAGTTCTAGTGTTAATTAGAATAACGGGTATAGGAGAAGGAGCACTTATTATCAGAAGATTTATTTTGTAAGCCAACACCGGTAATATAATACTACACAGTTATTAATATAAACATTTTCCGTTTATTTACTCATGTTTATGATAGCTCTCTGATCAAGTTCAGGCAAAGTAACCTTTATGGGTGACTTTCGTATCAACGCAGTTCGAAAGATTATTAGATCCTAATGGTTGCTAAGTGTTCCTCGTTAATAAGGGCTCTAAATATTTGGACACCATTGATTTATAACAGTTTATTTTACCATGTTTCATACCAGATAATTCTGTCATTAAATAACTGGGATGCCAGTTTGGCCTCTACTTCCAAATTAGAAACTTCGAACTCACACCAAAGAAGAATTATTACATTAACCCTTTCCGGCACAGATAAATTTTGTTGTAAAATGATGAAATGATTGACTGACAACGGAATTCGCAAACGACATTTTTAGAAATTAAAAACTTGTTACTTTAAGCTTTCATTGTAAACGCAAAATTTTGTTAAAATATTCTTTGTGCCATTTGTAAGTTTGGAATTAAAATTAAGTGTCCCAGACCGGAGACCTTAGAAACCTCCTGATATTACCTCGCCCCATTTTTTAAAGGATACAATAAAAACACATTGGCTCCTACAGTTTTCCAACGGTTATATGCTGCACATCGTGCTAATTTTAATACTTATACTGAAATTTATACAGATGGTTCTAAGAGTGGGAATATTGTTGGCTGCGGGATTTTTATTGATAACACTAGTTTTAGTTATCGGCTCACGCATCAATATCCGTCTTTACAGCTGAGTTGATTGCGATAGGGAGATCCATGTTGCACATATCTAATCACCATAACACATCCTTCATCATTTATATTGACTCAAATAGTTCTATTGATGCAATAAGATCTTTTAAAAAGCATCCTTATGTTTCAGCCATCCTGGATTTTTACAATAAATTAACAAGACGAGGTTATTAAATTTTATTTTGCTGGGTACCTGGACACATGGGTATTCCTGGTATCGAGAAATCGGATGAGGTGGCAAAACGTGCTCTTAATCCGTTGTGCCATAAAATACCATTCTCAGACGTTAAACTACTTATCAAACACTTTATCTATATCGATACTAATATTATAAAGAAGTAAAGTTTGTTTGTTTGTTAGAGGTAATCTCTGGAGCTACCGAACCGAATTCAAAAGTAATGGTATCAAAATGATGGTGTTAGTTCAACTTAGAACATAGGCTATATTTTATGTCGGTTCCACTACCCCAAAGGGGGTGCAGGAGCAAAAAAGTTCTAAAAATGCGACTTTTTCGTTACTGAAGGGCCTAGAAATATGAAATTTGAAATATTAGTTACTTATTAGATATAAAGGATTGCTAAGAAAAGTTCTTAAACAATTCGAAATTTAAAAGGGGTGAAAATGCGCGAAAAGCGTTCTAAAAAATGTTCTACATGGTGGTTTCCACGCAATCTCAGGAAATACCAAACCGATTTAAAAAATAAACTCGTAAAAATGATGGTGATAGCCGTTGCTCTAACATAGACTATGTTTTATGTCGGTGCCACTACCCCTTAATGGGGTGCAGGAGAGAAACGTTCTAAATTGCAGTTTTTGCGTTACGGAAGGGCCTAGAATCGTGAAATTTGGAATGGTAGTTAGTTATAAGATATCAGTGATCTCTAAGGACATTTCCTAAAAAAATCGAAATTTAAAGGGGGGTGGGTGCAAAATGCGTAGAAATCGTTGTAAAAAGAACGTTCTAAATTGCGATTTCTATGCAATCTCAGGAAGTACTGAACCGATTTGAAATATAATGGTGTAAAAATGATCGTAACAGATCTTGCTCCAAGATAGGCTATATTTTATATCTGTTTCCACTACCCCAGGAGATGCAGGAGCAAAATGCGCGAAAAGCGTTCTAAAAACTTTCTAAATGCCGATTTGTCAGCAATATCTCAGGAAGAATCAAACTGATTTCAAAAGTAATGGTAGGAAATTGATGCTGACAGCCTCTGCTCTCACATAGACGCTATTTTATGTTGGTATCACTATCACCTAGACGTTGCAGGAGCAAAAAAGCGTTCTAAATTTCGATTTTTGTGATCGGTAGCGGCTAGCAGCTTAAAACTAGGCAAGGTACATATTTATTAGATATAAATGATATTTAAGAACAGTTTCGAAAAAATTAGAAATTTAAAAAGGTGTAAAAATGCGCGAAAAGCGTTCTAAAAACGTTCTAAACTGCGATTTCTACTCAATCTCAGAAAATACCAAAGCTATTTCAAAAGTAATGGTTGCAAATCAATGGTGACAGTCCCTGCTATAACATAGGTTATATTTTATGTTGCTGTCACTACCATCTAAGGGTTGCAAAAGCAAAACATGTTCTAATTTGAGTTTTTTGTACAACTGAGGGGTCTAACACTTTTAAGTATGGCATGGTATTTACTTACAAGATTCACTGCTTTCTAAGAACAGTCGAAAGAAAATTCCAAATTTAAAAAGATGAAGTGAGCGAAAAGCGTTATAAATTACAATTTTTATGCAATCTTATCAAATACCAAACCGATTAAAAAAATAATGATGACAAATTGTTGGTGATAGAACCTGCTCAATCATAAGCTATATTTTATGTCTGTGCCACTACCACCAGAGAGTTGCAGGATCTAAAAACTTTCTAAATTGCGATTTCTGTGATACTGAAAAGGCTAGAAAACTTTAAATATGGCATGGTAGTTACTTATAAAATATAAATGCCCTCGAAGGACTGTCGAAAATAAATGCGAATTAAAAAGGGGTGAAGCGAAGTGGAGGTACTAAAAGCATTCTAAAAAAATTTCTAAATTACGATTTCTATGCAATTTCAGGGGATATAAACCGATTATAAAAGTAATAGTTGCGAATCAATGGTAACAGTCTCTGATCCTACACAGGCTATATTTTATGCCGATGATTCTACCCCCTGGGGTTCACAGGAACAACAAACGTTCTAAAAGATGCCTTTAAAAGCTTTCTAACTTACGTTTCTGTGGAATATTAGAAATAACAAACCGATTTCAAAATTAATGTTGGCAAATTAATGGTGACAGTTCCTATTTCAACATAGCACTTTTTGTTGAGAGAGTTTGACTTGGAATTTGACATGATAGTTAATTTTAAGATGTAAGAAGATTGTTTCTAAAAAAAATCAAAACTTCAAATGAATACTGAAATGAGCGTATTAATTAATGTGCGTATTAATAATAACCGTATTATTCAAAATATTTTCTAAATTATCATTCATTTAGTTTTAGTTCGTTTTATTAATTTAAGTCTCATTTCTGACTAATGCAGTGTAATAATGATGTTTAATCAAACTGTGTTTTAAATAGTAATTTTTTAATTATTCCTAAATGTAATAAGTACCTTTTAATAAATAAATATTTTAATAAAATAAAATATTACCTTTTAATAAAATAAAAATTTAGTTAGTACCTTTTAATAAAAATTAGACATTTAAATATCACTTGGCATATTTAAAATATTACGCGAGCAAAGCAGCGGGATTTGCTAGTTTATAGTAAATAGCGAGAAGGTTGGATTTTAGAATGCTATAATAAACTGCACCAAATAAAATCTCCCACCATCACCTGGCCTCCGAGTTATCAAATGAAAACGGATGTTCTTCTGACTCGTCTGAGAATTGGACACTCAAGAATCACTCATAAACATCTCTTACTTCGGGAGGATGCACCCATTTGTCCACATTGTCATTTTGATCACCTCACCATTCATAAATTCATCATGTTTTAACTGACTGTCCGGGCCTCCGGCAACTGTATAGGATTTATTTTAGTTCATCATCACCAATCTTGACAAACCTCATTGGGGAAATACCTCTTTACTTTTGGGAGCCCTCTTTACTTTTTTAAAACATGCATAATTTTATTTTGAAATATAATTTTTTTTAAATGTAAATACTGAATTTTATATTTTAAACTCTTGTGACATCTGGATGGGACCCCATCCGGAATGCACTTTCAAGGTTCGCACACTCCTTGGAATTTCCAAGGACTCTGACACCACTATTAATGACAATAAAATTTACATTTAAATTTTAAAACATAGAATTCGCAACCACCGCCTTTATTCACAGATTTTACAATATTTTTCTGCATTGAAATACTTTGAAAATACTGTAAAATTTTAGTGGTAAAAAGTGCGAACCCTGACTTTTCATTGAATTACTTTTATGTTTTAACTCTGGTTTTAGGGTTTTAAATTTTGTATTTCTACGCTTGTTTGGCTACATCTGGGTGGGATACCCCGTCCAGACTGTTCTTCTCATTGCTCTTTTATTTTGACATTTTTTATTTTTTTCAGCTTTTGATGTTTTAGTCTACTGTTTTGGCGCATGTCCCTTAAGGGATTTTGCGCCATAAATCCTCATGCAACCAACACAGACTTGGACCATTGCGTCGGAAAGTTTTAAGTAGTCACGAAATGTCTGTCATTATAAAAAGAAGTTAATACTATACGGAAATTGTGGTGTGAGTATAAATTTTCAGAATAAAAAAAAAGGGCACATATGGAAACCGTGTTAGATAAGGTGAAGAAATTTACTTTAAAATACTGGTGTACAGAGCATTTAGAGTCCCCATTTATGCAGAAAACCTGATAACAATACCAGGGTCTCATTGTCGAAAAGGGTCCATTTGGATTCGCCGATCAGAGGAAGATTATTATTCGTAAATAATCTGCTACTGTCAGTTTATTTATGACGGTTGCATTTCACTATATAGTAATAATGTTACGTAGCAATTTATATTTAATTTATCGTAGGAATTTTTATTGTACTCAAAAGGGGGGAAATAAAATGTTTTATTGTGTCATATAATTACATATTTTTAACACACTTGCACCCAAAGCGTACATTTCGGAAATTTCAGTTTTACTCAGAAATTCTGAATTATTATTATTATTATTATTATTATTTATTTATTATTATTTTTTTTTTTGCTTTATTTATTGAACGGAACTTCATAATTACATGAAATAAAAAAATAAAAATTTCAGAATTTCTGAATAAAAAAAAAAAGAAAAATGGTGCGTCAAGCATAGATTATGAATCACTTTCGAATACATTCAGAATAATGTAACAAAACAGCACCGTTTAATGATGCAAAGCATTATGTCTAATTCAAAAATATGGAAAGGCCTAGCACATTTGAAAACCCCAAATCAGCTGTTCCCATGTTCAGTATGAAAATTATCCAAATTCTTTGAGCAGCCCTGTATATGATATATAGATTTGTATCAACTAACTACATGCATGAATAAATAAGGAAATTCATCCTACAGTTGAAAATTCACCTTCAGCAATTTCCGCTAATAATGTTACGTGAATTCTTTTGTATTGACTTGTATACGAGATATAGAATTTATATACAACGAGTTAATGCAAAAAATTAGTTATATTTAAAAGCACATACCGAAATTGAAAACGCACTTCCAGCAAATATTGCTCAAAGACAGCACTGCAACCAATTTATTTTGTGTGTCCCTGTAAATGAAAGAAAAATGCTATAAATGCTCTATTTTATCGTAATTATCTTGAAGTGAAATGCAGTAATTTAGTTCAATTTCAATACATTTGAAACAGCGCAATGTCATTAAAAGGCTCTGTAAACGATTTTCCCGTATATATTATAATGTAAATGAATTCTTTTGGGTGCCCTTGTAAATGAACTATTAATGCTACACACTTCATATATGACACCAAACATGCCGTGGTAAGCGTCATTAAAATATTTGAATTGCACGAAAACACGAGTCTAGTTCCGTGAGTTAGAGCGTGGACAGACGGACAAACAAACCGAATTCATAGAAACCTTTCAACTTTCTTGGAAAGTGTTAAAAATAAATTGCTGAAATGGTCGCATATATGTGAACGAATATAAAAACGATGAAAATATAAGCAATATTTGCACTTAAAAACAGATATTCTGAGGGCATAACAAGGATGCAAATACCGGAAGGACAAGTTTTCAAAACTTTAATGTATCACTTTATTTAAATATAGATATAAGAATTTTCAATTTATTTAATCACAGAATTGATGCCTTAACCCCTTGAAGGGGAGCGATATATTATACATACCAGTTAATTTTAATTCCCAAAGGACACATTGGCACCAGAATCTGAGAATTAAATTTTGCTTTATATAATGTACGCGACGAAAAGCTTTTACTTACTTTCATATAAATCTGTTCAGAAACACTGGTGTCATTCAATCATTTTAATATTTTAGCAACAGAAGTACTTTGCCGCTCAAAGGGTTAAGACACATTTTATAAGGATAATTTTTCTGGTCCAAAATGTTAATCGAAATTTACCCAATCGTTAATCACGTTCTGTGTTCAAATAGTTGTCCAACTCTCATATAGGTACACACAGCACATTCATAAAATGCCATCAGCTTGAGAATATTTCGCAAAATGTCGAGACAAACTTAAAGTAGCATGGAACGATACTAACCTACAGATGGTTCAGAGGAGGTCTATAAAAGGTTAAGAATGTCATTAAATGATCAATAGTAAAAAATGTTTGTAAACCTCTGGGTTATATCATATTTTATCTAATTAATAAACCGAATTTAAACCCTCCTCCCACGAATCATCTATATAGGGTGTTCACTCTCAACAGTGTTCAATGGCTAAATCCTAAACCGTTAGTTATAGACATATAGTTTCAATTACAAAAAATGTTTTAAATGAGGTAAAAAAGTATATTAAAAACGATTTGAGTCAATAAAAACTTTTCTAAAAAAATTACGAAATTTAAATTTTTATACGGATCCCCGGTCCTATAAGTTATGTTTAGTAAAATTTTCCTGTTACACTGACAAGTAAGACATAAAGTTCCGTTATTCTAAGATTAAAATTTACCGAGTAATATCTGTTTAAATTTGGAGCATATTTTTTTTATGCAAATTAGGGGTCATTCACAAATTTAGCAGAAATATAATTTTGTAAGATATAATTTAAAAAAATGGTGGAGAGTAAAGTTTACATTGTAATGTAAATTTAAAATCTTTAATCATTCTGACATATAATTGTAAAATATATAAATGGTAATGAACCTATAAGGGGAAAAAAAACAGAATTTTTGTTAAATAAAATGATGAAAATGAACAGCCTCAACTCTTTACAAAATGCAAGGATGAGACTCATCCGACCCAAATGAACGTTTGCCACCACTAAATTGTAATAGTTTTTCTCGCCGTACTTAAAGACAGAATTTCTGATATTTAACAAAGCAAAGAAGCCCAATAAAGTAGCCCTAATAAAGTAGCCCAATGTTTTCACATTGGATAATTTGGCATTATACTGACGATAACGTAGCAGTAGATGAGAAATTTGAAACCACATGTCTTAAGAATGCATAGTATTCTTAAACCTTCAACAAATTATTTTTTTTTTATATGTACATGGAAGAGAAACATTTTCATCGCATTTTGAAACAAGCCGCATAATAAATAAATATATAAATAAACAGTCAATTTCGAGTATTACACGCGCACCCTCGAGTATTGCACGAGAGTTCCGTACAATAACATGTGAATTAGTAAGTGTATTATTAAAAAAACCGTTGCTAAAAGAAAACTAAGACTTTGTAAAAACTATACAACGTATGGTTGGGTAAAGCTGTATATACTAGAAAACTATAAATGGATATACAATGAAAATTCAAAGATATATGGAACCTAAATAATATCAAATATAGCTATTCTGTATAACTCTTTTTTCAATTTTATCCCAATCTGTTTAAAATGAACCTAATTCGCTGCTGACAATAAAAGCAGTGCATATTTAAACTTGGTTTGCCATTTCACAAACCTAAATTCAGCGTAGTAATAATCTTTTCTTTTTACAGTGTAGCTAAAGCAAAACCCTTGTTCAAAATTTAATTTTAGCATTGTGCATCAGGCGAATAATTCTCGACGAAAACAGTGGTATTGAAAATAACTTTTTTATTATTCTTGATTACCCTGATTTTTAGTAAACTATAATTTAAAGGTCATTGCCACGTCGATTTATTGTTCCCAGAATACAGATACTTAGCTTAGTTTTTCTTAGCGCATGACTCAGAAGCCTATCGCTCCATTTCGATACCGAAGTGAGGTATTGGATTCTTTTTTAATGACAGAGTGGTACGCTTCAGGGAAATTTTCAGGACAAATATCTGTAATTTTTTATAGAAAAATAAATCTAGGTTAAACGCGCAAAATTACATCTTACTTAAGAAGAAATTTTCTACAAGAAAATACTTGTAACGAAGAATTTCCTGGTTTTGAAATTTCAGGACAAGTACGACCATTGTAATATTTCTTTAGCCTATCGTTGTGTCCGACGCCCTTGTCAAAAGTACCATTCTAGTAAATGCTATCGACAAAGGTACGCTCTGAATCTTTAGTTCAATTTACGGGAACCGGGTAAGCGAAATTCAAACAAAAAATCGATTTATACTTTTTTATATATTTAAATAGTTTAAGCTTTTGTCTTTTCAACGATGTATTGCGCGTGTTTATATATATAGGAAAAAAATGTTAGATTTTTTCATTTTTTCTAAGAGCACTTCACACCAGTGGGCTACTTTTTTAAAATACAGATTTCTTGATTGGAACCCCTTTTCTGAAGTGGTAAAATTTCCATTGCCTTTATTAATATGTTACTAAATGAGGCGAACTTTCCTATTTCAAAAAAGTGGTGCCAATTAAGAAATCAGAATTAAAGAAAAATAGTCCACTGGCAACACTGCTTTACATCATTAATTCAAAACTTCGATTTTCCACGTTTGTGTTCCTTTTTTTCAATATTTAGTAAACTTAAAAACTCGGATTTTTTAAAATACTTATATTACGTTATAGTGCATACTTTAACATGGGGATTGAATGTTTTGTTGAGAATTATTTATTTTAGGCAGTGAAATCTTACCAAAAATGCTAATTTAAAAATGTATTTCAATAAATAATTAATAATTAATTTCTAGTTTCACTTAAAAAGAAAATGGTCTGTTAAAATACGTAAAGCGTGTTACTCAAGCTACTCTAAAAAATCTAGACATCTATCTTTCCCCATTTCAGAGAAAAAGGTACATAATGTTGGTGTATTTTAACATAACCGAGATAGAGCTTACCTGGTCCCCTTAAGAAAGTTTTAATTCATAAAACATTTATAAGCCTTTGACATAAAATGTGTTAACTTATATCACATCGCTTATCCACAGGAAAAGTGACACATCTCAGCATAAGTCAATTTCACAGGAGAGGCAAAAGAAAATTTGCATGATTTTACATTAACATGAAATTATAGTACTGAGCTCGGCTTCCAGGAATAAAAACATGCATGAAAGCATAAAATCCTTAAGAATGAAGACATAAATGATTTTGGAGGGCTGAGTAATTTTACCTCCCCACACAATCCACTCCTCTTCTGTGGTTAAGAATGGACGTATAGCGTAATGAACCGATTTTCTGTAAAACTAGACGTATGAAGCTTTTTCTGTAGCAAGACACACCTGTAACAGACTTATTAGTGCAATAAAAAGAAAAATGAATTTTTGCGAGATGTGTCACTTTTCTTGAGACACACATTTCATTAGACTTGTGGCAAATTCTATGTTAATTCCACGCAGAGGGAAATCTTTAATGACGCACGAACTTGAAAAACCTATCTAAACTCATAATTTTCAAACAAAATGCAGTGGCTTCTACTGTTTTCATTGAAAATCGCCGGCCAACTAAAATGCAAGATATCTAAAGTAAATCTTAATATTCGTTAAAGAATACGTTTTCTTGAAGTTTTATTGTTATCATTTACTAAACCCATTAATTCTCGCTCCCGTGATATTCACAGGCTGTGACTTTTATTCAGATTATTCAGATTTATTTGATTCAAACCAATTTTATAAAATAGTGTAATTGGCTTTATTATGGTATCATTTTACCTGTCATTAAACAATCTGAACATTTCTTTTTCAAAAAAGTGGTGCCAATAAGAAAGTTGAATATTCAAACCGTAATTTAATGCGACCGTTAAGGGGTTAAAAATGATCCAATACAAGTACACAAGAATTGTGAATTTTTCAAGTTTTTATGAAATATCCTTTAGCATTTGCGTTCGCTTCAGGATTTTTTAAATTAAAAAGTACCGAATTGATACCAGATATTCTGAATAGTAATTTTTGCTTTATTTAACCACAGGCATTGTGTACACAAAGTGTTTCTTTTATTGGGGATTTCCGGTATGGATTTGGATTTGGAGAGGGGAGGGGGTTATCATGAAATGGTCTACCATCCCCGGGAATAACAGATCTGAGCTCCGACACAAAAATGGCAGCTGTCATAAGCGGAATTTTTTTCCAGATTTTATACCGTCCCTTAAATTTGAAATCCTTAATATCCCTTAAATCCCTTTCAATTTTGCAACTGTGTTTTGTTTCTCTTCTTTTTACAAATTTTCTGAAAGTAATTGATTAAAAATATATATAAAGGCTAGAAAATTTGCTTTTGCTCATGCCCGAATGATTCATTCAAACAAAAATATCATTCATTCGGTCCATTACTACTTAACCCTTTCAGGGGCAAAGCATTTTAAATGTCATTCATAAGTGTTGAAATAAGTGCATGACATCGGGATTTACAAACAAACTTATTTGAAAAAAGAAAAAGACTATATTTCACATACATTTTAAATGTAAAATATTTTACCAAAATTCTGGTACTAGAGTGGCTTTTGGGAATTAAAATTAAGTTGTTTAATAAACATATGACCGCCCTTAAAGGGTTAAATCTGTTAATTATGCTTCCAAAACAGAAACTCAACTATTAAATTTGCACTAAAAAAAAGTAGTAACTTATGCCTTAACATTGAATGCTTAGAACGATTTTAAGAACAAAATTGTGAATATTATATAAGTAAAACTTTTCGAAAAGTGAACATTTAATGCGAATTTTATGGTCTGAAAAGTAATAAAATTTCTCTTTTTCCATTTCAAGAAATAATGCGTTTCAAAGTTTCTTCAAGAAATATTTTTATAAAAATGCCCTCAAATGGTCATTATCGAAGATTCTATTTGGTAATGTCCATATTGATTTCTTCAGATGGATTTCTAAAATAACTTTGTGTGTGCTTTGCAAACATAACTTCTGTTCTGAGATTTAGAGATAGAAATTGATTTTTCAGTTATTTTCATTACTTTTGCCAGATGTAATGATACACGATCGATAAATTGTTAAATGGTAGCAACACCAGTATAGGTTCAGACATTTCGTTATATCATATTTAGTTATTAAAAATACAGACTTTTTTTCTTAAAAAGTTCTTTATTGTCTGTATGGATGTGTTCTCTGTACGCATCCAACCTAAAATCCAATTTTTCTCACGTTTCGGTTTTCGCAAAAACAACAACAACAAAAATAAATAAATAAATAAATAAAGAAAGAAAGAAATAAAGAAATAAATATATTCTTAACAAAAGAAACGATATTTGTATTCTTTTAAAATAGTTCCTTCAAACTGCTTAGATAGATGAGGCCTTTTACGCTTTTCCCTACTATTCCCCCCCAACTATTTCTGAACAGAAAACTGCATCTTAGTTAATGCTAAATTTTCTAAGATTAAATATCTTAAAGTTAAGGTTGGGGGAAAAAGCATAAATATTGGGATCTATAGTATACATATTTGATTTTAGTCCATTAGAATCCATATGTTTCTTTCATTTTTATTTTCCATATTATTAGGAATTTTTAATGTTAAAACGAATAAATATGATAAAAAATATTTAATCATATCAGTTCCAAAATAATTCAATCAATAAATAAACCTTGTTATCTAAAATGTGTGCTTAATTAAAATATAATTTGAAAAGTGAAAGTATGCTGTTATAATAATAAAGTTCAAAATGGATGGGTTTACTGTATCATATATAAAATATATACTATCATACATCTACATCATATATAGAATTTTATTGTGAAGAGCATATTGTTATATGCAGCTGAAGGATGGATAATTGTGTGGACAGGAAGAAAGAAATTAGCAGCAGTGGAATGGATGTCCTAAGTAGATCATGCAGAATATCAAGATTAGAAATAATAAGAAATGAAAGAATCAAGGTAATGATGAAAATAAAGGGAACCATATTAGATGATATTAAAAAAAAATCAATTAATCTGATATGGTCATGTTAAAAGATTAAGTGATGAAAGACTACCCAAAATCGCATTTAATTATAAAACAAACAAGTAAAATAAAATTTTTGTTTTTAAAGTCAATTCCTACTTAGGTCATCAAAGAAAAATTTAATATAATCTCTTAAGCTAATATTAGTTTTTGTTGCATTAAAGTATCTCAGTTTGTTGATTTTCTATAAGCAAATAAATCCTATTGGTTTACAATGGAAGTCTATGGAAATTTGGCGAAATATTAGAGATATCATCAAGTTGGCGACAAACTTGGCGGTATTTGGTGACAGATCAGAGTCCCCCCTATGGTAACCCCCTTATAGGTATGAAGATGCATTAAGTGCTGTTCTATAACCAATGTCCGCCATTTTTTCTTCCATATAAAACTAAAATTAATTAATTGAAATTTGATTAATGAATTAATATTTGAAAAAACTGTATTAACATCAAATGTCATCCAGTACAAGTTTTAAAAAATTTATTTCAACTTGATAGGATGAATAATATGTATTTTATTAACGATTGAAAATTTGAACAATATATATATATATAGGGAGAGTGTGAAATAATAGTAGGAATTGCAAAAGGAAACGCGGAAGATAACGAAAGAACTGGAAGGATGATAGTGAAAAGGCGATGAGGGATAGAGGTCTGGAAGAAGGATAGTCCCTTGATCTAATTCTAAATTCATGGTACAAACTTTAAGGAATATAGGAATTTATATGTGCAAGTGACGCGTTGAGGTAAAAATACCAGGGAGGCAATTTGGCCTTTTTTTATTTCAAAATTTCTCATTCATACCAGAAAATTCCTATAATATTCTTTTCTTTATTTAACCCTCTCGAAACGGTACTCCTTACACAAAATTTATTTGTATGGCACCGCTTCTTTTTTAAACAGGTCGCTTTACTTTTAAAATACAAACGAATGCTTTAATTAAAAAAGGCAAATATTAATTTTATTTATTAATGGTGCCAAAAGTAAATTCCACATGCACCTTTTGACGAAGCATATATGCATCACCCATCCCGAAAGGGTTAAAACCATTTCATGATTACATAAAGAAAAAAATCTTCTTTGAGAATTTCCGGTATGAAATCGGAATTTCTTAATTAAAAAAACAAACTAAAATATATCAAGCACAGGAAATACATAAAAGAAATAGAAATGAAGTTTTTTTTTATTCGAAAATTTTGATTTTACACCGGAAATTTTCAAAGAAGATTTTTTTTTTTTTTTTTACGTAATCTTGAAACATCTGTCTCAAACAAAAAAAAAAGAATAGTATAAGGAATTTTCTAGTATGAATGAAAAAATTTGAATTAAAAAAGGGCCAAATTGGCTCCCTGGTGTTTGTATCTCAACGCGTCACTTGCAACAGTACATTCCTGTACAATAAATGATTGTTACAGTGTCCTGTTCCAACCCTTAAAGTTTGTAATATGAATTTAGAATCACCCTGTATATAATTAAATGAATTAGGATATTAAACAAAACAGGGGCTACCCAACGTATACGTTATACGTAAATTTGAAGAGGGTGCAAAATAAAATCACATAAATAAAAAAATGTTTTTTTATTTTTACATATTTTTAAAATTTATGAATAAAGTATACGTTGGCCAGCAAGTTCTATTTTGTTTAACCCCTTAACAGTGACATTTGTTTTCTTACAAAAAAATTAAAAATGGGGCTGGACACCACTTTTTCCATACTAAAATATTTACCTTACTTAATCGAAAAAATCTGACAATCAATAAAGATAAACTTACAGTTACAAATTAGTGGTATCAAAATGCTTTTAATAACGAAGCAAGCAAAGTGTTCTTGCCCAAATCCAGTTCGGGCCACACTGTTAAGGGGTTAACATTCGATTTCACAACGTCAAGTCCTTTATTAGAATTTTTTTTATTTGTGTGATTTTATTTTTACATCATCTTTATATTTATGAATAAAGTATACGTTTGGCAGCAAGTTCTATTTTGTTTAGCTTTACAACCTTTAGCCTTAGCTTTAGCTTTTCGACTTTACAACCTGAAATCCTTAATTATTAATAGAATTAGTTAAAAAAAATTCTAAATAAATAACTGAAATACTTTCCAAAAGTATATGCACATAAATGCTTTTAAAACTTTACATAAACATATAGAATACCGTTCTAGCCTAAAATCAATGCTTCTAATTGCAAACAGTGCGAAGTATAAAACTTATAAATTTAATGACTTGGGTTTTTATTTTATTTGTTTCCACTACACAGTACAATTTTAATCCCAAAAATATCAGTAATGAGCAAAGAATGAAAAATTATGTTCTTAACTTAGTAATTAAATTAGATAAAATACGTTCATATATCTTACTGTTTAATTTGGGATAGTTAATGCCCCATAATAAAGTAAAACAGACAGTAATTATAGTTTTTATTCTTTTAAATTTAATGATGTAAATTCTAATATTAAGCTAGAGGAAGTGTATTATTTTTTCTACATAGACACTTTTATCCCAGAATTGTTTGTATTGTCATAAAAAATTCATAGGAATAAAGTCTTTGCTTTCAATTATTATGGTACACGGTTCTATAAAGAATCGTAAATTTCTATCATAGAATCGGATGAATTATAATAAAACCGGACCGTATGCCCAAAGGATTTAATGCGATTTATCGTAAAGTTTCTTCTGTTACCATATTTATAAAAAGATTTTCTTATAAAATAAAACAAACGTTATATTAAAAAATATATAGTATTCGAAATTCCCTGCGGAGTACACACCCTGTAAAACTTCCACAGAAATTTACACGTTGCTCAATAAAGTTCCCCAGAAATTTACACGTTGCTCAATAATTTTTATGTTATATCTGTGGAACACGAAATTTGTAAATTTCGATCGCTATTGATGACTTTTTCTGTTCTTTACTTTAAATTTCAAAATTTTTGTTCCATGATTCCGAAATTCGCGATTTTTTTTCTGCGAGCGGTTGTGTTATATCTGTGGAACACGAAATTTGCAAATCTCGATAGCTATTGATGACTTTTTTCTGTTCTTTACTTTAAATTTCAAATTTTTTGTTCCATGATTCCGAAATTCGCGATTTTTTTTCTGCGAGTGGTTGTGAATGTTGCCAAAATTTGCGATTTCTTTCACAGGATCATTTGACGAAATTTTGGATATTTTTGCTTGATCATTTAACATAATTTGCGAATTTTTCGAATTATCTTTTGACGAAAATATCGATTTTTAGAGCGATTGGTTAATTAAATTCTTAATTTTTTTTTGTAGGATCTTTGAACGAAATTTGCGATTTTTTACCACGACCGATGGACAAATTATTTCATTTTGTGACCGATGAACAAATTTTATTTCACTCTACGACCAATTATCTAAATATACGATTTTGTTCTTCAACCAATTAACGAAAGTCGCTGTTTTGTTTCCGCGGTATTTGATAAAATTTGCGATATTTTTCCACGCTGGTTTGAAGAAATTTGCTATTTTTTCCGCGACCAAAAAGTGCAATTTTTACTAGACCAATTGGCAACATTCACGATTTTTTTCTGCGATTCATTGAAGAATTAATTTTGGAAATTTCCTCAAAGAAAGGAAAAAGGATCTTCTACTCCAACGAAAATGAAATTAGTGGAAGTACCACATGCTTCCGAAATAAGTTAACGTGGCAAAATCTCGAACAAAATTTTTTATTGTGCTGTAATTTCCTGTTTTGTACGCGGTTTGAGCAAACCCGTAATCTGTTTCAAAGCCTGTCCCGGAAAGAACCTGCCCCCCCCCCCTCCCCAACTAATTCTTGAAATGGCCTCCTTGAAATAAAATAAAGAACCGTGAGGAACTTATTGGAGTTATTAGGTTAAGGCATTTAATGGATTTTGGACATATCTTCGTCTTAGCAAGTATAATTGCATGATGTTTTATTCGTAGAAACTTCATTTCTTCCGTTCGAAAGAGACGATTTTGTAATAGACAGTTTTCGTTTTCAAAAGTTTAGCTGTAATACATATATGCTCTTCAGAGGTGTTCTAGAAAGCGTATGTTTGAAAAGTCATAGAGAAAGTGAGATAACGGAATCGGTCTATAGCGGAATACTGCCTTAAACAGCCAACGCTCATAGTCAATATCTTGGAAATATATATGCTGAGACCTGTTTAAAACTGATATTTTCATCAATCTCTTGAAATTTCGTACTCGAAGTGTTAACTTTTCTTCAATCCTTGAATCTGTAAATAATTTTCGTTCGTGGGGGAGGTCGTGCACTCGGGACTGCTCCTTTGACTATGGACTATGCCACTACCCTCAAAGGAAACTCCTCCCCTCCAAGAAAGTTCTGAAATGGACTCCAGCTTTTTTGATGCGCATGGCTTTTAGCAAACTTGTCAAATGATCAGAATAATTCCTTCGGTCTGAACGGGTGATTTTATTATTAGATTTGCATGGTGTTATGTTATAAAATTAATTAGATTAATTATAGTGTGATTCTACGCAAATGGGCCATAATGATGAAATTTTGGGATATTTAAATTTTTTCAAGAGGAAAACTTAAGGTATTTTTTTTTTAATTGCAGATCTGACATGGTTTTATCATATCGTCCATACCATGTCAAACTATCCTGAATGAAAATAATGTTGCCAGTGGGCTACTTTTTGTAAATTCAGATTTTTTGTTTGACACCACTTTTCTCAAAAGGTAAAATTCATTTTTTTCGGGCCTTAATTAACTTGCCATTAAATAAAGCGAATTTTACTATTTCAAAAAAGTGGTGCCATTCAAGATATCTGAATTAAAAAAAAAGTAACCCACAAGCAGCACTCTTTTCATATCGGATAATTTGACATGATATCGACGATATTAGCTCATAAAATTGAAGCATTAATTAAAACACGTACAGTCGTGGAAAAAAAAGTAAACACCCCCTACTAACTCCTCAACAAATTATCGTAGAAGAAAGTTACTGGTACCGAACGATTGGAAATAAAGTCTACTTTTAAATGATGTATATAAAATTTTCTTAGCGGACATCTACTTATTAAAACGAACCAGAACTTTGTTTTTTTCAATAGCAGTACACAATTCTGACAGCATAAATGAACTCTACACCCTCCAATTAGCCTAAAAACGATTTTTTATGCAATTCGTACCATAAGTTTCTGAGAAATTAATTATTTTAAAACGAGCGTATTTTAAGGGCTGTATCCAAATTAAAGTTCGGAAATCGATTGTTGACCGAGAGAGCCCCCATCTTGATCAAGGCACCTTAAGGGCAATGAAGTCTGCTAGATTACGGGACAGCAGAAGAAATTTCAAAATATCTAGTCGCTTCTATTATAGACGGCCCCTTAAACAATCATTTTGCCGTTTTTTAAGCATAATTTGAAAACTACTAGGGAGAAAAATGTGAAATTTGAGATTTACATAAAGCAGGACTTAATAAATCTAAATGCATCAAAAAAATTGTAGGTTGTAATTCATAATTTTTTCGAATATTAATTTCATAATTCATAATTCATATCATAAAATTATAAAAATTGCAAATTCAGCGTATTTATTTTTAGGTATATTAGTATTATTGCTACAAAAAAAATTAACACATTAGGAGCATAATTTCTGGAGATATAACTAAAAATATGAAAATGTAATTTAACATTAGAAGCACTAAATTTTGAATGTTTATAATTCAAAAACTTATCGTTCAAATGACTTGAAATTCGGTACCTAGGCATAATTTGAACCGGAGATTTGAAATATCTTGTTAAAATTGGGTATTGTCATTGAAAAAAAGAAGTTTGGATTCGTTTTAATATGTAGATGCCCCCCTAAGCAAATTTTATATACATCATTTAAAAGTAGACTTTATTTCCAATCGTTTGGTACCAGTAACTTTCTTCTACGATAATTTGTTGAGGAGTTAGTAGGGGGTGTTTACTTTTTTTTCCACGACTGTAGTTGAAACAAATTTTTAAATTTATAAAATAACATTCCCTCATATACAATTACTACCACCTAAAAATGTAAAAAATATCATTTCTTACTGAAATATTTATATCTTTTTTTTTTCACTTCTGTCTTTTAAACGAACACACAAAATATTATTTCTATATATTACTTTTTTTTTTTTTTTTGGTAAGCACATGCAATTTGTATTTGGCAAAAAAGTTTGCAACTCATATTTCAGATCATTCCCACACTAATTATCAATTCTGGATATTAGAGATAGATGGTTAAATTGTTGTTTAAAAATATAAAAACAAAAGTTAAGCGACAACAGTATAATTCTATGTATGTAATATAACACAGTCCATATAGTAATAAACAGTATAATACCGAGTATTACTTACATTGGCAAAGTTGGCTGTTTAAATTTAAAGTTCTACAGAATATTGTCAATAAAACTAAAAAAAAAAAAAAAAAAAAGGGAACTTTTATTTTTACACTCAATGGAATTTACACAGAAATGCGGAAACTGCAATAGTCGAATTAAATAACTGTCATCAATTAATCTGCAAATAATATTCTAAAAATCATGTTCGATATTTTTTTATTTATTTAGGAAATAACTTTCATTAAAAAATAAAGCCTTTTCCAATTACAAACCAATTGCCAGTACGAAGTCCAAACTTTTACCGGATTTGGTTCTTCTGCAATTTTTACCCCTGTTTTGGTGATTTCGGAGGAAAAATAAATGTCATGAAATTCCTAAATTAGAATTAATCGCGAATTCTCTTGGCTAATATATCAGGAGTTACCATCAACGCAACTGAGGTCCGCGAACATAACACTTTTTTATTGTATAGATTTACTCGCAATAATTAATTGTTAAAGTTTATTTCAAACTCTGCAATTGTTAAGTTGAAAGTTACCATAAGAATTACTGGTATAATTGCGGCTAACAGTTATTCAAAACTCCTGTACTGAATATTTTTCGGGAGGAAATTATGAAACAAACTCAAATGATTAAATAATCAAAAGATGTACACTGCATAATTATAGAGAGATACCGATCGGTAAACAATGATAAAAAGTATCGGCTCTTAGAGGACTGCCTCAGACTACAATTTTTATTGGTCCGCACCATTATTTTATAAAAATATATTTTGAGGCATATTACCCTTGGAAATTTTATCAAAGCGTCAGAAAAAGATTTTTGTTTTGAAAAAGTGGTGCGAAATACAAATCAAAAATAGTCTTAAGTGGCAGCCCTGCGTTTAGTACACTTCTTGAATTTCCAAAGAGTATGGTACCACTTAGTTGCCAACCTCCCGATTTTTTGAACGTCAGTAAATTCTTACAAAATTGTTCGTTTTATCTAATTGCAGAAATTGTGCGATTATATAAAACAAGTAATTCTGCATAAAAATATTTGTGATAAAAAAAACAGGAGGTTGGCAGCTATGATGCCAATATTTTATATAAGGAATCCATGGAACTAGCCATATTAGAAATCTTTATCTGATATATTTGCTGCAGAAAAAAATTTTTTTTACTGTTAATCGCAGGTATTCTAACAGTTTTCAGCAATTAAATAGGACGAAAATTTCTATTTCAAATTTGTGTAGAGCTAACTGTAAGAACCAATGGTGTATCCTAAAACCCAATCTTTGAATAAAGATGTAGAGAAATATAGTGCAGAGTCAAACGGTCGCGATTGCAGTAACAGAGGATGCAGTTCAAAATGTCTGCACATTTTGTTTACAACGGATTCGTTTCCGATAAACGCCGGTAAATCCAACTGTTAAAAAAATGGAATTTTTTTATGACGGAAATTTTACATAAATAAGTAGATTAAATATGGCGGCAATTTCTATTCAAATTTGCTGATGGACATTTGTCCCGGCGATAATAAAATTCACGGGCATTTACAGGTTACAATATGGCAATATCGTAGCGTCTGACGTTTGATTTAGCGCTGAAAATTTATAAATTATTCTTTAAAAGTGTTATGTTTATAATGAAAAAAAAATTCAAATCTCTCATACCAGAAAAAGTTAAAGGATTACTGTGTATATGAAATACCAAATTTTAAACATCACACGAAAGCGATCCAGCAAATAAAGATCAATCGATCCAGTTAACGAAGGTTTCGTTAAAAATGAATCTTCGTAGGGAACCCTTGAACGAAAGATTCAGGAACGTTTATCGTTGTCGGTTTAGGCTCGTGTTTATTATACTATCTGATACAGTGCGTAGAACAAGGGTGGTCAATTGTGGAACGCCGGTTACCACTAAATTTTTAACCCTCCGTCTACCAGACGGGTCCATTGGACCCGACAGGTACATACAAAATGTTCATTCAAACCAGAAATTTCTTTAAAATAAACTAAATATATAAACCACACAAAAATAAGGTAAATAAATAAGTTAAATAGTTTTAAATAAAAATTCTGGTGTAGAACGTGTTATTAAAACTTGAATAAAATTCCCGGTAGATCTAGGGTTAAAGAAATATCCGACTTCTTGATTCGCAGATATTCGATGATTAGATAAGGCAATGATTACTATTAAATTTTAGTGCTGTCCAGGGTGGCACAGTTGTCTACCCCTTGTCTGCAAGTAGTATATAGTGTGGAAATCAACAGGCGAAAAAATATCCAAAAAATTACATTTTCATCAGACGGCGAGATGATCGAGTTTATTGCTACACATGAATACAAGTCCTATGTGTTTTTAGATGCAATATTCATGATGCAATTTAAACCTTTGCAATCTGTCGTCGCCGTTGCGGCGACATTGTCAGGTAAGTTGAAAACTCCGTTGTCGCCGCTGCGGAGACATGGTAAGGTAAAGTAAAAACTCCGTTGTCGCAGCTGTGGCAAAACCATCTTTCCCTGTAAAATTTATTTTTGGCAACTGTAATAAGGGAAAATAAAATTTACCTTATTTAATCAGACCATTTTTGAAACTGTGTACTTGAAGAAACTTCTTTTAAAAAAATAAAGCCTGTCAACTTTTAAACATGTTTTAAGTGGTTCGCTAATTAAAAAGGTCAGGTAGCAAGAAATCTACAGCTCTGCATGGATCAGTGTTATTTCTGATTTTTGAAAAGTTTCAATGATCGGATGTCGATGTATGTCTGACTTTCAACAAAGACATCGCGAAGGTAAAACCGATAGCATTCAACCTTTTAGATGATAAATTGTTTAAATCCTTGGAGATATTAGGCAGTTACACCCCGTAAAAAACATCGCTCTATATAAGACACATTCTATAAACGACATTATAGCTCTTCGTGGACAAACAATGCTTATACCTTTTGAATAATTTTTCACATTAACAAAGCGACGATCAGCAAAGACAGTTTCGAAAGATTCTAAATTCGCTTGCCGTGGGTCAAGTATCAGACAACCACTCATCCATTATGGAACGGTGCAAAGCTATGCTGCTTCCAGCTGAAATTGAATGATTTCAAGATGCCATATGGTTTTTCCAGAAAACAAGCAAACTAAAGAATATAATCAAGAAATACTTCTTAAATCAAAATGGGCCAATGACAGGAATTTTAGCATACCACAATATTTAAATAGCAAGATGGAGTGAAGATGATCACGCGTCATCGTTGCCAGTGGGAAACTTTTTTAAAATTCAGAATTCTTGATTGGCACCACTTTTTTGAAAATTTTAAATTCGCCTTATTTAATGGCATGTTAATTAAAGCGAAAAGATAGGGAATTTTACCATTTCATAAAAATGATGCCAATGAAGAAATCTGTATTTTAAAAAAGTAGCCCACTGGAAATACTCTCAAGCGTTTGGACTTTTCTCAGCAGTTGGAGGCAGAATTATGTTATGTACCAATATCTAGACAGATGAGGATTGGTAACCGGTGCAATGAAGACGATAAATGATATCGTGTTTGGCCCAAGATTTCACCCTTTAAGCTTGCCAAAGGCTATAATTGTTCATTTTTGATGATTATCAAGGGTCATTTCATGGGGGTGAAAGATTTTTCCTTATCAAACCTATTTGTAAATGTTGGGAAGAAAAAAAGGCCTCATTCTCACGAAGTCAGTTTCCTTTAACAGTTGCATACACTGCCACCATACACAAATCCCAGAGTTTAACTTTTTCAAAAATTGCTGTGAGGCAATTCCATGTGACTCACGTTACCATTTGACACATTTTTCTAAAAGGAAATTCAATATACATCGAAGAAATATCACATTTGCTTTTAAAAAAGTTCTTCATAGATATCTGGGGCACAATAAGAAACTAAGAATAACAATGTAATAAATTTTTAAATTAACAGGTAGTATGCAGACCCTAATATGGTACTGTGACTCACATTACAACAAAAAGGAAGTCAAGTTTTATGGGTTAATGATGACCTAGAATTTCTCCTCATTTATGACAACACAGTAAAAAAGAAGTATTTCATAGAGTACAACACACTTTCAACTTATGATATACATAAAAATAATGTTATTTTAATAGTAATTAATTATATCACTCAATATTTTGAGTGTGACTCACGTTACATGTTATTGTGACTCACATTACATTTCCCTCTCTAGCCATTAATTCTTACAGGCGCAAGCAATTGCGTTTCTGTAATGCTGAACTCACACCGGAATATTCGAAACATTTTGTTTCAAAATATGGAAAAGAAATTTTTCTATTTTTTTCCCACCAAAGCTAGAAACATAAATTTTAATTAAATGTTTCTGGTGCAAATCTTGATTAAAATTAGGTGGGATAAAGTATATTACCGCGCCCCTCAAGGGTCTACACTATAGTTCCCATGTTATGTGGAATTGCCCTGTGGACATTTGTCTAAAGGAGTTGTCATATAAAGCAACTTATACCACTTTTACTATAGTTTGTCGTTTAGGGGAAGTTCTCATTGAAGCCTGAAGTGCTTTTCGCGAAGGATAGGCTTGGCCAAATAGAAGATTGGGAGGACTTGCTGATATGGCGAAATAGAAGATTGGGAGGACTTGCTAACAGATTAGCATTTTAGACATTCCTGAGGCATTGACCACTGAATTTAACACTTTAACCGGCAAGCAATTGCGTTTGTATAATGCTGGATTCCCACCGGAAATTTGGAAAATTTTTATTTCTAAACGAGGGAGAGCTCTTTTTCTGCAAATTTATAAAATTAAAATTTTATAAAAAGTTTCTGGTGCAAATCTTAATTAAACTAACGTGGGATATAATATATCCCAAAGCCCTCAAGAGGTTGAAATAAATATTAGACTACTGTTATTTCAAACTTTCTTTTATACTATTAAAAAGTAATCATAACAATAAAACTTTATTTTTTTATTTAAATTTTATCTTTTAAGTTTATGCGACTCCATGCTCCGACATTTCGGCCTGATGGGTGCTAGTTATAAACCTGTGTTTTCTATAAAAATTTCTTCTTGCGTGAATTTTAGAAAACTATAACCTTGTTCGTTAATATCTGTCAGCCCTTAACCACTTGGGGACGATTGACCGGTATACGTGCCGCGTAAGGTTATCAGACTACGTGATTATTCTCACCAGTAAATGTTATTGTAAATTTTGACTTATTGGATCCGAGCGTTTTCCCGATTCAATTTGGCAAAAAATTCTGTTTTGAAAAACCGGTGCTAAAACATTAAAAATTTTGTAAAACACGCTGGTCCCGAAGTGGTTAACCCTCTGCCTGCGCAACCCGAGATTTTCTCGGACATGCATTTTTCCGTCTAATTAATCCTCCTTTATCATGCCTACCAGTTATATATATATATATATATTTATTTATTTATTTTGTAAATTTTGCTTTATTTAATCGGAGCATTTTCCCGATTAAATTAGACAAAAAAATTTGTTTTGAAAAACAGGTGGCAAAGAAGCTATTTTAATAAAACAATTACGCAGCGAGAATGTTAAAGAAACATCACATGTTTCGATAATGATAATACAGGAAAAGGTTAAAAAGCGCATAATAAAATTATTCAGGTAAAAGTGTATAATTAGTTACCCAAACAATCCCAGTCCATAAAATAAATCACACTTTCAATTCAATAACTTGAAACTAAAAAGAATTTCATCTTTATAATTTAAGTATACTGATGTCAAAAGATTGGAAACTATGCAAAAAATACTCAAAATGGTCTGTCACTGTATTAACTGACTATGTCGGTCCTATTCAATGTTTGTGTTCATTTGTGTAAGCATAGCACTCATATTCGTGAAGATTCTAACCGTTCGGTGAAAAATTCGAAATATTTTTGTTTATAGCAAATTGAGTTTTCAACCAAATTTAACCCCACTTTCCGAAATCTTGAAGAATAACAGTAGAAATAGTATACTGTCACTAAAACATTAATATTTTGAATATTTCATGAGATATTTTGAGACATGTGTATTTGTATGAAATAAATTTTAACTGCGCATGCGTAGATGTTTGCATTGTCATTTCATAATTTGGTAGTCAGCTATGTAGGCAAATTATGTAACAACTTCATTCGAATATTGCGAAAATGAAAACCATTTACCGAAAACTTGAAAAGTAACAGTAGAAACAGTATACTGCAACAAAAACATGAATGTTTTGAATATTTCATGATATATTAAGCGATATGTGCATTTGTATAAAATAATATTTAACTGTGCTTTCGTTGAAGTTTCCAAAAATTTTATTTCATAATATGGCAGTCAGCTATTTAGGCAACTTATCCTTTTAAGACCGGTAGTTTTTTTGGTAGAATTTGAAAGTTTGGGTGGTTTCCCCATATCGATACGACCGTATTTGATTGAAAAAAAAAAATAAAAAATATACTAGATGTCAGGTTATGCCAAGGGAGGACCCACACAATTGTGTGGACTCGGCCTTAATGCAGCCGTTTTTGGGCTAAATCTACACAATTATGTAGTTTGGTATTATGTTTGAAATATCTAAAAATAAAAGTTTAAGCAAAAAAAGTGTTTGTTTATTGAGATAATTTTCATCAGCTACGATGAAAATATTTGAAATAATTTTTGTTTTTGGACAGACCACTACAATTTCATTTTCTGAGACGTACTCAATGCTCGCACTCCTCTTAAGAGCCCTTGACAAATGGTGCCTGATCCTTCAAATTTCTTTTTTTTTTTTAGTTTTTCCAGCTGCGGTATTTTGTTGAAATACAGATCGAAGTACATAAAACTCGGTCTGAACCAGAGTAAGGACTACAGCAGGTCCTAAGCCTAGATCTTTGTTGACCAGGTCTGTACTTTCCGACTGGTATACTACAAAATATAAAACTATCCCAGAGGATGCTGTTACAACAAAGTGTGGTTTGTTTTTTATATACTGCTTTACTGAGGCACGTCCTAAAAAAGGAATCGTCTGTATTGTAGTTGGTGCCCCTTAATTGTGTCTTATCGAAACATCTGAAGTCAGTTAACTCATATAAATGTGCAGATTTTGTTTTAAATCTCACAAAAACAGGAAATACTCATTCTCTTTTACCTTAGTTACACCCGCTCAATTATGCGGGTCAGAGCTTAAAGGGTCAAATAATAACTTCATTCAAATATTGCGAAAATAAAAGTAGCTTGCAGGGATGTCAATGGCGAATATTTTTATATTTTATTGGCACCACTTTCTCAAAACAAAATATTTTAACAAGAGGAGCGGAATACATGGGCAGTCAAAATTTATTTTTTAAAAGTAGTTATGTCAAAAAATGTGAAAATAATCGAAAGTGGTAGCAATGACACATACTTTTAGAAAGCAAACCACTCTATCCCCAGAATCTTTCTGAATTTTTACGATATTTGACTGATGCTTTTATATAAGTTGCCCTAATAACTGACCACCAGATTATGAAAAAAAAAAAGAAAAAAAAAATTCCACGCATGAGCTGTTAAAAATTTATTTCATAAAAATGCCCATATCTCATCTTATCTCGTCCGTTATTCAATATATCGCGTTTTAATTGCATTATACTGTTTCTACTATTGTTTGTCAAGTTTTCGGAAAAGTATTTTAAACATGGCAGTGTTAGAAAATTGGCGCAGAGCAGGAGCCTATTGACACCGCTAAATTTTTATAGTATTCTTCACCTTAACCCCTTCGCGACGGGAGCCTTTCACGAAATGTTTATTACTTTGCTACCGGTTTTAAAAAACAGAAGTTTGTGCCTATTTAAATCAGGAAAATGCTCGGATTAAATAAGGCAGATTTTACAGTAAAATTTTACTGGTGAGGATAAACGAGGATCCTTAGGTCTATTTCCGGCACGTATACGTATCGCTCGTCCCCAAGGGGTTAATAAAAACCATCAATATCTGTCATTAGATAAGCCGAAAAATGCCACTAAAATTTAGTGGTGTCAATAGGCTCTACCAAAGCGTTATAAGTAAGCGAACAAACTTAATGCTGGAATCAGGCGTAAATTAACACAGTTGCGCCACCTTGTGGATGGAGAGATAATTCACATACGCGGGCTTTTGGTGTGTCGCGTATTTTCTGAATCCTCAGTCGCTCATGGAAATGAATTTTGTTTGCCACACTTTGTGCAAAATAATGGCGTAGCGAGAGTGGCATCCCGACGCACTTGACATTACGAAGTTTTCTTCGCCTTATCAAAAAGCACTTCAGTTATTAATTAACATGAAAAAAAACTTTATAATTTTAGTGGTGTCAGTAAGAAAACAGTTAGGTATCTACTTGTAGTTCACACTCCATCCGCTACATAGCGCATGACCTTGATTGATGTGACCTCGCTTTTAATCTTGCGGATACTTCTCCCATTTAAGATAGGACGCTTACTTATATCGCTTTGGGCTCTACCTCTGCGCCAATTTTCCAGCACTGACATGGTTAAAAATTCTGTATATTTATAAAATACACAAAAAAGTTTAAAATTTTCACGGAAACGAGTACTATGATTACACAACTGGACAAAACGTTTAACAGATTCCACATAGTCATTTAACACAGTAATATTATGAGCATTTTCTGTTACATGGATTATCGTAAGTATTATTTTATTATTAAATTTATGATTAGGCATCTGATTGTTCTGGGGATTAACCCTCTCTCTGCGTAATTGTTTTAGCAAAATACCTTCGCGACGAGCGTCTATTAAGATATTATTCTTTTGTTACCGATGTTTCAATTTTTTTTTTTTTTTACATAATTGAAATAGAAAAATGCTCCGATTAAATAAGGCAAAATTTACAATAAAAAATAACTGGTGGGAATAATCAAGGAGGGTTAATTATACGAAAATATTTATCCCCGAGGAAATCTCGGGTTGCGCAGCGAGAGGTTTAAATCTTCGCAGAAAAATATGAAATCAAACGTGTTCTTTATATCCTAGAAGCTCAAGGACAATTCGTCAAGTATTTCAGTTGATATTCGGAAAAACGTTTAAAATCGAAAGCGTTAATTTTTGGACATCAGTGTATTCTGATATGAATAATAGTAACATTCACATCTCCCTCGAAGATATTTATATAAATATGTTTTAAATTTTCTTCTAATAAATCTGTTAAAAAATGTTTAAAAATCGTCGTTATTTATTAATTCTACTCTCAAGTAATTATAAAAATTGCAATAATATTAGCAATAATAAAAATCCAAGCTATTGTAAATATATCGAGATTTTCAATACGAAAAAATTTCATACGTTACATATCTTCCGTATGCTGTATACCACTATTTTCGAAGAGAAATTCACTTTATATATAGCAGAAAACATACGATTAAATAAAGCAAATATTTCTAAGTATAAACATTGTTTCAGCATTTGGCTGATTTTTTATTTTGGCATTCGGAATTCTCACCATTAAGATTTGTTAGTTATTTTTGTATAAGATGATTCACATGTAATGAATATTCACTCGATAAATAAAGTAAAATAAAATTACTGTTCAAAATTTTCTGGTGTGAATTCAATATATTTAAATAAAAAATCCGGAGATGCGACAACACTGATTAGAAATAGTTGCACTTGAAATAAGGGAGAATCAGAAGGGTATGGAATTTAAATATTTCAGTTAATTACTTTAAAATTATCGAAACATAATAAAATGGACAAAAAACAAAACTCATTTTTAATATTTAAAATTATCTTAGCGATACACCTTTCCTATTTTCTAATATGTATATTTTTTCAGAGTTTCATATACCGTATATACTCGCGTATAAGTCGACCCCAAATTAGGGAGGAATAACAGACTGAATACCAGTATTTTAAAAAAGTTATCTTCGTCTTATCTAAATGCAGAATTTGCTGAAATTAAATAAGCTGAAGATGGCTACAAGAAATACTGGTATGCAACATATTTTTTTTTCACGAATTTATGGGTCCACTTATACGCGAGTATATACGGTAATTGATTCACTATCAAGTCTCAGTCCTTAAAGAAACATCGTTTGTTTCCCTAAGGATAGCGGATACTGAAATGCTTTAGACAAAAGAGTATCATTAGTTATCCAAACAATCACGAAGCATGAAATAGATTGCACTTTTAAAAGAATAACTTAAAACTAAAAAGACCTCAGTTTTTATACTTTAAATATTTTTATTTATATAAAAGTTACTTCATTGACGTGTCCTTAGAAGACGTTATATACATCGATTTTAGTATTTTTTCATTCATTCTGCTAAATAAGTTTTTTTAAATCCTCAAAGTTTTTTTCCTTAAAATTGAGGTTTTTATAGAAATTACAAAGATATACGCATTAATCTCCAGCAGCTTGTAATTTATATGCAGTTTTTCAATGCCATAGCTACCAATTCTTGTTCTTGTTTTGTACCAGAAAAAAATTAGAAATTTTTTCCTTTTTTTTTTTATCGGCAGATTACGGCGATTAAAAGACGTGAAAGTTGTTATTAAATGTTTGTGGTACAAAAAAGTGTAAGGTCTATGCTATACGTATACATTTGATATTTGCTATGTCTCTCGCATTTTGGATACCACTATTTTCGAATATAAATTTTCACTTTACTTGTAACGGAAAATCTATGATTAAATGAAGCAAATATTTTTATTTAGAAACAGTGGTACTTACACATGAGCTACCAGGAGCGATAATTCTGGTTTTTATTCACAAAACATCATTGACTAAGGACGTGGATTCTATCTTGCATAAAATAGTTACATTTCAGTCGTGATGTGCATATTTTTTTACTGTATAAGACATTTTGTAATAAGTCGGTGCATCGACAAAGCTGCCAACTTTTACGCTTTTTTCTTACCACTAAATTTTAATAATAAAATTTTCCATATTTAATCGGCGAAATTTGGGAGTCAATAAGTAAAAAAAAAAAAAATCCTTTTAAATTTTAGAAGTAATATAAAAGAGTAAAAGTTAGCAGCTATGCATTAACAAATATTTACTGATCATAAACTTGAAAAACATATCTAAAGAACTGATTTATTGCGAAAGATAAGCAGCGCAAATGAGCAATGCTCTGATATGGAAATAGATAAAAGAAGTTTTTAGAAAGTATCATCTGGACATGAAGTAACTCACATTCAGTTTGAGACATCTGTAAGTGAAGATAACAATGAAGATTTAGACTCTGAGTATGAACAGTATCTTAAATGCAGTTACCAAGTATCCGGCTTTTTGCACATCACTAGTAACTTAGAGAAAATGCTGTTGTTTTAACCCATTGAAGGACGGTGATGCCGTCACGGCATCACATAATTTTAATCCCAAATTGCCACATTGTCCCCGGAATTTTATGATGAAAATGTCATCTTTATTGATTAGCCGAAAATTTACTTTTACTTGTTTACAAGTAAAATCTCTTGTTAATACTGGTGTCATTAAATTATTTGAAAATTTTACGAATACAAGTACCTTGCCTCTGAAAGGGTTAAATCGACCAAATGTTCCAATCAAACAAAAGAACATTTTCTGTATTGAAATGCTGGTATCTAAAAAAGCCGGAGATTTGACAGCTCTGTGTATGTACCCAGAATAAAGGTGTATTAGTATTGTAGTGCATTGGTCGAATTCATGGCACTATTAACCCTAGATCTACCGGGAATTTTATTCAAGTTTTAATAAAACGTTCTACACCAGAATTTTTATTTAAAACTATTTAACTTATTTATTTACCTTATTTTTGTCTGGATTATATACTTAGTTTATTTTAAAGAAATTTCTGGTTTGAATGAATATTTTGTATGTACCTGTCGGGTCCAATGGACCCGTCTGGTAGACGGAGGGTTAATAAAGAGGAACTGACATATACTTAAAATAGTGAAGCTTCAACTGCAACCGCTATCTCAGGAATTATTTACCGCCGATAGAAACTTCCACCAGTAGATTTACATAGAAATTTTCAACTTATTTTAACACCTTATTATCACAAAATTTCAGTCATAAATAATGCTAGAAACAGATTTTCCTTTTTACTGGTAGGAGTTTATTTTGGCGGTAGTTAGGCCCTGCGTTTCCGCCATATTGTGACAACCAGGGAAACAAACTAACGGTTTTACAAGCCATACTGACACCAGTGAAAACACATGGAAATTTTTATGACATTTTTGAGGAAATTTTACATGAATAAGACGCTTAATTAAGACGAAATTTTCTATTTAATTTTCCCGGTGGGATGTTTGCCCTGGCAGTAATCAGAAACTGAAGATCGATTTAAAAAAAAGGAGCCACCATCTGTGACAACCTTCTCAGTTACTGGTAGTCAGTACACTATATGTCTCATCCTCTTTATTCATAACTCCATTGTCGAATTACAGTTTCTCTGAAAAAAAAAATTCTAAAATAAAATGGATAATTCTATGAAATTTGTATATACGATACGATAAAAATGTGAATGTAAACAATAATTTTAGTTTTAACTGATACCAAAACCTCCCCAAAACTCTGGCATTTTTATTGTGAAATTATCCTTAAAAAATTATACATTTTACGAAACTTGAAGATTTTTAACCCTAGATCTACCGGGAATTTTATTCAAGTTTTAATAAAACGTTCTACACCAGAATTTTATTTAAAACTATTTAACTTATTTATTTACCTTATTTTTGTCTGGTTTATATACTTAGTTTATTTTAAAGAAATTTCTGGTTTGAATGAATATTTTGTATGTACCTGTCTGGTCCAATGGACCCGTCTGGTAGACGGAGGGTTAATACTATTGTTTCCCTCCCCCCCCCCAAAAAAAAATAAAATAAATAAAATCACTTTGTTTAATAACAGAAGTTTGTCAAGGTTCGCACGCTTCAAGGACTTTCAAGCATACTTCCCAGAATTTTTGTAAAGTAATATTTGCTTTCTTTAATAATAAACAATTCTACCTTCAAATATAGCGACGAGAACTTTACGGAATTTCTGGTACTAAAACAAGTAAAATCCATTGAATATTGATGAGTACGAACCATGTTTTTAGAATTAACTAAGACAAAAATTACTATTCGGATATTGCAGTGTTCAAAAACGGAAAGATTGGAAGTTACGTGTACAGCGGGAGTATTTTTCAACAGTTTCAAAAATACTTGAAAAGTATTTGTGAATTCTGTTTGTCTGTCCGTGCTCTAACTTACGTAAATATGATCGAATTGCTATGAAATTTGTACATTTTATAGAACTTCATCACTATATGTTTGGTATTTAAAATGAAATGCAGAGAATTTATAATTTGTTTCCATGGACTCTCAAAGGTATGCCGCTACATAATAGTCTGTGGGGAAAAATCGTTTGCATTGTAATTCAATGATCTTACCCTATTTCAAATCGTACATTAAAATTTATATAGATCACTGAGGTGCACTAAAATGTGCTTACTATAGAATATGTAGTGCATAGCATTTATCGTTTATTTAGTTGGCAACACGAAAGAATTCAGTTTCAGTACTATCTAGGAACAATTGCAAAAAATGCTTATTTAATTGTGAAAAGTGCTTTTAAATTTAATTGTTTTGTTCCATATTATTTACTGTGTGTAAATTCTCTAGATCATATAGAGAGATTCATAGAAGATTATTGGCAAATTTCCGCGAGGACGGTTTACCTTTATCCCTCTCGTTGCGCTGCCCGAGATTTAGACGGGCATGCATTTTTTCCCGTCTAATTAACTCCCTTGATTACTCCCAACAGTAATTTTTTTATCGTAAATTTTGCCTTATTTAATCAGAGCATTTTCCCTATTAAATAAGACAAAACTTTTTATTTTGAAATAACGGTGACAAAAAAATAAAAATTCTTAAAAGACGCTCGTGGCGAAGTGGTTTTGATAAAACAATTAAGTAGCGAGAGGGTTAAATTGGTCAAAAAATCGATTTTTCATTTTTAATGTTAAATGAAAGCATGTTTAAATGTGAAAACTTTGACAAGTCATTTTTACCTATACAGTAATTATATCGCGATATATTATAAATTTTCTTAAAACACTCAGCTCAATTACCAATACAAATTTAATTTAACGGCTTTTTCTCCATGTTTATATTTTCTCCACATTCATGTTTTAAAATGCTATGCCTTCCTTTGCATTTGAGATAGAGTTTTAAATTTTTTTGTACGTGTTCTTTATTACGTATCTGATAAATCTGCGCATGGAAATAGCCTTCAAGTTTTTGTTATAAAAAAAAGAGTATATGAATGTGTGTTAGATTTCATCATATTTACGCTATATGTATCAGTAAAAAATTATATTAAATACAACAATATATGTATCTGAAAAACTATGCGCAGTCCTGTGTAATAAACATTTGAAAATCTTAAAAAAAAAATGGACAAAATTATGATTTTTTAACAAAGTAGTTTGGATATAAAAAAAAGTATGCGAAGATGTTTTAGATTTCATCGTTTTTACACTATATATATCAGTAAAAATATTATATTAAACTAGGGAGCTCTGCCCCCTGCAAGCTACGCTCAACAACCCCCGTTCAGACACCGCAGAATCTAAAAATGCGCTAATCTGATGGGTTTTAAAAATATTAGAGAAGATTGAATTATACTGAAAAAAGCTGTGCAGATCTCCCTGTAAACGGGTTTCAATTCAATTCCCTTTGATTGCAAAAATTTAAGGGCGAATCAGTTGCTGTTAAGACATCCAATGGTTGTTTTCTTTTTTGATTAAGGAGGATCAGTTAAACATTTGAAAAGAAGCTAATATAAAATAAATTAAGTATAGAGAGTCTTTGTCTCCCTGTATTTTAAAACAATCTCTGTAACAATAGACTAAGTCATGTGACTACCATCAACGGTTCCAGGCGGACCACTTCGCTTTTTATACTCTAATGCCATTCTGGTACATTAATGTTAGCCACGCACAGGTGATGAGTCGCCAAATATTATTTTATTGCCATCATTTCATCTATATTATAATAATTCAAGTCACCAACTGCCATAAACAAATACAGTCTGACCCCTTCTCCGTTCATATGAAAGTTTGGCAAAAATGTCATATACGTTCCATATTGGCGCGATTTCTTAAAGACGCCAATTTGACAAACCCATCAATAGCATAAACAGCAACATCCGGTTTACCATATCAAGCAAAATAACGATACTTTCGCGCCAGTTATGTGTCCGTTCCGTATATGACATTGGCGTCAGAAAAAAATCGCGCCAATATAGGACCGTAAGTTTTACATTTTGATTAAAAAATCATTTTTTTTTCGAATAAAACTACATTAAAAGTAAAACTATTATAAGTATTACTTTTTTTTTCAACTCGCCAGTTAGCATTTTTTTTTTTTTTCGAGTGGTAATATTTGGCCAGATACGCACCGCAGGTTTGGTGTGATTTTTATTTTTTTACGAAAATTTGGCGAAAACCTCGTTTTCAAATACCAGTTACATATGCATTTTCGGTAATCCTTAGATATCCCTTCGACCAAAAATCTATCGCCAAATTATAAGATTAAATGCCAACAATGGTTGATCGTATATTAATTTATTTGTTCTTTCGTTATTTAAAATAAAAATTATGTCAATTTGTATAATTTGGCGAAATTGGTCGACGGAATAACTAAGTAGTACCGTATTTTTTAATTATTTTCTATTATTTTCTAAAGGAAATATAAGAACAAATAATTAATAATCATAGAACAAAATAATTTATATAATTTATAAAAAGAAATAAAAGTAAATAAACATTTATTATCAAATAAACAACAATAGCCGAGTTACCAAGCCAACCTTTTCTGAAATATGAAAAAAAATATATCTGCTTGATTAAAATTTGAGTTGCCATCATTAGAAAAATGTATATAAAATTAGAAAAAAAATTAATATTTTGAAAACTAATTCGAATTTAAAAATTCTAATACCAGTTTTGAGATCTGCGGATCAATGCTGATGTTTGGTGATAATTTCACCGCAAAGTATTCCATATTTTAGGAGGAATCGCTTGAAACATAATCAGTTGTTTAATCAGTCGATTCATACTTCCGTTTCATAAATTCGTTTCATTAGGATTATATATATATAGGGTAGATGTAATATTATATGTATCTAAAAATCCATGCGCAGCCATTTGTAATACACATATGAAAATCTTAAAAGAAAAAAATGCGCAGAAATATCAGTTTCAAAATATACTTTTAATTGAACGTTGAAATGCAGTAATTTCACCATTTGAACCATATTTTTAAAAATTACTTAATTAGTAATTAAGAGAATAAACAGGGTTCGCACAGTGTTACTACTAAATTTTAAAAGTATTTTCAAAGTATTACACTGCAGGAAATATTGCAAAATCTGTGAATAAAGGCGGTGATTGCAAAATTCCGTGTTTTAAAAATTAAATGTAAGTTTTCTTATCATTAATAGTGGCGCAGATCCCTTGGAAATTAGAAGGAGTGTGCGAACCTTGTTAATTTGTCATTAATATGTATAAAAACATTTTATTTCATTTACGTAAAGTTTAAGAAGGTGCGGGCATTAATAGGTTAAATCGAATTTATTTAATAGAGTATATAAAATAAATAAAATAATAAATAAAACGCATCAAAAACAGTTTTTCCAATGTAGCTTATACATGATTTCTAAAACTTGTCTTTATATTCTGTCAACAGTTAATGTCTTCTTCCATTTACAATAGGAGAAAATTATAAATTTAAAAAAAAGTAGTATGGGTTTAAAAAAATTCAAATTTTTATAAACTTTTTAATATTTTTAATTAAATATGCATTTATTTTTTTTTTAAATATGCTTTTAATTGAACATTGAAACGCAGTGAGTTCACCATTTGAACAATAATTTAAAAAAAAATGTTGAAAATGTAAACTGTCCCCTTAATGCCGGAAACTGCTTAAGGGGAATGTTCAACTGTGTTATACGTTTCCTAACGAACTACATTTTGACATACTGTCTGGTTTTTATAAGAATTTATAGATTATATACAGGTATGCATTAAATAATTCAGATATTTCTCCAACTATAGATGGTAATAGCTGAAATCGGGTTTTCAAATGAGTTATGCGTTTACAAAATTCTGTACTTAGATGCCATCTTTCACCTTATTAACCACTTAGAGGTTAATTTTTTTATATGACACTATAAACTAAAAATAGGGGTAATACAATCACTTATTTCGTACTAAAATATTTGACTTATATAACCGAAATATGTCTGCAATTAAATAAAGCGAAATAATTAAATAAAGCTGTTTAAATTTGGCGGTGTTGAAAAGCTTTTAGTAACATAACAAGCAACCTGTTCTTGTTCTTGCTTGTATAGGTCTACGGGAAAACCTCTTAAACCTTTCGCTGGCGGTGTGCTTAAGAAAAGACAACTAATTTTTATTTTACTTGCACCCAGAATATTTAACTAAAATTGCCCTTACATAATGTACTTTAAAATAAGCCAGTTTATATTTTATATAAAAATCGTTTATAAATTCTGGTGTCAGTCCATCGTTTCATCAGTTTATAAACAGAATTGCTGCGCGCCGGAAATGGTTAACCCATTAACGACGAGCCTCGTTTTACTTCTTTTAATTCTGCGACACCAGTTTTTTTCACATTGTAATTTTTAATTATTTAATAGGTTAAAATTTGAGATTAGATAATATGAAAATTTCCAAACTAAAATACTGGTATTCAAATGTAAAAGTTTTGTTCGCCTTACATGGCAAGTTTTCTTATACCAGTATTTTAACACCTTGAGGGGCAAGCAAAAATGTCCCCAAATATTGAATTCTCATCGGAAAAATCGAAAAATTTTACTTTTAAATAAGGAAAAGCAATTCTTTAACGATTTCCCCCAACAGTACAAAATATAAAATGTAGTTAAAATTTTCTGGTGAGAATCTTGTTTAAATTATGTGGGATATATTTTATCCCACCGCCCCTCAAGGGGTTAATACAGAAAATGGTCTTTTATTTAATTGAAACAGTTGGACGATTTAACAGAACAACATTTGCTCTAAGATAATAGAGGTGTGCAAAAAGCCGGAGACTTGGCAAGTTTGAATGAGGAGTATGTCTTTATTTCCCAAAAAATCTGTGTATCTTACATTAGCCCTCCAGCCGCGGGAAACGCTCGTATCACGATTCACATATTCTATACAATTCAGCGGTACACGCTATTTTCGCGTTCCAGTGGTCTTTTTTAAAATTCAGATTGTTTGATTCGCACCACTTTTTTAAAAGCGTATAGTTCGACTTATTATGGTATTATTTAATCCGTAATTAAAAAAAGTGACTATTTGTACTTCAAAAATGTGGTGGGAATCAAACAATTCGAATTTCAAAACTTATGCCGCGGTTTTATCCAAGAAAATGAAAAAGTCGCCCGCGGTTTGAGGGTTAATGCTAAAATTACTAAAAAAGACTGAAAGTGGTGATTGAAATCATTGATACTATTATCATGAGAATTGTAAACGGCTTGCATAGTTATTATTGTTAATATTATGAACGAAAATCTTAGTTGGGGTTAGAGTAAAACCAGGATTCGTTCGGGTCCTTGAATTTCCAGAGTAAGAAATTCTTTGTTACCAGTATTTTCTTCTAGAAAAATCTCTCTTTAAATAAGACGAATTTTGTCTGCTTGAACTGGATTTTCTTCTCTGTAAAAAAAATACTGATATTTAGCCTTGAAAATAACGGTACCCGTACGAACCCTGGAAAAACATTGAAAAAGTGGATTACGTCTCTAGCTTCTTAAAATATATTATTTTGTACTTTTGTATGCCATTATCCATTTTGTTCGCCTCTAATATATTACGCAAACACTGCTTACATCAAAATAGTTACTAAGAAATATTTTTGCAGTGTTTTTATCATCAATGTGTTGCAAAGTCAGGTTAACTCTCCATAGTCCTATTTCTGAGTAAGGTATAATCAGGGAAACGCAGACACCCTAAATCTTTCTCAATCAGTTTTATGAGATATCTTAACAATTGTATTAAAATTATTTAAAATATAGTTTATCAATGAATCTTTAATAATTTACTCTGGTACCTTCTGCTTAATAGGAATTCTGTGTAAGTTAAGTCTTTAAAGATCGACGCATTATGGTATGTTACGCTTTGATATGTATCAAAGCGTAACATATCATAGACATTATACTTTGCGTTTTCGTAAAAGTATGTGATTTTTTTTTATTTTATTGTGAATATTTTTTTCAACAAATTTAAAATCGCATATTGTATATATGACTTTTAATTTTCAGAAAAAAAAAAAAAAAATTTAATTGATTTCAGAAGTAAAAACTTAGAAATATGAATGAAACGGAATGTTTTCGCAATTTTCATTGATGAATTTCTGATAGTATTAATAGATACGCTACAAAGAATGGAATACAATTCAGCAATTCAAGATAGAGAGAATGTTGCAGTCAAACTATAGCTACGTGTTATAAATGTAATTTACCGGTACACAGTAAATGCTTCGTAGCAGGATTGCATGTTTGGCCTTCAATTTATCCGGGATTTCAAATTCATCCCGGAAGTTTCTAAAAAAGAATTTTTGCTTTCTGTGATCGCTAAAAGTCTTTTATTAAATAAAACATAAAATACTTTTATTTCTGTTATGAACACTAAATTTCTGATTAAAAATGGAGACCAAACTAGCAACTCTGCTTTGAATATTTTCATATGACAAAAATGTAATTGATTTGTACTGAAGTTGCATTTTCGTAACATACCATACCTCACATAAAAAAGATATATATCGCATCATACCATATCTCACATAAAAAAAATATATACAGTCTTAAGCAAAAGTTTAGACACTGGTGATTTTTAACCTTTAAATAAAAAAATACGAACACTTGGGTTATACAAATGCCTGTACTTATTTTTAAACATATTTTAAACGTTTTAGGACAGAAATAACGGTTTTAATGTAGGATATTATTTAATTTAACTGAAAAAAGTGAAATTTGCATATTGCGAAAGTTTAGACACTTTTGTGATTTTTTCGTAATTGTTCACGGAAAAACGCATATTTCAAACTTATGACGTCACATGCATAAAGTATTTAAGTGCACCTCGCGATATCATCGGTTAGTGAAGATGCCGCGAGCAAGAAATTTTCAGTCAGATGAAGTAATTAAAGCATGGAAGCTGATATCGAAAGGGAAGACTGTTTCAGAAATTTCAGCTACTTTGAATCGGCCAAAGAAGTCTGTCTATTAAGTACTGTCTAAGGGTAAATCTTTCAAAGCAAAACATAGATCTGGAAGAACTCTTGTGGCCGGAAAACGAGATTATAGAAGTATCCATAAACATGCATCTAGACAAATGATGACTGCTAATCGTATTAAAATTGAGTCAGAGTTTTCTGTGTCAACGGATAATTTCGTAGATGCATTAAAGAAAGCTGTACATTAGTTTACATGAAAATGATAAAACAACCAGCCTTGAAATCTCAGAAAATTGACCCCTTTCCAGTCGCAGAGTAATTCCTTTTATAAACTGATGAAATAATGGACTGACACCAGAATTTATAAACGAAGTTATAAGAAAATATGAAATTGCTTATTCACGTACATTATAAAAGAAAAATTTTAATTAAATATTCTTGTCACTTTTGGAATTAAAATAGGTGTTCTTTGACCTGGAAAGGGGTTGATGATTTGGGCCTCACTTTGTTTTAATTCTCAAGTATCTCTGGGGTTTCTCAATGGTCGCCAAGCTGCGTAAGACTACATACCTATATTGGAAAACAATTTACAGCCATATGGTGAACATCTACTTCTTCCAAAGTATGTATTTGAGAAAGATAATGCGTCTATTCATGTTGCATACAAATCAGAAAATTGGTTTAACTCTCAAAATATTACTATTTTCGACTGGCCCGCGTGTAGCCCTGATCAGAGCCCAATCGAAAACTTTTGTGGCATAATATATCTCACACGGTTTATGCAATGTTTTAACAATAATCCTCTGTAAATGAATTTCGGTCAGATGTTGAACGTGTTTCGTACGAAATAGACCCGCAAGTGATGCGGGATTTAGTTTCTTCGATATAAAGTAACATTTTTGCAGTAATAGCAGACAATGTAGGTGCAGTTCGATTTTAATTTATGGATATTTTTCTGTTAACAGACAGATTGTCTATACTTTTGCAACAATGTTAATTTTTTTTTGTCATTATATATTATGTAAAGTGTATGAATTTAAATTTATTGTTTGTGTATGAAAGATAAGTCCCCAGTAATATATAACACTTGAATTACAACAATTCGTTACATACTTCTCAGCACAGAAGCGTAATTGAGCATTGTCTAAACTTTTGCTGAGCACTGTAATATAGATTTTTTTCTCTTAATTGGCCATTAAAATGTTTAAAATAAAAAAAATATTTCATTTGTGTAAAGTACAACAAGGAGCTGTCCTTAATGGGTTTAAATAGTATAAAGGCTATAGGATAAAAAGTACTCATTATCCGAAGAATTATTTTGTAAAGCAACACCGGAAATATAATACTACTCAGTTACTAATATAAAACATTGTCCTTGTAGTTACACGTGTTCCTCTTTGCTTCCGAAGACGTTCAAGCAAGAAAATTACCTGCATGGATGACTTTCAATTTGACGCAGTTAGGAAGATTATTAGCACCTAGCGGTTACCAGGTGTTCCACGTAAATAAGGGCCCTAAATACTCTGTGCACCGCAATGTTTTAACAGTTTGTTTTGCCGTGTTTCATCGCAGATGATTCTGCCATTAGATAAGTGGGTTGCGAGTTTGGCCTCAACTTTCAATTTAAAAAATTTGAACTCGCATCAGGTATTCTGAAAGAAAATTTATTACTTTAGGTAGACACGAAACATCTGTCGTTAAAAAAAGAAAGCAATACTATACTGAATTTGTTGTGTGAGTGTAAAATTTTGTAAATTAAAAAAGGCCACAACTGGAAACCCTGTTAGATAAGGTAAAGAAATTTACTTTAAAATACTGGTGTACAGAGCATTTTGAGCCCCGATTTATGCGGGACGCCTGATAACGCATACCAGGGTCTCAATATGGAAAAGGGTCCATTTGACCTCACCGATCAGAGGAAGGTTATTATTTTTAACCTTTTCAGGGGCAAAGTACTTATGTTGCTAAAATGTTAAAATGATTGAATGACACCTGAATTTATGACCAGATTTATATTAAGGTAATTAAACGCTTTTCTTCACGTACACTGTACAAAGAAAATTTTAATTCCAAAAAACTGGTGCCAATATGGCATTTGGAAATTAAATTTAAGTGGTATATTTAAAATACCGGTGCCGTTTAAGGCGTTAAATAATCTGCTACAGTCAGTCCATTAACACTAGAACGCCCGGAAGGAGTTGATCCTACCCCGACCACACGATTAAATGACAACTGGAACCACAAATTCTTTCATAAAATAACTTGAATTTAAACAGCGCAGATTTACGTTAAATAAATCAGTCACATAATTTTAAATAAAAATTATGGTGTCAAATATTTTTATTAAACTTGAGTAAAACGTTCTAATGTTAATGACTAGTGCACATTCACTGTGTCGTAGCGATGTTACGTAGTATTTGATATTTAATTTATCTGAGAAATATTCAAAAGAAGAGAAAGAAAATGTTTTATTGTGTCATATAATTAAATATTTTTAACACATTTACATTCGAAGCGTGCATTTCGACAATTTCTGTTTTGCACACAAATTCTGAATAATATGTTTTGCTTTATTTACTGAACACTTCGTAATTTCATGAAATAAAATCTTCTTTCAGAATTTCTCATATGGAATCTGAATTTCTGAATAAACGTAAAAGAAAAAAATGTGCATAGATTATGAAACACTTTCGAATACATTCAGAATAATGAAACAAAACAGCACCGTTTAATGATGTAAAACATTATGTCTAATTCAACCATATGGGAAAGCCTAACACATTTGAAAACCCAAATTCAGCTGTTCCCATGTACAACAGGAAAATTATCCTAATTCTTTGAGCAGCCCTGTATATGATAGATAGATTTGTATCAACTGTCTACATGCATGAATAATTAAGTCTTACAGTTCATCCTACAGTTGAAAATTCCCCTTCAGCAATTTCCGCTAATAATGGTAAATGAAATCTTTTGTATTGCCCTATATACGAGATATAGAATTTATATACAATTAGTAACATCCAAAAAAATAGTTAAATTTAAAAGCGCATACCGAATTTCAAAACGCACTTCCAGCAAATATTGCTCAAAGACAGCACTGCAACCGATTTATTTTGTGTGTCCCTGTAAATGAAAGAAAAATGCTATGAATGCTCTATTTTATCGTAATTATCTTGAAGTGAAATTCAGCAAATTATTTTAATTTCAATACATTTGAAACAGCGCAATGTCATTAAAATGCTCTGTAAACAATTTTCCCGTATATAATATAACGTAAGTGAATTCTTTTGAGTGCCCTTGTAAATGAACTATTAATGCTACACACTTCATATATGACACCATACATGCCATGGTAAGCGTCATTAAAATATTTGAATTGCACGAAAAGAGGAGTCTTGTTGCGTGAGTTAGAGCGTGGACAGACGGACAAGAAACCGAATTCATAAAAACTTTTCAACTTTCTTGGAAAGTGTTAAAAATAAATCGCTGAAATGGACGCATATATGTGAACGAATATAAAAACGATGAAAATATAAGTAATATTTGCGCTTAAAAACAGATATTCTGAGTGCAAAACAAGGGGGCAAATACTGAAAGGACAAGTTTCCAAAACTGTAAAATAATAGAAATGTGTCACTTTATTTAAATATAGATATACAAATGTTCAATTTATTTAATCGCAGAATTTCTGTCTTAAGACAAATTTTATAAGGATAAGTTTTCTGGTCCAGAATGTTAGTCGAAATTTACCCTTTCGTTAATCACGTTCTATGTTCACTATTTGACAAACTCTCACACATTTACACATTGCACGTGCGCCAAAATGCCACCAGCTTGACAATTCTTGGCAGAATTTCGAGAGAAACAAAAAGTAGCATTAAACGATACCAAACTGTAGGTGGTTCAGAAGTGGTCGTTAAAAAGTTAAGAATATCATTAAATGGTCAACAGTGAAAAATGTTTGTCGAATTCCGGGTTATATCATACAGTCGAACCCGGTTAAGACGCTCACGGTTAATACGCGATCCCGCTTAATACGCGGATTTTGTCTGATCCCTTGAACATCGCCCATAAGGATAATGTAAAAAGATCACGTTTAATACACGAACGGTTATGACGCGATCCCGCTTAATACGCGATAAATTTTCTCTTCTTCGAGGGAAAAAAATCACGCTTAAGACGCGAATTCTTTGATCAAGATGCGAATTCCTTCTTTTTTCTCGAGTGTTACCAATGTAGTGGATTTTTATTATTCAGATTAAAAAAAAAAAACACTGTTTTCTAATAGTATTTAATTTATTTAACAGCAGATTAATTAAGGCGCAAATTACTAAACGGAAATAGTGGTAGACATTTGAATTAAAAAAAATCCCTCTAAATTAGCAAAACTGCAATTCTTCTTTGATCCCACCTCCTAGCATTCTTCGTCTCTCGCTTCGTGTATGTCTTTTCTATAGTAGAGAGAAATAGACGAATTCAGGTTACTCAGATGCGTCATAAAAATTATTGCGATTAGAGATGTTCATACCTATTGTTAGAGAGATTTTAAATGTACTTTATATCGCTACTTTTATAATGCATATTATAGACAGCAAAAAAGTCTCTCGTAAAGATTAAATACGACTCCGATTGGATAATTCTTTTATGTATACTTTACTTTTAGCTATAACAATATTTTATAAGGATAGTTTTTCTTATTATATTAATAATGAAGAACATATTATAATGATACTCATTATTACAAGTAGTAAATATGAATTTAAAAACTGGGTTGTGCTTCAAAAATTTAAAAAAATTAATATTTTTTTCTCTCTGTTAAAAAAATGAGTGTAGTAGGAAAATTATTTTTGGTTGCAATGTATTAATCGACATTAAAGTCATGTTAGAATCCATATTTATTTTCCGTTATTATTCCAGTTTGTCCTGTAAAAAGAAATAATGAGTTAAAGTGGAATACAATTAAATTTCATTCGGAAGATATGTAAAAGACACAATTTTCGACCGTAAACGTATAAATGAAAGCTCTGAAGTTCATTTAGACGGTTAGATGTATGAATTAGTCCTGTTCCTACAACATTATACAAATCACGTTTAATACGCGACCCCGCTTAATACGCGACTTTTGACCACTCCCTTGAAACGCGTCTTAACCGGGTTCCACTGTATTTCATCTGGTTAATAAGGTGACTGAGCCAGTAACTGATCAAATAAGGTCGGCGCTACGAGGATTTTATTGTATTTCCTTCTTTTTAAGTTTTCGAAGTAAACTAACATAATTGCTACAGCCCTCAATGAATGTCCTATAATGGGCAAAAATGAAATTTGATGAAATTTAATAGCAACAAAATTATAAGTAAATAGTTTCTTTAATTGCCTTTTTCCCAGTAGTTGATCAATTGCAGAAATCAGTCCAAAATTCAAAAATTAATCTTTAAAATACCATGCTTAAGCTGTGATTAACAATAATTCAGATAAAACTATTATTTGAAATACGAAGATGGAAGTGGAATATTTTAACTTACCGTAATTGTGTCCAACTAGTCAAAAACTATTTTTTTACATTTTCTAATAAAAAAAAATTCCTAAAATTGCTTCTCTTACAGCAGGCATCTGACAGCAATGTGACAAGAGGTGCTCCAACCTTCAATGAAATATATTATGCCTAGTGCCATGTTTAAAACTCATTTCCGCCTGAAATGGCCGAATATTTCAAAAATTTGATCAGCTACTGGGGGGGGGGGGTATTAACTATTGGCAGACAGACAGAAAGACACACTCACAGATAGACATTTTGTAAAAACATATTTTTTGGAATCTCTGACCCCTAAAACGTGTAAATCCGTCGAAAACCGGAAGTCGAAAATTTTCACGAATACAATACTTTGTACCTTGTAAAGATAGAAGAAAGTAAAAAGACCGCAAGCAGTTACAGATTCTAATTTAAAAGGGAGGTCCCACAAAGTATTGATATTTAATTTTGAACTCTTAGTTATGCATAAATGTAGTTTACATTATTTGTATTTAGACTTTTGTGACTATATAATATCGACTTTTGCACAATTTCGCTAATTTTTTTTTTTTTTTTCTTCGATGGATATATAGTTAATGTCTAAAATGTTTATTAAAATAAAGTTATACTTTCCAAAATATTAGTAGTGTGTTAGATTGTTGTAATTTTATGAGTGTATGTAGACTTTTGTGACTGACTGTATATACAAAGACTACAAAGTATGTTTTTGCGCATGTCCGAATGATTCAGTACAATAGGAAAATCATTCATTCTGCCTATCACTACTTATAACGATTAATTGTGATTCCAAAACATAAACTCTACACTTAAATGCGCACTGAAAAACAGAAGTAATTTATGCCTTAACATTGAAAGCTAAGAACGATTTTAAGAACAAACTGGTGAATATTCCGTAAGTAAAACTTTTTCAAAAGTGAACATTTAATGCGAATTTTATGGTCTGAAAAGTAATAAAATTTCTCTTTTTCCATTTCCTGAAATAATGCGTTTCAGAGTTTCTTCAAGAAATATTTTTATAAAAATGCTCACAAACAGCCATTATCGAAGATTTTATTTGGTAATGTCCATATTGCATTCTTCAGATAGATTTGTAAAATAGCTCTATGTCTTGCTTTGCAAACATTTTGTGAGATTTAGAGATAGAAATTGATTTTTCAGTTATTTTTAATACTTTTGTCAGATATAATCATATATGATCGATAAACTGTAAAATGGTAGCAACATCAGTGCAGGTTCAGACCCTCCGTTATAAGATATTTGATTATTAAGAAGACACACTATTTTTCTTAAAAAATTCTATATTGTCTGTATGATTTCACATTATAAACAATCATATAAAATACAATTAGTTACTTAAAAAAAAACATATAGTTTGGCACTTAAAAAGTATATTTTATACCAATACTATACAATCAGTATCGAAGAGTTCGGTTACAGTCGGATAAATTTATAACCGGTAAATTTGAATAGAATTTTTATCTTTATTTAAAAACGTTATTCACAGAGAATTTCTGTCATTATTAAAACAAAAATATGTATATATATATTTTTTTTTTTACTCTCGGAAGTTTGCCCTGCATTTCCGCCATATTGTGACTACATAAGTAATCCTGCTGTTAATTTAAGTGATTTTGATTACCGCCGATTGAGATTTCCACCAGTAATTTTTAATAGAAATTTTTGCGTATATAAACACTTTAGTTATGCACCATTTCCATCAGAAACACGGCAGAAGTATATTCGACTTTTACGTTTTATTGTTAACACTGAAATTTAAGAAAAGTTTTTGCCTTATTTATTCGCAAATTTGAGCGATTAAGAAAGGCAAAATATACTATTAAATTTTAGTTGTAAGTAAAAAGCATAAAAGTTGGCAGCTGTGCCTTAGCCATTTCAATCGCATTATGTTGATTTCGGGGCGCGTATGTGAATCAACAGTGAAACATAAAGGACCTTTTTGATTGTAAATGATAAAATGTAAAACAAAAGTGTAGAAAGCTTTCTAGTGGGAATATCTGGCGATTCTCGGTTACCAGTTTTGAAATCAGATGTTAATAACAATAAATTTAAAATAAAGCTTTAACATTATTTAAATTTTTATTATTTATTTCTATTTTCACATTTAGAAAAATGGTTTTTTATTTTTAAAAAATCATGAATTCTCTATTTAAAATTTAGGAATTTTTCAAATAGATATGCATTTTCAGGTTAAATTTAGGACAAATTCATCGCCTTATGAAAGAAAAGCTCAAAAAAGAATATTCTAAGTTTCAGTACGATAATACTGAATATCGGCTTTCTCACTGCAAAAATTAAATTTTACAAATTTCTTTATGTTCTAAATAAAACCATTCAAAATCATATCAAGGTCTTTGCTTGGGAATTTCCAAAGAGTGTGTCACAGCTAATTAAGATTAAAAAAAGTCTATGTAAAATTTAAAGAGCAAAATTTGTTACCACAACATTTATTCATCAAATTTATGTTTTTTGTTTGTTTGTTTGTTTGTTTGTTTGGTGGAGGGGAGGGGGGTGTTAAATGAGACGAAAAAGTATAGTAAAAATAGACGGAACCTGCCATGTGATTTTGCGGTCGAAAATTTATCACAAAGAGATTACTTATCAGTTAACCAACATTTCTTGATGCGAAATCGGTTTCCGATTTTATTTCTTTTCCGAAAGCCTTTTCAGGAATGCTTATGATTGTATTAAAATCTAACATTTTATGCTGGATATTCCCTCGATAAACAGCCAACTTTTGTTCTAAAAATTTTTAAGTAAGGTTATCAAGTAGATGCTTTTAGTAATGATTAGATTCTTTTTCTTATACAATAAAAAAATAACGATTAAACTCTTTTATCATGGAGACTTTTTATATAAAGTTAACATAAATTGTTGTTTAAAAAAATAAAAACAAAAGTTAAGCGACAACAGTATAATTCTGTTTATGTAATAGTATACAGTCCATATAGTAATAAGCAGTATAAATCTGTGTTACATGGGCAAAGTTGGTTCTTTAAATATAAAGTTATACAGAATATCTTCAATGAAACAAACAAGTTGGAAATTCCTTGTCAAACGTGGCAAATGAGGTGCGTTCGTTCTATAACTAGTTTTATAAATATCTTTTGCACCGCATATTGTACTGAATGTATATTTTAGTGCACTTCATAAATCCATATCAGTTTCATTCTCTTCCAAAAACTGTAACAGCATTAAAAAGCACTTGAAATAATTTTTTCCCATTGGCCGTAATGTAACGGAAATCTTGTGACTGTCCTTGTAATTAAACTATACATCCTATTTTCATAAAATTTGAAATGACTAGACAAAATTATGGAAAAATTATGTATTTTAAATTTCAAACGATTCGGTTGGGTAGTTTTTTGCGCTGTGATATGCGGACTGACGGACGGAAAGACAGACAGACGGACTAAACGACAGCTATAGGTGGTTATAGGTACTTATATAATTACGAACGCACCTAAAAATGGATCTGCAAATTTTACACTCAATGCAATTTATACAGAAATGTGGAAATGGCAATAATCGAATTAAATAACTGTCATGAATTAATCTGCCAATAATATTCTAATAATCATATTCGATATTTTTTTATTTATATAGAAAATAACTTTCATCGAAAAATAAAGCCTTTTCAGAAAATTACAAACCAATTGCGAGTACGAAGTCCAAACTTTTACTGGAAATTCTTTTGCAGCAATTTTCAGCCCTATTTTGGTGATTTTGTGGGAAAAACAAATGTCATGAAATTCTTAAATCAGAACTAATCGGGAATGCTCTGAGCTAATATATCAGGTGTCACCATCAACTCAAATGAGGGCGGCGAACATAACACTTTTTTTCGTATAGATTAACTCGCATTAATTAATTGTTAAAGTTTATTTCAAACTTCTCAATTCTTAAGTTGAAAGATACTATAAGAGATTACTGGTATAAGTGCGGCTGGTGGTTGAGTTTTTGGAAACTTCTGTACTGTATATTTTTCTGGAGAAAATTATAGAACAACCTCAAAGGATTAAATAAAGAAAAGGATGTACATTGCATAATTATAGAGAGATACCGATCGGTGATCAATGGTAAAAAGTATCCACGTTTATAAGGGTTCCATAAGATACTGTTTTTATATTCTGTTTGCACCATTATTTTTTTAAATATATTTTGAGTTATATTTCCCTTGGAAATAATGTCAAAGCATATGGTTTATGTTTTGATAAAGTTGTGCGAAATAAAATTAAAAAATAGTCGTGTCTGGCAACCCTGAGTTTAGTTAGTAACTTCTTGAATTTACGAAGAGTATGGTGCCACATGGTCGCCGACATACCGATTTTTTAAACAACAGTAAATATTTACAAGATTGTTCGCTTTATCTAATTACAGATATTGTGCGATTATACAGGGTTTCCGGTCTCAACGGTGTCCAGTGGCTAATTCCTAAACCATTAGTCATAGACATATAGTTCCAATTACAAAAATGTTTTAAATCAGGTAAAGAAACATTTTAAAAGCGATTTGGGTCAATAAAAACATTTCTTAAAAAATTACGAAATTTAAATTTTTATACGGTCTCCCGGTCCTATCAGTTATATTTAGTAATTTTTTCCTATCACGCACACAAGTAAGACCAAAAAAGTCCCATTCATATGACGCTAAAAATGAGCGAGCTATGAAACTTTAAAAATGCATGACTTATGCCACTTTTCTACTCTGAAAACAAATGAGTTCGGCTTGGCTTTGAGGGATCATATACCATGTGTTTAAAGTATTCGAAGATCTTACTTCATGTGTATCTGCGCTTTGAAAAAAAAGCCTACAAGTATTATGATTAAGTCTCAAATTGGCTAAAATAACATATGTTTTATTTTGTCAGGATTTGAGACTGTTTCTCTTATGATTTCTTTTAACAAAAATTATGTTTTTTTTTATAAGTTTTTATGTTACTTCAACAGTCGTATGTATGTTTTTCCAGATCAAAATTTGTACTCGAACTTTAACCCACTTTTAAATATCCGATCGAGATTGCATTTTACATACTGGCGCAAATCCGATAAAAATCTAATATTATTAAGATTTTCGGTTGTTACCATTTATACTTATTTTACAGGATAACACAAAAAATTTCGGACAGATTTCTGCCAAGGAATTTAAGAAATAGTTTTAGATTAGATAATACAAGACTGCGATTGTTGGGTTTTTTAACTTTTATGTATTTTTTAGCACTGAATCCGAAAATTACCTTAATTTTTAACCATCATGTCAGGATATTTCGCAAATCTTAAATTTTCAAATTTAAAGAATAACAAAAATCGAATACTATAAAGTAGAGGAGATGGTTGTGTTTTTTAACTTTTGATAATTGATTTTTACGCACTTTTTAGCATTGAATCTGAAAATGAAGTTCATTTTTAACCACCACGTTAGAATCTTTTGCAAATCGCAAATGTGTAATTTAAAATATAGCGAGAATCTCATACTATAAAACATATGTAAAACATTTTCTATTTTTTTTTAATATTATTTGATTAAAAATTTATTCGATATTTTTTGCTTATCCAAGGATTCTTACAGCTAAACAGCTGAGTGGTTCGATGAGATGGGGGAGGAAATTCAATTTTAAGATTGAACTTCTTAACTTTGAAATTTGCAATTTGCGAAAAATCCTGATATGATAGTTAAAAATGAAGGTCAAATTCGGATTCAGCGGAACAGAATATATATGAATCAATTATCAAAAGCTAAAAAGCATGACATAACCCAACTTTTGCAGGCTTGTGCAATCTAATAATATTTTAAAATACGTATCATTTTGTAAAGAATTGAGGCTGTTAATTTAGAATCATTTTATTTAACAAAAATTCTGTTTTTTCTTTCTTCTTAAATGTTTATTACAAATTGTATATTTTCCATTAATATGCCAGAATGATTAAAGATTTCAAATTTATATTGCAATGTTAATTTTACTCCGAAACATTTTTTATATCTGACGAAATTATATTTCCACTAAATTTGTGAATGACCCCCGATTTGCAGAGAAAAATATGCTCCAACTTTAAACAGCTATTACTCGGTCAATTTTAATCGTAGAAAAACGGGAGTTTTTTTGTATTACTTGTCAGTGTAAAAGGAAAATTTCACTAAATATAACTTATAGGACCGGGGGACCGTATAAAAATTTAAATTTCGTAATTTTTTAAGAAATGTTTTTATTGACCCAAATCGCTTTTAAAATATTTCTTTACCTGATTTAAAACATTTTTGTAATTGGAACTATATGTCTATGTCTAACGGTTTAGGAATTAGCCATTGGACACCGTTGAGACCGGACACCCTGTATAAAACAAGTATTTCTGCATAAAAATATAGGTGCTGAAAAAAATCGGGAGGTTGGCAGCTATGGTGCTAATATTTTTTATTAGAAATCATTGTCTAATATTTTTTGTTTCATAAAAAAGTTATTTTTACTGTTAATCGCAGATATTCTAACAGTTTTCAGCAATTAAATGGGACGAAAATTTCGGCATATACATAGATGCCAACATCTGTTAACCCCTTAATTCTCGCTCCCGTCATATTCACGGGATGTGCCTTTTACTCAAATTGTTTGATTCCCACCAGTTTTATAAAACAGTGAAATTGGCTATATTTTAGTTTAATTATCCTGTCATTAATTAAGGTGAATTTCTTTGATTCACTTTTTCATAAAAGTGGTGCCAATAAGCCATTTGAATTTTTCAACCGTAATTTAATTCGAGCGCTAAAGGGTTAATTATTACGGAGTCTGATCTAATACGAACATGTTTTTAACCGGAAAATGTATACAAAGAAATGCGTCCTTTTCCAGTAAGGTACTTTGCAGATTTTATTTTGAAATTTTTGTTGAAATAAATTTTCCGTTTGAAAATATGTTCTTCTTGGATCAGACTCCGGAATAATTAAGTGATTTTGGCGTCTATGCATATAGTGTATTGTCTAACGGTTACGATTGCAGTAACAGAGGAAGTATATCAAAATGGCTGCATTGTTTGTTTACAACGGATCAGAGCCTGATAAAAAGCCGGTGCTAATCTCCCACTTGTAAATATATATATATATATATATATATATATATATATATATATATTTTTTTTTATGACGGAAATTCTGCATAAATAAGGCGATTGAATATGACGAACTATTCTATCCAAATTTACTGATGGACGTTTGCTTCGGTTATAATCATATTCTCTGGCATTTACAGGATACCTAATTTCAATTCCAAACTTACGATCGACACCAAGAATATTTCAGTAAAATTTTGCTTTTACAGTGAATAGTTAAAATAACATGTTTTCAATTTCTAAAACAGTCATTTTAAAATCCCGGTGTCAGTCAATCATTTCAGCATTTTACAACAAAAATTGTCCGTGCCGGAAAGGGTTAAACCTTAAGTTGATGAATTATTCTTTTGGAAATGTGTTTTTTATTCTTATATTAAAGATTAGACACCAGAAATTTTAAGATAGATTTTTAACTTTATTTTGTAGCATGGAACAATGGAACCAGGGGGGTACCATTCGTGCGATGCGCCAACTGTAAAGTTTTCTTAACTATTCGCGCATTACGTCACGTGGCGGACAGATTCCCCTCGCTTCGCTCGTTTCAATAGTATTCTGTATGCTGTTCTCTGATGGAATTTTTTTCTGTGAATGATTTTAATTATTTTATTATTTTAACAGACATTTTGAAAAGAACCCAGTGAATGCACTATATCAACATGTTCTAATAACTCTCGGAGAACACGTATACAGATTTAAAAATACAGTACAAATTACAAAGCCTCAAATCCGAACGTCGAAATCCGGAATTCCTCAAAAGCCGGGCATTTTGTTAACTGACGATTATTATTCTAGAGAATCGCAACGAAAATCACTAAAATAGCAGAGGACAAAATTTACTATATTAGGCTGCAATTTTAAAACCAAATTCCTATTACGAACGTCAAAAAATTTCTCCAAAACGTGAAAATCTCTAAAAATTCAATAAAATAATCGCGAGTAATTCCGAATAAACTTAAATGAAAGTGAAAAAAAAAAAAAAAAAAAAAAAAAAAAGAGGACAGCATTTGCTATATTGGACTAAAAAATTAAAACCGGACTTCTTTCACAAATGCAGACAAATGAAAAAAAAAAAAAAAAAAAAAAAAAAAAAAAAAAACAGTTCAAAACTATCAGAGGAGAAAACTTATTATATTTGGCTAACAGTTGATAACCGAGTTCCTTTTACAAATCTCAAAACCCTAAAATTCGTATAAAAACTCGCGAAAAATGCAAACTCCGAATAAAGTTTATTGAAAAAAATGACAAGATTTACTATACTGGGCTAAAAAATAAATCCGGATTCCTTTTGTTCATATGGGAAAAACGCCGCAAATTTAAAAAAAAAAAAAAAACGAAAAAACGTCAAAAATGGCATAAAAACTTAAAAAATTTCTTTTGTTATTGTAATTTTTTTAACTTAAAAAAAATTCCTCTATTAAAATATTTGTTTTAGCATTATCTTTTTTTACCCTTTTTTATCTATAATAGAAGAAATGTTGTAGTCGAAATTTTGTTGAACTTCCGGTTTTCGACGGATTTGCACATTTTAAGGGTAGGAGATACAGAAACACATGTTTTTATAAAATATCTGTCGGTCCGTATATACTATACATGTGTCTCATTATATCATCGGTAAGTATACGAAGTTATGCACAGAATTGAACCAAATTTCATATAACTGTTTTGCTGTGATGGTGCTGTAGTAGCGATTTTTGTGCCATTTTCAATATTCTATCATCGAAAAGTGTATGAATGAATCGTAACTTAAGTTACGCATAGAACTGAACAAAATTTCATGTGTATGTTTTTGACTATGGCCAGCAGGTGCAGGTTGAATTTGGGGATATTCGGCCGAGAGAGGGCGCTGTAATAGCGATTTCTGTGCCATTTTCCTTATTGTTTCATCGCAAAGCATAGGTTTCAACCAAACTTCATACATATGTTTTTGACTGTTGACGTCCCAGTTGTAAATGGATATCTAACCTTGAAAGGAGGCGCTGTCATAACGATTTTCTCGATTTTTCGTAGTTCTGTTCTATATTTGTTGCTGATGCAGTGACATGCATTTCGTTTCTAGCTGACCCGGCGATTCGCAAACAGAATAACGATAATATTTACTTTATTAAATACTATGTTCGAGTTACTCTGATTAATAAAATGAAGAAGAAATTTAAGATGATAATTAATGTATGGTTGAGGTAATAACCTATAAGCAGTGCTTAATTTGCGCCGGAGCTCAGCTTTGTTACTTCTTTATTTTTAGTTGAAATTTAAATATTGGTCTGAATTCATTTGCACTCATTCCGGATTTTGGCGAAAATAGTATTTCTAAAAAATCAATGCCTAAATTTTATTTTTCTTTCCCTTCCATCTCCAATCTTTTGCGTTCTTTCATACCAAAGCACTTACGTATGTGACATAGTGTGTCATGTGTAGCTTTTTTATTTTTTAATGATTTCAGAACGGCGATAAGGAATGTCAGAATTATTTGCTACCATTTCTGCCGTTTTCACTAGCTGCTTTTTGTTCACGTTTTTAAAATATTCCAGTACTTCTTTATTTTTAGTGAATATTTAAATAATAGTGAGAATAGATCGCAGTTTATAAATACTGCGCACCAAATTTGTGAATAATGTATGAAATATAAATATGCATGTGTGTGTGTGTGTGACTGCAGAATATTAGAGCTCTGGTAGTTTTTTTTTGCTAGAAACTAAGCCCTGTGTATATATATTGTTACAGATATTTGAATCATATTGATGTGCATTTGAAACTAACGAATTTAAAAATTGAATTTTGTTTCTTAATGAGGTCCAAGGATTTTGCTACCCGATAGTGTGTAAAAATTATTAGTCACATTGGTTTATTAAATGTATGTTAATGGTTCTTACTTTTTTTTTTCCTTCCTATTTTTTGAAAATGTTAATTCATTGTTAAATCTGTATATCTCCATAAATTTTCTTTCTATTGTTTCTTATTTGTATGGAGAAATGTTATATTCGATGTGTTTTATAAGATAACATGGAAATTTTAAAACTGAAATTGTTTTAAAATTTTCAGTTTTTGCTGAAATTTTGTGTATATGAAATAGCGATATTGCTATCTGTATATCATAATGTAAAAAATATGTATAGTACATATTTTTTTATCATAATAGAATTAGTTTAATTATAGAGTAATATTTTTTGTATTATTTAATCCCGAATAAGCATAGTGACATTCGAAATTTTTTTAAACTTATATCTAGTAATCGGACAATACATTATTGTTAAAAGTTCTCATGCGTGACTTTTGTTTAATTTATTCTATTTGATAATTCTAGTCATTTTATTACTACTGCTGTGTCATCATATTCATATAATTCATTTTATTTTGTTTGTTTAAAACGGATCAATGCCTGATAAGAAACATTGCTATCTTCAACTTCAGTTATCTTATCTTCAGTAATTAGAAAAGTACAGAACATTTTTATTGAGAGAAATTTTGCATAAATAAGGCCATTAAATCTGTCGAAAGTTTCTATTCAAATTTATTGAGTTCCGGAGATTATCAAATTCACTGACATTTATAGGAGGATTTTTTATGTTGTCATAATATGGCGGAATCGTAGAGACTGACGTTGGATTTAGTGCTGAAGATTTCTAGGTTAATTTAATGAAAACTTGTCATGTCCGTCACACATCTGAAAATCACTATGCTTGTCCGCTACCAGTATTTTAGAACTGAAAAGTGTGACTTATTTTATCGGAGATATCTCATCATTTGATTAACACGAATCAAACTTTTCGAAAATAACGGTGGCCAACAAGCATAGCGATTTTACAGTTGTGTGACAGACATGACAAGTTTTCATGGAATTAGCTTTTAGATTAATGTGTAAATGTGTCATGTTTATAATAAAAATACTTGTACCAGAAAAAGGTAGAAGTGAAACGCATATATAAAAATATCAAATTCTGCATCAACCGCAACACAAGTAAAGCACTATCCCTCCACTGAACGCAGATATCTTGATAAAAGACACTTTATTACAGGAGTCTTAACCTTCTGACCGCCGAGCAAAAGGGCAGAATTGTAATGTTGTGTTCTCTGAAAATTTTTTTAAAAGATGAATTTTCTAACATGATATAAAATTTTTTAATTACGTATTGAAATATAAGCCTTCAGAGTACTAATGATAACAAAATACTTTAAAACTGCATTATATTTGTAGAATTATATTAATTTAAATAATGCTTCTACTGCAGTGAAAACTACAGCTTAGTGAACGGATATATCAGTTCGCGGCGGTGAGATGGTTAAACAAACATACAATAGGGTTAGGCAGTGTTGCTAGTTCAGTGCCATCTTTATTTTATTCTTCAGATGTGAACTCTGATATTTTGAATAATAAAGTAGGCTAAATTTGAAACTCTGAAAATATCACATGCAATTTAAATACCAAACTGTTGCTTAGATTAAAAAAAAGAAAGACTTAGACAAAGTCAGGTTAACTCTCCATACTACTATTTCTGAGTAAGGTATAATAAGGGAAATACAGACACCTTAAATCTTTCTCAATCAATTTTATGAGTCGTCTTAATTTTTTTCTTAAAATTATTTAAAAATTAGTTTACCAATGGTTCTTTAATAATTTATTCTGGTACCTTCTGCTTAATAGGAATTCTGTATAAGTTAACCCACTAAAGATCGACGTTGCGTTTTCGTAACATTATATTTGTGATTTTTTTTATTTTATTGTGTATATTTTTTTTCAACAAATTTACAATCGCATAGCTGCCCACCTTTACGATTTTTTGCTACCACTAAAATTTAGAAAAGATATTCACCTTGTTTAATCGTGAGATTTCGGCAATTAAACAAGGCAATATTTACAAGAAAATTTTAGTGGTAGGAAGAAAGCGTAAATGATGGCAGCTGCACAATCCCATATTGTATATATTACTTTAATTTATAAAAACAAAATTTTAATTTATTCCAGTAGTAAAAAAAATAGAAATATGAACGAAACGGAATGTTTTCACAATTTTCATTGATAAATTTCGGATAATGTTAGTAGATAAACTACAAAGAATGAAATAAAATTCAGCAATTCAAGATACTCAAGATATTGTAGCAGTCAAATTATAACTACATGTAGTAAATGTAATGTACCACTACACAGTAAATGCTTCGAAGCAGGGTTGACAGTTTGGCTTCCAATTTATCCGGAATTTCAAATTCATCCCGGAAATTTCTAAAGAAGGATTTTTATTTTATGTGATCGTTAAAAGTCTCTTTTTAAATAAAGCATAAAATACTATTATTTCTGTTATGGACACTAAATTTCTGATGAAAAATGAAGAACAAACTGGCAATCCTGCTTCGCAGATTTTCATATGGCAAGAATGTGGTTGATTTGTACTGAAATTGCATTTTCGCAACGTATCATTTCTCACATAAAAAAATATATTATAACACATCGTATCTCATATTAAAAAATATATATAATATAGCTTTTTCCTCTTAATTGGTCATTAATATGTATAAAATATAATTTTATTTCATTTGTGTCAAATACAACAAGGAGCTGCCCTTAACCCCTTCGGGACGAGCGTCTTTTACAGAATTTTATAATCTTTTATCACCGGTTTTTCAAAACAGAATTTTTGCCTAATTGAATGGGGAAAATGCTCGGATTAAATAACACAAAATTTACAATAAATATTTAGTGCTGAAAATAATCATGGATTCTGATCACCTCAAGCGGCACGTATACTGATCGCTCGTCCCCAAGGGGTTAATGCGCTAATGGGTTAACACTAGAACTACCGTCAACCGTCATTTTGATTGCTACCATATGAATATGTTTCGGTTCAAACCAGAAATTTGATTATGAAATAAGTTTAAAAGATATAAAGAAGAAAAACCTTAAATAATAAAGTTAAACTGTTTTAAATCAAAATTCTGGTGTGAAATATTTTTATAAAACTTGACTCAAATTTTCGGTAGTTCTAGTGTTAATTAGAATAACGGGTATAGGACAAGGAGCACTCATTATCAGAAGATTTATTTTGTAAGTCAACACCGGAAATATAATACTACACAGTTATTAATATAAACATTTTCCGCTTGTTTACTCATATTTATTGCCCTGATTAGTATATTTTTTTGTTTAAGTATGCAGCCTTGCTGCCTTCCTTAACCGCCGACCCTGCCCTTGCTTGGTGTGAGTAATTTTTGAACTACTGCTAACTTCTATTTTACTTATTTTTCTCTTCATTACAGCAGTCTGTACTGCAGCTAAACCTATATCTTAATATAATTTCACCATGTAAATCCAAGTTCTTAATCTTTTTTCTCTTAACTTTTAAAGCATCTATGCTAGTTATATCTCAAGTTTTTCCTTTTTTAAGTAGTTGCAAACAACTACACATTTCTTACTTTCCCAATGGCTCTATTTTATGTAAGACATCACAATTAATGAGACTGGGTATAAAGTTGACTTCAACTAGGCAACCCCTTAACCGCTGCTTCACTGTTCAGCACTGTTTACACATATTTATTCATGCATCCTTCCTATCATAACCTATGCCAGTCCGGTCTGGGGCTTCACTTGTAAGACCACTATGGACACCCTTAGTCGCTTGCACAATTCCAACCTGCGTACTGTCCATAACGCATCTCGCTATCTTCGCAACTCCACGGTCCGAAGAGACCTAAAAACTACTACCTTGCGTAAGCGCATAAACGACTTAGCCAAAAAATTTTATGAAAAAATTTTCGACCTCCCTAATGAAATCGTAGCGGAGCTACTGGATTATGACGCTTTTGAACCCCACCATCGGAAACGGCCCAGGTTTTCCATAATTATGGACACTCAGTAACATCTGAGTTCTCCATGCTATATTTTGCATCTTCTATTTTTTTCTTACCTTTTTATATATTTTTCTTATATATATATATATATATATATATATATATATATATATATATATATATAAAAAAAAAAAAAAAAAAAAAAAAAAAACCCTCTCTATATACTATAGAGACCATTGTTGTGGTTACTTAGAACCACTGCCATATTTTTATTTAATTTCATTTAGAAAACATTTTTATTAATCTTGTATTCATTTAGTTTTAATATCCGCATTCCAAAATTATTTTAATTCCTTTTTTTTCAACTCTCCCCTGTAAGTTTTTCTTACTGGCATAGCATTTCATTCATTTTAAAATCATAAACATCGTTTTGAAATCTTTACTTCCGGTAAAAGAATGATCTGGAAAATTCCATATCTTTCTATTTGTGAAGTCGTATCCTTTTGTAGCTCCACCCCTTAACCAATAATATTTAAATCAGTTTAATTCGTAATTTCAAAATTCTTAACTCTTTACTATTATTTGGCATCTCATCTCAGTGAAATCTATCAATTTTTCTTTAATTAAAAGCAGTTTTATATACCTTAGCATTGCATTTTATGCCAACGCAGGGCGTTTGTATGTTCGTCCCGCCAAGGTTGGCGTGTTTCAAGGATTATACCAACGCCACCTTTACTCTGTTCGGAGAGCTCGCGCGCATTCAGCACTAGCAGTTGAGTTGAAACTTCAATGCAGAATGGCTGCCCCTTTTGCCGTTCTGCGAAGAAATTATGTCCGCGCGCACCTGCGTAAGTGTTCTGTCAACGAACGCAGAGAATGGATGGATACCTCTTCCCCTTCTACAAAAAAATAGTAAACGGATCTCATATCAACAGTAAGAAATATTAAAAGAGCAAGAATATTTCTTTAACATTGTGTAATCGGCTGCATAAGTTCGTATTCAAATTATGCTGTCATTTCGAGTCGTAGAATTGTGATGCTAAAAATTCATCTAAAAGCCTGCGCCTCCATACTCCCCAAAGGAAAAGTTATTTTAATTTCCTTAGTGAGAATGTAGTTTGTGTGTGTCCATCATAAAAAAGGGTACATCTAAAAGAATAAGAGATGTATTTTATGACATATGCGCTATGTTCTGCAAAAAAATTGCTTCATAAATAAAAAGATTTTCAAGGAAGATTTCTCTTCTGCGTATTTTCTTTCTGCAAATATCTCCATCATTTTTCGGTTCTTTCGTGTCAATGCAGGTAATGCTTTTACCTTATATATATATTTTTTTTTTGTTCTTAATTTACATATGTATGATAAGTAAATTCAGATTTTCTTTGATTAATGACTGTTATGTCAAAGTGGTCTTTTGTGGCCGCAACAAAATGTTAAATGCACACTATACGATCGAGCCTAAAAAAAATGATTCCTTAATTATATTTGGAATCTCAATATCCAAAATAACTTTACAATGGTATTCCTTCACCTCCTCTCTCCGAAACACAACATCTATCTTTCCTGGTGCCACGAACCTTTAGAAACCTTTATGACATGACAGTTATTAAGTTATATTTTGATATGAAAATTTGTTTTAGTGTATTATTATTGAAATATTTGATATTTAGAAAAGGTGGCTTCCTTAAATTTTTTATACAATCTTTCTAAAAAAAAAGGGAAAGAATTCTTGTAATATTTGCAGTTTATTATTAAGGGAAAATGATTGTTTATGATATTATTTACAAAAAAAGATGAGTTAAGAATAATTTTCTTACTCTTAAGTAAATGATTGATTTTTTAATGCCATTTTGTTTTGATAATATGTTGAGAACAATTATTACGTTATTCTGTTGAATTCACATTATTTTTAGAAGTTGACTTCATATGAGATTAATTTTTTTACTTCACCACATTATTTTAAAATTTGTTCGGATTTGTTTTGAAATTTGTTCAACATTGTTTTGAAATTTATCACCATGCCTCCAAAAGCAAATTTAAACCTTTGTATTCAACCATTTGATGGAAATCCTCAGACGGTCGAATTTTACTTCGACCAGTTATCAGATTTGCAGGAATTATATAATTACTCTGAAAAAGAACTTTTTGCTCTTTTCAAGTCAAAATTAAAAGGTACAGCATTACATTTCTTTCTCGAAACACAATTTCAATTCAAAAATCCTAACCTTCAAACCATTCGCAAAGAATTTATTAACTATTTTCTGCCAAGTAAAAAATCTGACACTTGGAAGTCTCTTCAAAATTTAAAATTGGATTCTAATGAGTCAGTTAAAAATTTTTCATATCGTTTGGCTAAACAGCTTCGACTTGCTTATCCTAAATTAGATCCAGCTGCTCTAGATTCTTTGAAATTTACTTATTTTATTCAAGCTTTACCTAAGCAAATTAAAAGGAAAATTCTAGAAGAAAACATTTCCACATTTGAGTTAGCTCTTGAATGAGCACAATTTTTACAAGATATCTATGATTCACCACCTACTCAAAAATCTAATCAACATTATGACCAAGTTTATTCTCTGAATAATGAAAATAATGGTGAATGTTCAAAATTTTCTGATAGTTTTGTTGAACAAGCTCCTATCAGACATAAAAAGGACAGAGTCTATAGAAATTCGCAAATAGCATTCTCGCCATCTGAATCTCACAATGGACATTCTCCTAGACATAGAACTGTTGTTAAAAAAAAGCGTGTAACTTACTCTCCCTCACCAGTTAAACATAACGTGGCTTCTAGAAATAAAGCAAACTTTATTCAGCATAAGCCAGATCAAAAACGATCTTTCTTTCGGCCAAAGTTTGACAAGTTTTCTCACAAGAAAAACTCTCCAGAGTATTTTCGCAAACAAAATGTTATCCAATGTGCCTTTTGTGGTCGTTTTAATCATCTTATAGAGTCATGTTACAAGTTTAGAAATCTACTTGACTCTTCTAGGCAAAATGCCAATCACACTCAAGACTCCCATTTTTCTTCGAATTCTTCTCAAAGAAAGAAAAACTTTACTTCTTTTTCTAAAAATAAAAATGATGATAAAAATTATCATTTAAACAAGTAAGGGAGATTGGTCCAACTAACCACCATCCCTCCCAATCTTACTCGTTAGGGTCAGTACACTCCTGTGACAATTCAAGCGAATGTCACATTGACAAAAATTCTTCTTCAACTACTTCCTTTTCAAGCGCTGTTACACAGACATCACCAATGGTGCAAAAAATGAACAGACCCTGCTGTTCTGAAAATTCTTTGTCATCAAAGTATTCTTCTCAAATTGAGGTACAACAACGACATGTAATTTGCAGCTCTTTTGATAACACTTATTCACTTCCATGTATAATTATGAATGTTCAACATAATGAGATATCAACTCTCATTGATACAGGCTCCACTTTAAGTTTGCTGGATCATGAATGCTTTAATAGCATTAAATCCAAAATCCATTATAAATATTTATCTAGAAATGTTTCTGTATCAACTATAAACTCTAAAGTTTTCTTTAAAGGATGTATCGAGATTGCATTCAAAATAGACAAATTCTTTTTTCATCATGTCTTTTACCTTACTGATATAAAGAATGTTAATTTTGAAGCCATACTTGGATTTGAGTTTATAAACAAACATTCTATAACCATCTCTCCAACTTTTAAGTCTATATTAATTAAAGATAAACATATACCTTTTAACATTCAAAAAGAGTCTCCTACCAGTTTTTATTTGAATTCTTAGTATAATAATAATGACAATATATCTGTGCCATATTCTTTTGAGACCAATAAAGTGCCTATTTATGAAAATTCTATGTCAGTTAACACAAATAATGGTACTTATTTTGATAGTGTGAATGGAAATTTTGGTGATAATTATTTGCATTTGGTAAATAATTATGAAAACTATCCTTATAATAACAGTTTTCCAAATAATGGTTTGTTTACGAATAGTGTTGGTAATACTGCTATGAATTATGATAATTCTTTTATGAATGCTAATTTCAATATTCGGAATTTAGAAGGTCGTGCTCAAGTTTTTACTCAGTTTCCTAATTATTTTCCCACTCATACAAACTTTGATTATCCTAATGTTATAAATAGTATATCTAATACCAATACCAAAATTACCTCTGATGACAAAAATGCCATATCTGAAGATGACAATGACATTAGTTATGTTGGTAAAAAGTGCACCAATTTTAAAAATGGTAATGAAAAATTATTGAGTTCTAACATGGTACAAACTGTAAATAGAGAATTGATTCCCCCCAATTCTTCTGTTTATTTACATGTCAAATACTTGAATTCTCCCTCTGAATATTTTATTTTTAAGCCTGCTTTGAAAAGTAAAGCTCTTATTTTGCATGAATCATTGCATTCTAAATCTTCAATTCAAAAAGATTTATTCTTAGTTGTATGTCAGAATATATCCAAAGTGGATGCTCATTTAAACAAACATACAATTCTTGGTGAGTGCATTAATGTAGATGAGAATGATATTGGAAAATATTCCTTTGATTTAGATTCAGAAAATGAATACTGTAATTTAATTTTACCATCTGAGGAAATTAAAAGAAAACGAATACAAGAACTGTCACCAGATGATTTTGACTTAAAGCACTTGTCCTCACATGAAAGTGACTGTTTACTAAAATTATTGTGCAATAAAGCTCAAGCATTTTCTAAATCCTTAGACACTTTGAGTCATACAGACCTAGTGAATCCTCAATTTTCAATGATGAATTCTCATCCTGTGAAAACCCTACCTTTTCCTGTGCCACAGGCACTAGAGCAAGAAGCTCTTGACCAGATTAATCAAATGCTAAATGTTGGCATTATAGAAAGATCAAATTCTTCTTGGGCTTGCCCCATGCTGTTAGTTAAAAAGAAAAGAACTGACATGTTAAAACCTCAAAAATATCGTTTGGCTTTAGATCTACGATTATTAAATTCTATTATTATTCCTTCTTCATATCCTCTACCTCGCATTCAAAACCTATTAGTACAATTGTCAAAATTTAAATACTACAGTACACTGGACTTACCCTCTGCGTACTGGCAGATTGCGGTTCCTAAAGAGATGCAAGATAAGCTCAGCTTTACCACTCCATGGGGAGTGTTTACCTACCTTCGTCTTGTTTTTGGCTTGAAGACGGCTGCAAGTACTTTTCAACAGTTAATTGATTCAGTTATTCAATTATCCGAAATTGACTCTTGTTACGCATACCAAGACGACATAGTTGTTGGCGCTAATTCGTTTGAAGAAATGGTTGCAAAACTCACAAAACTCTTGGATACTCTAATTGCCAACAACATTACACTTTCACCTGAAAAATGTTCTTTTATGCAAACTAGCATAAAAGCATTACTAGCATTAACTTTTTAGGCTTCCACCTCACTGATCATAAAATTCTTCCAATTACAAGCAATATTTTGAAAATTACTTCTTTTCCAAAGCCAAAAACTAAAAGGCAGACAAAGAGTTTTATTGGCTTATGTTCATTTTACAGGTCAATCATACCTCATTTTGCTAAATTAATTACTCCTCTTATTGAAATCACCAAACCTAAAAATAAATTCTGTTGGAAATCTGAACAAGAAAATGCATTTAATAAATTGCAAGAAATTTTTTTCCATAAACCCATGCTCAATCTTCCAAATTGGAATGAGACCTTCTATGTTAATACAGATGCCTCAAAGACAGCAATTTCAGCTGTTCTTATGCAAAAAATTCAAGATGAACTTCCCCCCATTTCTTATTACTCCAAAACTTTATCTCAATCTGAAAAACAGTACCCAGCCATTAAACTGGAACTTTATGCCATTTATAAAGGTATAGCGGCTTTTAAATATTACATTTTCGGCAGACCTTTCATTCTTTTGTCTGATGTTAAACCTCTCAATAATTACAAAAAATCAACATCTCCTGCTGACATCACTACACGTTGGATGTTAGAACTATCCGAATACTCTTACACATTTCAGCATGTTCCAGGCAAAGATAATGTGTTAGCAGATTTTCTAAGTAGGAAACCTCATATTCCTACTGAAGATCTCCATACTAACCCTGATCTCATTTTTGAACAAGAAGTACTGCCTATTGTTGATAATCAAAATGACCTACATAATGAAATTGCTCAGTATCCATGTGGATTAATTGGTAAAAAACATCATAACTGCCATCTTCAAAGTGACCCTCCATCTACAAATAATGTTAGTAATGAAGACCCATTGTTAGAAATTTTTGATCAAACCATCCTTTCTGAACAACAAAAAGATCCTCAAATTAAGAAAATTTATGAAGATATTAAATCTAATAAAAAATCTAAAAGTTTAAATGGTTATTACATTAATCCAAGTAATGAGTTGCTTAATGGACACTTCTCTTCAGAAGACATTGAATTACATAGAGCTGTTTTACCATCTTCACTCAGAGCTAAAGCTTTAAGAATTGCTCATATTACTCATACTGGTATTCATAAAACCATTGTTAATTTAAAGAAAAGATTCACTTGGAAAACTCTAATTTCTGATACAATTAATTATGTCAACTCTTGTGAAATTTGTTTAGTAAATAAAAATCATAAAAAAAACACTGCTCCATATCTTCCAGCACCTATTCCTACAGCTTCCAATCAAAAAGTTTCGATGGATTTACTTGGTCCTTTGAGAAATCACCAGTTTGTCATGACTGTAATCGACCATTTTTCTCGTCATCTTGAATTATATGCCTTGAATAGCATTCATGCTGAGTCGGTGACTAAAGCTCTGTTGAATTACACTTCCACTCATGGAAAACCCGAGTTATCTCTTACAGATCATGGTTCCCAGTTCACTAGTGATTTGTTTCCTTATTTCAACAAAAAACTTGGCATAAAGCTAGAGCACAGTACAGTAGCGCATCCACAGGCTAATGGATTGAGTGAAAGATGTAACACTCAAATAAAGTCATCTGTCAATACAATGACTTCCCAAGGATTTGATGTTCCAACTGCTTTAAAAATTCACCAGTCCATATACAACGCTACACCTCATCCAGCTACAAAATTTACTCCAAATCTTCTTCATTTTGGAAGGGAGGTGAATGATATTTATGTCAATTATAAAACCCATTTTTCCTGGAAAATCCTTAACACTGCATATGAAATCCACAAATTAATGGATGTAATTGAAAAAATATACTACCAAGCTTACAAAAATAACGAGTCTTCTAGACAAAAAGTGTATCAAAAATCAAGGGAAAAATTAAAATTTTCTAATATCAAAGTTGATGATATTGTTTATGTGAAATTTCCCAGTGTATTTAATAAAAAAGTACAAGGACCTTATATGGTAAAGAAAATAATTTCACCTGTACTTATTCAAATTCAAGATTGCAATAATAATCAAGCATCACCCGTGTTAATTCATATTAACAGAATCTTGAAACTCCAGAAAAGAAATGAAGCATTGCTTCATCCTTCTGATTCATCTAGAAGTGCAACACATGATCAAACGACTGTTGATAGTGCATCTTCGTCTCCTGTGAAACGACATATGCCTACTCATACTACTAATTGTGATTCTCCTCAAATTCAGACCACTTCGAAGTGCCAACAAACAACTTCGCATTCACATAGTTCTGTGCATTCTCAAGCATCTGGTAGTAAAACTTCCACTACAGTTCTAAATAAATCTACTCAAAGTAAAAAAAAATTATGATCTTCGTCCTCGCAGTCATAAACAATATAAAATATAAATTAATCTTCAATTTTATTTAGGATGCCTTTACCATTGTAAAAAATCTCATCTATGCTAGCTCGATTGGATTGTCAAATACGAAGACTGACTGTTTATTTTATTTTTTACTTCTACCAAAGCTGCAGGCAGCATTTGTGTATTTTTTTTTATATATTTATTTTTTTTTAAGTCGCCTTCGTCTTGACACTGTGGAATTGTTATCCTGCAAAAGTATGTAAATCTTGTTTTTGTTTACTATGTTGCTCACTGAAATATTTTCTTCAAAACCTTATTCATCTTTTAGAATTTATATGTATAGTAAAAAAAAAAAAAAAAAAAAAAAAAAAAAAAAAATGTGCTAATAACTCAGAATTTTTAATTTCAGTATTTGATTTAAATATTAAGACAGATTCTTAAAAAAAAAATCAAATCAAAGTTTTATAATTCATTATTTTAGTTGCAAATGAAGTGTCATTGATTGCTTTATTTTGATATGGTATTTATCTTAAAAAAGTAAATTGTTATTGATATAAAATATAATATGAGTACATATGTCATCCTTTCCCTATTGTGACTTTTAGAGTAACTCAAAATGTTACTTTGTTCTTAATTATAATTCATGCATGTTCTAACAACTAACCTCTTTCTAACATCTAAAAATAAAAATAATAGTGAAAGTTGTACATGCTAATACTCCAACTGTTATTATCGGTGTATTATGTAAAGTTGTTGAAAATACATTGTTTTTTTTTTAAGTGTTTGAAAATTCACAAATTTAAAAAATATTTGTATACATGAAAATGTTGTACTTTGGATCCATAGGTACTCTACAAAGATTATTTTGAGTCTTTACATAAAAAATACTTATGTATTTTACATGAAAAAATGTTGTAACATGTTTATATTTCCAAAGATTATTTTAAGTCTTTACAAACAAAAATACTTATGTATTTTACATTTTAAAAAAATAATCACATATTTATTCTTACAGATGTTTGAATTAAACATAATTCAATAAGCATTTGAGAATATTTAGTATAAATATTTTGTGTGATAATTTTTTGTAAGACAAATGTTATTAAAGTTATGTGGTACTACATTTATGAGAGCTTAAAAATCCTCTCTTCGCATTTATTTTCTTTGAAAGTATTATTATTGTGGTTGTAGAATAACACGATATTAGTGATTCAGCTAAGAAAAGTTGATTAATTAAAAAGTACTATATTTATATATGTATTTTTAATGAGAGTGTAAATATTCTCTCATGACTATTTACTTACATTTTGATTTTTGTTATGGAAAATTCTCAGATGAGTAATTTATTGAAAAATTGATAAAAAAAAAAAAAAAAAAAAAATTGAAATGTAGTTCATAGACTGTGACTTGAAATAGAATTGTGATTTAAAGATGTTACTTTAAATAATTGCTATTTTTTTTTCAAAACAGAAATGTTTTATTGCTAATACTGTACTAAATTGAATGATGCACAGTCATCATTAATATGCATGTCAATTTGTATCATGTAATATTAATTGTTTATGTGTACATTATTACAATTTTTCTTTTCCCCCCATACTTTTAATATGCACTGATTTTACTTTAGAGTGTTGTATTTTCTATTTCACATATCAGTGAATGAACTTTTAGCAACTTTATTTTGAAAGACTTTGTGTACCTTTAGTCAGAAGAATGTAACCGACTATTAATTTTATTTTGTTTCTCATTATTTGAAGTTATATGCATGTTGTATATGTATATTGTTTAGAAAATATTGGCTCAATGTCAAAATTATTAAATTTCTCCATCTTACCAATATTTTCTTTTGGGGAGGCCGGAGTAATATGTTGTGGTTACTTAGAACCACTGCCATATTTTTATTTAATTTCATTTAGAAAATATTTTTATTAATCTTGTATTCATTTAGTTTTAATATCCGCATTCCAAAATTATTTTAATTCCTTTTTTTTCAACTCTCCCCTGTAAGTTTTTCTTTCTGGCATAGCATTTCATTCATTTTAAAATCATAAACATCGTTTTGAAATTTTTACTTCCGGTAAAAGAATGATCTGGAAAATTCCATATCTTTCGATTTGTGAAGTCATATCCTTTTGTAGCTCCACCCCTTAACCAATAATATTTAAATCAGTTTAATTCGTAATTTCAAAATTCTTAACTCCTTACTATTATTTGGCATCTCATCTCAGTGAAATCTATCAATTTGTCTTTAATTAAAAGCAGTTTTATATACCTTAGCATTGCATTTTATGCCAACGCAGGGCGTTTGTATGTTCGTCCCGCCAAGGTTGGCGTGTTTCAAGGATTATACCAACGCCACCTTTACTCTGTTCGGAGAGCTCGCGCGCATGCAGCACTAGCAGTTGAGTTGAAACTTCAATGCAGAATGGCTGCCCCTTTTGCCGTTCTGCGAAGAAATTATGTCCGCGCGCACCTGCGTAACTGTTCTGTCAACGAACGCAGAGAATGGATGGATACCTCTTCCCCTTCTACAAAAAAATAGTAAACGGATCTCATATCAACAGTAAGAAATATTAAAAGAGCAAGAATATTTCTTTAACATTGTGTAATCGGCTGCATAAGTTCGTATTCAAATTATGCTGTCATTTCGAGTCGTAGAATTGTGATGCTAAAAATTTATCTAAAAGCCTGTGCCTCCATACTCCCCAAAGGAAAAGTTATTTTAATTTCCTTAGTGAGAATGTAGTTTGTGTGTGTCCATCATAAAAAAAGGTACATCTAAAAGAATAAGAGATGTATTTTTTGACATATGCGCTATGTTCTGCAAAAAAATTGCTTCATAAATAAAAAGATTTTCAAGGAAGATTTCTCTTCTGCGTATTTTCTTTCTGCAAATATCTCCATCATTTTTCGGTTCTTTCGTGTCAATGCAGGTAATGCTTTTACCTTTTATTTTTTTTTTTGTTCTTAATTTACATATGTATGATAAGTAAATTCAGATTTTCTTTGATTAATGACTGTTATGTCAAAGTGGTCTTTTGTGGCCGCAACAAAATGTTAAATGCACACTATACGATCGAGCCTAAAAAAAATGATTCCTGGATTATATTTGGAATCCCAATATCCAAAATAACTTTACAATGATATTCTTTCACCTCTTATCTCCGAAACACAACAACCATAAAAATTGTAAAACTTAAAAAAAAAAAATGTATGGCCCTAATTAGTCCCTTTTTTGGTTGGATGTTGTGGTCTTTGCCACCCTAGCTTTTCTTGTCCATGCTTGATGAGTGTTTCTCTGAACAGTACTAACTTTAACTTTCTAAATTCCTTATAGTAGTTTTACAACTACAGTTTGACTTTACTTATTTTAAGATTCTTGTATTTTTTAAGATTTATCGTTAACTTTCTTTCATCTTGAGTTTATACTTAAAATTTAAATTTATTCCTTTTTTTCTTAAATTTCTTATTTTCTCTTGTTAACTTCTTTTACTGTATTAGTAGCTTTGCTACAGTTTAACTTTTTCCCAATGGCTCATTAAAACATAAGACATTTCAATTTCCTAGTCTGGGTGTTAAGCTGTTATCAGCTAGGAAACCCCTTAATGCTGATTACCTGTTCAGTACCTGTTCAGTACCTTTACTCATATTTACTTTGTCTACTGATCAAGTTCAAGCAAAGTAACCTTTATGGGTGACTTTCGTATTGACGCAGTTAGAAAGATTATTAGATCATAATGGTTGCTAGGTGTTCCACGTTAATAAGGGCTGTAAATATTTAGACACCATTCATTTCTAACAGTTTATTTTACCATGTTTCATACCAGATAATTCTGCCATTAAATAACTGGGCTGCCAGTTTGGCCTATACTTCCAAATTAGAAACTTCGAACTCACATCAAAGAAGAATTATTGCATTAACCCTTTCCGGTACAGACAAATTTTGTTGTAAAATGATGAAATGATTGACTGACACCGGAATTTGCAAACCACATTTTTAGAAATTAAAAACTTGTTACTTTAAGCTTTCATTGTAAAAGCAAAATTTTGTTAAAATATTCTTTGTGCCATTTATAAGTTTGGAATTAAAATTAGGTGTCCCAGACCGGGAACCTTGGAAACCTCCTGATATTACCTCGCCCCATTCTTTTAAGGGATACAATAAAAACACATTGGCTCCTACAGTTTTCCAACGGTTATATGCTGCACATCGTGCAAATTTTAATACTTATACTGAAATTTATACAGATGGTTCTAAGAGTGGAAATATTTTTGGCTGCGGGATTTTTATTGATAACGCTAGTTTTAGTTATCGGCTCACGCATCAATATCCGCCTTTACAGCTGAGTTGATTGCGATAGGGAGATCCGTGTTGCACATATCTAATCACCATAACACATCCTTCATCATTTATATTGACTCAAATAGTTCTATTGATGCAATAAGATCTTTTAAAAAGCATCCTTATGTTTCAGCCATCCTGGATTTTTACAATAAATTAACAAGACGCGGTTATTAAATTTATTTTGCTGGGTACCTGGACACATGGGTATTTTTGGTAATGAGAAATCGGATGAGGTGGCAAAACGTGCTCTTAATCCGTTGTGCCATAAAATTCCATTCTCAGACGTTAAACTACTTATCAAACACTTTATCTATATCGATACTAATATTATAAAGAAGAAAAGTTTGTTTGTTTGTTAGAGGTAATCTCTGGAGCTACCGAACCAATTTCAAAAGTAATGGTATCAAAATGATGGTGTTAGTTCAACTTAGAACATAGGCTATATTTTATGTCGGTTCCACTACCGCAAAGGGTGTGCAGGAGCAAAAAAGTTCTAAAAATGCGACATTTTCGTTACTGAAGGGCCTAGAAATATGAAATTTGAAATATTAGTTACTTATTAGATAAAAAGGATTTCTAAGAACAGTTCTTAAACAATTCAAAATTTAAAAGGGGTGAAAATGCGCGAAAAGCGTTCTAAAAAAGTTCTACATGGTGGTTTCCACGCAATCTCAGGAAATACCAAACCGATTTAAAAAATAAACTCGTAAAAATGATGGTGACAACCGTTGCTCTAACATAGACTATGTTTTATGTCGGTGCCACTACCCCTTAAGGGGGTGCAGGAGAAAAACGTTCTAAATTGCAGTTTTTGCGTTACGGAAGGGCCTAGAATCGTGAAATTTGAAATGGTAGTTAGTTATAAGATATCAGTGATCTCTAGGGATATTTCCTAAAAAAATCGAAATTTAAAGGGGGGGGGGCAAAATGCGTGGAAAGCGTTGTAAAAACAACGTTCTAAATTGCGATTTCTATGCAATCTCAGGAAAAACTGAACCGATTTCAAATATAATGGTGTAAAAATGATCGTGACGGATCTTGCTCCAAGATAGGCTATATTTTATATCTGTTTCCACTACCCCAGGAGATGCAGGAGCAAAATGCACGAAAAGCGTTCTAAAAACTTTCTAAATGCCGATTTGTCAGCAATATCTCAGGAAGAATCAAACGGATTTCAAAAGTAATGGTAGGAAATTGATGCTGACAGCCTCTGCTCTAACATAGACGCTATTTTATGTTGGTATCACTATCACCTAGACGTTGCAGGAGCAAAAAAGCGTTCTAAATTTTGATTTTTGTGATAGGTAGTGGCTAGCAGCTTAAAACTAGGCAAGGTACATATTTATTAGATATAAATAATCTTTAAGAACAGTTTCGAAAAAATTAGAAATTTAAAAAGGTGTAAAAATGCGCGAAAAGCGTTCTAAAAACGTTCTAAATTGCGATTTCTACTCAATCTCAGGAAATACAAAAGCTATTTCAAAAGTAATTGTTGCAAATCAATGGTGACAGTCCCTGCTATAACATAGGTTATATTTTATGTTGCTGTCACTACCATCTAAGGGTTGCAAAAGGAAAACATGTTCTAATTTGAGTTTTTTGTACAACTGAGGGGTCTAACACTTTTAAGTATGGCATGGTATTTACTTAGAAGATTCACTGCTTTCTAAGAACAGTCGAAAGAAAATTCCAAATTTAAAAAGATAAAGTGAGCGAAAAGCGTTATAAATTACAATTTTTATGCAATCTTATCAAATACCAAACCGATTAAAAAAATAATGATGACAAATTGTTGGTGATAGAACCTGCTCAATCATAAGCTATATTTTATGTCTGTGCCACTACCACCAGAGAGTTGCAGGATCTGAAAACTTTTTAAATTGCGATTTCTGTGATACTGAAAAGGCTAGAAACTTTACATATGGCATGGTAGTTACTTATAAAATATAAATGCTCTCGAAGGACTGTCGAAAATAAATTCGAATTAAAAAGGGGTGAAGCGAAGGGGAGGTACGAAAAGCATTCTAAAAAAATTCCTAAATTACGATTTCTATGCAATTTCAGGGGATATAAACCGATTATAAAAGTAATAGTTGCGAATCAATGGTAACAGTCTCTGATCCTACACAGGCTATATTTTATGCCGATGATTCTACCCCCTGGGGTTCACAGGAACAACAAACGTTCTAAAAGATGCCTTTAAAAGCTTTCTAAATTACGTTTCTGTGGAATATTAGGAAATAACAAACCTATTTAAAAATTAATGTTGAAAAATGAATGGTGACAGTTCTTATTTCAACATAGCACTTTTTGTTGAGAGAGGTTGATTTGGAATTTGACATGATAGTTAATTTTAAGATGTAAGAAGATGGTTTCTAAAAAAAATCAAAACTGCAAATGAATACTGAAATGAGCATATTAATTAATGTGCGTATTAATAATAACCGTATTATTCAAAATATTTTCTAAATTATCATTCATTTAGTTTTATTTTGTTTTATTAATTTAAGTCTCATTTCTGCCTAATGCAGTGTAATACTGAAGTTTATTCAAACTGTGTTTTAAATACTAATTTTTTTAATTATTCCTAAATGTAATAAGTACCTTTTAATAAATAAATCTTTTAATAAAATAAAATATTACCTTTTAATAAAATAAAATTTTAGCTAGTACCTTTTAATAAAAATTATACATATAAATATCACTTGGCATATTTAAAATATTACGCGAGCAAAGCAGCGGGATTTGCTAGTTTATAGTAAATAGCAAGAAGGTTGGAATTTAGAATGCAATAATAAACTGCACCAAATAAAACCTCCCACCATGACCTGGCCTCCGAGTTATCAAAGGGAAACGGATGTTCTTCTGACTCGTCTGAGAATTGGACACTCAAGAATCACACATAAACATCTCTTACTTCGGGAGGATGCACCCATGTGTCTACATTGTCATTTTGATCACCTCACCATTCATCAATTCATCATGTTTTAACTGACTGTCCGGGCCTCCGGCAACTGTATAGGATTTATTTTAGTTCATCATCACCAATCTTGACAAACCTCATTGGGGAAATACCTCTTTACTTTTGGGAGCTCTCTTTACCTTTTTTAAAACATGCATAATTTTATTTTGAAATATAATTTTTTTAAAAATCTAAATACTGAATTTTATATTTTAAACTCTTGTGACATCTGGATGGGACCCCATCCAGAATGCACTTTTCATTGAATTACTTTTATGTTTTAACTCTGGTTTTAGGGTTTTAAATTTTGTATTTCTATGCTTGTTTGGCTGCATCTGGGTGGGATACCCCATCCAGACTGTTCTTCTCATTGCTCTTTTATTTTGACATTGTTTATTTTTTTCAGCTTTTGATGTTTTAGTCTACTGTTTTGGCGCAGCATGTCCCTTAAACGATTTTGCACCATAAAACCTCATGCAACCAACCAAGCAACCAACACAGGCTGGGACAATTGCGTCGGAAAGGGTTAAGTAGTCACGAAATGTCTGTCATTATAAAAATAAATTAATACTATACAGAAATTGTGGTGTGAGTATAAATTTTCAGAATAAAAAAAGGGCACATATGGAAACCGTGTTAGATAAGGTGAAGAAATTTACTTTAAAATACTGGTGTACAGAGCATTTAGAGTCCCCATTTATGTAGAACACCCAATAACACTACCAGGATCTCATTGTCGAAAAGGGTCCATTTAGATTCGCCGATCAGAGGAAGATTATTATTTGTAAATAATCTGCTACTGTCAGTTTATTTATGACGGTTGCACTTTCACTATATAGTAATAATGTTACGTAGCAATTTATATTTAATTTATCGTAGGAACTTTTATTGTACTCAAAAGGGGAGAAATAAAATGTTTTATTGTGTCATATAATTACATATTTTTAACACACTTGCACCCAAAGCGTACATTTCGGAAATTTCAGTTTTACTCAGAAATTCTGAATTATTATTATTATTAATTTTTTTTTTTGCGACACTTCATAACGACACTTCATAATTACATGAAATTAAAAAAAAAAAATTCAGAATTTCTGAATTAAAAAAAAAAAGAAAAAATGATGCGTCAAGCATAGATTATGAAACACTTTCGAATACATTCAGAATAGTGTAACAAAACAGCACCGTTTAATGATGCAAAGCATTATGTCTAATTCAAAAATATGGAAAGGCCTAGCACATTTGAAAACCCAAAATCAGCTGTTCCCATGTACAATATGAAAATTATCCAAATTCTTTGAGCAGCCCTGTATATGATATATAGATTTGTATCAACTAACTACATGCATGAATAAATAAGGAAATTCATCCTACAGTTGAAAATTCACCTTTAGCAATTTCCGCTAATAATTTACGTGAATTCTTTTGTATTGACCTGTATACGAGATATAGAATTTATATACAACGAGTTTAATGCAAAAAATTAGTTAAATTTAAAAGCACATACCGAAATTGAAAACGCACTTCCAGCAAATATTGCTCAAAGACAGCACTGCAACCAATTTCTTTTGAGTGTCCCTGTAAATGAAAGAATAATGCTATAAATGCTCTATTTTTATCGTAATTATCTTGAAGTGAAATGCAGTAATTTATTTCAATTTCAATACATTTGAAACAGCGCAATGTCATTAAAATGCTCTGTAAACGATTTTCCCGTATATACTATAACGTAAGTGAATTCTTTTGAGTGCCCTTGTAAATGAACTATTAATGCTACACACTTCATATATGACACCAAACATGCCATGGTAAGCGTCATTAAAATATTTGAATTGCACGAAAACACGAGTCTAGTTCCGTGAGTTAGAGCGTTGACAGACGGACAAGCAAACCGAATTCATAAAAACCTTTCACCTTTCTTGGAAAGTGTTAAAAATAAATCGCTGAAATGGACGCATAGTGAACGAATATAAAAACGATGAAAATATAAGCAATATTTGAACTTAAAAACAGATATTCTGAGGGCATAACAAGGATGCAAATACCGGAAGGACAAGTTTTCAAAACTGTAATGTATCACTTTATTTAAATATAGATATAAGAATTTTCAATTTATTTAATCACAGAATTAATGCCTTAACACCTTGAAGGGCACCGATATATTATACATACCAGTTAATTTTAATTCCCAAAGGACACATTGGCACCAGAATCTGAGAATTAAATTTTGCTTTATATAACGTACGCGATGAAAAGCTTTTACTTACTTTCATATAAATCTGTTCAGAAATACTGGTGTCATTCAATCATTTTAATATTTTAGCAATAGAAGTACTTTGCCGCTCAAAGGGTTAAGACACATTTTATAAGGATAATTTTTCTGGTCCAAAATGTTAATCGAAATTTACCCAATCGTTAATCACGTTCTATGTTCAAATAGTTGTCCAACTCTCATATAGGTACACACAGCACATTCATAAAATGCCATCAGCTTGAGAATATTTCGCAAAATGTCGAGACAAACTTAAAGTAGCATGAAACGATACTAACCTACAGATGGTTCAGAGGAGGTCTATAAAAGGTTAAGAATGTCATTAAATGATCAATAGTAAAAAATGTTTGTAAACCTCTGGGTTATATCATATTTTATCTAATTAATAAACCGAATTTAAACCCTCCTAACACGATTCATCTATATAGGGTGTTCACTCTCAACAGTGTTCAATGGCTAAATCCTAAACCGTTAGTTATAGACATATAGTTTCAATTACAAAAAATGTTTTAAATGAGGTAAAAAAGTATATTAAAAACGATTTGAGTCAATAAAAACTTTTCTAAAAAAATTACGAAATTTAAATTTTTATACGGATCCCCGGTCCTATAAGTTATGTTTAGTAAATTTTTCCTGTTACACTGACAAGTAAGACATAAAGTCTCGTTATTCTAAGATTAAAATTTACTTAGTAATATCTGTTTAAAGTTGGAGCATATCTTTTTATGCAAATTAGGGATCATTCACAAATTTAGCAGAAATATAATTTTGTAAGATATAATTAAAAAAAAATGGTGGAGAGTAAAGTTTACATTGTAATGTAAATTTAAAATCTTTAATCATTCTGACATATAATTGAAAAATATATAAATGGTAATAAACCTATAAGGGAAAAAAAAACAGAATTTTTTTTAAATAAAATGATGAAAATGAACAGCCTCAACTCTTTACAAAATGCAAGGATGAGATTCCTCCGACCCAAATGAACGTTTGCTACCACTAAATTGTAATAGTTTTTCTCGCCGTACTTAAAGACAGAATTTCTGATATTTAATAAAGCAAAGAAGCCCAATAAAGTAGCCCTAATAAAGTAGCCCAATGTTTTCACATTGGATAATTTGGCATGATACTGACGATAACGTAGCAGTAGATGAGAAATTTGAAACCGCATGTCTTAAGAATGCATAGTATTCTTAAACCTTCAACAAATTATTTTTTTTATGTACATGGAAGAGAAACATTTTCATCGCATTTTGAAACAAGCCGCATAATAAATAAATATATAAATAAACAGTCAAGTGCGAGTATTACACGCGCACCCTCGAGTATTACACGAGAGTTCCGTACAATAACATGTGAATTAGTAAGTGTATTATTAAAAAAAAACCGTTGCTAAAAGAAAACTAAGACTTTGTAAAAACTATACAACGTAGGGTTGGGTAAAGCTGTATATACTAGAAAACTATAAATGGATATACAATGAAAATTCAAAGATATATGGAACCTAAATAATATCAAATATAGCTATTCTGTATAACTCTTTTTTCAATTTTATCCTAATCTGTTTAAAATGAACCTAATTCGCTGCTGACAATAAAAGCAGTGCATATGTAAACTTGGTTTGGCATTTCACAAACCTAAATTTAGCGTAGTAATAATCTTTTCTTTTTATGGTGTAGCTAAAGCAAAACCCTTGTTCAAAATTTAATTTTAGCATTGTGCATCAGGCGAATAATTCTCGACGAAAACAGTGGTATTGAAAATAACTTTTTTATTATTCTTGATTACCCTGATTTTTAGTAAACTATAATTTAAAGGTCATTGCCACGTCGATTTATTGTTCCCAGAATACAGATACTTAGCTTAGTTTTTCTTAGCGCATGACTCAGAAGCCTATCGCTCCATTTCGATACCGAAGTGAGGTATTGGATTCTTTTTTAATGACAGAGTGGTACGCTTCAGGGAAATTTTCAGGACAAATATCTGTAATTTTTTATAGAAAAATAAATCTAGGTTAAACGCGCAAAATTACATCTTACTTAAGAAGAAATTTTCTACAAGAAAATACGTGTACCGAAGAATTTCCTGGTTTTGAAATTTCAGGACACGTACGACCATTGTAATATTTCTTTAGCCTATCGTTGTGTCCGACGCCCTTGTCAAAAGTACCATTCTAGTAAATGCTATGGACAAAGGTACGCTCTGAATCTTTAGTTCAATTTACGATAACCGGGTAAGCGAAATTCAAACAAAAAATCGATTTATACTTTTTTATATCTTTAAATAGTTTAAACTTTTGTCTTTTCAACGATGTATTGCGCGTGTTTATATATATATATATAGGAAAAAAATGTTAGATTTTTTCATTTTTTCTAAGAGCACTTCACACCAGTGGGCTACTTTTTTAAAATACAGATTTCTTGATTGGAACCCCTTTTCTGAAGTGGTAAAATTCCCATTGCCTTTATTAATATGTTACTAAATGAGGCGAACTTTCCTATTTCAAAAAAGTGGTGCCAATTAAGAAATCAGAATTAAAGAAAAATAGTCCACTGGCAACACTGCTTTACATCATTAATTGACTTTTTCTCAAAACTTCGATTTTCCACGTTTGTGTTCCTTTTTTTTCAATATTTAGTAAACTTAAAAACTCGGATTTTTTAAAATACTTATATTACGTTATAGTGCATACTTTAACATGGGGATTGAATGTTTTGTTGAGAATTATTTATTTTAGGCAGTGAAATCTTACCAAAAATGCTAATTTAAAAATGTCTTTCAATAAATAATTAATAATTAATTTCTAGTTTCACTTAAAAAGAAAATGGTCTGTTAAAATACGTAAAGCGTGTTACTCAAGCTACTCTAAAAAATCTAGACATCTATCTTTCCCCATTTCAGAGAAAAAGGTACATAATATTGGTGTATTTTAACATAACCGAGATAGAGCTTACCTTGTCCCCTTAAGAAAGTTTTAATTCATAAAACATTTATAAGCCTTTGACATAAAATGTGTTAACTTATATCACATCGCTTATCCACAGGAAAAGTGACACATCTCAGCATAAGTCAATTTCACAGGAGAGGCAAAAGAAAATTTGCATGATTTTACATTAACATGAAATTATAGTACTGAGCTCGGCTTCCAGGAATAAAAACATGCATGAAAGCATAAAATCCTTAAGAATGAAGACATAAATGATTTTGGAGGGCTATGTAATTTTACCTCCCCACACAATCCACTCCTCTTCTGTGGTTAAGAATGGACGTATAGCGTAATGAACCGATTTTCTGTAAAACTAGACGTATGAAGCTTTTTCTGTAGCAAGACACACCTGTAACAGACTTATTAGTGCAATAAAAAGAAAACTGAATTTTTGCGAGATGTGTCACTTTTCTTGAGACACACATTTCATTAGACTTGTGGCAAATTCTATGTTAATTCCACGCAGAGGGAAATCTTTAATGACGCACGAACTTGAAAAACCTATCTAAACTCATAATTTTCAAACAAAATGCAGTGGCTTCTACTGTTTTCATTGAAAATCGCCGGCCAACTAAAATGCAAGATATCTAAAGTAAATCTTAATATTCGTTAAAGAATACGTTTTCTTGAAGTTTTATTGTTATCATTTACTTAACCCATTAATTCTAGCTCCCGTGATATTCACAGGCTGTGACTTTTATTCAGATTATTCAGATTTATTTGATTCAAACCAATTTTATAAAATAGTGTAATTGGCTTTATTATGGTATCATTTTACCTGTCATTAAACAATCTGAACATTTCTTTTTCAAAAAAGTGGTGCCAATAAGAAAGTTGAATATTCAAACCGTAATTTAATGCGACCGTTAAGGGGTTAAAAATGATCCAATACAAGTACACAAGAATTGTGAATTTTTCAAGTTTTTATGAAATATCCTTTAGCATTTGCGTTCGCTTCAGGATTTTTTAAATTAAAAAGTACCGAATTGATACCAGATATTCTGAATAGTAATTTTTGCTTTATTTAACCACAGGCATTGTGTACACAAAGTGTTTCTTTTATTGGGGATTTCCGGTATGGATTTGGATTTGGAGAGGGGAGGGGGTTATCATGAAATGGTCTACCATCCCCGGGAATAACAGATCTGAGCTCCGACACAAAAATGGCAGCTGTCATAAGCGGAATTTTTTTCCAGATTTTATACGGTCCCTTAAATTTGAAATCCTTAATATCCCTTAAATCCCTTTCAATTTTCCAACTGTGTTTTGTTTCTCTTCTTTTTACAAATTTTCTGAAAGTAATTGATTAAAAATATATATAAAGGCTAGAAAATTTGCTTTTGCTCATGTCCGAATGATTCATTCAAACAAAAATATCATTCATTCGGTCCATTACTACTTAACCCTTTCAGCGGCAAAGCATTTTAAATGTCATTCATAAGTGTTGAAATAAGTGCATGACATCGGGATTTACAAACAAACTTATTTGGAAAAAAGAAAAAGATTATTTCACATACATTTTAAATGTAAAATATTTTACCAAAATTCTGGTACTAGAGTGGCTTTTGGGAATTAAAATTAAGTTGTTTAATAAACATATGACCGCCCTTAAAGGGTTAAATCTGTTAATTATGCTTCCAAAACAGAAACTCAACTATTAAATTTGCACTAAAAAAAAGTAGTAACTTATGCCTTAACATTGAATGCTTAGAACGATTTTAAGAACAAAATTGTGAATATTATATAAGTAAAATTTTTCGAAAAGTGAACATTTAATGCGAATTTTATGGTCTGAAAAGTAATAAAATTTCTCTTTTTCCATTTCAAGAAATAATGCGTTTCAAAGTTTCTTCAAGAAATATTTTTATAAAAATGCCCTCAAATAGCCATTATCGAAGATTCTATTTGGTAATGTCCATATTGATTTCTTCAGATGGATTTCTAAAATAACTTTGTGTGTGCTTTGCAAACATAACTTCTGTTCTGAGATTTAGAGATAGAAATTGATTTTTCAGTTATTTTCATTACTTTTGCCAGATGTAATGATACACGATCGATAAATTGTTAAATGGTAGCAACACCAGTATAGGTTCAGACATTTCGTTATATCATATTTAGTTATTAAAAATACAGACTTTTTTTCTTAAAAAGTTCTTTATTGTCTGTATGGATGTGTTCTCTGTACGCATCCAACCTAAAATCCAATTTTTCTCACGTTTCGGTTTTCGCAAAAACAACAACAACAAAAATAAATAAATAAATAAATAAATAAATATCTTCTTAACAAAAGAAACGATATTTGTATTCTTTTAAAATAGTTCCTTCAAACTGCTTAGATAGATGAGGCCTTTTACGCTTTTCCCTACTATTCCCCCCAACTATTTCTGAACAGAAAACTGCATCTTAGTTAATGCTAAATTTTCTAAGATTAAATATCTTAAAGTTAAGGTTGGGGGAAAAGCATAAATATTGGGATCTATAGTATACATATTTGATTTTAGTCCATCAGAATCCATATGTTTCTTTCATTTTTATTTTCCATATTATTAGGAAATTTTAATGTTAAAACGAATAAATATGATAAAAAATATTTAATCATATCAGTTCCAAAATAATTCAATCAATAAATAAACCTTGTTATCTAAAATGTGTGCTTAATTAAAATATAATTTGAAAAGTGAAAGTATGCTGTTATAATAATAAAGTTCAAAATGGATGGGTTTACTGTATCATATATAAAATATATACTATCATACATCTACATCATATATAGATATCTATTGTGAAGAGCATATTGTTATATGCAGCTGAAGGATGGATAAGTGTGCGGACAGGAAGAAAGAAATTAGCAGCAGTGGAATGGATGTCCTAAGTAGATCATGCAGAATATCAAGATTAGAAATAATAAGAAATGAAAGAATCAAGGTAATGATGAAAATAAAGGGAACCATATTAGATGATATTAAAAAAAAAATCAATTAATCTGATATGGTCATGTTAAAAGATTGAGTGATGAAAGACTACCCAAAATCGCATTTAATTATAAAACAAACAAGTAAAATAAAATTTTTGTTTTTAAAGTCAATTCCTACTTAGGTCATCGAAGAAAAATTTAATACAATATCTTAAGGTAATATTAGTTTTTGTTGCATTAAAGTATCTCAGTTTGTTGATTTTCTATAAGCAAGTAAATCCTATTGGTTTACAATGGAAGTCTATGGAAATTTGGCGAAATATTAGAGATATCATCAAGTTGGCGACAAACTTGGCGGTATTTGGTGACAGATCAGAGTCCCCCCTATGGTAACCCCCTTACAGATATGAAGATGCATTAAGTGCTGTTCGATAACCAATGTCCGCCATTTTTTCTTCCATATAAAACTAAAATTAATTAATTGAAATTTGATTAATGAAATAATATTTGAAAAAACTGTATTAACATCAAATGTCATCCAGTACAAGTTTAAAAAAATTTATTTCAACTTGATAGGATGAATAATATGTATTTTATTAACGATTGAAAATTTGAACAAGATATATATATATATAGGGAGAGTGTGAAATAATAGTAGGAATTGCAAAAGGAAACGCGGAAGATAAAGAAAGAACTGGAAGGATGATAGTGAAAAGGCGATGAGGGATAGAGGTCTGGAAGAAGGATAGTCCCTTGATCTAATTCTAAATCCATGGTTCAAACTTTAAGGGATATAGGAATTTATATGTGCAAGTGACGCGTTGAGGTACAAATACCAGGGAGGCAATTTGGCCTTTTTTTATTTCAAAATTTCTCATTCATACCAGAAAATTCCTATAATATTCTTTTCTTTATTTAACCCTCTCGAAACGGTACTCCTTACACAAAATTTATTTGTGTGGCACCGCTTTTTTTTAGACAGGTCACTTTACTTTTAAAATACAAACGAATGCTTTAATTAAAAATGACAAATATTAATTTTATTTATTAATGGTGCCAAAAGTAAATTCCACATGCACCTTTTGACGATGCATATATGCATCACCCGTCCCGAAAGGGTTAAAACCATTTCATGATTACATAAAGAAAAAAATCTTCTTTGAGAATTTCCGGTATGAAATCGGAATTTCTTAATTAAAAAAACAAACTAAAATATATCAAGCACAGGAAATACATAAAAGAAATAGAAATGAATTTTTTTTTTTTTTTTATTCGAAAATTTTGATTTTACACCGGAAATTTTCAAGGAAGATTTTTTTTTTTTCATCTGTCTCAAACAAAAAAAAGAATAGTATAAGGAATTTTCTAGTATGAATGAAAAAATTTGAATTAAAAAAGGGCCAAATTGGCCCCCTGGTGTTTGTATCCCAACGCGTCACTTGCAACAGTACATTCCTATACATGTTAGATTGTTACAGTGTCCTGTTCCAACCCTTAAAATTTGTAATATGAATTTAGAATCACCCTGTATATAATTAAATGAATTAGGATATTAAACAAAACAGGGGCTACCCAACGTATACGTTATACATAAATTTGAAGATGATGCAAAAAAAAATCACATAAATAAAAAAAAATATTTTTTATTTTTACATATTTTTTAAATTTATGAATAAAGTATACGTTGGACAGCAAGTTCTATTTTGTTTAACACCTTAACAGTGACATTTGTTTTCTTACAAAAAAATTAAAAATGGGGCTGGACACCACTTTTTCCATACTAAAATATTTACCTTACTTAATCGAAAAATATCTGACAATCAATAAAGATAAATTTACAGTTACAAATTAGTGGTATCAAAATGAAGCAAGCAAAGTGTTCTTGCCCAAATCCAGTTCGGGCCACACTGTTAAGGGGTTAATATTCGATTTCACAACGTCAAGTCCTTTATTAGAGTTTTTTTTTTAATTTATGTGATTTTATTTTTACATCATCTTTACATTTATGAATAAAGTATACGTTTGGCAGCAAGTTCTATTTTGTTTAGTATTCGACTTTACAACCTGAAATCCTTAATTATTAATAGAATTAGTTAAAAAAAAATTCTAAATAAATAACAGAAATACTTTCCAAAAGTATATGCACATAAATGCTTTTAAAACTTTACATAAACATATAGAATACCGTTCTAGCCTAAAATCAATGCTTCTAATTGCAAACAGTGCGAAGTATAAAACTTATAAATTTAATGCCTTGGGTTTTTATTTTATTTGTTTCCACTACACAGTACAATTTTAATCCCAAAAATATCAGTAATGAGCAAAGAATGAAAAATTATGTTCTTAACTTAGTAATTAAATTAGATAAAATACGTTCATATATCTTACTGTTTAATCTGGGATAGTTAATGCCCTATAATAAAGTAAAACAGACAGTAATTATAGTTTTTATTCTCTTAAATTTAATGATGTAAATTCTAATATTAAGCTAGAGGAAGTGTATTATTTTTTCTACATAGACACTTTTATCCCAGAATTGTTTGTATTGTAATAAAAATTTCATAGGAATAACGTCTTTGCTTTCAATTATTATGGTACAAGGTTCTATAAAGAATCGTAAATTTCTATCATGGAATCGGATGAATTATAATAAAACCGGACCGTATGCCCAAAGGATTTAATGCGATTTATCGTAAAATTTCTTCTGTTACCATATTTATAAAAAGATTTTCTTATAAAATAAAACAAGCGTTATATTAAAAAATATATAGTATTCGAAATTCCCTGCGGAGTACACACCCTGTAAAATTTCCCCAGAAATTTACACGTTGCTCAATAAAGTTCCTCAGAAATTTACACGTTGCTCAATAATTTTTATGTTATATATGTGAAACACGAAATTTGCAAATATCGATAGCTATTGATGACTTTTTTCTGTTCTTTACTTTAAATTTCAAATTTTTTGTTCCATGATTCCGAAATTCGCGATTTTTTTTCTGCGAGCGGTTGTGAATTTAATTTGTTTCCCTCAACCATTTGTCGAAATTCAAGACCTTTTTCCACGATCGTTTGTTGAAATTCATTTTTTTTTTTTTTTACTGCAACCAATTGCCAAAATTTGCGATTTTTTTCACAGGATCATTTGACGAAATTTTGGATATTTTTGCTTGATCATTTAACATAATTTGCGAATTTTTCGAATTATCTTTTGACGAAAATATCGATTTTTAGAGCGATTGGTTAATTAAATTCTTAATTTTTTTTGTAGGATCTTTGAACGAAATTTGCGATTTTTTACCACGACCGATGGATAAATTTTATTTCATTTTGTGACCGATGAACAAATTTTATTTCATTTTGTGACCGATGAACAAATTTTATTTCATTTTGTGACCGATGAACAAATTTTATTTCACTCTACGACCAATTATTTAAATATACGATTTTGTTCTTCAACCAATTAACAAAAGTCGCTGTTTTGTTTCCGCGGTATTTGATAAAATTTGCGATATTTTTCCACGCTGGTTTGAAGAAATTTGCTATTTTTTCCGCGACCAAAAAGCGCAATTTTTACTAGACCAATTGGCAACATTCACGATTTTTTTCTGCGATTCATTGAAGAATTGATTTTGGAAATTTCCTCAAAAAAAAAGAAAAAAGAATCTTCTACTCCAACGAAAATGAAATTAGTGGAAGTACCACATGCTTCCGAAATAAGTTAACGTGGCAAAATCTCGAACAAAATTTTTTATTGTGCAGTATTTTCCTGTTTTGTACGCGGTTTGAGCAAACCCTTACTCTGTTTCAAAGCCTTTCCCGGAAAGAACCTGCCCCCCCCCCCCCCCCCGCCCCCCAACAAATTCTTGAAATGGCCTCCTTGAATTAAAATAAAGAACCGTGAGGAACTTATTGGAGTTATTAGGTTAAGGCGTTTAATGGATTTTAGACATATCTTCGTCTTAGCAAGTATAATTACATGATGTTTTATTCGTAGAAACTTCATTTTTTCCGTTCGAGAGACGATTTTGTAATAGACAGTTTTCGTTTTCAAAAGTTTAGCTGTAATACATATATGCTCTTCAGAGGTGTTCTAGAAAGCGGATGTTTGAAAAGTCATAGAGAAAATGAGATAACGGAATCGGTCTATAACGGAATACTGCCTTAAACAGCCAACGCTCATATTCAATATCTTGGAAATATATATGCTGAGACCTGTTTAAAACTGATATTTTCATCAATCTCTTGAAATTTCGTACTCGAAGTGTTAACTTTTCTTCAATCCTTGAATCTGTAAATAATTTTCGCTCGTGGGGGAGGTCGTGCACTCGGGACTGCTCCTTTGACTATGGACTATGCCGCTACCCTAAAAGGAAACTCCTCCCCTCCAAGAAAGTTCTGAAATGGACTCCAGCTTTTTTGATGCGCATGGCTTTTAGCAAACTTGTCAAACGATCAGAATAATTCCTTCGGTCTGAACGGGTGATTTTATTATTAGATTTGCACGGTGTTATGTTATAAAATTAATTAAATTAATTATAGTGTGATTCTACGCAAATGGGCCATAATGATGAAATTGTGGGATATTTAAATTTTTTCAAGAGGAAAACTTAAGGTATTTTTTTTTTTAATTGCAGTTCTGACATGGTTTTATCATATCGTCCATACCATGTCAAACTCTCCTGAATGAAAACAATGTTGCCAGTGGGCTACTTTTTGTAAATTCAGATTTTTTGTTTGACACCACTTTTCTGAAAAGGTAAAATTCATTTTTTTCCGGCCATAATTAACTTGCCATTAAAAAAAGCGAATTTTACTATTTCAAAAAAGTGGTGCCATTCAAGATATCTGAATTAAAAAAAAAAGTAACCCACAAGCAGCACTCTTTTTGATATCGGATAATTTGACATGATATCGACGATATTAGCTCATAAAATTGAAGCATTAATTAAAACACGTACTTGAAACAAATTTTTAAATTTATAAAATAACATTTCCTCATATACAATTACTACCATCTAAAAATGTAAAAAATATCATTTCTTACTGAAATATTTATATCTTTTTTTTTCACTTCTGTCTTTTAAACGAACACACAAAATATTATTTCTATATATTACTTTTTTTTTTTTTTTTTTTTTTTTTTTGTAAGCACATGCAATTTGTATTTGGCAAAAAAGTTTGCAACTCATATTTCAGATCATTCCCACACTAATTAACAATTCTGGATATTAGAGATAGATGGTTAAATTGTTGTTTAAAAATATAAAAACAAAAGTTAAGCGACAACAGTATAATTCTATGTATGTAATATAACACAATCCATATAGTAATAAACAGTATAATACCGACTATAATTTATATTGGCAAAGTTGGCTGTTTAAAGTTAAAGTTCCACAGAATATTGTCAATGAAACAACAAAAAAAAAGGAACTTCTATTTTTACACTCAATGGAATTTACACAGAAATGCGGAAACTGCAGTAGTCGAATTAAATAACTGTCATCAATTAATCTGCAAATAATATTCTAAAAATCATGTACGATATTTTTTTATTTATTTAGGAAATAACTTTCATTAAAAAATAAAGCCTTTTCCAATTAGAAACCAATTCCCAGTACGAAGTCCAAACTTTTACCGGATTTGGTTCTTCTGCAATTTTTACCCCTGTTTTGGTGATTTCGGAGGAAGAATAAATGTCATGAAATTTCTAAATTAGAATTAATCGCGAATTCTCTGGGCTAATATATCAGGAGTTACCATCAACGCAACTGAGGTCAGCGAACATAACACTTTTGTCGTATAGATTTACTCGCAATAATTAATTGTTAAAGTTTATTTCAAACTCTGCAATTGTTAAGTTGAAAGTTACCATAAGAATTACTGGTATAATTGCGGCTAACAGTTATTCAAAACTCCTGTACTGAATATTTTTCGGGAGGAAATTATGAAACAAACTCAAATGATTAAATAATCAAAACATGTACACTGCATAATTATAGAGGATACCGATCGGTAAACAATGATAAAAAGTATCGACTCTTACAGGACTGCCTCAGTCTACAATTTTTATATTTTGTCTGCACCATTATTTTATAAAAATATATTTTGAGGCATATTACCCTTGGAAATTTTATCAAAGCGTCAGAAAAAGATTTTTGTTTTGAAAAAGTGGTGCGAAATACAAATCAAAAATAGTCTTAAGTGGCAGCCCTGCGTTTAGTACACTTCTTGAATTTCCAAAGAGTATGGTACCACTTAGTTTCCAACCTCCCGATTTTTTGAAATTCTTACAAAATTGTTCGCTTTATCTAATTACAGAAATTGTGCGATTATATAAAACAAGTAATTCTGCATAAAAATATTTGTGATAAAAAAACAGGAGGTTGGCAGCTATGATGCCAATATTTTATATAAGGAATCCATGGAACTAGCCATATTAGAAATCTTTATCTGATATATTTGCTTCAGAAAAAAATTCTTTTTACTGTTAATCGCAGGTATTCTAACAATTTTCAGCAATTAGGACGAAAATTTCTATTTCAAATTTGTGTAGAGCTAACTGTAAGAACCAATGGTGTATCCTAAAACCCAATCTTTGAATAAAGATGTTGAGACATATAGTGCAGAGTCAAACGGTCACGATTGCAGTAACAGAGGATGCAGTTCAAAATGTCTGCACATTTTGTTTACAATGGATTCGTTCCCGATAAACGGCGGTAAATCCAACAGTTAAAAAAATGGAATTTTTTTATGACAGAAATTTTACATAAATAAGTAGATTAAATATGGCGGCAATTTCTATTCAAATTTGCTGATGGATATTTGTCCCGGCGATAATAAAATTCACGGGCATTTACAGGTTACAATATGGCAATATCGTAGCGTCTAACGTTTGATTTAGCGCTGAAAATTTATAAATTATTCTTTAAAAGTGTTATGTTTATAATGAAAAAAATTTCAAATCTCCCATACCAGAAAAAGTTAAAGCATTACTGTGTATATGAAATACCAAATTCCAAACTTAACACGAAAGCGATCAAGCGATCATGTATTCATCGTTCCAGTCAACGAAGGTTTCGTTAAAAATGAATCTTCGTAGGGAGCCCTTGAAAGAAAGATACAGGAAAATTTATCGGTTTAGGCTCGTGTTTATTATACTATCTGATACAGTGCGTGGAACAAGGCTGGTCAATTGTGGAACACCGGTTACGACAGCCGACTTCTTGATTCGAAATAGCCGACTTCTTGATTCGCAGATATTCGATGATTAGATAAGGCAATGATTACTATTAAATTTTAGTTCTGTCTAGGGTGGCACAGTTGGCCACCCCTGGTCTGCAAGCAGTATATAGTGTGGAAATCAACAGGCGAAAAAGTATCCAAAAAATTACATTTTCATCAGACGGCGAGATGATCGAGTTTATTGCTACACATGAATACAAGTCCTATGTGTTTTTAGATGCAATATTCATGATGCAATTTAAACCTTTGCACTCTGTCGTCGCCGTTGCGGCGACATTGTCAGGTAAGTTGAAAACTCCGTTGTCGCCGCTGCGGAGACATGGTAAGGTAAAGTAAAAACTCCGTTGTCGCAGCTGCGACAACATCATATTTCCCTGTAAAATTTATTTTTGGCAACTGTAATAAGGGAAAATAAAATTTACCTTATTTAGCCCTAGAACTACCGGAAATTTTACTCAAGTTTTATAAAAACATTCTACACCAGAATTTTTACTTAAAACTATTTAATTTGTTTATTTAACTTATTATTGTCTGATTTATACATTTAGTTTGTTTTGAAGAAATTTTCTGGTTTGAATAGATATTTTGAATATACATGTCGGGTCCATTGGACCCTTCTGGTAGACAGAGGGTTAATCAGACCATTTTTGAAATTGTGTACTTGAAGAAACTTCTTTTAAAAAATAAGACCTGTCAACTTTTAAACATGTTTTAAGTGGTTCGCTAATTAAAAAGGTCAGGTAGCAAGAAATCTACAGCTCAACATGGATCAGTGTTATTTCTGATTTTTGAAAAGTTTCAATGATCGGATGTCGATGTATGTCTGACCTTGAACAAAGACATCGCGAAGGTAAAACCGATAGCATTCAACCTTTTAGATGATAAATTGTTTAAATCCTTGGAGATATTAGGCAGTTACACCCCGTAAAAAACATCGCTCTATATAAGACACATTCTATAAACGACATTATAGCTCTTCGTGGACAAACAATGCTTATACCTTTTGAAGAATGTTTCACATTAACAAAGCGACGATCAGCAAAGACAGTTTCGAAAGATTCTAAATTCGCTTGCCGTGGGTCAAGTATCAGACGACCACTCATCCCTTATGGAACGGTGCAAAGCTATGCTGCTTCCAGATGAAATTGAATGATTTCAAGATGCCATATGGTTTTTCCAGAAAACAAGCAAACTAAAGAATATAATCAAGAAATACTTCTTAAATCAAAATGGGCCAATGACAGGAATTTTAGCATACCACCATATTTAAATAGCAAGATGGAGTGAAGATGATCACGCGTCAGCGTTGCCAGTGGGAAACTTTTTAAAAATTCAGATTTCTTGATTGGCACCACTTTTTTGAAATTTTTAAATTCGCCTAATTTAATGGCATGTTAATTAAAGCGAAAAGATAGGAAATTTTACCATTTCAGAAAAATGATGCCAATGAAGAAATCTGTATTTAAAAAAAGTAGCCCACTGGAAATACTCTCAAGCGTTTGGACTTTTCTCAGCAGTTGGAGGCAGAATTAAGTTATGTACCAATATCTAGACAGATGAGGATTGGTAACCGGTGCAATGAGGACGATAAATGATATCGTGTTTGTCCCAAGATTTCAACCTTTAAGCTTGCCAAAGGCTATAATTGTTCATTTTGATGATTATCAAGGGTCATTTCATGGGGCTGAAAGATTTTTCCTTATCAAACCTATTTGTAAATGTTGGGAAGAAAAAAAGGCCTCATTCTCACGAAGTCAGTTACCTTTAACAGTTGCATACACTGCCACCATACACAAATCCCAGAGTTTAACTTTTTCAAAAACTGCTCTGAGGCAATTCCATGTGACTCACGTTACCATTTGACACATTTTTCCAAAAGTAAATTCAATATACATCGAAGAAATATCACATTTTCTTTTTAAAAAGTTCTTCATAGATATCTGGGGAACAATAAGAAACTAAGAATAACAATGTAATAAATTTTTAAATTAACAGGTAGTATGCAGACCCTAATTTGGTACTGTGACTCACATTACAACAAAAAGGAAGTCAAGTTTTATGGGTTAATGAAGACCTAGAATTTCTAGTCATTTATGACAACACAGTAAAAAAGAAGTATTTTATAGAGTACAACACACTTTCAACTTATGATATACATAAAAATAATGTTATTTTAATAGTAATTAATTATATCACTCAATATTTTGAGTGTGACTCACGTTACATGGTATTGTGACTCACATTACATTTCCCTCTTTAGCCTTTAATTCTTACAGGCGCAAGCAATTGCGTTTCTGTAATGCTGAACTTACACCGGAATATTCGAAACATTTTGTTTCAAATTATGGAAAAGAAATTTTTCTTTTTTTTTTTTTCCACCAAAGCTAGAAACATAAATTTTAACTAAATGTTTCTGGTGCGAATCTTGATTAAAATTAGGTGGGATAAAGTACATTACCGCGCCCCTCAAGGGTCTACACTATAGTTCCCATGTTATGTGGAATTGCCCTGTGGACATTTGTCTAAAGGAGTTGTCATATAAAACAACTTATGCCACTTTTAGTATAGTTTGTCGTTTAGGGGAAGTTCTCATTGAAGCCTGAAGTGCTTTTTGCGAAGGATAGGCTTGGCCAAATAGCAGATTGGGAGGACTTGCTGACATGGCCAAATAGAAGATTGGGTGGACTTGCTAACAGATTAGCATTTTAGCATTTCCTGAGGCACTGACCACTGAATTAAACACTTTAACCGGCAAGCAATTGCGTTTGTATAATGCTGGATTCCCACCGGAAATTTGGAAAATTTTTATTTATATTTATTATAATTATTTTATTATAAACAAGGAAGAGCTCTTTTTCTGCAAATTTATAAAATTAAAATTTTATAAAAAGTTTCTGGTGCAAATCTTAATTAAACTAACGTGGGATATAATATATCCCAAAGCCCTCAAGAGGTTGAAATAAATATTAGACTACTGTTATTTCAAACTTTCTTTTATACTATTAAACAGTAATCATAAAAATAAAACTTTTTATTTAATTTAAAATTTTATCTTTTAAGTTTATGCGACTCCATGCTCCGACATTTCGGCCTGACGGGTGCTAGTTATAAACCTGTGTTTTCTATAAAAATTTCTTCTTGCGTGAATTTTAGAAAACTATAACCTTGTTCGTTATCATCTGTCAGCCCTTAACCACTTGGGGACGATTGACCCGTATACGTGCCGCGTAAGTTTATCAGAATACGTGATTATTCTCACCAGTAAATTTTATTGTAAATTTTGACTTATTGGATCCGAGCGTTTTCCCGATTCAATTTGGAAAAAATTTCTGTTTTGAAAAACTGGTGCTAAAACATTAAAAATTTTGTAAAACACGCTGGTCCCGAAGTGGTTAACCCTCTGCCTGCGCAACCCGAGATTTTCTCGGACATGCATTTTTCCGTCTAATTAATCCTCCTTTATCATGCCTACCAGTTATATATATATATATTTATTTATTTATTTATTTTGTAAATTTTGCTTTATTTAATCGGAGCATTTTCCCGATTAAATCAGACAAAAAATTTTGTTTTGAAAAACAGGTGGCAAAGAAGCTATTTTAATAAAACAATTACGCAGCGAGAAGGTTAAAGAAACATCACGTGCTTCGATGATGATAATACAGGAAAAGGTTAAAAAGCGCATAATAAAATTATTCAGGTAAAAGTGTATAATTAGTTACCCAAAAAAATCCCAGTCCATAAAATAAATCACACTTTCAATTCAATAACTTGAAACTAAAAAGAATTTCATCTTTATAATTTAAGTATACTGATGTCTAAAAATTAATTGGAAGTGACCGGGTGCTTTCGATCTTACACGGTTTGTCGAAAAGCAACTGAAATTCTTAACGAATTGTTCTTGAACTTCTAGGATGTAAAGAATATGTTCGACTTCATTTTTTTGTCGTGAAGATTTAGTCGCGAGTACAATTAGTGGGCTTATAATACATTTTGATAATAAAATAACATTTGCGATCACCCATGTAGCAGAAATATTGTTGTCAACATCCCAATTTTTTTAATTCCAATATTTTATGCAGAAATACTTGTTTTATATAATCTCACAATTTCTGCAGTTAAATAATGACAATTTTTTGTAACAATTTACTGCTGCTCAAAAGATCGCGAGTTTGGAAACTATCCAAAAAATACTCAAAATGGTCTGTCACTGTATTAACTGACTATGTCGGTCCTATTCAATGTTTGTGTTCATTTGTGTAAGCACAGCACTAATATTCGTGAAGGTTCTAACCATTCGGTGAAAAATTCGAAATATTTTTGTTTATAGCAAACTGAGTTTTCAACCAAATTTAATCCCACTTTCCAAAATCTTGAAGAATAACAGTAGAAATAGTATACTGTCACTAAAACATTAATATTTTGAATATTTCATGAGATATTTTGAGACATGTGTATTTGTATGAAATAAATTTTAACTGCGCATGCGTAGATGTTTGCATTTTCATTTCATAATTTGGTAGTCAGCTATGTAGGCAAATTATGTAACAACTTCATTCGAATATTGCGAAAATGAAAACCATTTTCCGAAAACTTGAAAAGTAACAGTAGAAACAGTATACTGCAACAAAAACATGAATGTTTTGAATATTTTATGAGATATTAAGCGATCTGTGCATTTGTATAAAATAATATTTAACTGTGCTTTCGTTGAAGTTTCCAAAAATTTATTTCATAATATGGCAGTGAGCTATTTAGGCAACTTATCCTTTTAAGACCGGTAGTTTTTTTGGTAGAATTTGAAAGTTTGAGTGGTTTCCCCATATCGATAGGACCGTATTTGATTGAAAAAAAAAATAAAAAATATACCCGATGTCAGGTTATGCCAAGGGAGGACCCACACAATTGTGTGGACTCGGCCTTAATGCAGCCGTTTTTGGGCTAAATCTACACAATTATGTAGTTTGGTATTATGTGTGAAATATCTAAAAATAAAAGTTTAAGCAAAAAAAGTGTTTGTTTATTGAGATAATGTTCATCAGCTACGATGAAAATATTTGAAATAATTTTTGTTTTTGGACAGACCACTACAATTTCATTTTCTGAGACATACTCAATGCTTGCACTCCTCTTAAGAGCCCTTGACAAATGGTACCTGATCCTTCAAATTTCTTTTTTTTTTTTTTTTTAGTTTTTCCAGCTGCGGTATTTTGTTGAAATACCGATCGAAGTACATAAAACTCGGTCTGAACCAGAGTAAGGACTACAGCAGGTTCTAAGCCTAGATCCTTGTGGACCAGGTCTGTACTTTCCCACTGGTATACTACAAAATATAAAACTATCCCAGAGGATGCTGTTACAACAAAGTGTGGTTTGTTTTTTATATACTGCTTTACTGAGGTACGTCCTAAAAAAAGGAATCGTCTGTATTGTAGTTGATGCCCCTTAATTGTGTCTTATCGAAGCATCTGAAGTCAATTAACTCATATAAATGTGCAGATTTTGTTTTAAATCTCACAAAAACAGGAAATAGTTTTACTCTTTTACCTTAGTTACACCCGCTCAATTATGCGGGTCAGAGCTTAAAGGGTCAAATAATAACTTCATTCAAATTTTGCGAAAATAAAAGTAGCTTGCAGGGATGTCAATGGCGAATATCTTTATATTTTATTGGCACCACTTTCTCAAAACAAAATATTTTAACAAGGGGAGCGGAATACATGGGCAGTACAAAATTTATTTTTTAAAAGTAGTTATGTCAATAAAATGTGAAAATAATCGAAAGTGGTAGCAATGACACATACTTTTTGAAAGCAAACCACTCTATCCCCAGAATCTTTCTGAATTTTTCCGATATTTGACTGATGCTTTTATATAAGTTGCCCTAATAACTGACTACAAAATTATGAAAAAAAAAAAATTTCCACACATGAGCTGTTAAAAATTTATTTCATAAAAATACCCATATCTCATCTTATCTCGTTAGTTATTCAATATATCGCGTTTTAATTGCATTATACTGTTTCTACTATTGTTTGTCAAGTTTTCGGAAAATTATTTTAAACATGGCAGTGTTGGAAAATTGGCGCAGAGGAGGAGCCTATTGACACCACTAAATTTTTATAGTATTCTTCACCTTAATAAAAACTATCAATTTCTGTCATTAGAAAAGCCGAAAAATACCACTAAAATTTAGTGGTGTCAATAGGCTCTACCTCTGCGCCAATTTTCCAGCACTGACATGGTTAAAAATTCTGTATATTTATAAAATACACAAAAACGTTTAAATTTCTCACGGAAAAGAGTACTATGATTACACAAATGGACAAAACGTTTAACAGAATCGACATAGTCATTTAACACAGTAATATTATGAGCATTTTCTATTACATGGATTATCGTAAGTATTATTTTATTATTAAATTTATGATTAGACATCTGATTGTTGTGGGGATTAACCCTCTCTCTGCGTAATTGTTTTAGCAAAATAGCTTCGCGACGAGCGTCTATTAAGATATTATTCTTTTGTTACCGGTGTTTCAAAAAAAAATATATATATATATAATTTAAATAGAAAAATGCTCCGATTAAATAAGGCAAAATTTACAATAAAAAAATAACTAGTTGGAATAATCAATTAGGGTTAATTAGACGAAAACAGTTATCCCCGAGGAAATCTCGGGTTGCGCAGCGAGAGGTTTAAATCTTCGTAGAAAAATATGAAATCAAACGTGTTCTTTATATCCTAGAAGTTCAAGGACAATTCGTCAAGTATTTCAGTTGATATTCGGAAAAACGTTTAAAATCGAAAGCGTTAATTTTTGGACATCAGTGCATTTTGATATGAATAATAGTTACATTTACATCTCCCTCGAAGATATTTATATAAATGTGTTTTAAATTTTCTTCTAATAAATCTGTTAAAAAATGTTTAAAAATCGTCGTTATTTTTTAATTCTACTCTCAAGTAATTATAAAAATTGCAATAATATTAGCATTAATAAAAATCCAAGCTATTCTAATATATAAAGATTTTCAATACGAATAAATTTCATACGTTACATATCTTCTGTATGCTGTATACCACTATTTTCGAAGAGAAATTCACTTTATATATAGCAGAAAACATATGATTAAATAAAGCAAATATTTCTAAGTATAAACATTGTTTCCGCATTTGGCTGATTTTTTATTTTGGCATTCGAAATTCTCACCATTAAGATTTGTTAGTTATTTTCTGTATATGATGATTCTCACATATAGTGAATAGTCACTCCATAAATAAAGTAAAATAAAATTACTTTTCAAAAATTTCTGGTGTGAATTCAATATTTTTAAATAAAAAATCCGGAGATGCGACAACACTGATTAGAAATATAGTCCAAGAGCTGTTAAACATTTTAGGGAAGGTATTTGAGGCACCCTGAAAATTTGTGCAACACTTCTTTTGTAATGGCTGAATACAAAATCGAATGTCTGGCTGAAGGATCGTGGCCCAAAAACTGTGCCAGACACGTGTCAAGTGCCATTTTTTGACTACCCCCCAAAAAAAGATATTTGAGGCACCTTAATACTAAATTTTCAGTGTAGATTTAAAAATAATTTTTGCATCATGTATCTTACATAATATCTCAAACACAGTATCATTGTACTGTAAATTTGTAGGTAATTATTATCTACAATTACTTATACTTTCATAATAGTGCATAATATTAATTATTGTTCGCATCTTGTACCTTAATACTTATTTTTGGTATAGAGTTAAAAATAATTTTGCATCATATATCTTGAAAATAGCTTTAAGTGTTGCAAATATCACATCTGTACATGGTTTAAATTGATGTTATGATTTAAATTATGTGTGAATCCTGAAAATAATATAAAAGTGTTGCAAATATGTAGGTAATTGTGTTAAAAAAAAAAAAAAAGTTTAATATCAAATTCTAAAAACTATGCATATTTATATGTTATAATAATGAATATTTCTCTCAAATGTAATTATAGGGGTCATCTGTAAATATTTATTGCAAACACTGTCAATAATTGTCATATATCTAACATTGTTATTTCTCCTAAACTGTAAAAAAAAAAAAAAAAAAAAAAAAAAAAAATTCAAGGAGTTTCGCAGGTAGTAAAACTTTTCCCTGCCCTGGGCTTGGGGGTTACACCTAACCATAAGCCAAAAGCGGGTTCCCAGGGTGGGTGCTTACTTACTTACTTACACTGAGATTGAGACAGAATAATATTTATACTTAGGAAAAAAAATATTTTGAAAACGACAGACAATTTAGTCGGCCCAAAAACTGTGCCAGACACGTGTCAAGTGCCATTTTTTGACTACTCAAAAAAGGTATTTGAGGCACGCTGATATTGAGGCAGAATAATATTTATGCTTAGCAAAAAATATTTTGAAAATGACGGACACTTTAATCGGCACAAAAACTGTGCCAGACACGTGCCAAGTGCCAAATGGCACTTGACACGAGTCTGGCACAGTTTTTGGGCCGCGATACTTCAGACAGACATTCAATTTTGTATTCACGCATTACAAAAGAAGTGTTGCACAAATTTTCAGGGTGCCTCAAATACCTACTCAAAAATGTTCAACAGCTCTCCTACTAATAGTTGCACTTGAAATAAGGGAGAATCAGAAGGGTATGGAATTTAAATATTTCAGTTAATTACTTTAAAATTATCGAAACATAATAAAATGGACAAAAAACAAAACTCATTTTTAATATTTAAAATTATCTTAGCGATACACCTTTCCTATTTTCTAATATGTATATTTTTTCAGAGTTTCATATACCGTATATACTCGCGTATAAGTCGACCCCAAATTAGGGAGGAATAACAGACTGAATACCAGTATTTTAATAAAGTTATCTTCGTCTTATCTAAATGCAGAATTTCCTGAAATTAAATAAGCTGAAGATGACTACAAGAAAATACTGGTATGCAACATATTTTTTTTTCACGAATTTATGGGTCGACTTATACGCGAGTATATACGGTTATTGATTCACTATCAAGTCTCAGTCCTTAAAGAAACATCGTTTGTTTCCCTAAGGATAGCGGATACTGAAATGCTTTAGACAAAAGAGTATCATTAGTTATCCAAACAATCACGAAGCATGAAATAGATTGCACTTTTAACCCCTTGAGGGGCACCGGTATATGTTATATACAACCTACGATAAATCAAGTTTTACACCAGAAAAAATTTATTAAATTTTACTTTTCTAACTTTGGTGGAAAAAAGGTCGTAACATTGCTTTTACTTATTTTGAAATAGAATTTTTCAAAGATTCCGGTGCGAATTGAGCATTTTACAAACGTAATTGCTTGCCCCTCAAGGGGTTAAAAGAATAACTTAAAACTAAAAAGACCTCAGTTTTTATACTTTAAATATTTTTATTTATATAAAAGTTACTTCATTGACGTGTCCTTAGAAGACGTTAAATACATCGATTTTAGTATTTTTTCATTCATTCTGTTAAATAAATTTTTTTAAATCCTCAAAGTTTTTTTCCTTAAAATTGACGTTTTTTATAGAAATTACAAAAATATACGCATTAATCTCCAGCAGCTTGTAATTTATATGCAGTTTTTCAATGCCATAGCTACCAACTCTTGTTCTTTTTTTGTACCAGAAAAAAATTAGAAATTTTTTCCTTTTTTTTTTTTATCGGCAGATTACGGCGATTAAAAGACGTGAAATTTGTTATTAAATGTTTGTGGTACAAAAAAGTGTAAGAGCTATGCTACACGTATACACTTGATATTTGCCATGTCTCTCGCATTTTGGATACCACTATTTCCGAATAGAAATTTTCAGTTTACTTGTAACGGAAGATCTATGATTAAATAAAGCAAATATTTCTATTTAGAAACAGTGATACTTACACATGAGCTACCAGGAGTGATAATTCTGGTTTTTATTCACAAAAGATCATTGACTAAGGACGTGGATTCTATCTTGCATAAAATAGTTGCATTTCAATCGTGAGGTGCATATATTTTTACTGTATAAGACATTTTGTAATTAGTCGGTGCATCGACATAGCTGCCAACTTTTACGCTTTTTTCTTACCACTTAATTTTAATAATAAAATTTTCCATATTTAATCGGCGAAATCTGGGAGTCAATAAGTAAAAAAAAAATCCTTTTAAATTTTAGAAGTAATATAAAAGAGTAAAAGTTAGCAGCTATGCATTAACAAATATTTACTGATCATAAACTTGAAAACATATCTAAAGAACTGATTTATTGCGAAAGATAAGTAGCGCAAATGAGCAATGCTCTGATATGGAAATAGATAAAAGAAGTTTTTAGAAACTATCATCTGAATATGAAGTAAATCACATTCAGTTTGAGACATCTGTAAGTGAAGATAAGAATGAAGATTTAGACTCTGAGTATGAACAGTATCTTAAATGCAGTTACCAAGTATCCGGCTTTTTGCACATCACTAGTAACTTAGAGAAAATGCTGTTGTTTTAACCCCTTGAAGGACGGTGATGCCGTCACGGCATCACATAATTTTAATCCCAAATTGCCACATTGTCCCCGGAATTTTATGATGAAAATGTCATCTTTATTGATTAGCCGAAAATTTACTTTTACTTGTTTACAAGTAAAATCTCTTGTTAATACTGGTGTCATTAAATTATTTGAACATTTTACGAATACAAGTACCTTGCCCCTGAAAGGGTTAAATCGACCAAATGTTCCAATCAAACAAAATAACATTTTCTGTATTGAAATGCTGGTATCTAAAAAAGCCGGAGATTTGACAGCTCTGTGTATGTACCCAGTATAAAGGTGTATTAGTATTGTAGTGCATTGGTCGAATTCATGGCACTATTAACCCCTTGGGGACGAGCGACACGTACACGTGCCGCATGAAGCGCTCAGAATCCTTGTTTTTTCTCACCAGTAAAATTTTACTGTAAAATTTGCCTTATTTAATCAGCGCATTTTCTCGATTCAACAAGACACAAATTTCTGTTTTTAAAAAACGGTGACAAAAGATTAAAAATTTCGTAAAAGGCTCCCGTCCCGAAGGGGTTAATAAAGAGGAAGTGACATATACTTAAAGTAGTGAAGCTTCAACTGCAACCGCTATCTCAGGAATTATTTACCGCCGATAGAAACTTCCACCAGTAGATTTACATAAAAATTTTCAACTTATTTAAACGCCTTATTATTACAAAATTTCAGTCATAAATAATGCTAGAAACAGATTTTCATTTTTACTGGTAGGAGTTTACTTTAGCGGTAGTTAGGCCCTGCGTTTCCGCCATATTTTGACAACCAGGGAAACAAACTAACGATTTTACAAGCCTTACTGACACCAGTGAAAACACATGGAAATTTTTATAACATTTTTGAGAAACTTTTACATGAATAAGACGCTTAATTAAGACGAAATTTTCTATTTAATTTTCCTGGTGGGATGTTTGCCCTGGCAGTAATCAGAAACTGAAGATTGATTTAAAAAAAAGCAGCCACCATCTTGTGAAAACCTTCTCATTTACTTCACTCGCAACTGGTAGTCAGTACACTATATGTCTCCTACTCTTTTTTCATAACTCCATTGTCGAATTACAGTTTCTCTGAAAAAAAAAAAATTCTAAAATAAAATAGATAATTCTATGAAATTTGTATATACGATGCGAAAAAAATGTGAATGTAAACAATAATTTTAGTTTTAACTGATACAAAAACCTCACCAAAACTCTGGCATTTTTATTGTGAAATTACCCTTAAAAAATTATATATTTTACGAAACTTGAAGATTTTTAATACTATTGTCCCCCCCCCCCCCACAAAAAATAAATAAATAATTAAATAAAATCACTTTGTTTAATAACAGAAGTTTGTCAAGGTTCGCACGCTTCAAGGACTTTCAAGCATGTTTTCCAGAATTTTTGTAAAGTAATATTTGCTTTCTTTAATAATAAACAATTCTACCTTCAAATATAGCGACGAGAACTTTACGAAATTTCTGGTACTAAAACAAGTAAAATCCATTGAATATTGATGAGTACGAACCTTGTTTTTAGAATTAACTAAGACAAAAATTACTATTCGGATATTGCAGTGCTCAAAAACGGAAAGATTGGAAGTTACGTGTACAGCGGGAGTATTTTTCAGATTAAAATAATTTCAAAAATACTTGAAAAGTATTTATGAATTCTGTTTGTCTGTCCGTGCTCTAACTTACGTAAATATGATCGAATTGCTATGAAATTTGTACATTTTATAGAACTTCATCATTATATGTTTGGTATTTAAAATGAAATGCAGAGAATTTATAATTTGTTTCCATGGACTCTCAAAGGTATGCCGCTACATAATAGTCTGTGGGGAAAAATCGTTTGCATTGTAATTCAATAATCTTACACTATTTCAAATCGTACATTAAAATTTATATAGATCACTGAGGTGCACTAAAATGTGCTTACTATAGAATATGTAGTGCATAGCATTTATCGTTTATTTAGTTGGCAACACGAAAGAATTCAGTTTCAGTACTGTTTAGGAACAATAATTGCAAAAAATGCTTATTTAATTGTGAAAAGTGCTTTTCAATTTAATTGTTTTGTTCCATATTATTTACTGTGTGTAAATTCTCTAGATCATATAGAGAGATTTACAGAAGATTATTGGCAAATTTCCGCGAGGACCGTTTACCTTTAACCCTCTCGTTACGCTGCCCGAGATTTAGACGGGCATGCATTTTTTTTCGTCTAATTAACACCCTTGATTACTCCCACCAGTAATTTTTTTTTATCGTAAATTTTGCCTTATTTAATCTGAGCATTTTCCCTATTAAATAAGACAAAAATTTTTATTTTGAAATAACGGTGACAAAAAAAATAAAAATTCTTAAAAGACGCTCGTGGCGAAGTGGTTTTGATAAAACAATTACGTAGCGAGAGGGTTAAATTGGTCAAAAAATCGATTTTTCATTTTTAATGTTAAATGAAAGCATGTTTAAATGTGAAAACTTTGACAAGTCATTTTTACCTATACAGTAATTATATCGCGATATATTATAAATTTTCTTAAAACACTCAGCTCAATTACCAATACAAATTTAATTTAACGGCTTTTTCTCCATGTTTATATTTTCTCCACATTCATGTTTTAAAATGGCCTTCCTTTACATTTGAGATAGAGTTTTAAATTTTTTTGTACGTGTTCTTTATTACGTATCTGATAAATCTGCGCATGGAAATAGCCTTCAAGTTTTTGTTATAAAAAAAAAAAAGAGTATATGAATGTGTGTTAGATTTCATCATATTTACGCTATATGTATCAGTAAAAAATTATATTAAATACAACAATATATGTATCTGAAAATCTATGCGCAGTCGTGTGTAATAAACATTTGAAAATCTTAAAAAAAAAATGGACAAAATTATGATTTTTTAACAAAGTAGTTTGGATATAAAAAAAAGTATGCGAAGATGTTTTAGATTTCATCGTTTTTACACTATATATATCAGTAAAAATATTATATTAAACTAGGGAGCTCTGCCCCCTGCAAGCTACGCTCAACAACCCCCGTTCAGACACCGCATAATCTAAAAATGCGCTAATCTGATGGGTTTTAAAAATATTAGAGAAGATTGAATTATACTGAAAAAAGCTGTGCAGATCTCCCTGTAAACGGGTTTCAATTCAATTCCCTTTGATTGCAAAAATTTAAGGGCGAATCAGTTGCTGTTAAGACATCCAATGGTTGTTTTCGTTTTTGATTAAAGGGGATCAGTTAAACATTTGAAAAGAAGCTAATATAAAATAAATTAAGTATAGAGAGTCTTTGTCTCCCTGTATTTTAAAACAATCTCTATAACAATAGCCTAAGTCATGTGACTACCATCAACGGTTCCAGGCGGACCACTTCGCTTTTTATACTCTAATGCCATTCTGGTACATTAATGTTAGCCACGCACAGGTGATGAGTCGCCAAATATTATTTTATTGCCATCATTTCATCTATATTATAATAATTCAAGTCACCAACTGCCATAAACAAATACAGTCTGACCCCTTCTCCGTTCATATGAAAGTTTGGCAAAAATGTCATATACGTCCCATATTGGCGCGATTTCTTAAAGACGCCAATTTGACAAACGCATCAATAGCATAAACAGCAACATCCGGCTTACCATATCAAGCAAAATAACGATACTTTCGCGCCAGTTATGTGTCCGTTCCGTATATGACATTGGCGTCAGAAAAAAATCGCGCCAATATAGGACCGTAACTTTTCCATTTTGATTAAAAATTCAATTTTTTTTTCGAATAAAACTACATTAAAAGTAAAACTATTATAAGTATTACTTTTTTTTTCAACTCGCCAGTTAGCATTTTTTTTTCGAGTGGTAATATTTGGTCAGATACGCACCGCAGGTTTGGTGTGATTTTTATTTTTTTACGAAAATTTGGCGAAAACCTCGTTTTCTAATACCAGTTACATATGCATTTTCTGTAATCCTTAGATATCCCTTCGACCAAAAATCTATCGCCAAATTATAAGATTAAATGCCAACAATGGTTGATCGTATATTAATTTATTTGTTCTTTCGTTATTTAAAATAAAAATTATGTCAATTTGTATAATTTGGCGAAATTGGTCGACGGAATAGCTAAGTAGTACCGTATTTTTTAATTATTTTCTATTATTTTCTAAAGGAAATATAAGAAAAAATAATTAATAATCATAGAACAAAATAATTTATATAATTTATAAAAAGAAATAAAAGTAAACATTTATTATCAAATAAACAACAATAGCCGGGTTACCAAGCCAACCTTTTCTGAAATATGAAAAAAAAATATATCTGTTTGATTAAAATTTGAGGTGCCATCATTAGAAAAATGTATATAAAATTAGAAAAAAAAATTAATATTTCGAAAACTAATTCGAATTTAAAAATTCTAATACCAGTTTTGAGATCTGCGGATCAATGCTGATGTTTGGTGATAATTTCATCGCAAAGTATTACATATTTTAGGAGGAATCGCTTGAAACATAATCAGTTGTTTAATCAGTCGATTCATACTTCCGTTTCATAAATTCGTTTCATTAGGATTATATATATATAGGGTAGATGTAATATTATATGTATCTAAAAATCCATGCGCAGCCATTTGTAATACGCATATGAAAATCTTAAAAGAAAAAAATGCGCAGAAATATCAGTTTCAAAATATAGTTTTAATTGAACGTTGAAATGCAGTAATTTCACCATTTGAACCATATTTTTAAAAATTACTTAATTAGTAATTAAGAGAATAAACAGGGTTCGCATAGTGTTACTACTAAATTTTAACAGTATTTTCAAAGTATTACACTGCAGGAAATATTGCAAAATCTGTGAATAAAGGCGGTGATTGCAAAATTCCGTGTTTTAAAAATTAAATGTAAGTTTTCTTATCATTAATAGTGGCGCAGATCAGATCCCTTGGAAATTAGAAGGAGTGTGCGAACCTTGTTAATTTGTCATTAATATGTATAAAAACATTTTATTTCATTTACGTAAAGTTTAAGAAGGTGCGGGCGTTAATGGGTTAAATCGAATTTATTTAATAGAGTACATAAAATAAATAAAATAATAAATAAAACGCAACAAAAACAGTTTTTCCAATGTAGCTTATACATGATTTCTAAAATTTGTCTTTATATTCTGTCAACAGTTAATGTCTTCTTCCATTTACAATAGGAGAAAATTATAAATTTTAAAAAAAGTAGTATGGGTTTAAAAAAATTCAAATTTTTATAAACTTTTTAATATTTTTAATTAAATATGCAGTTATTTTTTTTTTTTAAATATACTTTTAATTGAACATTGAAACGCAGTGAGTTCACCATTTGAACAATAATTTAAAAAAAATATATTGAAAATGTAAACTGTCCCCTTAATGCCGGAAACTGCTTAAGGGGAATGTTCAACTGTGTTATACGTTTCCTAACGAACTACATTTTGACATACTGTCTGGTTTTTATAAGAATTTATAGATTATATACAGGTATGCATTAAATAATTCAGATATTTCTCGAACTATAGATGGTAATAGCTGAAATCGGGTTTTCAAATGAGTTATGCGTTTACAAAATTCTGTACTTAGACGCCATCTTTCACCTTATTAACCACTTAGAGGTTAATTTTTTTATATGACACTATAAACTAAAAATAGGGGTAATACAATCACTTATATCGTACTAAAATATTTGACTTATATAACCGAAATATGTCTGCAATTAAATAAAGCGAAATAATTAAATAAAGCTGTTTAAATTTGGCGGTGTTGAAAAGCTTTTAGTAACATAACAAGCAAACTGTTCTTGTTCTTGCTTGTATAGGTGTACGGGAAAACATTTCAAACCTTTCTCTGGCGGTGTGCTTAAGAAAAGACAACTAATTTTTATTTTACTTGCACCCAGAATATTTAACTAAAATTGCCCTTACATAATGTACTTTAAAATAAGCCAGTTTTTATTTTCTATAAAAATCGTTTATAAATTCTGGTGTCAGTCCATCGTTTCATCAGTTTATAAACAGAATTGCTGCGCGCCGGAAATGGTTAACCCATTAACGACGAGCCTCGTTTTACTTCTTTTAATTCTGCGACACCAGTTTTTTTCACATTGTAATTTTTAATTATTTAATAGGTTAAAATTTGAGATTAGATAATATGAAAATTTCCAAACTAAAATACTGGTATTCAAATGTAAAAGTTTTGTTCGCCTTACATGGCAAGTTTTCTTGCCAACCGGCTTTAATACGTTTTGTTACTGTGTTCAGATTTTGTTCGAAAGTGTTTCATAATCTATGCTTGAAGCACGATTTTTCTTTATTATTATACACACACACACACATATATATATATATAAACGTAACATTTCAGAATTTATAAAATTACAATTGCTTTCCCAAAGTTCAGTGGTTGTATTTTCGTGGCATATAATGAGAAGAGCTGCAAAGTCTAAGCCTTTTTGGATACCAGTATTTTAACACCTTGAGGGGCAAGCAAAAATGTCCCCAAATATTGAATTCTCATCGGAAAAATCGAAAAATTTTACTTTTAAATAAGGAAAAGCAATTCTTTAACGATTTCCCCCAACAGTACAAAATATAAAATTTAGTTAAAATTTTCTGGTGAGAATCTTGTTTAAATTATGTGGGATATATTTTATCCCACCGCCCCTCAATGGGTTAATACAGAAAATGGTCTTTTATTTAATTGAAACAGTTGGACGATTTAACAGAACAACATTTGCTCTAAGATAATAGAGGTGTGCAAAAAGCCGGAGACTTGGCAAGTTTGAATGAGGAGTATGTCTTTATTTCCCAAAAAATCTGTGTATCTTACATTAGCCCTCCAGCCGCGGGAAACGCTCGTATCACGATTCACATATTCTATACAATTCAGCGGGACACGCTATTTTCGCGTTCCAGTGGTCTTTTTTAAAATTCAGATTGTTTGATTCGCACCACTTTTTTAAAAGCGTATAGTTCGACTTATTATGGTATTATTTAATCTATAATTAAAAAAAGTGACTATTTGTACTTCAAAAATGTGGTGGGAATCAAACAATTCGAATTTCAAAACTTATGCCGCGGTTTTATCCAAGAAAATGAAAAAGTTGCCCGCGGTTTGAGGGTTAATGCTAAACTTACTAAAAAAGACTGAAAGTGGTGATTGAAATCATTGATACTATTATCATGAGAATTGTAAACGGCTTGCATAGTTATTATTGTTAATATTATGAACGAAAATCTTAGTTGGGGTTAGAGTAAAACCAGGATTCGTTCGGGTCCTTGAATTTCCAGAGTAAGAAATTCTTTGTTACCAGTATTTTCTTCTAGAAAAATCTCTCTTTAAATAAGACGAATTTTGTCTGTTTGAACTGGATTTTCTTTTCTGTAAAAAAAATACTGATATTTAGCCTTGAAAATAACGGTACCCGTACGAACCCTGGAAAAACATTGAACAAGTGGATTACGTCTCTAGCTTCTTAAAAAATATTATTTTGTACTTTTGTATGCCATTATCCATTTTGTTCGCCTCTAATATATTACGCAAACACTGCATACATCAAAATAGTTACTAAGAAATATTTTTGCAGTGTTTTTATCATCAATATGTTGCAAAGTCAGGTTAACTCTCCATAGTCCTATTTCTGAGTAAGGTATAATCAGGGAACCGCAGACACCCTAAATCTTTCTCAATCAGTTTTATGAGATATCTTAACAATTGTATTAAAATTATTTAAAATATAGTTTACCAATGAATCTTTAATAATTTACTCTGGTACCTTCTGCTTAATAGGAATTCTGTGTAAGTTAACCCTTTAAAGATCGACGCATTATGGTATGTTACGCTTTGATATGTATCAAAGCGTAACATATCATAGACATTATACATTGCGTTTTCGTAAAAGTATGTGATTTTTTTTTTATTTTATTGTGAATATTTTTTTCAACAAATTTAAAATCGCATATTGTATATATGACTTTTATTTTTCAGAAAAAAAAATTTAATTGATTTCAGAAGTAAAAACTTAGAAATATGAATGAAACGGAATGTTTTCGCAATTTTCATTGATGAATTTCTGATAGTGTTAATAGATACGCTACAAAGAATGGAATACAATTCAGCAATTCAAGATAGAGAGAATGTTGCAGTGAAACTATAGCTACGTGTTATAAATGTAATTTATCGGTACACAGTAAATGCTTCGAAGCAGGATTGCATGTTTGGCCTTCAATTTATCCGGGATTTCAAATTCATCCCGGAAGTTTCTAAAAAAGAATTTTTGCTTTCTCTGATCGCTAAAAGTCTTTTATTAAATAAAACATAAAATACTTTTATTTCTGTTATGAACACTAAATTTCTGATTACAAATGGAGACCAAACTAGCAACTCTGCTTCGAATATTTTCATATGACAAAAATGTAGTTGATTTGTATTGAAGTTGCATTTTCGTAACATATCATACCTCACATAAAAAAGATATATATCGCATCATACCATATCTCACATAAAAAAAATATATAGTCTTAAGCAAAAGTTTAGATACTGGTGATTTTTAACCTTTAAATAAAAAAATACGAACACTTGGGTTATACAAATGCCTGTACTTATTTTTAAACGTATTTTAAAAGTTTTAGGACAGAAATAACGGTTTTAATGTAGGGTATTATTTAATTTAACTGAAAAAAGTGAAATTTGCATATTGCAAAAGTTTAGACACTTTTGTGATTTTTTCGTAATTGTTCACGGAAAAACGCATATTTCAAACTTATGACGTCACACGCATGAAGTATTTAAGTGCACCTCGCGATATCATCGGTTAGTGAAGATGCCGCGAGCAAGAAATTTTCAGTCAGATGAAGTAATTAAAGCATGGAAGCTGATATCGAAAGGGAAGACTGTTTCAGAAATTTCAGCTACTTTGAATCGGCCAAAGAAGTCTGTCTATTAAGTACTGTCTAAGGGTAAATCTTTCAAAGCAAAACATAGATCTGGAAGAACTCTTGTGGCCAGAAAACGAGATTATAGAAGTATCCATAAACAGGCATCTAGACAAATGACGACTGCTAATCATATTAAAAATGAGTCAGAATTTTCTTTGTCAATGGATAATTTCGTAGATGCATTAAAAAAAGATGTACATTAGTTTACATGAAAATGATAAAACAACCAGCCTTGAAATTTCACAGCAAATTGACCCCTTTCCAGTCGCAGAGTAATTCCTTTTATAAACTGATGAAATAATGGACTGACACCAGAATTTATAAACGAAGTTATAAGAAAATATGAAATTGCTTATTCACGTACATTATAAAAGGAAAATTTTAATTAAATATTCTTGTCACTTTTGGAATTAAAATTAGGTGTCCTTTGCCCTCGAAAGTGTTGATGATTTGGGCCTCACTTTGTTTTAATTCTCAAGTATCTCTGGGGTTTCTCAATGGTCGCCAAGCTGCGTAAGACTACATACATATATTGGAAAACAATTTACAGCCATTTGGTGAACATCTACCTCTTCCAAAGTATGTATTTGAGAAAGATAATGCGTCTATTCATGTTGCATGCAAATCAGAAAATTGGTTTAACTCTCAAAATATTACTATTTTCGACTGGCCCGCGTGTAGCCCTGATCAGAGCCCAATCGAAAACTTTTGTGGCATCATATCTCACACGGTTTATGCAATTTTTTAACAATAATCCTCTGTAAATGAGCTTCGATCAGATGTTGAACGTGTTTGGTGCGAAATAGACCCGCAAGTGATGCGGGATTTAGTTTCTTCGATGGAAAGTAACATTTTTGCATTAATTGCAGACAATGTAGGTGCAGTTCGATTTTAATTTATGGATATTTTTCTGTTAACAGACAGATTGTCTATACTTTTGCAACAATGTTAATTTTTTTTTTTTTTGTCATTATATATTATGTAAAGTGTATGAATTAAAATTTATTGTTTGTGTATGAAAGATAAGTCCCCAGTAATATATAATACTTGAATTACGACAATTCGTTACATACTTCTCAGCACAGAAGCGTAATCGAGCATTGTCTAAACTTTTGCTGAGCACTGTAATATAGATTTTTTCTCTTAATTGGTCATTAATATGTTTAAAATAAATAAAAAAATATTTCATTTGTGTAAAGTACAACAAGGAGCTGTCCTTAGTGGGTTTAATTAGTATAACGGCTATAGGATAAAGAGTACTCATTATCAGAAGAATTATTTTGTAATGCAACACCGGAAATATAATACTACTCAGTTAATAATATAAAACATTGTCCTGATAGTTACACGTGGCCCTCTTTGCTTCCGAAGACGTTCAAGCAAGAAAGTTTCCTCCATGGATGACTTTCAATTTGACGCAGTTAGGAAGATTATTAGCACCTAGCGGTTACCAGGTGTTCCACGTAAATAAGGGCTCTAAATACTCTGTGCACCGCAATTTTCTTACAGTTTATTTTGCCGTGTTTCATCGCAGATGATTCTGCCATTAGATAAGTGGGTTGCGAGTTTAGCCTCAACTTTCAATTTAAAAAATTTAAACTCGCATCAGGTATTCTGAAAGAAAATTTTTTACTTTAGGTAATCACGAAACATCTGTCGTTAAAAAAAGAAAGCAATACTATACTGAATTTGTTGTGTGGGTGTAAAATTTTGTAAATTAAAAAAGGCCACATCTGGAAACCCTGTTAGATAAGGTAAAGAAATTTACTTTAAAATACTGGTGTACAGAGCATTTTGAGCCCCGATTTATGCGGGATGCCTGATAACGCATACCAGGGTCTCAATATAGAAAAGGGTCCATTTGACCTCGCCGATCAGAGGAAGGTTATTATTTTTAACCTTTTCAGGGGCAAAGTACTTATGTTGCTAAAATGGTAAAATGATTGAATGACACCTGAATTTATGACCAGATTTATATTAAGGTAATTAAACGCTTTTCTTCACGTACACTGTACAAAGAAAATTTTAATTCCTAAAAACTGGTGCCAATATGGCATTTGGAAATTAAATTTAAGTGGTATATTTAAAATACCGGTGCCGTTTAAGGCGCTAAATAATCTGCTACAGTCAGTCCATTAACACTAGAACGCCCGGAAGGAGTTGATCCTACCCCGACCATACGATTAAATGACAACTGGAACCACAAATTCTTTCATAAAATAAGTTGAATTTAAACCGCGCAGATTTACGTTAAATAAATCAGTCACATAATTTTAAATAAAAATTATGGTGTCAAATATTTTTATTAAACTTGAGTAAAACTTCCGGGGTGTTCTAGTGTTAATGACTGGTGCACATTCACTGTGTCGTAGCGATGTTACGTAGTATTTGATATTTAATTTATCTGAGAAATATTTAAAAGAAGAGAAAGAAAATGTTTTATTGTGTCATATAATTAAATATTTTTAACACATTTACATTCGAAGCGTGCATTTCGACAATTTCTGTTTTGCTCAGAAATTCTGAATAATATGTTTTGCTTTATTTACTGAACACTTCGTAATTTCATGAAATAAAAAATCTTCTTTCAGAATTTCTCATATGGAATCTGAATTTCTGAATAAACGTAAAAGAAAAAAATGTGCATAGATTATGAAACGCTTTCGAATACATTCAGAATAATGAAACAAAACAGCACCGTTTAATGATGTAAAACATTATGTCGAATTCAACCATATGGGAAAGCCTAACACATTTTGAAACCCAAATTCAGCTGTTCCCATGTACAACAGGAAAATTATCCTAATTCTTTGAGCAAACCTGTATATGATAGATAGATTTGTATCAACTAACTACATGCATGAATAATTAAGTCCTACAGTTCATCCTACACTTGAAAATTCCCCTTCAGCAATTTCCGCTAATAATGGTAAGTGAAATCTTTTGTATTGCCCTATATACGAGATATAGAATTTATATACAATTAGTAACATCCAAAAAATTAGTTAAATTTAAAAGCGCATACCGAATTTCAAAACGCACTTCCAGCAAATATTGCTCAAAGACAGCACTGCAACCGATTTATTTTGTGTGTCCCTATAAATGAAAGAAAAATGCTATGAATGCTCTATTTTATCGTAATTATCTTGAAGTAAAATTCAGCAATTTATTTTAATTTCAATACATTTGAAACAGCGCAATGTCGTTAAAATGCTCTGTAAACGATTTTCCCGTATATAATATAATGTAAGTGAATTCTTTTGAGTGTCCTTGTAAATGAACTATTAATGCTACACACTTCATATATGACACCAAACATGCCATGGTAAGCGTCATTAAAATATTTGAATTGCACGAAAACACGAGTCTTGTTGCGTGAGTTAGAGCGTGGACAGACGGACAAGAAACCGAATTCATAAAAACCTTTCAACTTTCTTGGAAAGTGTTAAATATAAATCGCTGAAATGGACGCATATATGTGAAACGTATGCATATATAAAAACGATGAAAATATAAGTAATATTTGCGCTTAAAAACAGATATTCTGAGTGCAAAACAAGGGTGCAAATACTGAAAGGACAAGTTTCCAAAACTGTAAAATAATAGAAAAGTGTCACATTATTTAAATATAGATATACAAATGTTCAATTTATTTAATCGCAGAATTTCTGTCTTAAGACAAATTTTATAAGGATAAGTTTTCTGGTCCAAAATGTTAGTCGAAATTTATCCATTCGTTAATCACGTTCTATGTTCACTATTTGCCAAACCCTGACACAGTTACACATTGCACGTGTGCCAAAATGCCACCAACTTGACAATTCTTGGCAGAACTTCGAGACAAACAAAAAGTAGCATTAAACGATACCAAACTGTAGGTGGTTCAGAATAGGTCGTTAAAAAGTTTAGAATATCATTAAATTGTCAACAGTGAAAAGTGTTTGTCGAATTCCAGGTTATATCATACTTCATCTGGTTAATAAGGTGACTGAACCAGTAATTGATCAAATAAGGTCGGTGCTACGAGGATTTTATCGTATTTCCTTCTTTTTAAGTTTTCGAAGTAAACTAACATAATTGCTACAGCCCTTAATGAATGTCCTATAATGGGCAAAAATGAAATTTGATGAAATTTAATAGCAACAAAATTATAAGTAAATAGTTTCTTTAATTGCCATTTTCCCAGTAGTTGATCAATTGCAGAAATCAGTCGAAAATTCAAAAATTAATCTTTAAAATACCATGCTTAAGCTGTGATTAACAATAATTCAGATAAAACTATTATTTGAAATACGAAGATGGAAGTGGAATATTTTAACTTACCGTAATTGTGTCCAACTAGTCAAAAACTAAATTTTTACATTTTGTAATAAAAAAAAAAAAATTCTAAAATTGCTTCCCTTACAGCAGGCATCTGAGAGCAATGTGACAACAGGTGCTTCAACCTTCAAAGAAATATATTATGCCTAGTGCCATGTTTAAATCTCATTTCCGCCTGAAATGGCCGAATATTTCAAAAATTTGATCAGCCTACTGAGGGGGGGGGGGGTATTAACTATTGGCAGACAGACAGACAGACAGAAAGTCAGACTCACAGATAGACATTTTGTAAAAACATGTTTTTTGGAATCTCTGACCCCTAAAACGTGTAAATCCGTCGAAAACCGGAAGTCGAAAATTTTCACGAATATAATACTTTCTTCTTGTAAAGATAGAAGAAAGTACAAAGACCGCAAGCAGTTACAGATTCCAAATTCCAAGGGAGGTCCTACAAAGTATTGATATTTAATTTTGAACTCTTAGTTATGCATAAATGTAGTTTACATTATTTGTATTTAGACTTTTGTGACTATATAATATCGACTTTTGCACAATTTCGCTAAATTTTATTGTTTTCTTTTTTTTTTTTAAATTTTCTTCGATGGATATATAGTTAATGTCTGAAATGTTTATTAAAGTAAAGTTATACTTGCCAACATATTAGTAGTGTGTTAGATTGTTGTAATTTTATGAGTGTATGTAGACATTTGTGACTGACTGTATATACAAAGACTACAAAGTATGTTTTTGCGCATGTCCGAATGATTCAGTACAATAGGAAAATCATTCATTCTGCCCATCACTACTTATAACGATTAATTGTGATTCCAAAACATAAACTCTACACTTAAATACGCACTGAAAAAGAACAGTAATTTATGCCTTAACATTGAAAGCTAAGAACGATTTTAAGAACAAACGGGTGAATATTCCATAAGTAAAACTTTTTCAAAAGTGAACATTTAATGCGAATTTTATGGTCTGAAAAGTAATAAAATTTCTCTTTTTCCATTTCCTGAAATAATGCGTTTCAGAGTTTCTTCAAGAAATATTTTTATAAAAATGCTCACAAACAGCCATTATCGAAGATTTTATTTGGTAATGTCCATATTGCATTCTTCAGATAGATTTGTAAAATGTGTGCTTTGCAAACATTTTCTGAGATTTAGAGATAGAAATTGATTTTTCAGTTATTTTCAATACTTTTGTCAGATATAATCATATATGATCGATAAACTGTAAAATGGTAGCAACATCAGTGCAGGTTCAGACCCTCCGTTATAAGATATTTGATTATTAAGAAGACACACTATTTTTCATAAAAAATTTATATTGTCTGTATGATTTCACATTATAAACAATCATCTAAAATATATTTAGTTACTTAAAAAAAAAAACATATAGTTGGGCACTTAAAAGGTATATTTTATACCAAAATTATACAACCATGTATCGAAGAGTTCGGTTACAGTCGCATAAAATTATAACCGGTAAATTTGCATAGGATTTTTATCTTTATTTAAACACCTTATTCACAGAGAATTTCTGTCATTATTAAAACAAAAATATGTATATATATATATATATATATATATTTTACTCTCGGAAGTTTACCCTGCATTTCCGCCATATTGTGACTACATAAGTAATCCTACTGTTAATTTAAATGATTTTGATTACCGCCGATTGAGATTTCCACCAGTAATTTTTAATAGAAATTTTTACGTATTTAAACACTTTAGTTATGCACCATTTCTATCAGAAACCCGGCAGAAGTATATTCGACTTTTACGTTTTATTGTTAACACTGAAATTTAAGAAAAGTTTTTGCCTTATTTATTCGCAAATTTGAGCGATTAAGAAAGGCAAAATATACTATTAAATTTTAGTTGTAAGTAAAAAGCATAAAAGTTGGCAGCTGTGCCTTAGCCATTTCAAGCGCATTATGTTGATTTCGGAGCGCGTATGTGAATCAACAGTGAAACATAAAGGACCTTTTTAATTGTAAATGATAAAATGTAAAACAAAAGTGTAGAAAGCTTTCTAGTGGGAATATCTGGCGATTCTCGGTTACCAGTTTTAAAATCAGATGTTAATAACAATAAATTTAAAATAAAGCTTTAATATTATTTAAATTTTTATTATTTATTTCTATTTTCACATTTAGAAAAATGGTTTTTGATTTTAAAAAAATCATGAATTCTCTATTTAAAATTTAGGAATTTTTCAAATAGGCAATGCATTTCAGGTTTAATTTAGGAAAAATTGATCGCCTTATGAAAGAAAAGCTCAAAAAAAAGAATATTCTAAAATTCAGTACGATAATACTGAATATCGGTTTTCTCATTGCAAAAATTAAATTTTACAAATTTCTTTATGTTCTAAATAAAACCATTCAAAATCGTATCAAGGTCTTTGCTTGGGAATTTACAAAGAGTGTGTCACAGCTAATTAAGATTAAAAAAAGTCTATATAAAATTTAAAGAGCAAAATTTGTTACCACAACATTTATTCATCAAATTTATATTTTTTTTGTTTGTTTGGTGGAGAGGAGGGGGGTGTTAAATGAGACGAAAAAGTATAGTAAAAATAGACGGACGCTGTCATGTTATTTTGCGGTCGAAAATTTATCACAAACAGATTACTTATCAGCTAACCCAGGGCTCGCACCGTTCCTAAAATTTTCGCACTGTGCTACCAGTAATTTAAATAAGAATTTTTCCTCGTAGATTCCTTTAACATATGTAATAAAATTATTCATCAAAGATTATTGTTTTAATTTACTGGTAGCAAAGTGCGAAAATTTTAGGAACGGTGCGAGCCCTAGCTAACCCCTTCGCGACGGGAGCCTTTTACGAAATGTTTATTACTTTGCTACCGGTTTTATAAAACAGAAGTTTGTGCCTATTCAAATCGGGAAAATGCTCGAATTAAATAAGGCAAATTTTACAGTAAAATTTTACTGGTGAGGGTAAACGAGGATCCTTAGGCCTATTTCCGGCACGTATACGTGTCGCTCGTCCCCAAGGGGCTAACCAACATTTCTTGATGCGAAATCGGTTTTCGATTTTATTTCTTTTCCGAAAGCCTTTTCAGGAATGCTAATGATTGTATTAAAATGTAACATTTTATGCAGGATATTCCCTCGATAAACAGCCAACTTTTGTTCTAAAAATTTTTAAGTAAGGTTATCAAGTAGATGCTTTTAGTAATGATTAGATTCTTTTTCTTATACAATAAAAAAATAACGATTAAACTCTTTTATTATGGAGACTTTTTATATAAAGTTAACATAAATTGTTGTTTAAAAAAATAAAAACAAAAGTTAAGCGACAACAGTATAATTCTATTCATGTAATAGTACACAGTCCATATAGTAATAAGCAGTATAATTCTGTGTTACATGGACAAAGTTGGTTCTTTAAATTTAAAGTTATACAGAATATCTTCAATGAAACAAACAATTTGGAAATTCCTTGTCAAACGTGGCAAATGAGGTGCGTTCGTACTATAACTAGTTTTATAAATATCTTTTGTACCGCATATTGTACTGAATGTATATTTTAGTGCACGTCATAAGTCCATATCAGTTTCATTCTTTTCCAAAAACTGTAACAGCATTAAAAAGCACTTGAAATAATTTTTTCCCATTGGCCGTAATGTAACGGAAATCTTGTGACTGTCCTTGTAATTAAACTATACATCCGATTTTCATAAAATTTTAAATGACTTGACAAAATTATTGAAAAATTATGTATTTTAAATTTCAAACGATTCGGTTGGGTAGTTTTTGCGCTTTGATATGCGGACTGACGGACGTAAAGACAGACAGACGGACTGAACGACAGCTATAGGTGGTTATAGGTAGTTATATAATTACGAACGCACCTAAAAATGGATCTGCAAATTTTACACTCAATGCAATTTACACAGAAATGTGGAAATGGCAATAATCGAATTAAATAACTGTCATCAATTAATCTGCCAATAATATTCTAATAATCATATTCGATATTTTTTTATTTATATAGAAAATAACTTTCATCGAAAAATAAAGCCTTTTCAGAAAATTACAAACCAATTGCCAGTACGAAGTCCAAACTTTTACTGGAAATTCTTTTGCAGCAATTTTCAGCCCTATTTTGGTGATTTTGTGGGAAAAACAAATGTCATGAAATTCTTAAATCAGAACTAATCGGGAATGCTCTGAGCTAATATATCAGGTGTCACCATCAACTCAACTGAGGGCGGCGAACATAACACTTTTTTTCGTATAGATTAACTCGCATTAATAAATTGTTAAAGTTTATTTCAAACTTCTCAATTCTTAAGTTGAAAGATACTATAAGAGATTACTGGTATAAGTGCGGCTGGTGGTTGAGTTTTTGGAAACTTCTGTACTGTATATTTTTCTGGAGAAAATTATAGAACAACCTCAAAGGATTAAATAAAGAAAAGGGTGTACATTGCATAATTATAGAGAGATACCGATCGGTGATCAATGGTAAAAAGTATCCACGTTTATAAGGGTTCCATAAGATACTGTTTTTATATTCTGTTTGCACCATTATTTTTTAAAATATATTTTGAGTTATATTTCCCTTGGAAATATTGTCAAAGCATAAGGTTTTTGTTTTGAAAAAGTGGTGCGAAATAAAATTAAAAAATAGTCGTGTCTGGCAGCCCTGTGTTTAGTTAGTAACTTCTTGAATTTACGAAGAGTATGGTGACACATGGTCGCCGACCTACCGATTTTTTAAATAACAGTAAATTCTTACAAGATTGTTCGCTTTATCTAATTACAGATATTGTGCGATTATATAAAACAAGTATTTCTGCATAAAAATATAGGTGCTAAAAAAAATCGGGAGGTTGGCAGCTATGGTGCTAATATTTTTTATTAGAAATCATTGACTAATATTTTTGTTTCATAAAAAAGTTATTTTTACTGTTAATCGCAGATATTCTAACAGTTTTCAGCAATTAAATGGGACGAAAATTTCGGCATACACATAGATGCCAACATCTGTTAACCCCTTAATTCTCGCACCCGTCATATTCACGGGCTGTGTCTTTTACTCAAATTGTTTGATTCCCACCAGTTTTATAAAACAGTGAAATTGGCTATATTTTAGTATAAATTTTCCTGTCATTAAATAAGGTGAATATTTCTTTTTCATAAAAGTGGTGCCAATAAGCCATTTGAATTTTTCAACCGTAATTTAATTCGAGCGCTAAAGGGTTAATTTTCACGGAGTCTGATCTAATACGAACATGTTTTTAACCGGAAAATATATACAAAGAAATGCGTCCTTTGCCAGTAAGGTACTTTGCAGATTTTATTTTGAAATTTTTGTTGAAATAAATTTTCCGTTTGAAAATATGTTCTTCTTGGATCAGACTCCGGAATAATTAAGTGATGTTGGCATCTATGCATATAGTGTATTGTCTAACGGTTACGATTGCATAAACAGAGGAAGTATATCAAAATGGCTGCATTGTTTGTTTACAACGGATCAGTGCCTGATAAAAAGCCGGTGCTAATCTCCCACTTATATATATATATATATACACTGCTCAAAACAATTAAAGGATATTTGAAGTTTTATATAAAATAAAGATATAAACGAAATTTTTTTGCCGAAAATAGAAGAAGAGAATCACAAATGCAAATTTTTCTGGTTTTCAAACTGTGGAGTATGCAAATTTTGAGTTCGACGTCAAAAACGTCGCTTCAGCGGCAGCGAATTAAATTTGACTTTCAACTGGATAAAAGAAAATGAAGACAAGGATGATCGGCATTCAGTGATTGCTTTGTTTCGATGAGTACGATGTCTCAGCGAAGTCATTTGACAGATTCAGAAGCTTTGAGAATTGTTGGTAGGTTAGAAGGGGGCCAAACTCAAGCCGAAGTAGCGCAAGCCATTGGAGTGTCACAAAGTGCCATTTCTAGGATCTGGAACCGTTTTTTGGAGAGTGGATGTGCAGGCCGAAGACCAGGGCAAGGTGGTAGACGGGCAACAACGCCCAATGAAGATCGGTATTTAGCGTTAACAGCTCGGAGACACCGAACCATGAACGCTACTCTTCTCCAACAACACCTTCGCTCGGCTACAGCACCACGATTTCAACTCGGACTGTCCGAAACCGGCTCCATGCTTTAGGTCTGTATGCTCGCCGACCGATGGTATGTGTTAGATTAACATCAAGGCATCGTCCGACCGCAGGTAGTGGGCAACCGAGCATGTCAACTGGAGGAGAAATGAATGGAGCAATATTCTGTTTTCTGACGAGTCCCGTTTTTATGTGCATCCGGATAATAGGCGTATTTTCATCTGGAGGGACCGTGGCAGTAGGAATAATCCTGCGTTCGTGCACGAAAGTGTCAGATTTGGCGGTGGAGGAGTGTTGGTGTATGGTGGCATCTCCATTGACGGGCGCACTGACCTCTACATCACTCGAGATGGAGCTCTGACTGGTCGCCGATATAGGGATGAGATCCTCAGACCTATTGTAGTCCCTTACGCTGCAGCAATCGGAGATAACTTCATTTTAATGGACGATAACTGCAGACCACATCGTGCAAACCTGGTGGAGGATTTCCTTTTCGAGGAAGGAATCGTTCGAATGGAATGGCCAGCGTGTTCTCCAGACATGAATCCAATCGAGCACGTTTGGGACGCTCTAGGAAGACGAGTTTCTGGCCACCAACAACCACCACAAACTCTCCAAGAATTGGAAAGAGCTCTTCTGGAAGAGCGAGGCAGAATACCCCAACTCTTCATTAATAGCCTCATTGAGTCCATGCCTCAAAGGTATTCAACGTTGCTGGCCGCCCGTGGAAACCATACCCCCTACTGAAAATGATTTTCTTTGAAGAAAACACCTTTTCTTATTCTTTTTTTCTCATATGCACAAATTGTGTTTTTTTCCTTTGGTACACAAATGCGCAATAAGAATACTCGTCAGAAAACAGAATATTGCTCCATTCATTTCTCCTCCAGTTGACATGCTCGGTTGCCCACTCCCTGCGGTCGCGACGATGCCTTGATGTTAATCTAACACATACCATCGGTCGGCGAGGTGCATTTTTTTCTGCCAAACATGTGTAATTTATACTCATATAACCTACTATGTCTGTCGACCATGTATCAATCAGCTAAACAGTTTACCAGATACAAAATCCACCTAAAACTGCAATATATTTAATTGTTTTGAGCAGTGTATATATATATATATATATATAATTTTTTATGACGGAATTTCTGCATAAATAATGCGATTGAATATGACGAACATTTCTGTCCAAATTTACTGATGGACGTTTGCTTCGGTAATAATCATATTCTCTGGCATTTACAGGATACCTAATTTCAATTCCAAACTTACGATCGACACCAAGAATATTTTAGTAAAATTTTGCTTTTACAGTGAATAGTTAAAATAACATGTTTTCAATTTCTAAAACAGTCATTTTAAAATCCCGGTGTCAGTCAATCATTTCATCATTTTACAAGAAAAATTGTCCATGCCGGAAAGGGTTAAACCTTAAGTTGATGAATTATTCTTTTAGAAATGTGTTTTTTATTCTTATATTAAAGATTAGACACCAGAAATTTTAAGATAGATTTTTAACTTTATTTTGTAGCATGGAGCAATGTAACCAGGGGGGTACCATTCGTGCGATGCGCCCACTGTAAAGTTTTCTTAACTATTCGCGCATTACGTCACGTGGCGGACAGATTCCCCTCGCTTCGCTCGTTTCAATAGTATTCTGTATGCTGTTCTCTGATGGAATTGTTTTCTGTGAATGATTTTAATTATTCTATTATTTTAACAGACTTTTTGAAAAAAAAACTTGTGAATGCACTATATAAACATGTTCTAATAACTCTCAGAGAACACGTATACAGATTTAAAAATACAGTACAAATTACAAAGCCTTTGTTATTGTAATTTTTTTAGCTTAAAAAAAATTCCTCTATTAAAATATTTGTTTTAGCATTATCTTTTTTTACACTTTTTTATCTATAATAGAAGAAATATTGTAGTCGAAATTTTGTTGAACTTCCGGTTTTCGACGGATTTGCACATTTTAAGGGTAGGAGATACAGAAACACATGTTTTTATAAAATATCTGTCGGCCCGTATATACGTGTGTCTCATTATATCATCGGAATGTATACTAAGTTATGCACAGAATTGAACCAAATTTCATATAACTGTTTTGCTGTGATGGTGCTGTAGTAGCGATTTTTGTGCCATTTTCAATATTCTATGATCTAAAAGTGTATGAATGAATCGTAACTTAAGTTACGCATAGAACTGAACAAAATTTCATGTGTATGTTTTTGACTATGGCCAGCAAGTCCAGGTTGAATTTGGGGATATTCGGCCGAGAGAGGGCGCCGTAATAGCGATTTTTGTGCCATTTTCATTATTGATTCATCGGAAAGCATAGGTTTGAACCAAACGTCATACATGTTTTTGACTATTGACGCCAAGTCCCTGTTGAAAATGGATATGTAACCCTGGGAGGAGACGCTGTGAAAACGATTTTCTCGATTTTTCATAGTTCTGTTGTACATTTGCTGCTGATGCAGTAACATGCATTTCATTTCTAGCTAACCCGGCGATTCCCAAACAGAATAACTATAATATTTACTTTATTAAATATTATGTTCGAGTTACTCTGATTAATAAAATGAAGAACGAATTTAAGATGAAAAATTAATGTAGGGTTGAGGTAATAACCTATAAGCAGTGCTTAATTTGCGTCGGAGCTCAGCTTCGCTACTTCTTTATTTTTAGTGGAAATTTAAATATTGATCTGAATTCATTTGCGCTCATTCTGAATTTCAGCGAAAATAGTGTTTCTAAAAAATCAATGCCTAAATTTTACTTTTTTTCCCCTCCCATTTCCAATCTTTTGCGCTCTTTCCTACCAAAGCACTTATGTGTGACATAGTGCGTCACGTGTAGGGATTTTTTATTGATTTCAGAACGGCGATGAGGAATGTCAGAATTAGTCACAACTGTTTCTGCCGTTTTTACTAGCTGCTTTTTGTTCATGTTTTTAAAATATTCTCTCTGATAAACTTTCTAGCTCCTCGCGGTACTTAATTTGTTCCGACACAGGAGCGCTGCTCCAGTACTTCTTTATTTTTAGTGAATATTTAAATAAAAGTGAGAATAGACCGCAGTTTATAAATACTGTGCACCAATGTCAAGTCCGCGACGAGTAGGAATTTTTTGAAAATTCCCCACTCCTGATATAATGTTTTTGCTCCGGTCATTTATAAGAATTTATTATATATTAATGCCTAAAGGTATGTCAAAATATATTATATACATATGTACATATAATTTCTTTTTGAGGAAGACGAAATTGCTTGAAAAATTGTGAATAATGTATGAAATATAAATATGCATGTGTGTGTGTGTGTGACTGCAGAATATTAGAGCTCTGGTAGTTTTTTTTTTTTTTTTTTTTTTGCTAGAAACTAAGCCCTGTGTATATATATTGTTACAGATATTTGAATCATATTTATGTGCATTTGAAACTAACGAATTTAAAAAATGAATTTTGTTTCTTAATGAGGATCAAGGATTTTGCTACCCGATAGTGTGTAAAAATTATTAGTCACATTGATTTATTAAATGTATGTTAATGGTTCTTACTTTTTTTTCCTTCCTATTTTTTGAAAATGTTAATTCATTGTTAAATCTGTATATCTCCATAAATTTTCTTTCTATTGTTTCTTATTTGTATGGAGAAATGTTATATTCGATGTGTTTTATAAGATAACATGGAAATTTTAAAACTGAAATTGTTTTAAAATTTTCAGTTTTTGCTGAAATTTTGTGTATATGAAATAGCGATATTGCTATTTGTATATCATAATGTAAAAAATATGTATAGTACATATTTTTTTTCATAATAGAATTAGTTTAATTATAGAGTAATATTTTTTGTATTACTTTAATCCTGAATAAGCATAGTGCAGAGGTGCCAAGTTCGCACTAATTTTCCGTAATGCGAGGATTAATTTAACCCAGTTTAACAAAGTTTCGAACCAGAAAAATTATTTGGCGAATCTTTATTTATTTAATTCCAGTTTTCTACTTTGAACTTATTTAATTTCATCTCTGAAAAAAAAATCCGGTACGAAATGTTTTAAACCAGGGTTAAATTAACTCACCTATTACGGAGGATTAGTGGCAACTTGGCACCTATGTTAGTGACATTCGAAATTTTTTTAAACTTATATCTAGTAATTGGACAATGCATTACTGTTAAAAGTTCTCATGCGTGACTTTTGTTTAATTTATTCTGTTTGATAATTCTAGTCATTTTATTACTACTGCTGTGTCATCATATTCATATAATTCATTTTATTTTGCAATAGTTTAAAAGTTTTCCTTTGTACTTTTACGCATTAAAAATTTAATTTTTTTCGTGAATTTACTCAAGTATTTGAATGTAAATAAACGTATCGCGATATTATTTAACAATTATGTATTTTATATTTAATTAACTCCAGTCAGTGTTTGAACAAATTATTTTAAGGAAAGTGATTTCGTTCAATTTACTTTCGAAGATCTGCTTTTTAAAAAAAATATTTACTCCATATTCCGTTCTTTTATGCATCCATTTACTTTCTCACGGCTGCTCAATCTCCGATTTGTCCGCCACATGACGTAACGGTTCCGCTCTGCTCTGATTGGCTATCCTTCAAATGGAACAACCTTATGTAGAAGAACCTTGAATGGAACAATGTGAGCAGGTTTTTGGATTCTCTAGTTGCTTGGCAACTTTACATCCAGGCTAAAAATGGTTCGTGTTACACTTCAAGGGGAGCCTTAGAAAAAAGTTTAAACGTAGCTAGTAGCCATATAAAAAAATAAATAAATAAATAAATAAATAAATAAAAATAAAAAAAAATAAAAGTTAAGAAGATAGACAATTTGAAAAAATTGTTAGTAATAACTAATGAGAAAAAAAAAGTTCTATATGATCCAAATAAATGTCCATGACAGGCTACAGGAAAAAGCTACCGAAAAGAACCCCCAACTTAAAAAAAAAAGACTCAATTCAGAGACCCTACATTAAGTTTATCATTAGAAAAAAAGTTAAACACTATGCTAACAAAATAGAAAAGTAAGAAAAATTTTACATATTTACAAGAGAGTTTGAGATAATGCAAGGAAAAGTATTTACAATAATAAAAAAGCTATAATGAGGAGAGTTCTGTCTAACAGAACAGAGAATCGCATAAGCCGAGGGGAACAAACGACAGCAAGAGGACGGCGTCCACCCAGTCTAGTAATATGAAGGTGAATAAGACAAAAGATGATAAGATAATACTAGATATACAAGATAAAAGCATAGTATGCAATTTAAGAGTTTTTTTTAATTTTTTTAAACAAACAGCACAAAACAAAAACAAAGCAAGCAAAAAGTTTAACAAGAGAAGAGCTTAATCTTCAGAGATGTTGAGTTGATTTGCAAGTTTATCAATTTCGGTTAGAATAACCATCACTTTTTGCATCGGATTATCGATTTTTTTAGATTGAGTTGAGATGTTCTTTATACATTTCAAAAATTTAGTGATTTTTAAAACTGCCTTGACTTCACTGAATGTATTAAGGATATCTACTATGTCGTTTGTGTAATTTGTAGGAATTTTAGAATTTTTTTTAGTAGTGGAGGAATGGGTGTTTGCGGTATTACTATCAATTCTTTCAGAGTTTAACATTTCATTAATGGTTGAGGGTTCAGAGACTTTAGTTTTTTTGGTGTAATTATAATCCTTAAATATATCAGCTAAGATTTAGGTTTCTTGGGAGAGATTGCTGACGTTATTACTTAATTTACGGTTTTGTTTATTTTCTAATCTATATGGATTTTTAGGACAACCGCGAAAATTCGCGGGGTGCCCCAGTCCACAATTGGGGCAAGTGAGCTTAATACGACCCTTGTGCTTGCAGTCTGTTCTTAGATGTGGATCACCGCATTTAGCGTCGAAGCCGTATACCTCTGAGGCATGCCAGTAACCCTGACATTTGTAACACTGTTTTACACGGTTTTTGTTTGTAAAAGCTTCAATTTTTACAGAAATTTAATGTATAACTTTCATTTGATAAATTTACTCAAAGTTCTTACGGGGCATAACATTTACCATGTAAATTGGCATTGGATGCCTAGTTTTACGATTTTTAATCATGACAGCGCTAGTGACTCCAAATCCATGCTGTCTGAGACTATCTTCGATAATTTTAGTATCGGTGTAACAGGGAAGGCACCTAATGCATATTTTTTTGGATCGTAATTTTTTAGGATCAAGAGTGGTATATTTCTTTTTGTTTTGGTCTAGCCATTTTTGTGTAGCTTTAACATCCTTATCAGAATTGCCTTGTATAACTAGGCGTTCGCCTTTTAGTGCAATTTTTGGTTTTTCAGAGTTTAACTCCGTAATTTGATGGGCTACCGTCGTCCAATTGCTGTCGACTTCAACGTGGAATGAGTTAACAGATTTTTTAGCCTTAACAGCATCCTGAGTATTTTCACTAACATTTGGCTGTTCCAAGTCAATATTTTCACTTAGGGTAACTTCGTTAGAGATATTCTTAAATTTATTACTGAGAGGGATTGAAGAACTCTCCTCCGATAAAGGTCGTTTAACACATTTTTTAACTGCGTTGAAAATTTCATTTTTAAGATTAGTATTAGTAAGAAAAAAATGAACAGTTTTCTTATACTTAAAAGAACAGGAAAAACTAAAGATAGCTGAGTTTAACAAATTATCATGGGTTGGCTCCCTAAGCAAAGTAAAAGCAGCAAGTTTTTCTTACATCCTCTTGCTCAGAAGAAGATGCAGAATAGCCGTCTTTAGCCTTTATGTCCAATATATATTGATCAACGAAGGTGAAAAAATCACCCAGTATTTTCTTCGCATAGTCTTCAAAATTCGAAGAAAATCTGTCAAACTGGTCCTTAAAATTACTGTTTAACGTTCCATTACATACATTGTTGATAAATTCCATCATATAATCATGATCATCCATCGACGCTATGCTACAGCTCAAACAGCGATAAAGCTATTCAACGAACCACCCCATTTGCTGCTCAACACTGCGAAAATGTAACACACGAAGGAGCTATCACCTCATACGACCTCCGCACTCCAAAGCTCCAACGCGTAATGAAAGAATGAAATATTTTATAGCATATTTTTGTAATTTTTGTATGATGAATATTTCCATATAAATATAATGGTTGCTAAGAATTAAATAAAAAAGTGATGCAGATATGTATCACTATAGATTTAAGAGTTTATTGTGTTATGTTTACAATAAATATAATTTCAAATCTACAATACCAGAAAAAGTTAGAAGTTTATTGTCTATATAAAATACCAAATTCAAGCAAAAGCTCGAATATTCCATGGAATTTTTCATAATTCTTGTCAACGAAAGCGTCTTTAAAAATGACACTTCGTTACAAAGTTGTATAAGTAAACGTCCTATCATGCGAGAGACAACCGCCTAACTGTTATCTTTATGGATAATCTATTAATTGCACATCTATGAAATAGCTGCGCAAGCGCAAAAGTCGTGTTTTCATTTGTTTGTAGCATTTATATTCTGACAGTAATAGAATATTCTATTAATTTTTATTCGTGTTTTTTTGACTTATTTATTATAGTTAATTATTTAAATAAAAACAATTCTTTTTAGAACTAATATTATTTGTTAAAATGGCAAAATGTTGCCCATCGAATAACTGTAGTTTTCGAAATTGTAAGAAAATCCCTTTTCTTATAGAATTCATATCTGTCGTTTTCCAAAGAGCAAAACAAGTTAGTTAAGTATTTTAACTTTAATTTATTAAAAAAGGTAAAATATTATTTAATATATAATATCAAATGTTGTTGATTTAAATACGCTCGATTTTAATTATTTTCTTTTAATTACATGAAAAATGACTCATAAAAATTAGTAAGTAGTAAATGTGTAAAGATTGAATTTTGTAGTCTTATTTTTTACTCAATTCTTGATGTGCTAAAGTGATAAAAAATGATATATACGGTTGTATTCCCGATGAGAATACAAGGTTTATGAATGTTTAGAATATGTATAGAATTTAATTATAAGTAAAATATTCAATTTTAAGTCCTTTTGTTTGCTTATCATGCGCAAACGATAAAGTTACAATATTCTCTTAATCGCATTGCAGTCATCATATTTAACTAACAAATATTTCATTCATTTAATTTAAAACTCATTTGATTTTATATTCAGAATCACTCTAATTTAAAATGCATGCATTAAATGTTGTACTATTGAATGAGCAAGTTTTGTTAATTTAGTATTTGTTTAAATATTTTGCGAGTCCAGACAATAACTGCAAAACTTTTCCTAAAATCGCCATATTAGATTTCTTTCTTTTTTTTTTCTTCTTACGAAGCAGACAAAGCCATTTAGAGAATCCCTGTTAAAAATTCTATTACGAATTTCGGATTGTTACTTACTCACAGAAGCTGATCTTATTTGCCAGATTTATTTCAAAATATTTTTATTACAGCTTGTTTTGATAAAAATATGTGTATTTTTTAAAAAAAGTCGCAATGTCATTTTAGTTTAAGGGCAAAAGGCAGTAATGCATTAGTGCTCTTCTCCCGAAATTAAAATGATATTGCGACTATTTTTTTTAAATGTGCATAATCTTACCAAAACAAGCTGTAATAAAAATATTTTGCTTGTAAGCAAGATTCATCTTCCATAAGTGAGTAAAGATTCAGGAAATATGGCCAAGAGATGCGCAGATAGTAGATATTCTGTCATATATGACTACTACTGAATCACTACTGAAAATCCGCGTATTTGCATTATTCACCCCGTCCACCAGATGACGCAGCTGTGCCAATATACTTCAGATTCCAATATTGACATTGTACGCTTACTTATATCGCTTTGGTCACATCAATCAAGGTCGCACGCCACGTAGCGGGCGGGGTTAAAATACAGGAAGATGTCTAACTGTTTTCTTACTTCACACCACACAGTTAAAAATATCGTGAAAAGTTACCTCTGTTTTTAAAGGCTATCTATTTTCTGACCAATGAGAACGCTCCGTAGGTGTTTCTGTAGCATTCTCATTGGTCAGAAAATAGATAGCCTTTAAAAACAGAGGTGATTTTTCACGATATTTTTAACAGTGCACTAAAATTGTTAAAGTTTTTCTCACCTTGATTAATAGCTGAAATGTTTCTGACAAGGCGAAGAAAACTTCGTTTTGCAAAGTGCGTCTTGGCGCCCCTCTCGCTACGCCATTATTTTGCAAGATGACGCATGTGTGTTAATTTACGCCCGATTCCAGTATTAAGTTTGTACGCTTACTTATATCGCTTTGCTTCGTAGGAGTGTCCTAGAAAGAAAGATACAGGAACATTTAAGGTTGTCAGTGTAGGGTCGTGTTTTATTCTGTATTTCTGATGTAAAAAAAAAAATAATAGGATACCAAGTTGGAGACCATGAAAACATTCCTTGCATATTAATTACAAAAATTTTTGAATAGATTAACGGATAGCTATTCGACTGGGAATGAAGTATTTTTTTAGCTTTAGTTAAAAATATATGCTTAGTAATATAGACATTATATCCATATAGAAATTAAAAGAAAATTTGAAACTTTCGATGCGAAAACGAAACTTTCACATTATATTCAAATTGATCTATTAATTTTACCTTCCTATATTCACTGACATCAGCAGTAGGATCGTTACGTAGTCAGATTATAGCGGAGCCGCGAGGCCTGGTGTTGCTGTTGTTTATGAGGCCAATTATCTGCACGAGGGGTATAGGCCCGAGGGTGTGGGTGTAATCTGTGGTAGAATTTCTAATTGAATCCAACGCGTATTTACGCAAGGTTCGAAGAAAACCACGCCGCACGGTCTAACTTTTGCCGGGACAAACTTTCACCAGTAAAAACGAATAGATATTTTTACCTTAACTATGTCAGCAATTTTGTGTGAATAAGGCGTTTAAGTAAAGAGGAAATTTGCCTCAGTGCTAATTACAACCTACAGTACCGGTTATAGTTTAAGCTTCACCATTTCGAGGTTATGCCAATTCCTCTTCGTTCATTATTCCATGATCTAGGCCTGTTCTTTCCCATCAATTTCCCCTGACTTAATCGACTTGACGTCGACTCAATTAATATTATAAACATTCTAGAAAAGGTATAATTAAAAATAACCATAAACTGCTGGGGGAAAGAGCATGCCCAGTTTGAAAAGAAATGTCCGTCCGTGATACAAACGCTGATTATCGTTAAAAGATTTTTTTTTTAAATAAATATTTTGTTAAATTAACTTAATACTAATCTGGCCGCTGACGCTTTTATGCGCCATTTAAAAAACTACCGTTAAGAAACTCGAACTTATCCTATAGTTATTTTTTTTTTGTTATTATAATGATAGTGCTAAAGAGTGTGAAAAGTTTGATGGGTCATCTAGTAGACGAACGCTTTATACCCTGTCTAAGGTCTTTATACCCTGTCTATCACAGCAAGTGTTGCCACAACTTCTTTTTTTAAAATTCAGATTTCTTCATTGGCAGCACTTTTTGAAATAGCAAAATTCGCTTTATTTAACCTTATTTAACGGCATATTAATTAAGGCTAAAACGAGGGAAATTTTACCATTTCAGAAAAGTGGTGTCAATCAAGAAATATGAATTAAAAAAAAATGTTGCTCACTGGCAACGCTGGTGAAAGCATGAGTATAATCGGGAAAAAAATTCAAATTACAAAGAAAAATCTGCGTCTGAGCGGCAAAGTAAAACAGCAAAAGACAGGAGAAATTTGATTGGACGACACCCTTAAATTCGTCCAATCAAATTTGTCCTGTCTTTTACTGTTATACAATACTAGCAAACCCCGCGGCTTTGCTCGCGTAATATTTGAAATATGCGAAGTGATATTTATATGTCTAATTTTTATTAAAATGTACTAACTAAATTTTTATTTTATTAAAAGGAAATATTTTATTTTATTAAAAGGTATTTATTACTTTTAGGAATAATTCAAAAATTTTTATTTCAAAAATTATTATTACTATTTAAAACACAGTTTGATTAAACATCATTATTACACTGCATTAAGCAGAGATGAGACTTAAATTAATATAACGAAATAAAACTAAATAAATAGTAATTTAGAAAATATTTTGAAATTTTTGTGCTCAATTAATACGCTCATTTCAATATTCATTTGAAGATTTGAATTTTTTAGAAACCATCTTCTTATATCTTAAAATTAACTATCATGTCAAATTCCAAGTCCTACCACCTCTCTCAACAAAAATGGCTATGTTGAAATAGGAATTGTCACCTTTAATTTGCCAACATTAATTTTGAAATCGGTTTATTATTTCCTAATATTTTTACAGAAACGTAATTTAGAAAGCTTTTAAAGGCCTTTTTTAGAACGTTTGTTGTTCCTGTGAACCCCAGGTAATAGAATCATCAGCATAAAATATAGCCTCTGTAGGATCAGAGACTGTTACCATTGATTCGCAGCTATTACTTTTATAATCTGTTTATATTCCCTGAAATTGCATAGAAATCGTAATTTAGGACTTTTTTAGAATGTTTTTCGCACCTCCCGTTCACTTCACCCCTTAAAAAGTTTTTAGGTCCTGCAACCCTCTGGTGGTAGTGGCACAGACATAAAATATAGCTTTTGTTTGAGCAGGTTCTATCACCAACAATTTGTCATCATTATTTTTTTAATCGGTTTGGTATTTGATAAGATTAAATAAAAAAAATTATAAGATAAATAATTTGATAAGACATAATTTGGTAAGATAAAAATTGTAATTTATAACGATTTTCGCTCACTTCATCTTTTAAAATTTGGAATTTTCTTTCGCCTGTTGTTAGAAGTAGTTGCATCTTGTAAGTAAATACTATGCCTCACTTGAAAGTGTTAGACCCCTCAGTTGTGCAAAAAACGCAAATTAGAACATGTTTTGCCTTTGCAACCCTCAGATGGTACTGACAGCAACATAAAATATAACCTATGTTATAGCAGGGAATGTCACCATTGATTTGCAACCATTACTTTTGAAATAGCATTGGTATTTCCTGAGATTGAGTAGAAATCGCAATTTAGAACGTTATTAGAACGCTTTTCGCGCAATTTCACCCTTTTTAAATTTCTAATTTTTTCGAAACTGTTCTTAAAGATCATTTATATCTACTAAATATGTACCTTGCCTAATTTTAAGTTGCTAGCCCCTACCGATCACAAAAATCGAAATTTAGAACGCTTTTATGCTCCTGCAACGTCTAGGTGATAGTGATACTGACATAAAATAGCGTCTATGTAGAGGCTGTCAGCATCAATTTCCTACCATTACTTTCGAAATCAGTTTGATTCTTCCTGATATATTGCTGACAAATCGGCATTTAGAACGTTTTTAGAACGCTTTTCGGGCATTTTGCTCCTGCATCTCCTCTGGGGTAGTGAAAACAGATATAAAATATAGCCTATCTTGGAGCAAAATCTCTCACTATCATTTTTACACCATTATATTTTTAAAATCGGTATGGTATTTCTGAGATTATGAAGATACTACCATTTAGAACGTTTTTTAGAACGCTTTTCGCGTATTTTCACCCCTTTTAAATTTCGAATTCTTTGAGAAATGTTCTTAAACATCATTAATATCTTATAAGTAACTAATATTCCAAATTTCATGTTTCTAGGGCCTGCAGTAACGCAAAAATCGCATTTTTAGAACGTTTTTTGCTCCTGCACCCCCTTTGGGGTTGTGGCACCGACATAAAATATAGCCTATGTTCTAAGTTCGACTAACACCATGATTTTGATACCATTACTTTTGAAATCGGTTCGGTAGCTCCAGACCTTACCTTCTACAAATAAACCATTTTTACCTTTTTATAATATGACTAGCAAACCCCGCGGCATTGCTCGCGTAATATTTGAAATATGCCAAGAGATATTTATACAGCGCTCAGCAAAAGTTTAGACAATGATCTATTTGCTTCTGTGCCGAGAAGTATGTAACGAATTGTTGTAATTCAACTGTCATATATTACTGGGGACTTATCCTTCATACACAAACAACAAATTTTAATTTATACACTGTACATAATATATAATGACAAAAAATGAATTTAACATTGTTGCAAAAGTATAGACAATCTGTCTGTTAACAGAAAAATATCCATAAATTAAAATCGAACTGCACCTACATTGTCTGCTATTAATGCAAAAATGTGACTTTCCATCGAAGAAACTAAATCCTGCATCACTTGGGGGTCTATTTCGTGCCAAACACGTTCAATATCTGATCGAAGTTCATTTACAGAGGAGTGTTGTTAAAAAATTGCATAAACCGTATGAGATATGATGCCACACAAGTTTTCGATTGGGTTCAGATCAGGGCTACACGCGGGCCAGTCGAAAACTGTAATATTTTGAGAGTTAAACCAACTTTTTGAATTGTATGCAATATGAATAGACGATTATCTTGCTCAAATACATACTTTGGAAGAGATAAAAGTTCACCAAATGGCTGTAAATTGTTTTCCAATGTATGTATGTAGTCTTACGTCGCTTGGCGACCATTGAGAAACTCCAGAGATACTTGAGTATTAAAACAAAGTGAGGCCCAAGTCATCAACCCTTTCGAGGGCAAAGGACGCATAATTTTAATTCCAAAAATGGCAAGAATATTTAATTAAAATTTTCCTTTTATAATATACGTGAAAATAAGCAATTTCATATTTTCTAATAACTTCATTTACAAATTCTGGTATCAGTCCATTATTTCATCCGTTTATAAAAAGAATTACTCCGCGACAGGAAAGGGGTCAATTTGTTGTGAGATTTCAAGGCTGGTGGTTTTATCATTTTCATGTAAACTAATGTACATCTTTCTTTAATGCATCTACGAAATTATCCGTCGACACAGAAAGCTCTAACTCACTTTTAATGCGATTAGCAGTCATCATTTGTCTAGATGCCAGTTTATGGATCCTTCTATAATCTCGTTTTCTGGCCGCACGAGTTCTTCCAGATCAATGTTTTGCTTTGAAAGAGTCACCCTTAGACAGTACTTAATAGACAGCCTTCTTTGGCCGATTGAAAGTAGCTGAAATTTCCGCAACAGTCTTCCCTTTCGATTTCAGTTTCCATGCTTTAATTATTTCATCTGACTGAAAATTTCTTGCTCGCGCATCTTTACTAACCGATGCTATCGCGAGGTGCATTTAAATACTTCATGCATGTGACGTCATAAGTTTGAAATATGCGGTTTTCGGTGAACAATATCCAAAAAATCACAAAAGTGTCTAAACTTTTGCTATATGCAAATTTCACTTTTTTCAGTTAAATGAAATAATAACCTACATTAAAACCGTTATTTCTGTCCTAAAACGTTTAAAATATATTTAAAAATAAGTACAGTCATTTTTATAACCCAAGTGTTCGTATTTTTTATTTAAAGGTTAAAAATCACCAGTGTCTAAACTTTTGCTGAGGAGTGTATGTCTAATTTTTATTAAAAGGTACTAACTAAATTTTTATTTTATTAAAAGATTTTATTTTATTAAAAGGTTTTTTATTAAAAGGTACTTGTTACTTTTAGGAATAATTAAAAAATTCTATTTAAAGCACAGTTTGATTAAACATCATTATTACACTACATTAGGCAGAAATGAGACTTAAATTAATAAAACGAAATAAAACCAAATAAATGATAATTTAGAAAATATTTTGAAACTTTTATGCTCAATTAAAACGCTCATTTCAGTACTCATTTCAAATTTTGAATTTTTTGGAAACCATCTTCTTACATCTTAAAATTAACTATCTTGTCAAATCCCAAGTCCTACCACCTCTCTCAACATAATGGGCTATGTTGAAATAGGAACTGCCACCATTAATTTGCCAACATTGATTTTGAAATCGGTTTGTTATTTCCTAATATTCCACAGAAACGTAATTTAAAAAACTTTCAATGGCCTTTTTTAGAACGTTTGTTGTTCCTGTAAACCCCAGGTGGTAGAATCATCTGCATAAAATATAGCCTGTGTAGGATCAGAGACTGTTATCATTGATTCGCAACTATTACTTTTATAATCGGTTTATATTCCCTGAAATTGCATAGAAATCGTAATTTAAGAATTAATTTAGAATGCTTTTCGCACCTCCCCTTTGCTTCACCCCTTTTTAATTCGAATTTATTTTCGACAGTCCTTCGAGGGCATTTATATTTTATAAGTAACTATATACCATGTCATACTTAAAGTTTCTAGCCTTTTCAGTATCACAGAAATCGTAATTTAGAAAGTTTTTAGCTCCTACTTCCCTCTGGTGGTAGTGGCACAGACATAAAATGCAGCTTATGTTTGAGCAGGTTCTATCACCAACAATATGTCATCATTATTTTTTTAATCGGTTTGGTATTTTATGAGTTTGCTTAAAAATTGTAATTTATAACGCTTTTCGCATACTTCATCTATTTACATTTGGAATTTTCTTTCGACTGTTCTTAATAAGCAGTTGCATCTTGTAAGTAAATACCATGCCATACTTCAAAGTGTTAGACCCCCCAGTTGTGCAAAAAACGCAAATTAGAACATGTTTTACTTTTGCAACCCTCAGATGGTAGTGACAGCAACATAAAATATAATCTAAGTTTTAGCAGGGACTGTCACCATTGATTTGCAACCATTACTTTTGAAATAGCTTTGGTATTTCCTGAGATTGAGTATAAATCGCAATTTAGAACGGTTTTCGCGCATTTTCACCCCTTTTTAAATTTCCAATTTTTTCGAAACTGTTCTTAAAGATCATTTATATCTAATAAATATGTACTTTGGCTAATTTTAAGTTGCAAGCCTCTACCGATCACAAAAATCGAAAATTAGAACACTTTTTTGCTCCTGCAACGTCTAGGTGATAGTCATACCGGCATAAAATTTTAGAAATCCTTTATATCTAATAAGTAGCTAATATTTCAAATGTCATATTTCTAGGCCCTTCCGTAACGCAAAAACCGCAATTTAGAACGTATTTTACCTGCACCCTATTTGGGGTAGTGGCACCGACATAAAACATAGCCTATGTTGGAGCAAGGCTTGTCACCATCATTTTGACACCATTATTTTTCAAATCAGTTTGGTATTTCCTGAGATAGTGTAGAAACCACCATGTAGAACGTTTTTTAGAACGCTTTTCGTGCATTTTCACCCCTTTTAAATTTCGAATTGTTTAAGAACTGTTCTTAGAAGTCCTTTATATCTAATAAGTAGCTAATATTTCAAATTTCATATTTCTAGGCCCTTCAGTAACGCAGAAATCGCATTTTTTGAACGTTTTTTGCTTCTGCACCCCTTTCGGGTAGTGGCACCGTAATGGCTTGTCACCGTCATTTTGACACCATTATTTTTCAAATCAATTTGGTATTTCCTGAGATTGTTTAGAAACCACAATTTAGAACGTTTTTTAGAATGCTTTTCGCGCATTTTCACTCCTTTTAAATTCTGATTTTTTTAAGAACTGTTCTTAGACACACTTGATATCTTATAAATAACTAATATTCCAAATTTCATATTTCTAGGCCCTTCAGTAACGCAAAAATCGCATTTTTAGAACTTTTTTGATCTTGCACCCCCTTTGGGGTAGTGGCACCGACATAAAACATAGCCTATGTTGGAGCAAGGGTTGTCACCGTCATTGTGACACCAATATTTTTTAAATCTGTTTGGTATTTCTTGAGATTGTGTAGAAACCACCATTTAGAAAGTTTTTTAGAACACTTTTTGCGCATTTTCACCCCTTTCAAATTTCGAATTGTTTAAGAACTGTTCTTAGAAATCCTTTATATCTAATAAGTAGCTAATATTTCAAATTTCATATTTCTAGGCCCTTCAGTAACACATAAATCGCATTTTTAGAACGTTTTTTGCTCCTGCACCCCCTTTGGGGTAGTTGCACCGACATAAAACATAGCCTATCTTGGAGCAAGCTTTGTCACCATCATTTTGACACCTATATTTTTAAAATCGGTTTGTTATTTCCTGAGATTGTGTAGAAACTACCATTTAGAACGCTTTTTGTGCATTTTTACCCCTTTTAAATTTCGAATTTTTTAAGAACTATTCTTAGACACCATTGATATCTTATAAATAACTAATATTCCAAATTTCATATTTCTAGGCCCTTCAGTAACGCAAAAATCGCATTTTTAGAACGTTTTTTGCTCTTGCACCCTCTTTGGGGTAGTGGTACCGACATAAAACGTAGCCTATTTTGGAGCAAGTGTTGCCTCCATCATTTTGACACCAATATTTTTTAAATCAGTTTGTTATTTCCTGAGATTGGGTAGAAAATACCATTTAAAACGTTTTTTAGAACGCTTTTTGTGCATTTTTACCCCTTTTAAAGTTCGAATTTTTTAAGAACTGTTCTTAGACACCATTGATATCTTATAAGTAACTAATATTCCAAATTTCATATTTCTACGCCCTTCAGTAACGCAAAGATCGCATTTTTAGAACGTTTTTTGCTCCTACACCCCCTTTGGGGTAGTGTCACAGACATACAATATAGCCTATGTTCTAAGTTGGACTAACACAATCATTTTGATACCATTACTTTTGAAATCGGTTCGGTAGCTCCAGAGCTTACTTCCTACAAATAAACAATTTTTATCTCTTTATAATAGAAGTATAGATGAGTATAGATATAGATATAGATATAGATATAGATATAGAAGTATAGATATATGATAAACGTTTCAATTCTAAGAGCATATCACATCTTTACAACTTATAAATGGACGATAATGCTTTTAAATATTTCACGTAATTATAAAATTATAGCGTATAACTAAATTTAGCACAAAATTCAAATATGGGTATACCAGCTTTGGATTTGATATATAGGATCCGAAATATATTATTTATTGTATTCTAAAATATTGATTTTTTGAGATTCCTGTTCTTCCTGAGATTGCATAGAAATCGCATTTTAAAACGTTTTTTACAACGCTTTTTACGCATTTTGACCCCCTTTTAAATTTCGATTTTTTAGGAAATATCCTTAGAGATCATTGATATCTCATTATCAACTACCATTCCAAATTTCACGATTGCTACCACTAAATTGTAATAGTTTTTCTCGCCGTACTTAAAGACAGAATTTCTGATATTTAATAAAGCAAAGAAGCCCAATAAAGTAGCCCAATGTTTTCACATTGGATAATATGGCATGATACCGACGATAACGTACGTAGCAGTAGATGAGAAATTTGAAACCACATGTCTTAAAAATGCATAGTATTCTTAAACCTTCAACAAATTATTTTTTTTTATATGTACATGGAAGAGAAACATTTTCATCGCATTTTGAAACAAGCCGCATAATAAATAAATATATAAATAAACAGTCAAGTGCGAGTATTACACGAGAGTTCCGTACAATAACATGTGAATTAGTAAGTGTATTATTAAAAAAACCGTTGCTAAAAGAAAACTAAGACTTTGTAAAAACTATACAACGTAGGGTTGGGTAAAGCTGTATATACTAGAAAACTATAAATGGATATACAATGAAAATTCAAAGATATATGGAACCTAAATAATATCAAATATAGCTATTCTGTATAACTCTTTTTTCAATTTTATCCTAATCTGTTTAAAATGAACCTAATTCGCTGCTGACAATAAAAGCAGTGCATATTTAAACTTGGTTTGGCATTTCACAAACCTAAATTCAGCGTAGTAATAATCTTTTTCTTTTTACAGTGTAGCTAAAGCAAAACCCTTGTTCAAAATTTAATTTTAGCAGTGTGCATCAGGCGAATAATTCTCGACGGAAACAGTGGTATTGAAAATAACTTTTTGGTATATTCTTGATTAACCTGATTTTTAGTAAACTATAATTTAAAGGTCATTGCCACGTCGATTTATTGTTCACAGAATACAGATACTTAGCTTAGTTTTTCTTAGCGCATGATTCAGAAGCCTATCGCTCCATTTCGATACCGAAGTGAGGTATTGGATTCTTTTTTAATAACAGGGTCTTACGCTTCAGGGAATTTTTCAGGACAAATATCTGTAATTTTTTATAGAAAAATAAATCTAGGTTAAACGCGCAAAATTACATCTTATTTAAGATGAAATTTTCTACAAGAAAATACTTGTACCGAAGAATTTCCTGGTTTTGAAATTTCAGGACAAGTACGACCATTGTAATATTTCTTTAGCCTATCGTTGTGTCCGACGCCCTTGTCAAAAGTACCATTCTAGTAAATGCTATCGACAAAGGCACGCTTTGAATCTTTAGTTCAATTTACGGGAACCGGGTAAGCGAAATTCAAACAAAAAATCGATTTATACTTTTTTATATCATTAAATAGTTTAAACTTTTGTCTTTTCAACGATGTATTACGCGTGTTTATATATATATATATATATGTGAAAAAAAAAGTTGGATTTTTTCATGTTTTCTAAGATCACTTCACAGCAGTGGGCTACTTTTTTAAAATTCAGATTTCTTGATTGGAACCCCTTTTCTGAAGTGGTAAAATTTCCATTGCCTTTATTAATATGTTACTAAATGAGGCGAACTTTCCTATTTCAAAAAAGTGGTGCCAATTAAGAAATCAGAATTTAAAAAAAATAGTCCACTGCACTCTCAGAAATAAAACTCTTCCTTTTGACGATTCAGAAATCCTCGAGCTGTATTTCGTCGTTTTTGACGATCATTTCCTATTAACATCACGTGACTTTTAACGAAACGTAAACCCTCAAATATTTGACGAAAGTTTTGCCTCAATCACGGTCAGACTCAATGCATTTTAAGGAAACATTTCCTCAAATCCTCCTCAAATCCTACGATTTTAGCAAATAGATATTTGCTTGTTTATGTTAGTCCTGTAATAATTTATTTTAAAACAGCACTTAGTGCTTTTCAGAAAATACTGAAATATAGGTAGTTATTGTTTCTTCATTAGTTATTTTTTTAGCTGTTAGAATTTTTAGGAATGCTTATTAATATTATTATTATTTTATTTATATGTTGTCGTTCGTTATGTTTTAATTCGAAAAGAATAAATTTCCTGTGTTTTTCAAAACCATTCAATAAGAAAATTAGGTCAATAAAATTTCAAACTTCTAGGATATCTTTTTTTTTTTAAAGAAGTATATTATGTTTTCAATCATATTAAAAATAAACATAATTGATCCCTCTCCTCTTTATAAACAGTAAAGTGTTAAAATCTTATCTTCCTACTCAAAGTGATAAAATATCACGCAATATGCACTTCACAATTCATTATTTGTGAGCAACAAATTAACCAGACCATATTCTAATCATCCATTGATCAAAGACAATTTCAGTTGTAAATTATTTAATCAAGCCGTATTATTCATTGATACGAGAAAAGCATAAAAATAAATTAGCTTTCCTTAAAACTTTCAGAAAATATAGCAGCCCGATAAAATTGCAATCTACGTTATAATAATAAAACACGAAGTAGAATTCATTATATCAGTCTAAAAGCAAACATTTTCAAGTCCCCAGCAGCCAGGTTGGAAGAACAGCGACCTCCCATACGAAAGGTCGTGAGTTCGAATCACGCCGGGGAAAGAGAGAGGTGATTTTTTTTCTCTCCCCCTGTCAAATATTGGAGCTTCCAAACTGATTGAGAGATGGCGCCACCAGCCCTCTTTTGACAAAACTATTGACGAAATTTATATTGTCAAGCAAGTGAAGAAACTAATTTCATCGATTTGACGAAATGTTCGCTCGGAGCATTTTCCAGGAAACTATTTCGTCAAAAACAAAGAAAATTTCGTGAAATCTGAGTATTCATTTCTGAGAGTGTGGCAACGCTGCTTTACATCATTAATTGACTTTTTCTCAAAACTTCGATTTTCCACGTTTGTGTTCCTTTTTTTCAATATTTAGTAAACTTAAAAACTCGGATTTTTTTAAATACTTATATTACGTATAGTGCATACTTTAACATGGGGATTGGATGTTTTGTTGAGAATTATTTATTTTAGGCAGTGAAATCTTACCAAAAACCCTAATTTAAAAATGTCTTTCAATAAATAATTAATAATTAATTTCTAGTTTCACTTAGAAAGAAAATGGTCTGTTAAAATACGTAAAGCGTGTTACTCAAGCTACTCTAAAAAATCTAGACATCTATCTTTCCCCATTTCTGAGAAAAAGGTACATAATGTTGGTGTATTTTAACATAACCGAGATAGAGCTTAGCTGCATATAATATATGACATAAAATATATTAACTTATATCACATCGCTTATCCACGAAAAGTGACACATCTCAGCATAAGTCAATTTCACAGGAGAAGCAAAAGAAAATTTGCAGGATTTTACATTAACATGAAATTATAGTACTTAGCTCGGCTTCCAGGAATAAAAACGTGCATAAAAGCATAAATCCTTAAGAATGAAGACATAAATGATTTTGGAGGGCTATGTAATTTTACCTCCCCACACAATCCACTCCTCTTCTGTGGTTAAGAATGGACGTATAGCGTAATGAACCGATTTTCTGTAAAACTAGACGTATGAAGCTTTTTCTGTAGCAAGACCTATAACAGACTTATTAGTGCAAGAAAACGCAAAATGAATTTTTGCGAGATTCGGCACTTTTCTTGAGACACACATTTCATTAGACTTGTGGCAAGTTCTATGTTAAATCCATGCAGTGGGAAATCTTTAATGATACACAAACTTGAAAAACCTATCTAAACTCATAATTTTCAAACAAAATGGCGTAGATTCTACTGTTTTTATTGAAAATTGCCGGCCAACTAAAATGCAAGATATCTAAAGTATATCTTAATATTTTTTAAAGAATATGTTTTCATGAAGGTTTATTGTTATAATTTACTTTAAAATGATCCAATACAAGTACACAAGAAAAGTGAATCTTTCATGTTTTTATGAAATATCCTTTAACATTTGCGTTCGCTTCAGGAGTTTTTAAATTATAAAAAATACCGAATTTATACCAGATATTCTGAATAGTAATTTTTGCTTTATTTAACCACAAGCGTTGTGTACACAAAGTAATTCTTTTTTCGGGATTTCCGGTATGGATTTGGATTTGGAGAGGGGAGGGGGTTATCATGAAATGGTCTATCATCCCCGGGAATAACAGATCTGAGCTCCGACACAAAAATGGCAGCTGTCATAAGCGGATTTTTTTTTTAGCTTTTATACGGTCCCTTAAATTTGAAATCTTTAATATCCCTTACATCCCTTCGAATTTTGCAACTGTGTTTTGTTTCTTTTCTTCTTAAAAATTTTCTGGAAGTAATTGAATAAAAATATATAAAAAGGCTAGAAAATATGTTTTTGCTCATGCCCGAATGATTCATTCAAACAAAAAAATCATTCATTCGGTCCATTACTACTTAACCCTTTCAGGGACAAAGCATTTTCAATGTCATTCATATGTGTTGAAATAAGTGTGACATCGGGATTTACAAACAAACTTATTTGGAAAAAAGAAAAAGGCTATATTTCACATACATTTTAAATGTAAAATATTTTACCAAAATTCTGGTGCCAATTTGGCGTGTAGGAATTAAAAATAAGTAGTTTCATTAACCTATCACCACACCTGAAAGGGTTAAACTGTTAATTAAGCTTCCAAAACAGAAACTCTACACTTATATCAGCACTAAAAAAAGTAGTAATTTATGCCTTAACATTAAAAGCTTAGAACGATTTTAAGAACAAAATTGTGAATATTCCGTAAGTAAAACTTTTCAAAAAGTGAACATTTAATGCGAATTTTATGGTCTGAAAAGTAATAAAATTTCTCTTTTTCCATTTCAAGAAATAATGCGTTTCAAAGTTTCTTCAAGAAATATTTTTATAAAAATGCTCACAAATAGCCATTATCGAAGATTCTATTTGGTAATGTCCATATTGTATTCTTCAGATGGATTTGTAAAATAACTTTATGCGTGCTTTGCAAACATAACTGCTGTTCTAAGATTTAGAGATAGAAATCGATTTTTCAGTTATTTTCATTACTTTTGCCAGATGTAATGATACACGATCGATAAATTGTAAAATGGTAGCAACATGAGTATAGGTTCAGACCTTTCGTTATATGATATTTGGTTATTAAAAAGACTATTTTTCTTAAAAAGTTCTTCAATATTGCCAGTATGAATGTATTGTCTGTACACATCCAACCTAAAGTGCAATTCTTCTCACATTTCGGTTTTCGCAAAAAAAAAAAAAAAAAGACAAAACTCTTTACGAAAAGAAATGAAATTTGTGTTCTTTTAAAATAGTTTCGTCAAACCGCGTACATAGATGAGAATTTTCACGCTTTTTCCTGCCACTATTTCTGAACAGAAAACTGCATCTTAGTTAATCCTACATTTTCTAAGATTAAATATTTTAAAGTCAGGGTTGGGGAAAAAAGCATAAATATTACGAGCTATAGTATATATATTTGATTTTAGTCTATCAGAATCCATATGTTTTTTTCATTTTCATTTTTCATATTAATAGGAAATTTTAATGTTACGTAAAATTTTAAAAAGAATAAATATGATAAAAAATCTTTAATTATATCAGTTCCAAAATAATTCAGTCAATAAACAAACCTTGTTATCAGGTGTGTTTAATTAAAATAAAATTTGAAAGTGAAAGTATGCTGTTATAATAATAAAGTTCAAAATGGATGGATTTACTGCATCATATATAAATTATATACTATCGTACATCTACATCATATATAGAATTCTATTGTGAAGAGCATATTATTATATGCAGCAGAAGGATTGAGAATTTTGCGGACAGGAAGGAAGAAATTAGCAGCAGCGGAATGGATGTCCTAAGTAGATCATGCAGAATATCAAGATTAGAAATAATAAGAAATGAAAGAATCAAGGTAATGATGAAAATAAAGGGAACCATATTAGATGATATTAAAAAAAAAAAAAATCAATTAATCTGATATGGTCATGTTAAAAGATTGAGTGATGAAAGACTACCCAAAATCGCATTTAATTATAAAACAAACAAGTAAAATAAAATTTTTGTTTTTAAAGTCAATTCCTACTTATGTCATCAAAGAAAAATTTTATATAATCTCTTAAGCTAATATTAGTTTTTGTTGCATTAAATTATCTCAATTTGTTGATTTTCTATAAGTAAGTAAATCCTATTGGTTTACAATGGAAGTCTATGGAAATTTGGCCAAATATTAGAGATATCATCAAGTTGGCGACAAACTTGGCGGTATTTGGTGACAGATCAGAGTCCCCCCTATGGTAACCCCCTTATAGATATGAAGATGCATTAAGTGCTGTTCGATAACCAATGGCCGCCATTTTTTCTTCCATATAAAACTAAAATTATTTAATTGAAATTTAATTAATGAATTAATATTTGAAAAAACTGTATTAACATCAAATGTCATCCAGTACAAGTTTAAAAAAATTTATTTCAACTTTATAGGATGAATAATATGTATTTTATTAACGATTGAAAATTTGAACAAGATATACTATATATATATATATATATAGGGAGCAGTGGCGTGGCGTGAAAATTTTCGGTGGTCATCGCAATTATTTAAGTTTGTGGTGAAAAATTATTAACTCTAAAATTCAATGGTTGAATGTTCAAAAAAGAAACTTTAAATCTTACCTTCACTTATACATGAACTCCAAATGTTCTGCTAAAACTGGATCGCAGAGTTTTAAAAGCTTATTAAGAGTTTTAAAATATTGCTTGGTCATCGCCGCATCCAGCGATGACCGGACGCCACGCCACTGATAGGGAGAGTGTGAAATAATAGTAGGAATTGCAAAAGGAAACGCGGAAGATAACGAAAGAACTGGAAAGATAATAGTGAAAAGGCGATGAGGGATAGAGGTCTGGAAGAAGGATAGACCCTTGATCTAATTCTAAATTCATGGTACATACTTTAAGGGATATAGGAATTTATATGCGCAAGTGACGCGTTGAGGTACAAATACCAGGGAGGCAATTTGGCCTTTTTTTATTTCAAAATTTCTCATTCATACCAGAAAATTCCTATAATATTCTTTACTTTATTTAACCCTCTCGAAACGGTACTCCCTGCACAAAATTTATTTGTGTGGCACCGCTTTTATTTTAAACAGGTCGCTTTACTTTTAAAATACAAACGAATGCTTTAATTAAAAAAGACAAATATTAATTTTATTTATTAATGGTGCCAAAAGTAAATTCCACAAGCACCTTTTGACGATGCATATATGCATCACCCGTCCCGAAAGGGTTGTTTGTTTGTTTGTTTTATTGAACACATACATCAGACTTGTGTGCTTGACACCAGGGCCTGCTTATAAGTCATCGTCGATATACAGGGACGAGATAGCACAAGGAAATTTACAACACCAGAGAATTACATCCTTGGGGCTCCACAAAGACTGTGCAACGGAACCGGCGGGATTCGAACCCGCCCCCACCTAAACAAACTAAAATATACCAAGCACAGGAAATACATAAAAGAAATAGAAATGATTTTTTTTTTTTTTTTTTTTTTTTTTTTTTAAGTAATCCTGAAACATCTGTCTCAAAGAAAAAAAAAAGAACAGTATAAAGAATTTTCTAGTATGAATGAAAAAAATTGAATTAAAAAAGGGCCACATTGGCCCCCTTGTGTTTGTATCTCAACGCGTCGCTTGCGACCATACATTCCTATATAATAAATGATTGTTACAGTGTCCTGTTCCAACCCTTAAAGTTTGTAATATGAATTTAGAATCACCCTGTATATAATTAAATGAATTAGGATATTAAACAAAACAGGGGCTACCCAACGTATACGTTATACATAAATTTGAAGATGATGCAAAAAAAAATCACATAAATAAAACAAATATTTTTTATTTTTACATATTTTTTAAATTTATGAATAAAGTATACGTTGGCCAGCAAGTTCTATTTTGTTTAACCCCTTAACAGTGACATTTGTTTTCTTACAAAAAAATTAAAAATGGGGCTGGACACCACTTTTTCCATACTAAAATATTTACCTTACTTAATCGAAAAATATCTGACAATCAATAAAGATAAATTTACAGTTACAAATTAGTGGTATCAAAATGCTTTTAATAACGAAGCAAGCAAATTGTTCTTGCCCAAATCCAGTTCGGGCCACACTGTTAAAGGGTTAATATTCGATTTCCAACGTCAAGTCCTTTATTAGAGTTTTATTTTATTTATGTGATTTTATTTTTACATCATGTTTACATTTATGAATAAAGTATACGTTGGGCAGCAAGTTCTATTTTGTTTAGTATTCGACTTTACAACCTGAAATGCTTAATTATTAATAGAATTAGTTTAAAAAAAAATTCTAAATAAATAACAGAAATACTTTCCAAAAGTATATGCAAATAAATGCTTTTAAAACTTTACATAGACATATAGATTACCGTTCTAGCCTAAAATCAATGCTTCTAATTGCAAACAGTGCGAAGTATAAAACTTATAAATTTAATGCCTTGGGTTTTTATGTTATTTGTTTCCACTACACAGTACAATTTTAATCCCAAAAATATCAGTAATGAGCAAAGAATGAAAAATTATGTTCTTAACTTAGTAATTAAATTAGATAAAATACGTTCATATATCTTACTGTTTAATCTGGGATAGTTAATGCCTCATAATAAAGTAAAACAGACAGTAATTATAGTTTTTATTCTTTTAAATTTAATGATGTAAATTCTAATATTATGCTAGAGGAAGTGTATTATTTTTTCTACATTTTTCAACAGACACTTTTATCCCAGAATTGTTTGTATTGTAATAAAAATTTCATAGGAATAACATATTTGCTTTCAATTATTATGGTACACGGTTCTATAAAAAATCGTAAATTTCTATCATAGAATCGGATGAATTATAATAAAATCGGACCGTATGCCCAGAGGATTTAATGCGGTTTATCGTAAAGTTTCTTCTGTTACCATATTTATAAAAATATTTTCTTATAAAATAAAACAAACGTTATATTAAAAAATATATAGTATTCGAAATTCCCTGCGGAGTACACACCCTGTAAAAGTTCCCCGGAAATTTACACGTTGCTCAATAATTTTTATGTTATATATGTGGAACACGAAATTTGCAAATTTCGATAGCTATTGATGACTTTTGTCTGTTCTTTACTTTAAATTCCAAATTTTTTGTTCCATGATTCCGAAATTCGCGATTTTTTTTCTGCGAGCGGTTGTGAATTTAATTTGTTTCCCTCAACCATTTGTCGAAATTCAAGAACTTTTTCCACGATCGTTTGTTGAAATTCATTTTTTTTTTTAACTGCAACCAATTGCCAAAATTTGCGATTTTTTTCACAGGATCATTTGACGAAATTTTGGTTATTTTTGCTTGATCATTTAATTTTTCATTTGCGAATTTTTTGAATTATCTTTTGACGAACATATCGATTTTTTGAGCGATTGGTTAATTAAAATCTTAATTGTTTTTTTTGTAGGATCTTTGAACGAAATTTGCGATTTTTTACCACGACCTATCGACAAATTTTATTTCATTTTATGACCGATGAACAAATTTTATTTCACTCTACGACCGATTATTTAAATCTACGATTTTATTCTTCAACCAATTAACGAATGTCGCTGTTTTGTTTCCGCGGTATATGACAAAATTTGCCATATTTTTCCACGCTGGTTTGAAGAAATTAGCTATTTTTTCCGCGACCAAAAAGAGAAATTTTTACTAGACCAATTGGCAACATTCACGATTTTTTTCTGCGATCCATTGAAGAATTGATTGAAAAAGAATCTTCCACTTCAACGAAAATGAAATTAGTAGAAGTAGCACATGCTTCCGAAATAAGTTAACGTGGCAAAATCTCGAACAAAATTTTTTATTGTGCAGTATTTTCCCGTTTTGTACGCGGTTTGAGCAAACCCAGGGCCTGATTACCAACGGGGCACACTTAAACCAATAAATTTTAAAAGAAAACTTCAACTCATCTAAACGCCGTATTCACGTAAAATTTCTGCCATGAATGAGGAAAATTTTTCTGTTTATTTTTAGTGGTAGGAATTTGCCCCGTGGGTAATCAGGCTCTGAGCAAACCCGCACTCTGTTTCAAAGCCTTTCCCGGAAAGAACCTGCACCCACCCCCCTCCCCCCAACAAACTCTTGAAATGGGCTCCTTGAATTAAAATAAAGAACCGTGAGGAACTTATTGGAGTTATTAGGTTAAGGCATTTAATGGATTTTAGACATATCTTCGTCTTAGCAAGTATAATTGTATGATGTTTTATTCGTAGAAACTTCATTTTTTTCGTTCGAGAGAAGCTTTTGTAATAGAAAGTTTTCGTTTTCAAAAGTTTATCTGTAATACATATAGTATGCTCTTCAGAGGTGTTCTAGAAAGCGGATGTTTGAAAAGTCATAGAGAAAATGAGATAACGGAATCGGTCTATAACGGAATACTGCCTTAAACAGCCAACGCTCATAGTCAATATCTTGGAAATATATATGCTGAGACCTGTTTAAAACTGATATTTTCATCAATCCCTTGAAATTTTGTACTCGAAGTTTGAACTTTTCTTCAATCCTTGAATCTGTAAATAATTTTCGTTCGTGGAGGAGGTTGTGCACTCGGGACTGCTCCTTTGACTATGGACTATACCACTACCCTCAAAGGAAACTCCTCCCCTCCAAGAAAGTTTTGCAATGGACTCCAGTTTTTTGACGCGCATAGCTTTTAGCAAACTTGCCAAATGATCAGAATAATTCCTTCGTCACAACGGGTGATTTTATTATTAGATTTGCACGGTGTTATGTTATAAAATTAATTAAATTAATTATAGTGTGATTCTACGCAAATTGGCCATAATGATGAAATTGTGGGATATTTAAATTTTTTCAAGAGGAAAACTTAAGGTATTTTTTTTTTTAATTGCAGTTCTGACATGGTTTTATCATATCGTTCAAACCATGTCAAACTACCTTGAATGAAAACAATGTTGCCAGTGGGCTACTTTTTGTAAATTCAGATTTTTTTTTTTTGACACCACTTTTCTGAAAAGGTAAAATCCCTTTTATTTCCGACCTTAATTAACTTGCCATTAAATAAAGCGAATTTTACTATTTCAAAAAAGTGGTGTCAATCAAGAATCTGATTTTTTTTAAAAGTAGCCCATCTGGCAACCCTGCATGGTATCGACGATATTAGCTCATAAAATTGAAGCATTAATTAAAACACGTACTTGAAACAAATTTTTAAATTTATAAAATAGCATTTCCTCATATACAATTACTACCACCTAAAAATATAAAAAATATCAATTCTTACTGAAATATTTATATCTCTTTTGTTTGATTTCTGTCTTTTAAACGAACACACAAAGTATTATTTCTATATATTACTTTTTTTTTTTTTTTTTTTTTTTTTTTTGGTAAGCACATGCAATTTGTATTTGACAAAAAAGTTTGCATCTCATATTTCAGATCATTCCCCCACTCATTAAAAATTCTGGATATTAGAGATAGATGGTTTTGCTGTAGACCGAAACATTGCACATATGCTGAGCACATGGGCCTTACCTGTCTGTAAAACAATTTTCAACCATCCTGGAGAAATACTTCAGCGTGTAAGGAATATTTTAATAGGCAGATTGGGCAAATGTTAAGATGATGTTATAATTCGCTCATTTAAATTTATAAAAATAACTTATTTTCTAAAAATATATTAATGTGTGGATTAGATTTACCTGAAGGGATAATTTGAGAACATGTATTGTACTTGGTTGTTATAATTTACTTTATGAGTACAAATTTGAAAAGCTAATAATGTACATTTTATCATTCTCTCACAAATCATTCCTGATTCTTATGCGAGAGAATATTTCTATTATATAAAAAGAATGTAGTAAAAATATTTTTGTTGAAAATTTAATGCTTTTGAGGAAAATAAAAGCGTATTTTTAAGCAAATCGGTGTATAAAATGTTATGTATTATGTGAAAGGTGAATCAATAGTGAGCAATAAAGGAACTTTTGATAAAAAATGATAAAATGTCAAATAAAAGTGTAGAAAACTTTCTGGTGGGAACATCTGGCAATTCTCAGTTGCCAATCGTGTAAACAGATTAATAAAAATAGTTAATAAAAATATATTTAAAATAAAGCTTTAAAATTGTTAATTTCTTTTATTAATTACTTCTATTTTCACATTTAGAAAAATGGTTTTTGATTTTAAACAAAATCATGTGTTCTTTCTTTAAAATTAAGGAACTTTTCAAATAGGCAATGCATTTGCATATAAAATTTAAAGTGCAAAATTTTTTGCTACAACGTTTATTCACCAAATTTATGTTTATTTATTTATTTATTTATTTTTGTGCGTGTCTATGTGTGCGTCAGGGGGGGGGGGGGTATATGAGACGAAAAAGTCTAGTAAAAATAGATGGACCCTGTCATGTGATTTTGCGACCGTACGTTTATCACAATCAAATTACTCATCAGTTAACAAACATTTCTTCATACGAACAGGATTGCCAGTGGGCTACTTTTTTAAAATTCAGATATCTTGATTGGAACCACTTTTCTGAAATGGTAAAATTCTCCTTATTTTCGCCTTAATCAATATGTCATTAAATAAGGCGAATTTTACTATTTGAAAAAATTGGTGCCAATCAAGAAATCTTAATTTAAGAAAAGTAGCCCACTGGCAACGCTGTATGCGAAAGTAGTTTTCGATTTTATTTCTTTTCCGAAAGCCTTTTCAGGAATTTTTTTACGATTGTATTAAAACTTAACATTTTATGCAGGATATTTGCACGATAAGCAGACAACTTTTGTTCTAAAGTTTTTAAATAAGGTTATCAAATAGATATTTTTATTAATAATTAGATTCTTTTTTCTGATATGATAAAAAATAACGATTAAACTCTTTTATCATGGATATTTTTTATATAAAATTAACATAAATGGTTGTCTAAAAATATAAAAACAAAAGTTAAGCGACAACAGTATAATTCTATGTATGTAATATAACACAGTCCATATAGTAATAAATAGTATAATCCCATGTATTACTTACATTGGCAAAGTTTGCTCTTTAAATTTAAAGTTCTACAGAATATCTTCAATGAAACAAAAAAAAAAGGATCTTCAAATTTTACAATCAATGGAATATACACAGAAATGCAGAAACTGCAATACTCGAATTAAATAACTGTCATCAATTAATCTGCAAATAATATTCTAATTATCATGCTCGATATTTTTTTATTTATTTAGGAAATAACTTTCATCGAAAAATAAAGCCTTTTCCAATTACGAACCAATTGCCAGTACGAAGTCGAAACTTTTACCGGATTTGGTTCTGCTGCAATTTTCAGCCCTGTTTTGGTGATTTCGGGGGAAAAAGAAATGTCATGAAATTCCTAAATTAGAATTAATTGTGAATGTTCTGCTCTAATATATCAGCAGGGGTTACCATCATCTCAGCTGAGGTCGGCGAACATAACACTTTTTTCGTATAGTTTTACTCGCAATAATTAATTGTTAAAGTTTATTTCCAACTCTGCAATTGTTAAGTTGAAAGTTACCATAAGAAATTACTGGTATAACTGCGGCTAACGGTAGAGTTATTCAAAACACCTGTACTGTATATATTTTCGGGAGGAAATTATGAAACAAACTCAAATGATTAAATAATCAAAAGATGTACACTGCATAATTATAGAGAGATACCGATCGGTAAACAATGATAAAAAGTATCGACGCTTACAGGGCTGCCTCAGTCTACATTTTTTATATTTTGTCCGCACCAAATTTTTATAAAAATATATTTTGAGGCACATTACCTTGGAAATTTTATCAAAGCGTCAGAAAAAGATTTTCGTTTTGAAAAAGTGGTGTGAAATACAAATCAAAAATAGTCTTAAGTGGCAGCCATTCGTTTAGTACGCTTCTTGAATTTCCGAAGGGTATGGTGCCACATAGTTGCCAACCTCCCGATTTTTTGAACGTCAGTAAATTCTTACAAAATTGTTTGCTTTATCTAATTACAGAAATTGTGCGATTATATAAAACAAGTATTTCTGCATAAAAATATTTGTGATAAAAAAACAGGAGGTTGGCAGCTATGATGCCAATATTTTATATTAGGAATCCATGGAACTAGACATATTAGAAAGCTTTATCTGATATTTTGCTTCAGAAAAAAAAAAACTTTTTACTGTTAATCGGAGGTATTCTAACAGTTTTCAGCAATTAAATAGGATGAAAATTTCTATTTTAAAATTTGTGTAGAGCTAACTGTAAGAACCAATGGTGTATCCTAAAACCAGTGGCGTGGCGTGAAAATTTTCGGTGGTCATCGCAATTATTTAAGTTTGTGGTGAAAAATTATTAACTCTAAAATTCAATGGTTGAATGTTCAAAAATGAAACTTTAAATCTTACCTTCACTTATACATGAACTCCAAATGTTCTGCTAAAACTGGATCGTAGAGTTTTAAAAGCTTATTAAGAGTTTTAAAATATTGCTTGGTCATCGCCGCATCCAGCGATGACCGGACGCCACGCCACTGCCTAAAACCTAATCTTTGAATGAAATTGTTGAGATATATAGTGCAGAGTCAAACGGTCACGATTGCAGTAACAGAGGATGCAATTCAAAATGTCTGCATACTTTGTTTACAACGGATCCGTTCCTGATAAACGCCGGTAGTATCTTCCAACAGTTAAAAAAAAATTGAATTTTTTTATGACAGAAATTTTACATAAATAAGGAGATTAAATATGGCGGAAATTTCTATTCAAATTTACAGATGGGCATTTGTCTCGGCGATAGTAAAATTCACGGGCATTTACAGGTTACAATATGGCAATATCGTAGCGTATGACGTTTGATTTAGTACTGAAAATTTATAAATTATTCTTTAAAAGTGCTATGTTTATAATAAAAATAATTTCAAATCTCCCATACCAGAAAAAGTTAGAGTATTACTTTAAATATGAAATACCAAATTTTAAAAAAGTAACGTGACAGCGATTCTGATTCTATCGTTCTAGACAACGAAAGTTTCCTTGAAAACGAATCTGCGTAGAGGAGTCTTCGTAAGAAAGATATAGGTACATTTAGGGTAGTCGGTTTAGGCTCGTGTTTTATTTTATAAGATCTGACACAGTGCGTCGAACAAGGGTGGCCAACTGTGGAACGCAGGATACCACTAACTTTTTAAAGAAATAGCCGACTTTTTGATTCGCAGATATTCAGTGATTAGATAAGGCAATATGATTACTATTAAATTTTAGTTCTGTCCAGGGTGCCACAGTTGGCCACCCCTGGTCTACATGTAGTATATAGTGTGGGAATGAACAGGCGAAAACGTATCCAAAAAATTACATTTTCATCAGATTTTCATGATGCAATTTAACCTTTTGCACTCCGTTGTCGCCGTTGCGGTGACATTGTCAGGTAAGTTGAAAACTCCGTTGTCGCCGCTGCGGAGACATCGTAAGGTAAATTGAAAACACCGTTGTCGCAGCTGCGGCAACTTCATCTTTCCTTGTAAAATTTATTTTTGGCAACTGTAATAAGGGAAAATAAAATTTACCTTATTTATTCAGACTATTTTTCAAATTGTGTACTTGAAGAAACTTCTTTTAATAAATAAAACATGTCAAATTTTAAACAGATTTTAAGTGGTTCGCTGATTAAAAAGGTCAGGTAGCAAGAAATCTACAGCTCAGTTTGGATCAGTGTTATTTGTCATTTTTGAAAAAGTTTCAATGATCGGATGTCGTTGTATGTCTGACCTTGAACAAAGACATCGCGAAGGTAAAACAGATAGCATTCAACCTTTTAGATGATAAATTGTTTAAATCCTCGGAGATATTAGGCATTTACACCCCGTAAAAGACATCGCTCTATATAAGACACATTCTATAAACGACATTATAGCTCTTCGTGGACAAACAATGCTTAGACCTTTTGAAAAATGTATCACATTAACAAAGCGACGACCAGCAAAGACAGTTTCGAAAGACTCTAAATTCGCTTTCCGTGGGTCAAGTATCAGACGACTACTCATCCATTATCGAACGGCGCAAAGCTATGCCGCTTCCAGCTGAAATTGAATCATTCCAAGATGCCATAGGGTTATTCCAGAAAACAAGCAAACTAAAGAATATAATCAAGAAATACTTCTTAAATCAAAATGGGCCAATGACAGGAATATTAGCATACCACAATATTTAAATAGCAAGATGGAGTGAAGATGATCACGCGTCAGCGTTGCCAGTGGGAAATTTTTTTAATTCAGATTTCTTGATTGGCACCACTTTTTTGAAATTCTAAAATTCGCCTTATTTAATGACACGTTAATTAAAGCTAAAAGATAGGGAATTTTACCATTTCAGAAAAATGGTGCCAATGAAGAAATCTGTATTTTAAAAAAAGTTGCCCACTGGAAATATTGTCAAGCGTCTGGAATTTTCTCAGCAGTTGGAGGCATAATAATGGTATGTACCAACAGTGTTGCCAGTGGGCTACTTTTTTTAAATTCAGATTTCTTGATTGATACCACTTTTTTGAAACGGTAAAATTCTCTTTGTTTTTTCCATAATTAATGTGTCATTATATAAAGCACATTTTACTATTTCAAAAGAGTGGTGCCAATCAATATTCTGATTTTTTTAAAAATAGCCTATCTGGCAACACTGTGTACCAATATCTAGACAGATGAGGATTGGTAACCGGTGCAATGAGGACGATAAATGATATCGTGTTTGACCCAAGATTTCACCCTTCAAGCTTGCCAAGTGCTATAATTGTTCATTTTGATGATTATCAAGGGTCATTTCATGGGGTTGAAAGATTTTTCCTTTTCAAACCTATTTGTAAAAGTTGGGAAGAAAACAAGGCCTCATTCTCACGAAGTCAGTTACCTTTAACAGTTGCATACCCTGCCACCTTACACAAATCCCAGAGTTTAACTTTTTCAAAAACTGCTGTGGACATTTGTCTAAAGGAGTTGTCATATAAAGCAACTTATGCAACTTTTAGTATAGTTTGCCGTTTAGGGGAAGTTCTCATTGAAGCCTGAAGCACTTTTCGCGAAGGATAGACTTGGCCAAATAGAAGATTGGGAGGACTTGCTGACAGATTAGCATTTTAGCATTTCCTGAGGCACTGTCCACTGAATTAACCCCTTAGCTGTCGCATTAAATTGCGGTTCAAAAATTCAAATTGCTTATTCGCACCACTTTTTTGAAAAAGAAATATTCACATTATTTAATGGTACGTAAAATGAAACCATAACAAAGGCAGTTGCACTATTTTATAAAACTGATAGGAATTAAACAATCAGAATGAAATACGCAGCCCGTGAATATCACGGGAGCGACAATTAAGGGGTTAAACACTTTAACCCTTTGAGCGGTAAGCAATTGCGTTTGTATAATGCTGGATTCCCACCGGAAATTTGAAAAAAAATTATTTCAAAACAAGGAAGAGCTCTTTTGCCGCAAAGTTATAAAAGTAAAATTTTATAAAAAGTTTCTGGTGCAAATCTTAATTAAACTAAGGCGGGATATAATATATCCCAAAGCCCCTCAAGAGGTTAAAATAAATATTAGACTACTGTTATTTCAAACTTTCTTTTACACTATTAAACAGTAATAATAAAAAAAAACATTTTTTTTTTAAATTTTAAAATTTTATCTTTTAAGTTTCTGCGACTCCATGCTCCGACATTTAGGCCTGACGGGTGCTAGTTATAAACCTGTGTTTTCTATAAAAATTACTTTCTGTGTGAATTTTAGGAAACTATAACTTTGTTCGTTATCATCTGCTAGCCCTTAACCACTTGGGGACGATTGGCCGGTATGCGTGCCGCGTAAGGTTATCAGAATCCTTGATTATTCTCACCAGTAAATTTTATTGTAAATTTTATCTTATTTGATCCGAGCGTTTTCCCGATTCAATTTGGCAAAAAATTCTGTTTTGAAAAACCGGTGCTAAAAGATTAAAAATTTTGTAAAAGATACTGGTTCCGAAGTGGTTAAGTTCCCCGAGATGCATGCATGCCCGAGATTTACTCGGGCATGCATTTTTCCGTCTAATTAATCCTCCTTGATTATGCCTACCAGTTTTTTTTTTTTTTTTTTTTTTTTTTAATTGGAACATTTTCCCGATTAAATTAGGCAAAAATTTTCGTTTTGAAAAACCTGTGACAAAGATGCTATTTTAATTATTTTTAAGCTATTTTAATAAAACAATTACTCAGCGAGAAGGTTAAAGAAACATCACATGTTTCGATCATGATAATACAGGAAAAGGTTAAAAAGCGCATAATGAAATTATTCAGGTAAAAGTGTATAATTAGTTATTCAAAATATCCCAGTCCATAAAATAAATCACACTTACAATTCAATAACATGAAACTAAAAAGAATTTCATCTTTATAATTTAAGTACCCTGATGTTTAAAAATTAATTGGCAGTGACCGGAAGCTTTCGATCTTACACGGTTTGTCAAATATCAACTGAAATTCTTAACGAATTGTTCTTGAACTTCTAGGATGTAAAGAATATGTTCGACTTCATTTTTTTTCGTGAAGATTTAGTCGCGAGTACAATTAGGGGGCTTATAATACATTTTAAGGGGACACGGTACCTTTCAAACTACTTTTTCGATTTTGAATAATACTGCAATAAATTTAAATATAATGTCACTACAGATATAAGGTACTATAAAACAAATATAATTTCATATAATATCCAAAAAAAAAATCTTGTAGAACAGCCTATTTAACTAAAATTTATATTTTAAAAAAATAATTTTTTTTTAAATTCCTACTACTTTTTTAAATATGAATATTTTTGCTTCAAAATTTTTTTCCATAATCCCAAAAACATACTACATAAAATTGTGCATGGATTTAATATTCAAAGTTAAAGTTATTTTTTTTAAGAATTTCAATTATTTTTTCTTGATTTTTACTATACAAAACAAAAAAATATTTATATTAAATGTAATATTCCATACATCTAAAAATCCATGCACAATTTTATGTAGTATAGTATAAGGAAGATGGAAAAAATTTTTGAAGCAAAAATATTCATATTTAAAAAAGTAGTAGGGGTTTTAATTTTTTTTTTATTTATTTTTTTTTAATTTAAATTTTAGTTAAACAGGCTGTTTAACAAGATGTTTTTTTTAATTATTTGAAATTATATTTGCTTTATAGTACCTAATATCTGTAGTGACATTATATTTAAGTATATCACAGTATTATTCAAAATCGAAAAAGTAGTTTAAAAGGTACTGTGTCCCCTTAATAATAAAATAATATTTGCGATCACCCATGTAGCAGAAATATAGTTGCCAACATCCCGATTTTTTCAATTCAAATACTTTATGCAGAAATATTTGTTTTATATAATCGCACAATTTCTGCAGTTAAATGATGATAAAGTTTTTGTAACAATTTAATGGTGCTCAAAATATCGGGAAGTTGGAAACTATGCAGAAAATAATCAAAATGATCTGTCACTGTATTAACTGACTATGTCGGTCCTATTTAAAGTTTGTGTACATTTTTGTAAGCATAGCATTCATATTCGTGAAGATGCTAACGTTTCGGTGAAAAATTCGAAATATTTTTGTTTATAGCAAACTGAGTTTTCACCCAAATTTAACCCGACTTTCCGAAATCTTGAAGAATATCAGTAGAAACAGTATACTGCAACTAAAACATGAATGTTTTGAATATTTCCTGAGATATTATGAAATATGTGCAGTCGTATGAAATAATTTTTAACTGCGCATGCGTAGATGTTAGCAATAATTTTTATTTCATAATTTGGTCGGCAGCTTTGTAGGCATCTTATATAACAACTTCATTCGAATATTGCGAAAATGAAAACCATTTTCCGAAAACTTGAAAAGTTACAATAGAAACAGTATACTGCAATTAAAACATGAATGTTTTGAATATTTCATGAGATATCAAGATATATGTGCTTTTGGGTAAAATAATATTTAACTGCGCGTTCGTTGAAGTTTCCAAAAATTTTATTTCGTGATATGGTACTCAGCTATTTAGACAGCTTATATAATAACTTCATTTACATATTGTGAAAATGAAAGAAGCTTGCAGGGATGTCAATGGCGAATATTTTTATATTTTATTAGCACCACTTTCTCAAAAAAAATCTTTTAACAACGTGAGCAGAATACATGGGCAGTACAAAATTTATTTTTTAAAAGTAGTGGTGCAATAAAATGTGAAAATAATCGACAGTGGTAACAATGCCGGGAACTTTTAGAAAGCAAAAAACTCTATCACCATAATCTTTCTGAATTTTTCCGATATTTGACTGATGTTTTTATATAAGTTTCCCTAAACAGCTGACTACCAAATTATTAAACAAAACAATCAAATATTCCATGCATGAGCAGTTAAAATTTTATTTCATACAAATGCCCATATCTCATCTTATCTCGTCAATTATTCAATATATTCACGTTTTAATTGCAATATGCTGTTTCTACTGTTGTTTGTCAAGTGTTCGGAAAACTATATTAAACAAGGTTGAAAATTCTATATGCTTATAAAATACACAAAAAAAATTTTAAATTTTCACAGAAATGTTTACACCTTCACAGAAACGAGTACTATGATTACGCAAATGCACAAAACGTTGAACAGAATCCACATAGTCATTTAATTCAGTGACAGACAATTTTGAGCATTTTCCGTTACATGATTGATCGTAAGTATTATTTTATTATTAAATTTATGATGAGACATCTAATTGTTCTGGGGATTAAATCTTCGCAGAAAAATATGAAGTCAAAGATGTTCTTTACATCATAGAAGTTCAAGTATAATTCGTCAAGCATTTCAGTTGATATTCGACAAAACGTTTAAAATCGAAAGCGTCTGATCGTTGCCCCTTAAATTTTGGATATCAATGTATGTTTATATGAATAATAGTTACATTCACATCTCCCTAGAAAATATTAACATAAATGTGTTTTAAAATTTCTTCTAATAAATCTATTAAAAAAATATTTAGAAATCGTCGTTGTTTTTTAATTTAACTCTCAAGTATTTATAAAAATTGCAAAAAATATTAGCATTAATAAAAAACCTAGATATTGTAAACATATCAAGATTTTCAATACGAATAAATTTCATACTTGAGATATCTCCGTATGTTGTATACCACTATTTTCGAAGAGAAATTCACTTTATATATACCTAGCTGCCAACATCTTAAGCTTTCTTGAACCACAAAAATTTTACAGTAAATCTTACCTTTTTAAATCGCCGTAATCTGCCGATTAAAAAAGGCAAAATTTGGCTCCTGTGTATAAAGCAGAAAATATACAATTAAATAAAGGAAAAATTTCTAAGTATAAACATTGTTGCCGTAATTGGCTGATTTTTTATTTTGGCATTCCGAATTTTGATCATTAAGATTTGTTAGTTATTTTTGCTGCATAAGATGATTCATACCAAAAAAAAAAAAAACAAAAAAAAAAACTGTGGCTGTTTGATCCATGAAGTATCAGGGCCTACAATGCCCAACTCTATTTACTTGACACTCGATCCGAAAGGGATGAAAAGTTGAGTGAACCTTGCCCAGCCTGGAGCCGAACTCACGACCTGTAGCGTGGCAGACAGGTGTGCTGAACACCACGCTACTGGGCTTCTAAGATGATTCATACGTAAGGGGACTTTCACACCATAAATAAACTAAAATAAAATTACTGTTCCAAATTTTCTGGTGTGGGTTCGGTTTTTAAATAAAAAATTCGCAGATGCGACAACACTGATTAGAAATAGTTGCATTTGAAATAATGGAGAATTGGATGGTATCGAATTTATGTATTTCAATTAATTAATTTAAAATTATCGAAACTAATACAATGAACAAAAAAGAAAACTCATTTCTGATACTTAGAATTATGTTAGAGATATACATTTCACATTTTCTAATATGTATATTTTTTTCAAAGTTTAATATATTTGATTCACTATGAAGTGTCAGTCCTTAAAGAAACAGCGTTTGTTTCCCTAAGAATACCGCATAATGAAATGCTTCAGACAAAAGAGTATCATTAGTTATCCAAAGAATCACGGAGCGTGAAATAATTAGTACTTTTAAAAGAATAACTTAAAACCATAAAGACTTCAGTTTTTATACTTTAAATATTTTTATTTCTATAAAAGTTACTTCATTGGCATGTCCCTAGAAGACGTTATATATATATCGATTTTAGTATTTTCTTTATTCATTCTGTTAAATAAATTTATTAAAATAATCCAGTTTTTTTTTTCTTAAAAATTACGTTTTTATAGAAATTACAAAAATATATGCAGTAATCTCCAGCAGCCTGTAATTTAGATGCAGTTTTACAATGCTATAGCTACCAAAGCTTACGCTTTTTTTGTACCAGAAAAAATTAATAGAAATTTTTTTCCTTTTTTATCGGCAGATTACGGCGATTAAAAGAGGTAAAATTTACTATTAAATTTGTGTGGTGCAAAAAAGCGTATGAGCTATGCAATACGTATACACTTGATTCTTGCCATACATAGCTGCCAACTTTTACGCTTTTTTTCTACCACTAAAATTAAATAGAGATTGTCGTCTAATTTAATCATGAGTTTTCGATGATTAAATAACATAGCATTTACTATAAAATTTTAATGGTAAGAAGAAAGCGTAAAAGTTGGCAGCTATGGCCATGTCTATCGTATTTTGGATACCACTATATTTGAAGAGAAATTTACTTGTAACGGAAAATCTACGATTAAATAAAGCAGATATTTCGATCTAGAAACCGTAGTACTTACGCATTAGCTACCAGGAGCGATAATTCTGATTTTTCTTGAAAAAGAAATCACTGACTAAGGACGTGGATTCTATGTTGCATAAAATAATTACATTTCAATCATGATGTGGATATATATATATAGACTGTATAAGGCATTTTGTAATATGTCGGTGCATTGACATAGCTGCTAACTTTTACGCTTTTTTCTTACTACTAAATTTTAATAGTAAAATTTCCCATATTTAATCGGCGAACTCTGGGAGTCCAATAAGTCAAAAAATTCCTTTTAAATTTTAGAGTCAATATAAAAGAGTATAAGTTGGCAGCTATGCATTAAAAAATATTTACTGATCATAAACTTGAAAAACATATCTAAAGAATTTATTTATTACGAAAGATAAGCAGCGTAAGTGAGTAGTGCCCTGATATGGAAATAGGTAGAAGAAGTTTTTAGAAAATATCATCTGAAGATGAATTATCCCTAGCTGCCAATATTTATACTTTTTTGTTACCCCTAAAATTTAACAGAATTTTTTTTTATTATCTTATCGGCAAATTTCGTCGATTTAATATAACAATATTTACTGTTAAATTTTACTGTTGACCAAGAGGAGTAAAAGTTGATATATATGAGTATCTCTCATTCAGTTTCAGACATTTGTAAGTGAAGATATCAATGAAGAATTAATCACTGAGTATGAACAGTATCTTGAATGCAGTGTTACCAAGTATCCGGCTTTTTGCACACCACTAGTATCTTACAGAAAAAAAAAGTTGTGTTAGTATTGTAGTGCATTGGTCGAATTACAGTTTTTCTGAAAACAATTTCTAAAATAAAAAGTAGGAAAGACAATGAAATTTGTTTGTATATACAATACGAAAAAAAAACTGTGAATGCAAACTATAATTTTAGTTTTAACTCATACAAAACCCTCCCCAAAACTCTTGGCATTTTTATTGTGAAATTGCCTTTAAAAATGATACATTTTTACGAATCTTGACGATTTTTAATACTATTTTTCCGAAAAAAAATTCATTTTGTTTAACCACAGAAGTTTTTCAGGGATCGCACGTTTTAAGGACTTCCAAGCATGTTTTCCAGAATTTTTGTAAAGTAATATTTGCTTTGTTTAATAATAAAAAATTCTATCTTCAAATATAGCGACAAGTCCGATACGATATTTCTGGTACTAAAACAAGTAAAGTCCATTGAATAAATTGATGCATACAAACCCCGTTTTTGGAATTAACTGAGACAAAAATTACTATTCGGATATTGCAGTGCTCAAAAACGAAAAGATTGGAAATTACGTGTATGCAGCAATTTTATTTTTTAACACTTTCCAAAATGTTTGAAAAGTATTTATGAATTCGGTTTGTCCCTCCGTGCTCTATCTTACGTAAACATATTTAAATTGCCATGAAATTGTCACATCTTATAGAACTTCATAATTGCATGTTTGGTATTTAAAATGAAATGCATAGAATTTATAATTTGCTCCCAGGGACACTCAAAAGAATGACGTTACATGGTCATGGTAATTTGTGGTTAAAAATCGTTTGCCATGTAATTCAATGATTTTACACTATTTTAAATACTATGTTAAAATTTATATCCATCATTGAGGTGCTCTAAGTGATGCGTACTATAGAATATGGTGTGCGTAGCATTTATCGTTTATTTTGTTTGCAACACAAAATAATTCAGTTTCATTACTGTCTAGGAGAAATAATTGCAGAAAATGCTTATTTAATTGTAAGATGTGTTTTTTAATTCAATTGTTTTTTTTTCCACATTATTTGGTGAATATAAAATCTTTTGGTCATATACAGAGATGCACAGAAGAATATTGGTGCGTTTCCGCTTAAGGGGACCGTTTACCTTTAAATAGGTCAAAAAATCGATTTTTCATTTTTAATGTTAAATGAAAGCCTGTTTAATTGTGAATATTTTGACAAGTCATTTTTACCCATACGGTATCGTGAGGTATAAATTTTCTTAAAACACTCAGTACCCATACTATGTACCCATAGAAATTAAATTTTTAAATGACTTTTTCTCCATTATCATATTTCCTCCAGTTTCTTGTTTTAAAAATGTTAAGGCATCTTTTGTATTTGAGATAGAGATTTAAACATTTTTATGCATGTTATTTATTACGCATCTTATAAATCAGCGTATAGAATTAGCCTTCATGTTTTTTGTTACTTAAAAAAAAAAAAAAAAAAAAAAAAAAAAAAAGTATTGGTCGATCGGAAAGTCGAGTAGTGTTGGGAAAATCAATTCGTGCCGGAAAATTCTATCATTTAATTATTAGACATTGATTCCGATATCTAATGTCTATTAATTATCGGGCTGAATTTTCCGGTACTAATTGATTTTCCGAACGCGACACGACTTTCCAATCTACCTAATATATGAAGTTATGAGAGATTTCGACGTTTTACACTATATATATATCAGTAAAAAAAAATTATGTTAAATATGATATGATATCAGATATATATAAAAAAATCTTGTGTAATAAACATTTGAAAAAAAAAAAAATTCTAAAAAAAAAAAATACAGAAATTATAAATTTTTAAAAAGTAATATGAATTAAAAAAAAAATAAAATTTTAGCTGTCTTTTTCTCCATCTTAATATTTTCTTCCTTTTCATGTTTTAAAAATCCATCCAATTTCATGCACGAACATTTGAAAATCTTAAAAAATTCTGAGAAAAAAATATATTTTTAAAAAGTAGTATGGATGTAAAAAAAAATCAAATTTTTATAGACATTTAAAAATTGTAATTAAATATGTAGTTAATTTTGTTATTCAAAATGTATTTTTAGTTGAACATTGAAATGCAGTGAGTTCACCATTTGAACAATATTTTTTTAAATAAACAAAATTGTTGAAAATATAAACTGTCCCCTTAACTCCTTCGGGATCTTCTAGCGTCTTTTACAGAAATTTGTAACCCTTCATCACCGGTTTTTCAAAAAAGAAATTTTTATAAAATTGAATGGGGAAAATGCTCGGATTAAATAAGGCAAAATTTACAATAAAAATTTACTGATGGAATAATCACGGATTTTGAGCACCTTACGCGGCAGGTATACCGGCCGCTCATCCCGAAGGGGTTAATGGTGAAAACTGCTCAAGGGGAATGTTCAACTGCGTTATACGTTTCCTAAGGAGTTACATTTTGGCATACTGATTAGTTTTTATAAGAAGTTATAGATTATATACAGGTACCATAAAATAATTGAGATATTTTTCCAACTATACATGGTAATTGTCAAAATTGAGTTTTCAAATAAGTTATACGTTTAGAAAATTCTATACTTAGTCTCCTTCTTTCCCCTTGTTAACCCCTTAAGCGGTTATTTTTTATGACACAATAAACTAAAAATAGGGGTGGTACAATCACTTTTATCGTACAGAAATATTTGCCTTATTTGATCGAAATATGTCTGCCATTAAATAAAGCGAGCATTGCAGTTTAAAATTGGCGGTGCCGAAAAGCTTTTTGTAACACAACAAGCAAACTTTTCTTGTTCTTGCACGTATAGGTGTACGGGAAAACCTGCTAACTCATTAACCGCTAACATTCTAAGGTTGAAATTTCCAACTTTTTAGCTGAACGTTATTTGCGACCACAAACTCTGAAAGATAATTTATAATGATTTTAACATTTTATGTCTTTAAGTAATCCAATTTTTTATTTTAAGAAAAGTGGTGGGTATGTAAATTACTTAAATATGTGCATTTATTTTGACCGTTGAGTGAACACCAGTGGGTTAAGAGAAGGTTAAGTTCCAGTTTAAGAGAAGTTTTGTTATAGCGTTCCAAATTTGTTCGAAAGTCTATGCTTGTTACACGATTTTTCTTTCTTGTTCTATATATATATATAACAACAACTTTATATTTCATCTATTCTATAATAATATTAGAAAGAAGTAAAAACTGTTTATTTGTAGAGGTAAGCTCTGGAACTAACGAAACGATTTCAAAAGTAATGGTATCAAAATGATGGTGTTATTCCAACTTAGAACAGATACTATAACGGTGTCCGTGCCACTGGCCAAAAGGGGCTAAAGGAGCAAAAAATGTTCTAAAAATGCTATTTTTGTGTTACTTAAGGGCCTAGAAACATGATATTTGGAATGGTAGTTACTTATAACATACTAATGATCTCTAAGGACATTTCTTTTTTTTAAAAAGGGGTGAAAATGCGCAAAAAGCGATCTAAAAATCGTTCTAAATGGCTATTTTTACGCAATTAATGGTGTCAAAGTGATGGTGGGAACCCTTGCTCCGACATAGGCTACATTTTATGTTGGTACCACTACCCCTAAAGGGACTGCAGGAGCAAAAAAAAAAGTTCCAAATTGCGATTTTTGTGTAACCGAAGGGCTCAGATACATGGAATTTCGGATGGTAGTGACATATTAGATCTAAACAATCTCTAAAAACATTTCTTAAAGAATTCGAAATTTAAAAGAGGTGAAAATGCGCGAAAAGACTTCTAAAATCCGTTCTAAATGGCGATTTCTACGCGATCTCAGAAAGTACCAAACTTATTTCAAAAGTGATGGCTGGAAATTGAGGATGACAGCCCTTGCTCCAACATAGGCTACATCTCATGTCGGTGTCACTACCACCTAGGGGTTGCAGAAGCAAAAAATGTTCTAAAATGCGATTTTTGTGTTACTGAAGGACCTAGAATCCTGAAATTAGGCAGGGCATTTATTCATAAGATACAAATGACCTCTAAGAACATTTCCTAAAAAATCGAAATTTAAAAGGGGTGAAAATGAGCGAAAAGCGTTCTAAAAAACTTTCTAAATTGCGATATTTACGCAATCTCAGGATGTACCTAACCGATTTTTAAAATAATGGTGTGAAAAAGATGGTGAGAGACCTCGCTCCAACATAGGATGTATTTCATGTCGGTGCTACTACCCCAAAAGTGGTGCAAGAACAAAAAACGATCTAAATTGTTTTTATTTTGTAGTACTACAGGGGCTAGCAACTTGGAACAAGACACGGTAGTTACTTATAATATATAAATGGTCTCTAAGAACATTTCCTAAATAATTCGAAATTTAAAAGGGGAGAAAATGGATGAATGACGTTCTGAAAAACGTTCTAAATTGCGATCTCTACGCAACCTCAGAAAGTACCCAATAGATTTCAAAAGTAATGGTTGCAAACTGATTATGACAGCCTTTGCTTCAATATGGGATCTATTTCATGACGGCGTCACTACCACCTTGCGGTTTCATTTAAAAAAAAAACGTTCTAAATTGTGATTTTTGTGATACTCAAGGGGCTATCAACTTGAAATTTTGCATGGTAATTACTTATGAGATGTAAATGATCTCTGAGAAGAGTTCCTTAAAAATCTGAAATTTAAAAGAGGTGAAAATGAACGAAAAACTTTCTAAAAACTTTCTAAATAGCGATTTCTACGCAATCTCAGGAAATATAAATCGATTTCTGAAGTAATGGTTTCAAACTGATGGTGATAGTCCCCACTCCAACATAGCCTATATTTTACGTTGTTGTCACTACCACCCGGGAATTAAAGGAGCAAAAAATGTTCTAAATTGCGTTTTTTGTGTTACTGAGGGGGTTACTGATTTTAAATTTGGAATGGTAATTACTACAAAAATGCAAATGCTTTCTAAGAATTGTCGAATGTAAATTCCAAATTTAAAAGAGTGAAGTTCTAAAGCCGAAAAGCGTTCTAAATTAGGATTTTTATGCAATTGTATGAAATACGAAACCGATTTTAAACATAATGGTTGCAAATATGATGGTGATAGATCCTGCTCAAACATAAGCTATATTTTATGTCGGTGCCACAACCCCTGGAGCCTAGAGGGTTACAGGAGCAAAAAACTTTCTAAATTGCTATTTCTGCGGTACTGAAGATGTTAGAAACTTTAAATACATCACGGTAGTTACTTATAAAATATAAATGTCCTCTAAGAACAGTGGAAAATAAATTCGAAATTAAAAATGGTCAAAGCGAAGGGCAGGAGCGAAAAGTATTCTAAAAGACTCCTAAATTACGATTTCTATGGAATCTCAGGAAATCAAAAACCAATTACAGAAGTTATTGGTTGCGAATCAAGAGTGATAGTACCTGATTCTTTACGGACTATATTTTATGCCGGTGTCACACCACCTGGTTGGCAGAAACAACAAGAAAGCTTTTAAAAACATCTAAATTCCGTTTTCTAAGGAATATTAGGAAATACCAACCGACTTCAATGTTAATGTTGGCAAATTAATGGTGACAGTCTGTGTTTCAACATTTTTCGAGGTATTCTATTTCAACTCTATTTCGGCATTTGATGTTGATGCCACTAACACTAGAAAGGTGGTATACTGTTAGACAAGAAGCTTGGAATTTGACATGATGGTTAATTTTAAGATGTCAATGTGTTAAAATGGTTTCTATAAAATTCAAAACTTCAAATGAATCCTGAAATGAGCATAAAAGTCTCAAAATGCTTTAGATAATATCATTTATTTCGAATTAGTTTTAGTTCTTCTTATTAATTAAAGTCACAGTTCTGTCTATTGCACTTTTATAATGAAGTTTAGTCAAACTATGGTTTAATTTGTAATTTTTGAATTATTCCGAAAAGTTTTATTCTAACAAAAAATAGTCATGCAAATATCACTTGGCATATTTCAAGTATTACGCGAGCAAAGTTGTGGGCTTTGCTAGTAATTTATAAACTTACAATGTCTTTTCTAAAGACGAGTCGTTGTGTTTCAGTTGCATACAACGAGGAATATGTTTTTATTTTCCAAAAAATCTGTGTGTCTTACATTAATGCCAATATTACTAGAAAAGACTGAAAGTGATTATTGAAATCACTGATGCTATTATCATGAGAACTTTTAAAGACTTACACAATTATTATTGTTAAAATTATGAACGAAAAACTTAGTTGGGTTGGTGAGAGTAAAACGCATTGAATAAGTGAATTACGTCCCTAGCTTCTTAAAAAATATTATTTTGTATTTTTGTATGTCATATTCCATTTTGTCCGCATGTAATATATTATGGGAACACTGCATATATCAAAATACTTACTAAGAAATATTTTTGCAGTGTTTTTATCATCAATGTGTTGCAAAGTCAAATTAACTCCCCATTGTCCTATTATTGAGTCAGGTGATATTAGGGCAACACAGAAACCTTAAATCTTTCTCAATCATTTTAAAGAGATGTCTTAAAAATTTTATTAAAATTATTTAAAAAATAGTTTGCCAATGGATCTTTAATAATTTATTCTGCTACCTTCTGCTTAATAGGAATTCTGTATAAGTTAATTAGAATAACGACTATATGAGAAGGAGTACTTATTATCAGAGGAATTATTTTGTAACTCAACACCGGAAATGTAATACCACAAAGTTGTTAATAAGAAAGATTTTCCGTGTTGTTACATGATGGGTAATGGTTAAAATTCAAGTTCAAGCAAGAAAGTTGCCTTCATGGGTAACCTTCGTACTGACGCAGTTAGAAAGATTACTAGCGCCTAGAATAGATTTACAAATAAGCAGGAGGAGACATATAGTGTATTGTGTATCAGTTGCGAGTGAAGTAACCGAGGAGGTTCTCACAAGATGTGGGCTGTTCTTCTTAAATCGGATCAACAATTTTTTATTATCACTAGGGCAAACTTACCACCAAAAAGTTTTAATAGAAAATTTCGTCTTTTTTAAGCTCCTTATTCATGGAAATATTTTCTTAGAAACATTGTAAAAAAATTCTATTTGTTTTTACTGTTGTGATTTTTCTCGGATAATTATAATCATTTTAACAGACACTGCTGGGAGGTTGTCTAGGTTGTCACAATATGGCGGAAACAACAACGGCTTTAATTTATGGCAATAACGGCTTTACTAAACGAAAAGTAAAGTTGTACCAGTAAAAATAAATATCTGTTTGTGCCGTTATTTATGAATGAATTGTTGCAACGTATTTGAATTGCATGAAAACACGGGTATAGTTAGGGAGTTAGAGCGTGGACAGACGGACAGGCAAACCGAATTCGTAAACACCTTTCAACTTTCTTGGAAAGTGTTAAAAATAAATCGCTGAAATGGACGCACATATGTGAACGAATATAATAACGATGAAAATATAAGCAATATTCGCCCTTAAAAACAGATATTCTGAGGCCATAACAAGGGTGCAAATACCGAAAGGATAAGTTTCCAAAACTGTAATATTATACAAATGTATCACTTTATTTAAATATAGATAGAGAAATGTTCAATTTATTTAATCGCAGATTTGCTGTCTTAACCCCTTCGGGACGGGAGCCTTTTACGAAATTTTTAATCTTTTGTCACCGTTTTTTAAATACAGAAATTTCTGTTTTGTTGAATCGAGAAAATGCGCTGATTAAATAAGGCAAATTTTACAGTAAAATTTTACTGGTGAGGAAAAACAAGGATTCTGAGCGCTTCTTGCGGCACGTATACGTGTCGCTCGTCCCCAAGGGGTTAAGACAAATTTCACAAGGATAAGTTTTGTGGTCCAAAATGTTAGTCGAAATTTACTCATTCGTAAATCACGTTCTATATTCAACTATTTGTCCAACTCTCACATAGGTACACACTGCACGTTCCAAATATGCCATCAGCTTGACAATACTAAGCAAAATGTCGACAGAAACATAAAGTAGCATGAAACGATACTAAACTGCAGGTGGTTCAGAGGAGGTCGATAAAAAGTTAAGAATATCATTAAATGATCAGCAGTGAAAACTGTTCGTCAACCTCTGTGTTATACCATATTTTATCTGATTAATAAACCGATTTTAAACCCTCCTCACATCAATCATCTATATGGGGTGTTCACTCTCAACGGTGTCCAATGGCTAAATCCTAAACCGTTAGTCATAGACATATACCGGGTGTCCTAAAAAGGACTGACTGATTTTAAAATTCAATAACTTGTAAACGGTGACAGATATTTAAAAAATTCTTGCAGGAGGGTTATGCATAAGGTCAAAAGTTTTTTTTACAGTGATTTTCAATTTTAGTTCGAATTACAGACAATAGATGGCGCTGTGATCAATAGACGCTAATTCAGGCTCGATTTTTGGTACTTCGTGGCCCGGATAATACATTTCCATCTCCCTTTTCTGTATGGAACAAGATAAAGGACCAAAATCGAGCCTGTATTTAGCGACTATTGCTTACAGCGCCATCTATTGTTTGTAAATCGAACTAAAATTGAAAATCACTGTAATAAAACTTTTGACCTTATGCATAACCCTCCTGCAAGAATTTTTTTAATATCTGTCACCGTTTGCAAGTTATTGAATTTTAAAATCAGTCAGTCCTTTTTGGGACACCCGGTAGTTTCAATTACGAAAATGTTTTAAATGAGGCAAAGAAGTACAGGGTGTCCATAATTAAACGACCCTACTTTAAAGTTGTCTAAAGGCAAAACTATAGGTAAGAAAGTTGTGAAATAATTTTGACAGACATACTGAAGGAATGGGAAGTTGTCTGAGCGAAAAAAAAATGTTCGAAATTTGGCCACCAGAGGGCGTTTGTTAATGAGGTACACTTTTAAAAAAAAGTTTTTACGCTTTATTTTTCTCATATTAAATAAGACAAATATACAGACTGCACCCTGAAAAAAATAAAGCGTAAAAACTTAAAAAAATTATTGGTGTTCGAATTAAACGGACCGTACAAACTCTGAAAAAAAAAAATACACCTACGACAGGCGCCATTTTATTTCTCAGAGTTCAGGCCTAGTATTCAGTGGGCAGTGGCTAAATGTTTAATTTATTGAAAAACGCCCTCTGGTGGCGAAATTTCAAGCCAATTTTTCTTTCGCTCAAACAAATTCTCATTCTTTTATTATGCCCGTCACAAAATTTCACAACTTTCTGACCAATAGTTTCGTATGTAGACAACTTTAAAGTAGGGTCGTTTAATTATGGACACCCTGTATATTAAAAGTGATTTGGGTCAATAAAAACATTTCTAAAAAATTACGAAATTTAAATTTTTATACGATCCCCCGGTCCTATAAGTTATATTTAGTAAAATTTTCCTGTTACACTGACAAATAAGTCCTATTATTCGAAGATTAAAATATACCGAGTAATACTGTTTAAAGTTGGAGCATATTTTTTGATGCAAATTAGGGGTCATTTACAAATTTAGTAGGAATATAATTTTGTAAGATATAATAAAAAAAAATGGTTGATAGTAAAATTAACATCGTAATGTAAATTTGAAATCTGTAATCATTCTGACATCTTATTGCAAAATATATAAATGGTAATAAACGTATAAGAAAAAAACAGAATTTTTGTTAAATAAAATGATGAAAATTAACAGCCTCAACTCTTTACAAAATGATAAATATTTTAAAATGTTATTAGGTTACTCTAGGACTAGGCTCAAAAAGTTGGTTTTGCCATGTTTTTTAGCTTTTGATGATTGATTCTTATGTATTCTGTACCGCTAAATCCGCAATTGATCTTCCTTTTTTACCATCACGTAAAGATTTTTTCAAATCGTAAATTTTAAAGTTAAAAAAAGAAAAAATAGCGAAAATTTGATACTTTAAAATAGATGTGATTGTTGCGTTTTTAACTTTTGATAATTGATTTTTAAGTATTTCTTACCGCTGAATCCGAAAATGGCCTTCATTTGCGAAAAATCGTGACATGCTGGTTAACAGCATGTCACGATTTTTCGCAAATTGTAAATTTCAAAGTTTTTAAAAAGTTAAAAGTTAAAATTGAAACTCTTCCCCAATCTCACCGGACCCCTCAGCTGTTTAGCTGTAAAAATCCCTGTATAAACAAAAAAAAATTAATAAATTATTGAATTAAATATAAAATGAAATAAAAAAATGTTTTACATATGTTTTATAGTATCAGAAGTACGCTATTTTTTAACATTTATATTCACGATTTGCAAAAACATCCTAACATCAAACATCAAAAATTAAAAAACACATCCATTTCCTCTTTTTTATAGTATCCGGTTTTTGTTATTTTTTTAACTTTGGCAATTTATAATTTGCAAAATATCTTGACATGATGGTTAAAAATTCAGGTAATTTTCGGATTCAGTGCTAAAAAATACATAAAAGTTAAAAAAAAACACAACGATCGCAGTCTTGTGTTATCTAATATAAAGCTTTTCCTTAACCCTTTCAGGGGCAAAGCAATTTCATTGATAAAGCGTTGAAATTAATGAATGACACCGGAATTTGAAAACAAATTTATTTCTAAATAAGAAAAAGCTATATTTCACATATATGACAAACCGAAATTTTCTTTACTAAAATTCTTGTGCCAATGTGTCATCTGGGAATTAAAATTAAGCGGTTTCATGAAAATACCAACGCCCCTCATGGGGTGAATTCATTAACGCCGGTTGGCAAGGAAACTTACCATTTAAATAGCACGAAAGATTTAAATTTGAAAACCCGTATTTTCATAGAAAACATTTTATATAATCTATTTTCAAATTTTGAGAGATTTAACCCATTTTACGCCAAAATTATAAGGTTGAAAATTTCAACTTTTTAGCGGAACGATGTTTGACATCACAAACGCTAAAAGACAATTTTCGCTTTATATTATCTTAACCCCTTAATCGTCGCGCGTGATAAGTGTCAAATACTTTTGTAAAATTCAGATTCTTTGATTGCCACCACTTTCTTCAAGTTGAAATATTTTCTTCATTTAATGGCAGATAAAATGTCGAGAGAATAAAGCCAATTGCATTCTTTAAAAAATCTGGTGGGAATAAAACAATCTGAATAAAAGAAAAGAAGCCTACACCGCCCGTGACAGTCACGGGCGCAACGATTAAGGGGTTTAAACTTTATGTCTTTGTCACGGGCGCAACGATTAAGGGGTTTAAACTTTATGTCTTTAACCCCTTGAGGGGCAAGCAAAAATGTCTCTAAATATTGAATTCCCACCGATATAATCGAAAAAAAAATTTTTAAATAAGGAAAAGTAATTTTTCAATAATTTTCACCCAAAATTAAAAATATAAAATTTAGTTAAAATTTTCTGGTGAGAATCTTGTTTAAATTAGGTGGAATATATTTTATTCCACCGCCCCTCAAGGGGTTATGTAAGGCCATTTTTAAAATTGAAAAATAGTAGTGCCAATGTAAATAACTTAAATATGTGCACTTATTTTGACCGTTGCTTGAACGCAACACCAGCGAGAAATGGATAGAGATATTCAGAATAATATATCAGAACAGCGCTGTATAATAATGTAAAACATTATGTCTAATTGAACCATATGGAAAAGCCTAACGCATTTGAAAACCAAAATTCAGCTATTCCCATGTACTATAGGATAATTATCCAAATTCTTTGAGCAGCCCTGTATATGATGTATAGTTCTGTATCTATTAACTACATGCATACCAAAATTTAGTACAGTGAAGAAATACATATATTCAGTTGAAAATTTTCCTTCAGATATTTCCAGTAATAAGTAGAATGTGAATTTTTTTGTGCAGCCCCGTATAACTGGTATAAAATTTATATACAACGAGTGACATGAACAAAAAAAAATAGTTACATTTAGAAGCCGAAACCGAATTTTAAAACGCACTACCAACAATTATTTCTCAAAGACCTCAATTAGTGTAACCGATTGATTTTCTGTGTCCTTGTAAATGGATGACAAAGTATATTAATGCCCATATTCTATCGTAATCATCTTGTAGTGAATTTCTGTGATTTATATCACACTTTCAATACATTTGAAATAGTGTAATCTCTTTAAAATTCTCTGTAAACGATTTTCCCCCCGTATACCACAATGTAATGGAGTTCTTTTGAGTGCCCTGAAAACCAACTATTATTCTCACACTCTTCATATACAAACTAACCTTGGTGACCAGTGTTGCCAGATGGGCTACTTTTTTTAAAATCAGAATCTTGATTTGCACCACTTTTTTGAAATGGTAAAATGTGCCTTATTTAATGACATATTAATTATGGCAAAAACAAAGTGAATTTTACGGTTTCAAAAAAGTTGTGTCAATCAAGAAATCTGAATTAAAAAGAAGTAGCCCACTGGCAACACTGTTGGTGACCTTAAATATCGTTTATGAATTGCTTAACAATTCGAATATAATTCCGGGAATTAGAGCATGGCGAGACGGAGAGACGGACAGACAAACGCATAAACAGGTTTCAACTTTTTGGAAACTGTTTGTTGCGTAGTCTATATATTTTTTTATCTGAGCTCCGGAGAGGGGAGATCACGTGACATGTTTTTCATATTATATTTTTGTATCTCTTTGCATAAAAACTGATTTATTTTGTTCATCACGTTTTATTGATTATTATGATTTATTTTTGTAAAATGGCAACAGTTTTATCATTGGAATTTTGTTATTTAAGAAATGAAAGAATGTTCTAGATAGTTTAAATGTTTTGAAATGTACGCTTAAGATGTACAAAGTTTAAGAAGTATTATTTTTTATTGTTATAATAAATGTTTTGTTTGTGATGTTAATTGAAGATCTTTTTTCTGAATTAGTCAAACCAATAATAACATCGGGTAGATGCTTCGTATCTAGTTATGCTTCTGTTTATTTGTTTTTTGAGTCGCATCAGATGAACTTTATTCTTCTGTCTGCAACATTTGGTGTCCAGCGACATGACATTAAGATTTGAATCAACAATGTCTTTAAAAGCCTTACGAGTTAAAAAGAAAAATGAAAAGGAAGCTTTTGCTGCAATTGTTGAGAAATTAGAAACGGAAATTGAAAGTGAGGACTTTCACCTTATTGATTCTCAGATTTTACTAAATCAGTTGAGTGACAAGTTTAATAGAATAAATCTCACCGAAGAAAAAAAATTTGGTGTTAACTAATGACAAAGAATATGAAACGGAATTCACCTCAGTTGAAGCTGATAGAGATTTATATTTGAGTTTAAAAGTGAAGATGAAATATAAAATTAAAACTCATAGATCGAAATTAGCCGATCAAGATTCAGTTTTGCCATCGAATATAGAAAAAGTGGGCAAAAACAGGAAATTTAAGCTTCCGAAATTGGAGCTAAAGAAATTTTCCGACTATGCCAGAGAATGTTTAGGCTTTTGGAGCCAATTTTCCAAGATAGACGAAGATCAGAATTTAGCTCCAGAGGATAAGTTTAAATACTTGGCGCAGTGTGTAGTTCCAAATTCCCGAGCTGCTCAGTTAGTTAACAGCTTTCCTTTGACGGCTGCGAATTACCCAAAAGCAGTTGAGCAACTAAAGGAGCGTTTCGGTCGGGATGATTTATTAGTTCAAATCTATGTTCGAGATTTGTTGAGTCTTGTAATGAAGAATGCTACTACTGGGGTAGTACTACGGAACTGGCAGTACTTTACGATAGTATAGAAAACAAGTTTCGAGCATTAGGAAGTCTTGGGCGGACCAAGGAAAAGTTTGCAGATTTTATGGGGCCACTAGTGGAATCCTGCCTATCTGAAAGTATACTTAGAATATGGGAGAGAAGTCGTGTTCTGGAAGAAGCGGTGCCAAAGAAATCTGAAAGGACGCTCGACAATCTAATGACATTTTTGCGCCACGAAGTAGAATTTGAAGATATGGTTAAATTAGCACAAACTGGCTTTTCTGGTAATATTGTGAAACGTGTAAATATTAAAAATGCTAGTAGTAATAAGTGTGATGTTTCAACTGAAGCTATATTAGTAAGTACAAACGAAGGGTCTAAGAGTAAGTTTACTTTTACTTGTATTTTTTGTGAAAAGCCACATGCTAGCGCAAGATGTTTTAAAGCAGAAAAGATGAGTTATAATGATAAAAAATTAATTGTACTAAAGAAAAGGTCTTGTTTTTCATGTTTAAAGATTGGTCATTTAAGAAATCAATGTAAAGCTGATGTTAAGTGTTTAATCTGTAATGGTAATCATTTAAAGTTAATGTGTTCTCAGTGGGATAAAGAGAATGATTGTAAACAAAATGATTCAAAAACTGAGGTTTCTCTTTCTAATAAATAGTAATGAAAATGTGTATTTGCAAACTTTATGTGTAAATATTTTTGTTAACCCTTTCAAGGGCGGTGGCTAGAGGGTCTAGCCACCTAATATTAATTCCAAAACTGACTACTGGCACCAAGAATATTTTAATAAAATGTTCCTTTTGTAATTAAAGCGCAAAATAGCGTTTTATTATTTACTAAGAAATTCGTTTGAATATTCTGGTGTCAGTCAATTATTTCATCATTTTACGACGCGAATTCCTCTGCCCCTGAAAGGGTTAAGGGTTAAAAAAAAGAGGATTAGAGCTCTTATAGATTCAGGCTCACAACATAGCTATGTGGGTGAAAGGGTTATTCGGGAAATGAAAGTAAACCCGATTCGGGAAGAGAAAATTATTCATTGTTTGTTTGGGGGGTAAAGAGACGGAGCCATTATCCCATTCAGTTTTTTTTTTTTTTTTTTTTTTTTTTTTTTTTTTGTAGAAGTAAGTGGTTTAGATAGAACTTTTAAATTTTGTTTTGAAGCCTTTTCGGAAGAAAAGATTTGCGGTTTTGTTCCCATTGTTAATGATCCTAAAATTCTGCAGGAATTAAAGCAAAGGAAAATAGAATTTAGTGATAACGTATGTAAGGAAAATGAAATTGATTTGTTATTAGGGGCAGATGTTATTGGGAAATTATTAACGAAGGAATTTGTACAGTTGTCTTCGGGACTCACTGCTGTCAAAACCAAACTGGGATGGGTCCTCATGGATAAGCACACTAATGTGAAATATGTTAGAAATAATGTATTATCCAGTCTGTCTTTACATGCGCGAGATATTTCAGTAAAGTGTTTATTGGAGTTGGAGGTGTTAGGCATAACAGATCCTATTGAAAATGTTAAAATAAAAAATCGAATGGCTGAGGAAAAGATTGATTTTGAAAGTAAATTATCAATACGTCCCGATGATAGGTATGAGTTAGAGTTACCATGGATATGCAAAGCTGACAATTTGTCAGATAATAAAAATATATCTTTGACGCGTCATGAGAAAATGATTAAACGTGCTAAAGAAAGTGGAATTCTAGGTGATTATCTAAAGGTGTTTCGGGAATGGGAGGAATTAAACATTATTAAAAGGTTACCTGAAAGAATTAGACAATCGATGCCATTTTTTGCCGCATAGGCCTGTATTAAAAATGAGTAGTGAAACAACAAAAGTAAGACCCATATTCGATGCTTCTGCTAACGAAAGGGGAAAACCTTCTTTAAATGAATGTCTATTTAAAGGACCTAATTTATTAGAATTAATACCAGATATCATTGACAGATTTAGACTATTTCCTATTTGTTTAAGTGCCGATATAGAAAAAGCATTCCTTCAGCTGAGTATTGCCCCAAAAGATAGAGATTATTTGCGTTTCTTTTACCCATGTGATCAGGGGATAGAAATTTACAGGCATTGCCGCGTTGTTTTCGAAGTATCCTGTTCTCCTTATTTACTGAATGCTTCCATTACGCACCTTTTAGACAACTTCTCACCTGATTTTAATGAAGTGGCTCATAAGTTAAGAAATTCTTTTTATGTTGATAACAGTATAACTGGTGTAAATAATGTCAGAGAAAAGAGAATTTTATTAAACAGGCTAAAAGTATGTCTAAAGGCTGTTTTAACTTACGTAATTGGGAAAGCAATATTGCTTGTAAGTTTACATCTAAACATTCTGGTGGTACCTCTTTATTAGGAATGTTATGGAATTTAGATAACAAATGTAATATTAATGCAAATATGTTGGCATGTGATGTTAAAGTAACTGAGAGATTGATTTTATCTATTGTGCATCTATATTTGATCCAATTGGTATACTTGCTCCAGATACTTTATTTCCAAAGTTATTTTGCAAGAAACGTGGAAACAAAAAATTCATTGGGATGGTATGTTGCCTAAAGACATTGTAAATAAATTTTATTCATGGTTAATTGATTTGCATTTGTTAAAAAATGTAACAGTACCTCGTTATGTAGGCTCTAATGCAACGTTCGATATACATATTTTTGTCCATGCTTGTAAAAATGTTTATGCTGCATGTGTTTTTGCCCGAACTCGTGATTCTTCGGGAATTAAGTTGAATCTTTTAAGAGCGAAAACTTGTGTAGCACCTTTGAAAATCTTAAGCATTCCAAGACTGGAGTTAATGTCGTGATGCATTGGATCCAAGTTAGCTTTTTCCATATGTAATACAATAAATACTTTTTATATGAAAATTACATATTGGAGTGATTCTACAGTTGCTTTGTGGTGGATAAAAAATCATGGGCAATGGTCGAATTTTGTTGCAAATCGGGTCAAAGAAATCAGGTCTCTGTCACAATCAGAATCATGGAGACATGTCCCCGGTCATATGAATCCAGCTGATATATTATCTCGAGGTTGTTCTCCTAGTCGAATGATGCGTTCTGAGTGGTTTAATGTACCTTCATGGCTCAAACAAAATCCAGAATCTTGGCCTGTTAATGAAAGTTTTTGGGGAGCTTAATGAAGTTAATGATAAAAAGAAAAAAGTTAAACTTACAAACATTAATGTGTCAGAATTGTTTGATCCTTTTGACATTGGAAGATTTTCCAGTTATGATAAAATGATTCGGATTTTCTGTTGGGTTTTACGATTTATTAAAAACTGTAGAAACACTCCCAATTTATGTAAAGATCTTTCTGTTGATGAAATTATAAATTCTGAAAAGTGTTTGATTAGGTTAATTCAGAATTCTTATTTTTCTGATTTAAAGACTGCTAATTACCTCGATGTATTTACTGATAATGAAAACATTATTAGAGTGAAGACCAAAGTAACTGAACGTAAGGACAGATCTGATTTTTTAAAGCCTATTTGGCTACCTATTAAATGTATATTTAGTGAATTGTTAATTGAATCAGTGCATAGAACAAACTGTCATGCAGGACTGCATATGATGCAATCATTATTAAGAGAAAGATTTTGGATAACTAAGCAACGTAAGAGTATTCGTAAGGTATTGAATAGATGTACGAATTGTAAAAAGTATAAGGCAGAACCAATGTCATGTGAACTCGTACCTCTACCGGCTGATCGCGTAGAAAGTGGTTCTGTATTCGCGGTTGTAGGGATTGATTTGGTGGGACCTTTATTTCTAAAAGGTGGTAGAAAGGTTTGGATAGCTTTGTTCACCTGTGCGGTGTACAAGACTATCCATTTAGAACTTGTGTCCTCCTTATCAGCGGAATCTTTTCTTTTAGCTCTAAGGCGGTTTATAGCCAGGAGAAGCAGGCCCGAAATAAACTTTTTCGGACAATGGGAGTAATTTCAAAGGCGCGTTTAATGAACTTTCAAAATTAGACTGGAAAGCGATACTTTAACGTTCCTAAGCGGCTTAATCTTTTTAAGCAATTTATTCTTTTGAGTTGTTTGCCACTGACTCAAAAAGGGGGTAGGATGTTGCGTAGTCTATCTATTTTTTATCTGAGCTCCGGAGAGGGGAGATCACGTGACATGTTTTCACATTATATTTTCGTTAATCTGTTTATATAAAAAACTGATTTATTTTGTTCATCAAGTTTTATTGATTATTATGATTTGTTTTTGTAAAATGGCAACAGTTTTATCAATGAATTTTATTATTTAAGAAATGTAAGAATATTCTAGATAGTTGAAATGTTTTGAAATGTACTCTTAAGATGTATAAAGTTTAAGAAGTATTATTTTCTGTTGTTATAATAAATGTTTTGTTTGTGATGTTAATTGAAGATCTTTTTTCTGAATTAGTCAAACAAATAATAGCATCGGGTAGATGCTTCGTATCTAGTTATGCTTCTGTTTATTTGTTTTTTGAATCGCATCAGATGAACTTTATTCTTCTGTCTGCAACACTGATAAAAAGCAATTTTGTAATCTGAATTCTAAACAAGTTTCAATGCACGAACAGATATCCGAAAAATATTGTTCAGTGGAACATATATTTCAGAAATGTTCTATGGTATTCCAATTACTTACGAAGGTTCTGACTAATTATTTATAAATAAACTTTACGTCAACCAGGTAAAAGTACGGATAACTCAGTCGGTGGAGCATTTGCAGGTCAAACCAATGTATCAAGGTTCGAATCCTGATCTAGAGGTTTATTATAAGTCCACAGTCAAAATGACGCGGAGTTTTTGGTAGAACATACTCAAAATAACGCGGTGTACAAAGGGTGAAAATAACTATAAAGATACTCGTCGTTAATGGGTTAAATTTCTTGGTGGTAATCTATCCGAATTTTTTTGCATCATCCTTTAAAATAAGTATAAATGGTAACCACCCAAAATATTAGATTGTCATCGTATTTACGTCCGTATGTAAAATTTAATCTCGATCGGATATTTGAAAGTGAGTTATAGTTTCAGTACAAATTTTGAACTCTAAAAACTTACATACGATCGTTGAAGTTAACCCTCTGACAGTCTAGCAAAAGGGTAAAATTGTAATGTTGTTTTCTCTGCATTTTGTTTTAATTGCTAAAGAAAGATGATTATTTCAGCATTGTATAAAAATACTTAATTATGAATATGAATGTAATTCTAGAAAGTATAAATCATTGTTCAATGAAACAAAAATAATTATATGAATAAAATTATATTACATTAAATAATGCTTGTATTGCTGTGAAACCTGGAGCTTAGTGAACATATTAACACGGGCTTGCCCGTGAGAGGGTCTTAAATAAAAACTTATAAAAATAACATAATTTTTGCTAAAGGAAATAAAGAAAAGAAACAATATTAAATCCTTACAAAATAAAACATATGTTAAAATACAATTATTTTAGACAATATGAAACTTAACCCATTTCCTGTCATGATCCCTATTTGGGGATCACACGTATTTGGCAAGAAAGCGCTTTTCACACCAGTAAATATGAAGATAAATGTATACTTTCTTTCATGAGACAAATTCCATGATAAAATAGGACAAAAATTACCTACTTTTAAAGTGGTGGGAAATCCAAAATTTACATTTTAACGAAGATAATAATTTGGGCGTTAATGTGTTAATAAAAGTTAATTCAATCGTAATAAATGTACGATTTTTTTTTCAAAGAACAGATACATATGAAATAAGTTCTTCGAATATTTTAAGTACTTGGTATAAGACACCTCAAAGCATAGCCGAACTCATTTGCTTTCAGATGCAGAAAATTGGCATATAAGTCATGCAATTTTAAAATTTCATAACTTGGTCAATTTTAGCGTCACATAATCACATTCTGTGTCAGTTGTGAAAAGAAGCTTCATTGGGCACAGGAGAGACATATCTAATGTTAAGCATAGCAAACACGGAGGAATTTCTGATAACAATTACCATTAACGTTATGAAGGAAAATCTCAATTTCTCTCTACAGAAGACAATCTATATTCTTATTTGAATAATCGGATTGCGAACGAAAGTTATAATAAAATAGGGCTCGCTTGTTGTGTATTTACTAAAAGAGATTTCAACAATGTGATTAATATCTGCGGTCGAGGCAAGTAAGCATAAGTTTTGACTTATGTGTTATCAGTTAAAGAATCAAGCTGATCACATTATTAGAAAATATGCCACTGCCATTCTTTTAAGAATAATTTTGCCCTGCTTTTTATGACTTATTTTACTTTGATTCTGCATGTTTAACCCTAGAACTACCGGAAATTTTACTCAAGTTTTATAAAAACATTCTACACCAGAATTTTTACTTAAAACTATTTAATTTGTTTATTTAACTTATTATTGCCTGATTTATACATTTAGTTTGTTTTGAAGAAATTTCTGGTTTGAATAAATATTTTGAATGTACATGTCGGGTCCAATGGACCCGTCTGGTAGACGGAAGGTTAATTGATATTATGTAACTGATTGTCAGCATAATGTGTTTACGATAGCTCATCGCCATAAGAATTATTTCACAAGGTAACACCAGAAATAACGTAAATTTAGGTGACAATATGAAAAGTTGTTTGAGATGCTAATGTGTTCATTAGAATAGTCAGGCGTTGATTCAAGAAAAATGTTGTCTTCTCAGCTGACTTTTGCATGGACTTTATAAAAATCCGAAAACTAATTAGGCTTCCTTGAAACATCTAAATATGAGGAAGATATCGTCGGTACCATGTCAGACTATTTATTGTGAAAACAGTAGGCTACTTTTTTTTTTTAATACAGGTTTCTTGATTGTCACCACATTTCTGAAATAGCGAAATTCCACTTGTTAATTGCCCCTTGCTGGCTTAACTAATATGTCACTAAATAAGGACAATTTTAGTATTTCAGTATTTCAAAAAAGTGGTGCCAATCAAGAAATCTGAATTTAAAAAAAGTAGCCCAATGTTTTCACATTGGATAGTTTGACATGGTACCGACGGTATCTATCTTATGTAGCAGTAGATGAGAAATTTGAAAACGCATATCTTAAGAAGTCATAGTATTCTTAGACCTTCAAAAAATTATTATTTTTTATATGTACATTTAAGAGAAACATTTTCCTCGCATTTTGAAACAAGCCGCATAAAAGAATAAATAAATAAATAAACGGTCAAGTGCGAGTATTACTCACGCACAGAGGGTTCAGTACAATAATATGTGAATTAGTAAGTGTATTATTAAAAAAACCGTTGCTAAAAGAAAACTAAGACTTTGTAAAAACTATACAACGTAGGGTTGGATAAAGCTGTATATACTAGAAAAGTATAAATGGATACACAATGAAAATTCAAAGAGATATGGAACCTAAATAATATCAAATATAGCTATTCTGTATAACTCATTTTTAAATTTTATCCCAATCTGTTTAAAATGAACCTAATTCGGCGCTGACAATAAAAGTAGTCATATTTAAACTTGGTTTGGCATTTCACAAACCTAAATTCAGCGTAGTAATAATCTCTCTTTTTACAGTGTAGATTAAGCAAAACCCTTGTTCAAAATTTAATTTTAGCATTGTGCATCAGGCGAATAATTCTCGACGAAAACAGTGGTATTGAAAATAAATTTCTGGTATATTATTGATTACCCTGGTTTTTAGTAAACTATAATTTAAAAGTCATTGCCACGTCGATTTATCGTTCGCAGAATACAGATACTTAGCTTAGTTTTTCTTATCGCATGATTCAGAAGCCTATCGCTCCATTTCGATATCGAAGGGAGATATTCGATTCTTTTTTAATAACAGGGTGGTACTCTTCAGGGAATTTTTCAAGACAAATATCTGTATTTTTTAAATATAAAAATCTAGGTTAAACGCGCAAAATTTTGCCTTATTTAACCCCTTAATTCTTGCTCCCGTCATATTCTCGGGCTGCGTCTTTTACTCAAATTGTTTGATTTCCACCAGTTTTATAAAATAGTAAAATTGGGTATATTTTAGTATCGTTTTACCTGTCATTAAATAAGGTGAATATTTCTTTTTTATAAAAGTGGTGCCAATAAGCAATTTGAATTTTTAAACCGTAATATAATTCAAGAGTTAAGGGGTTAAGAAGAAATTTTCTAGAAGAAAAAAAATGTACCGAAGAATTTCCTGTTCTTGAAATTTCAGGGCAAGTACGACCACTGTAATATTTCTTTATATCGTTGTGTCCGACGCCCTTGTCAAAAGTACCATTCTAGTAAATGCTATCGACAAAGGCACGCTCTGAATCCTTAGTTCAGTTTAAGAAAGTTTTAATGCATAAAACATTTATAAGCATTTGACATAAAATATGTTAACTTATATCGCTTATCCACAAGAAAAGTGACACATCGCGGCAAAAGTCAATTTCACAGGACAGGCAAAAGAACATTTGCATGATTTTACATTAACATGAAATTATAGGATTGAGTTCGGCTGCCAGGAATAAAAACGTGCATAAAAGCGTAAAATTATTAAGAATGAAGGCATAGATGATTTTCGAGGGTTTAGTAATTTTACTTCCCCACACAATCCACTCCCCTTCTGTAGTAAAAAAAAGGACATATAGCGTAATAAACCGATTTCCTGTAAAACTATATGTATGGAGTTTTTTCTGTAGCAAGACACACCTATAACAGACTTATTAGTGCAATAAAACGACAAATGAATTTTCGCGAGATGTGATACTTTTCTTGCGGGTGAACGGTATTTTTGATCACATTTCTTTAGATTTGTGGCAAGTTTTATGTTAAATCTGCACATTGGGATATCTTTAATGACGCACAAACCTGAAAAACCTATCTAAACTCATAATGTTGAAACAAAAAGGCGTCGCTTCTGCTGTTCTCAGTGAAAATCGACGGTTAATTAACCTGCAAGGTGTCAAAGGATATCTTAAGATTTTTTAAGGAATATGTTTCTTGAAGTTTTATTATTATCACTTACTTAAAAACGATCCGATACAAGTACTCAAGAATATTGAATATTTTAAATTTTAATAAAATATCCTTTAACATTTGATTACAATGCGTTCATTTCAGGATTTTTTTAAAGATTCAAAATAACGAATTCATATCAGAAGTTCTGAATAGTAATTTTTGCTTTATTTAACCACAGATGTTGTGAACACAAAGTAATTCCTATTTTCCGAATTTCCGGTATGCATTTGGAAGGTGTAACAGGTCTGAGGTACGACACAAACATTGCGGTTGCTCGTAGGCAGATTTTCTTTCAGCTTTTATACGACTTCCTAATTTTGCAACTATACATTGGTTTATTTTCTTTTTAAACCTTTTCTGGTAGTAACTAATGAAAAATGTATACAAAGACTAGAAAGTATGTTTTTGCGCATGCCCGAATAATTCAGTCGAATAATAGCGTTTTTCATTCTGCCCATTAGTATACTACTTAAAAAGGTCAATTGCTCTTCCAAAACAGAAACTCTACACTTAAATCAACACTGAAAAACAGCAGTAATTTATGTCTTAACATTGAAAGCTTCCAATGATTTTAAGAACAAACTTGTGAACATTCCGTAAGTAAAACTTTTTGAAAAGTGAGCATTTAATGAGAATTTTATGGTCTGAAAAGTAATAAAATTTCTCTTTTTCCATTTCAAGAAATAATGCGTTTCAGAGTTTCTTCAAGAAATATTTTTATAAAAATGCTCACAAACAGACATTATCGAAGATTTTATTTGGTAATGTCCATATTGCATTCTTCAGATAGATTTGTAAAATAGCTCTATGTGTGCTTTGCAAACATTTTCTGAGATTTAGAGATAGAAATTGATTTTTCAGTTATTTTCAATACTTTTGCCACATGTAATCATAGCCGATCGATAAATTGTAAAATAGTAGCAACATCAGTGCAGGTTCAGACGCTTTGTTTATATGATATTTGGTTATTAAAAAAAAACACTCTATTTAAAAAAAAAAAATTCTCCTATATTGTCTGGATGAATTTACATTATAAACAATCATTTAAAATGTATTTAATTACTTAAAAAGAAAAAAAAAACTATGGTTCGACATTTGACTCTTTAGAGGATGGTGTCCTCAAAAGATGACACCTAATTTTAAGAGTACTGGCACCAGGAATATTTAATTAAATTTTACTTTTCTAAAGCAGGATGTACTAAGGAAGTTTTTATTGTCCAATAAATTCTATTTTATATTCCGGTGTCAGTCCACCATTTTATCATTTTATAAACAAAATTACTCTGCGCCGGAAAGGGTTAAAATGTATATTATATACCAATACTATACTACGTCTTTAGCGTTTTTTATCTTGGCATCCGTAATCTGCATTTCATATCATTCTTGAAAAAACATACATTTTCCGTTCTAGGTATATAGATGAATTTTTTGTGACCGAAGGTCATTCTTCGTTAATATTAAGAAAAATAATGCATACAAAAATATGAAAATTGGTAGTATTATACAGAAATGTTTGATAAACACGCTGATGCAGACAGTTTTCAAATCGAAGAATTATTTTAAGAGATATTTAATGCTAAATTTGGACAAAATCGTTCCACTAAAAAAGTTTTATAGGAGCAAAGATTATCAATGGAATTTAATAATTTTTAGATCATTTTATTCGTTATAATTTCCCGGTGTGCGGAATTAATTTATTTTTTTAATTTGACTCATTTTTCGAGGTTTTATTTCTATTTTAAATTCAAATTTTCAGCATTTCGAGAGATATTTTTTACTTATTTCAGAAAATTGTACTAATTTAACCTGTTGCCAACTGTATAAACAACGGAAACAATAATGTTTGCTTCAAATTAAAAAATTATTTACACGTGACTATTAAAAACAGAAAAAAATACTTTCAAATTAGAATTAAATTATTACGTATAAAAAGCAGGAACTTATTGAAAATTACTTCATCTATAATTACACGTGAATTTTAACAGAGAAAGGATATTGTAAAATAATGAATTCATTAACATGCGTTAGAAGTCTTAAATAGGAGAAATTACATCACATTTACGTCACATTACACTTATTACGTAAAATGAACAAAAAATAATATTGCAAAATAGTTTAAATTTAAAAATAGCGCGAAACATTTACTTGATATTTTGAGATGAACTTTTCAACTTTTTTTTTTTTTTTTTTTTTTTTTTTTTTTTGACAGCGCAAATAATATTTCATTTCTAATAAAAGTATTTTCACGTAAATATTAAAAAGGGAAAGAACAGTTTGGTGAAAATTACGTCAGATTAAAAACGATATATTTAAAATGTCTTATTTAAAAGGACTTTCTTTTTGCTTTGTTAAAAAATACCGGGAGACAAAGGCTCTGTTTACTTAATTCATTTTATATTAGATGATTTTGAAATGCCATTGTATCTTTTAACAGCAGCTGATTTTTCCGTAAAATTCCCCAATCAAAGAGAAATGAATAGAAACCCGTTTATAGAGAGATCGCCTTTGTTTTTTAATTATAATTCAAACTTCCAAAATCTTTTTAAAGCCGATCAAATTAGCGTGCTTTTGGAGATTGCAGTGTCTGAACGGGGGGTTGGCGAGCGTAGCTCGTAGGGGGCCGAGCCCCCTAGTACCATAAAAAATCTTTAGTCATATCACTTCCAAAACATTTCAGTCAATGCACAAACCTTGTTATTTAAAAGAGTTGCTAAATTAAAATATAATTTGAAAAGTGAAAGTATGCTGTTATAAGAATAAACTTGAAAATGGATGGATTTACTGCATATTATATAATCTTGTTTATTTTTTATTTTTGCATCCTCATTAAATATATGAATAAAGTATACGTTGAATAGCAGCTTCTATTTTGTTTGATATTCGATTTACAACGTATGAGAGAATGACTGCGAGGGAGTGACGAAATACTTCTGAAAACCATGTTATACAAAAGTGACTAGTCTTAGGTATATTTTCAGTTACTAAATATCTTTTGAAATACATTTCTAATAATATAACAACATAAAAAGACATTTCATTAGTTTTTATTAAATTTATAATAGATGAGGAATGGCGCGGAATAAAAATACTTAATTTCGGGGTGTAAAAATCTAGGCGCCAGCGGGTAGTCTCTCACCACTAAATTTTACTAGTTTTCTTCATTTAAATTTTATTAGCATTCTTACAAAAGGTACAGACGAAATATTAGACGAAAAATAACGAATAAAATTTAGTGGTGAGAAACTGCCCGCTGGAGCCTAGATTTTTACACCCCTGCTTACTTTGATCTAGTACTTCAAACCCATATACTAACTATTCAAGAGCGTTTTTGAGCAAACAACAAGATGGATACTCCACTTTGCTCTTTTACAAACTGTCCTAGACATATATAATGTATGTGCTGCTCTCTACTGAGTAAATAATGGCAAATTTATAGTTATGTGAGGGAATGACGACAAATGCCAGGGACATCATTAAAAGGTGGCCTAATTAATTCATTATATAAGATATAAATATAATTAAATGACGAAATATGTATTTAAGTGTGTTTAATGGATTGAAAAAAAAAGTTATAAATATACGTGCTGCAATGGGAGAGAAAGCATTTTCTTTTCTACATATGTGAATGGGGACATAGTGAGGGAATGATATTTGCCTTAAAAAATACATTAAATTTATCAAATTTCAATTTCAATAAGCAAATAATTACAGTTTATGTGTTCAACTGATTAATATTGATAGTTTAAATCACTTTTGCTTTTTGTAATTTTAAAAATATGTCTTCAAGACTCCTGGGACATAAAATTGCCACTTTTCAGAGAATGACTTTTAAATTTAAAGATCATGCAATAAAAAATCACATAAATGAATTTTCTTTTTATTTTTGCATCCACTTTAAATATATGAATAAAGTTTACGTTAGATAGCAACCTCTACTTTGTTTAGTATTCGATTTTACAACGCAATTCCTTAATTAGAGTTTTATTTTATTTATGTGATATTATTTTTACATCATCTTTAGCTTTACGAATAAAGTATACGTTGGACAGCAAACTCTATTTTGTTCAGCATTCAATTTCACAACCATAACTCCTTAATTATTAATAGAATTAGATTAAAAAAAATCTAAATAAATAACAGAAATACTTTCCAAAGTTATATGTAAATAAAAGTTTTCAAAACTTTACATAAACATTTATAATACCGTTCTAGCCTAATGTCAATGCTTCTAATTACAAACAATGCGAAGCGTAAAACTTATAAATTTAATGCCTTAGGTTTTTATTTTATTTGTTTCCACTACACAGTACAATTTTAATCTAAAAAAATATCCGTATTGAGCAAAGGATGAAAAATTATGTTCTTAACTTAGTAATTAAATTAGATAAAAAACGTTCATATATCTTACTGTTTAATCTGAAACAGTTAACATCCTATAATAAAGTAAAACAGACAGCAATTAAGGTTTTTATTCTTTTAAATTTAATGATGTAAATTCTAATATTAAGGTAGAGAAAGTGGTTTATTTTTTCTACGTAGAAACTTTTATCCCGGAATTGTTCGTATTGTAAAAAAAAAAAAAAAAAAAAAAAAAAAAAAAAAAAAAAAAAAAAAAAAATTCATAGGAATAACATCTTTGCTTTCAATTACTATGGTAAACGGAAATTTAAAGAATAGTTTTTTAAAGAATCGTAAATTTGTATCATAGAATCGGATGTATTATAATAAAACCGTACCGTATGCCCTGCGGATTTATTGCGGATTTTTCGTAAAGTTTCTTCTATTACCATATTAATAAACAGATTTTCTTATAAAATAAAACAAACGTTATAGTACAAAAAATACAGTATTCGAAATTCTCTGCGGAGTACGCACCCTGTTAAAGTTCCCCAGAAATTTACACATTGCTCAATAATATGTATGTTATTCCAGTGGATCGCGAAATTTGCAAATTGCGATACATATTGTTGACGTTCTTCTGCTCATTACCTTAAATTTCACGTTATTTTCCCGTGATTCCAAAATTTGCGATTGGCTTTCTGCGACCGATTGTGAAATTAATTTTTTTCCCCTTCAACCATTTGTCGAAATCCAAGATCTTTTTTAATGATCGTTTGTTAGAAATTCTTGATTTTTTTTTTTTTTTTTTTTTTTTTTTTTTTTTTTTTTTTTTTTTTTTTTAATTTCCAACTGATTGCCAAAATTTGAAATTTTTTCACTGGATCGTTTGACGAAATTTGGGATATTTTTGCGTGATCATTTAACACAGGGGTGGGGTCAACCTTTTTGTCTAAAATTCACTTGACACCGTTTCCTAAGAATTGTAATTTTGTCCTTTTTTAAATTTCAAACATTCTGTCATGAAACAATGCATTTTTTTCTGTACATAAATGCTAATATTTCTGTGGTACGCGTGCCGCTGGTTGGGCATCCCTGATTTAACATAATTTGCGATTTTTTCGCACTATCTTTTGACGAAACTCTTGATTTTTTTGAGCGATTGTTTAATTAAATTCTTGATTTTTTTCTATGATCTTTAGTCGTAAAATGTTCGATTTTTTCCCACGACCGATCGACAAATTTTATTTCATTTTGTGACCGATGTAAATATTTTATTTCACTCTACGACAGATTATTTAAACCTACGATTTTGTTCCTTAACCAATTAATGGAAAAACCGCTGTTTGTTTCCGCGGTCTTTGACAAAATTTGCGATATTTTTCCACGCTGGTTTGAAGAAATTATCTATTTTTTCCGCGACCAAAAAAGAGCAATATTTTACTAGACCAATTGGCAACATTCACGATTTTCTTTTCGCGATCCACTGAAGAATTGATTTTGAGAATTTCCTGAAAGAAAGGAAAAAGAATCGAAGAAAGAAAGGAAAAAGAAAAGAAAAAAAGGAAAAGGAAAAGGAAATTAGTGGAAGTACGATATGCTTCTGAAATAAGTTAACGTGACAAAATCTCGAACAAAATTTTTTCTTGTGCGGTATTTTCCTGTTTTGTGCGCGGTTTGAGCGAATCCGCACTCTGTTTCAAAGTCTGTAACGGAAATAACCTTGCCCTCCCCCACTAACAAACTCTTGAAATGGCGTCCTTGAATTAAAATAAAGAACCGTGGGGGGTCTTATTGGAGTTATTGGATTAAGGCATTTAATTGATTTTAGACATAGCTTCGTCTTAGCAAATATATATGCATGATATTTTACTCGTAAAAACTTCATTTTTTTCCGTTCGAGAGAAGATTTTGTAATAGACAGTTTTCGTTTTCAAAAGTTTAACTGTAATACATATATGCTCTTCAGAGGTGTTCTAGAAAGCGGATGTTTGAAAAGTCTTAAAGAAAATGAGATAACGGAGTCGGTCTATAACGGAATACTGCCTTAAACAGCCAACGCTCATAGTCAATATCTTGGAAATATAGATGCTAAAACCTGTTTAAAACTGATATTTTCATCAATCATTTGCACTTTCGTACTCGAAGTTTTAACTTTTCTTCAATCCTTGAATCTGTAAATAATTCTCGTTCGTGGGGGAGGTTGAGTCCTCGGGACAGCACCTTTGACTATGGACTATGCCACTACCCTCAAAGGAAACTCCTCTCCTCCAAGAAACTTCTGATATGGACACCAGCTTTTTTGAAGCACATGGCGTTTAGCAAAGTTTCCAAATGATCAGAATAATTCCTTCGGTCTGAACGGGTGATTTTATTATTAGATTTGTATGGTGTTATGTTATAAAATTAATTATAGGGTGATTCTACGTAAATAGGCCATAATGATGAAATTGGGGCATATTTAAATTTTTTCAAGAGAAAAACCTAAGGTATTGCAAAGGTATTCTAAGGTATTATAAAACATGCAGTTTAGAAATGGTTTTATTATATCGTCCTTACTATTTCAAACTATCCTGAATGAAAGCAATCTTGCCAGTGGGCTACTTTTTGTAAATTCAGATTTCTTGTTTGGCACTACTTTTCTGAAATGGTAAAATTTCTCTTGTTTTCGCATTAATTAATATGTTATTAACACTAGAACTGCCGGAAATTTTACCCAAGTATTATAAAAATATTTTACACCAGAATTTTTATTTACAACAATTTAACGTATTTATTTAACTTACTTCTCTGTAGCACGTATTTAAATTATCTTAGAAAGAAATTTCCGGTTCGAATCGAAATATTTTTATTTGTTAGAGGTCAAAATGACCGTCATGGCGGTTCTAGTATTAAATAAATCGAAGTTTACTATTTCAAAAAAGTGGTGTATTCGCGATCTCTGAATTGAAAAAAAAGTAACCCACTAGCAGCAATTATTTCATATTGGATAGTTTGATGATGATATTAGCTCATAAAATTGAAGCACTAATTAAAACACGTATTTAAAGCAAATTTTTAAATCTATAAAATATCATTCACTCACATTCAACTACTACCGCCTAAAATATAAAAAAAAAATATCATTTCTTACTGAAATATTTATATTTTGTCTTGTCGGACACATAAAATACCACAATGAACACATAATGTATTATTTCTATGCATTACATTTTGTTTTGTGTGTGTGTGTGTGGGGGGGGGGGGGGGTAAGCACATACAATTTGTATTTGGCAAAAAAAAGATCATTTCAGATCATTCCTTCACTCATTAAAAATTATGGATGTTGGAGATAGATGGTTTTGCTGTAGACTGAAACATTGCACATATGCTGAGCACAGGGGCCTTACCTGTCAGTATAAAATTTTCAGCTATCATGGAAAAATACTTCAGCGTGTAAGGAATAATTTAATAGACATATTGGACAAATATTAAGATGATGTTATAATTCCCTCATATAAATTTATAAAAATAGTATATTTTCTAAAAATATATTAATGGGTGGTTTAGTTTTCCTTGAATGGATAATTTGCGAACATGTATTGTTTTTATAATTTATTTATGAATACAAATTTTAAGAGCTAATAATGTAAATTTTATCATTCCCTCAAGTGAGGGAATAATTCTTATGTGAGAGAATTGTTCTTTTATTTAAAAAAAAAAATGTAGTAAAGATATTTTTGTTGAAAATTTAATGCTTTTGATTGAAATGAAAGCGTATTTTTAAGCAAATCGGTGTATAAAATGTTATTTATTATGTGAAAAGTGAATCAATAGTGATGCATAAAGGACCTTTCGATAAAAAATGATAAAATGTATAACAAAAGTGTAGAAAACTTTTTAGTGGGAACATCTGGCAATTCTCAGTTGCCAATCGTGAAAACAGATGTTAATAAAAATAAATTTAAAATAAAGATTTACATTTTTTAATTTTTTTATTAATTACTTCTATTTTCACATTTAGAAAAATGGTTTTTGATTTAAAAAAATATATGTTCTTTCTTTAAAATATAAGAACTTTTCAAATAGGCAATGCATTTTCAGCTTTAATTTAGGATAAGTTTATCGCCTTATGAAAGAAAAGTTCAAAAAAAGATTATTCCAAATTCAGCACGATATTATTGAATATCGGCTTTCTCATTGCAAAAGCTAAATTTTGCAGAATTCTTTATTCTGAATAAACCATTTAAATCTTCTCATATCAAGGTCTTTTTCCTGGGAATTTCAAAAGATTCTACCACCACTAATTAAGATTTAAAAAAATCTATATAAAATTTAAAGTGCAAAATTTTTTATCAAAAGGTTTATTCACCAAATTTACAGTATTTTTTTGCGGGTGAGGGAGAGGTGGGGGTGTTATATGAGACGAAAAGACTAGTAAAATTAGACGGCCACTCATACGATCGTACGTTTATCACAAACAGATTACTTATCAGTTAACCGACATTTCCTTATGGGAAAGCGGTTTTCGAATTTATTTCTTTTCAGAAAGCCTTTTCAGGAATTTTGTTTACAATTGTATTAAAATGTAACATCTTATGCAGGATATTCTATCGATAAGCAGCCAACATTTGTTCTAAAAGTATTAATTAAGGTTATCAAATAGATCTGTTTAGTAATAATTAGATTATTTTTCTTATATAATAAAAAATAACGATTAAACTCTTTTATCGTGGAGACTTTTTATATAAAGTTAACATAAATTGTTGTTAAAAAAATAAAAACAAAAGTTAAGCGACAACAGTATAACTCTATTTATGTAATAGTACACAGTCCATATAGTAATAAACGTAAAATTCCGTGCATATCCATGGGCAAAGTTGGCTCTTTAAATTTAAAGTTCTACAGAATATCTTCAATGCGTCAAAAATGGATCTTCAAATTTTACACTCAATGAAATTTACACAGAAATTTGGAAATTACAGTAGTTGAATTAAATAACTGTCATCAATTAATCTGCCAATAATATTCTAATAGGCATGTTCGATTTTTTTTTATTTATTTTTTTTATTTATTTTTTTTTTAAGAAAATAACTTTCATCGAAAAATAAAGTCTTTTCCGAATTACTAACCAATTGCTAGTACGAAATGCAAACTTTTACCAGATATGCTTCTGCTGCGATTTTCAGCCCTGTTTTGGTAATTTTGTGGGAAAAACAAATGTCATGAAATTCCTAAATTTGAATTAATCGTGAATGCTCTGAGCTAATACATCAGGAGTTCCCATCAACTGAACTGAGGGCGGCGAACATAACACTTTTTTCGTATAGATTTACTCACATTAACTAATTATTAAAGTCTATTTCAAACTCTGCAACTGTTAAGTTGAAAGTTACCATAAGAAATTACTGGTTTAACTGCTGGTTTAAATTACTGGTTTTCTGGAAACTCCTGTGCTGTATATTTTTCTGGAGAAATTTATGAAACAACCTCAAATGATTAAATAATGAAAAGGATGTACATTGCATAATTATATTGAAATACTGATCGATAGAAAATGATAAAAAGTATCCACGTTTACAGGAGCAGGGTTGCCACAGGCGACACATTTTTAAATTCTAACTGGCACCACTTTCTCAATACAGAAATCCTTAACACACACTTTGAGAAAAATTTCAAGAGATGTATACTTCAAAATTTATATTAGAAAAATGCTGGTGCACACAGAATATAAAATAGTCGCCTTTGGCTGCCCTACAGGGATGCCTCAGGCTAATATTTTTTTTTTATTCTGTTCGCACCATTATTTAAAAAATATATTTTGAGGTATATTTTCATTGGAAATGTTATCAATTCATACGTAAAAGGTTTTTTTGTTTTGAAAAAGTAGAGCGAAATAGAATTAAAAAAAAATAGTAGTACGTGACAGCCCTCCGTTTAGTACACTTCTTGAATTTGCGAAGAGTATGGTGCCAACCTCACGAGTTTTTGAACACCAGTAAATTCTTTCAAAATTGTTCACTTTATCTAAGTACAGAAATTGTGCGATTATATAAAATAAGCATTTATGCATAAAAATATTGGTGCTAATAAAATCTGGAGGTTGGAAGCTATGTTGCCAATAATCCATATTAGAAATTTTTATGTAATATTTTTGCTTCAGAAAAAAGAAAGCATTATGGTTATTTGCAGATAAATGGGACGAAAATTTCTATTTCAAATTTGTGTAGAGCTGTAAGCACCAATGGCGTATCCTACAACCCAATCTTTAACTAAAGATGTGGTGACATATAGTGCAGCGTCTAAGGGTTACAATTGCTGTAACAGAGGATGTAGTTTAACCTTCCGTCTACCAGACGGGTCCATTGGACCCGACATGTACATTCAAAATATTTATTCAAACCAGAAATTTCTTCAAAACAAACTAAATGTATAAATCAGACAATAATAAGTTAAATAAACAAATTAAATAGTTTTAAGTAAAAATTCTGGTGTAGAATGTTTTTATAAAACTTGAGTAAAATTTCCGGTAGTTCTAGGGTTAAAATGGCTGCATTGCTTCTTTACAACAGACCAGTGCCTTATAAACGACAGTAAAAAAAAAAAAGAGGAATTTTCTTATGACAGAAATTCTGCATAAATAAGGCGATTAAATATGACGAAAATTTCTATTCAAATTTACTGAAGGACGTTTGCCCCGGTGATAATCAAATTCACTGGCTTTTACAGGTCACAATGTGTCAAAATCTAACGTGTATGTCTAACGTTTGATAAAATTTATACGGGGTGAGCAAAAAGTCCGTATAAATTTTAAAAGTTCATAAAAACCGAAATGAAAAATTGTTTCCAGGATTAGCATCTATAGGTCACGGGAATTTTTTTAAGACAGAAATAAAAAATAACTAAAAAAAACCAGCAGACAGATGGCGCTGGTTCGTGCGATTTTGCCGGAAATATGCAAATGAAACAGTTATAAGAACTTGTGCACCTAATCCCCGTTGTGAGCCGTGTACGTGATCAAGGATGCTGAGTATGAAGGATAAAGCTTTGTGGGTGAAGTTATTTTACGTGAACTAGTTCTGGATTAGGAGCGACACTTCTTATAACTGTTTCATTTGCATATTTCCACCAAAATTGCACGAACTAGCGCCATCTATCGGCTGTGTTTTGAGTTATTTTTTATTTCTGTCTTTAAAAAATTCCCGTGACCTATAGACGCTAATCCTGCAAACAGTTTTTCATTTAGGTTATATTTTCGGTTTTTATGAATTTTTAAAGTTTATACGGACTTTTTGCTTACCCGGTAAATTATCCCTTAAATGTGTTATGTTTAAATAAAAATTATTTCATGTCTCATATACCAGATAAAATTAGAAGTTTACTGTAAATATAAAATACCAAATTCCAAAGAAGTGTGTCAATATCCAGTGTTTGTTTCGTTCTAGCCGACGAAGGTGTTATTAAAAATGACACTTCGTAAGACAGTCCTAAAAAGAATGTTATAGGAACATTTAGCGTTGTCCGTTTAGGAACGTGTTTTATTCTGTACTTCTGATGTTATCTCTGTTTTATTTAAAAGTAAAATAGGAGGCTAAGCTGGTGAGCATGAACACGTCCCTTGCGTATTAATTACAAAACCTTTTGACTGTATTAACAGATATAACTATTTTATTGGGAATAAAGTACTTTTTTAGCTTATGTTAAAAATATATGCTTAAGTCAGGGGTGGCTAACGGTGGTACGCTGGACACCACTAAAATGTTACAGTAATCATAACCTTACCTAATCATAGAATTTCTGCGATTTAAAAAGTCGGAAATTATTTAAAATTTCTTTAAAATATTACTGGCACCGGAGTGGCACATTTGGCCATCCCTGCCTTAGCAGTTTAGAGAATAAATTATATAGAAATTAAATCCATATAGAAATTAAAGGAAAACTTGAACCTTTCAATGCAAAAAAGTAACTTTCACATCATATTCTGATTAATCTATTAATTGTAACTTCCTATATTCATTGACATCGACAGTAGGATAGGTTTGTAGTTACAATATATCGGAGGCGCACGGCCTGGAGTTGGTGTTGTTTATGACGGCCGATTATCAGCACAAGAGATATAGGCCCTAGCGGTGTGTGACCTCTGTAGGGGTCTTTCTAAGTGAATCTAATCCCTATATCTGCAAGGTTGGAAGAAAATCACGCTACCCGGCCTGACTTTTGAAGAGACTAACTTCCACCATTAAAAACGAATATATATCTTTGCCTTAATTATGCCAGAAATTTTGTGTGAATAAGGCGATTATATTAAGAAAAAAATCTATATATTTACTGGAGGAAATTGGGCTCGGCGGTAATCAGAACCTGCAGTACCGGTTACAGTTTAAGCTTCTCCTTTTCGAGGTTACGTCAATTCCTCTTTAATCATTATTCCATGATCTAGCCATGTTCTTTCCCATCAATGTATCTGACTTAATCGACTAGATGTCGACTTAATTAATACTATAAACATTCTAGAAAAGGTATTAGGAAAAATAACTATAAACTGCTCGGGGAAAGAGCATACCCAGTTTGAAAAGTAATGTCAGCCCATGATACAAACGCTGATTATTGGTAAAAGATTTTTTTTTAATAAATATTTTCTTAAATTAACATTATATAGCCCGCTGACGTTTTTATGCTCATTTATAAAACTACCGTTAAGGAATTGGATATTCTCCTAAAAAATTAGCATAGTTGTTTTTTTTTTTTTTGTTATTATAATGATAGTGCTAATCAGTGTGAAAAAATTTATGGGTAATAGGTCCTAGTAGACGACGACTTTATACCCTGTCTAAGACTGGAGTGTCTATCAAAGCCAGTGTTGCCAGTGGGCTACTTTTTTTAAATTCAGATTTCTTGATTTGAAGCATTTTTTAAAGTAGTAAAATTCGCTTTATTAACCTTATTTAATGGCATATTAATTATGGCGAAAACGAGGGAAATTTTACCATTTCAGAAAAGTGGAGAAAATCAAGGATTCTGAATAAATATATGTAGCCTACTGGTAAGGCTGATCAAAGCATGAGCATTTACGTAAAGAAAAAAAACCCTTGAAGCATGGCCAATTTGAAAAGTAATGTCAGCCCATGATACAAACGCTGATTATCGGTAAAAGAATTTTTTAAAATAAATATTTTGTTAAATTAACACTATACAGGCCGCTGACGTTTTTATGCGTCATTTATAAAACTACCGTTAAGGAATTGGAAATTCTCCTAAAAAATTAGCATAGTTATTTTTTTTTTGTTATTATAATGATAGTGCTAATCAGTCTGAAAAAAAAATTATAGGTAGTAGGTCCTAGTAGAGGACCACTTTATACCTTGTCTAAGGTTGGAGTGTCTATCAAGGCCAGTGTTGCCAGTGGAGTACGTTTTTTAAATTCAGATTTCTTGACTGGTAGCACTTTTTGAAACAGTAAAATTCATTCTATTTAATCTGTTTTAATGGTATATTAATTAAGGCCAAAACTAGAGGAATTTGACCATTTTAGAAAAGTGGTGAAAATCAAGGATTCTGATTTTTTAAAAAATAGCCCACTGGTATCGCTGATCAAAGCATGAGCATTTACGGAGAAAAAGCCAAATTGCAAAGAAAAATCTGCACTTGAGAAGAAAAGTAAAATTGCAGACCGCAGTAGAAATTTGATTGGACGAGACCTGTAAGCCCGTCCAATCAAATTTCTCCGGTCTTTTACTGTTGTACAATGCAACAATGGAATAATGTAATCTGGTAGATGGACTTCCTAGTTGCGTCGCAATTTAACATCCAGTATAGAGGTGATTCGTGTTGTAAGGACATAAGGGAGCATTAAAAATGATTTTTAAACGGTAGCCACGATGAGAAAGTTAACGAAAGAGAGTTAGAAAGTATAACAATAATTTAACAATAGAACGCAAGGAAATTTTACTCAAGTTTCATAAAAATGTTTGACACCAGAATTTTTATTTAAAACTGTTTGATACATTTATTTAACGTAAATCTGTGTATTTTAAATGTAACTTATTTTATGAAAGAATTTCTGATTCTAATTGACATTTAGTCATATGGTCGGAGTTGGTCGACTCCTTCCGGGCGTTCTAGTGTTAAGAACTTACAACTTTGACTACTTAACCTTTAAACGGAAACGTGAAAATCCCGTGCACAAACAGAACACTTAGGTAATATCTTTAATAGTAATGCATTAACAGAACCAATTTTTTTTTAATATAACTACATAAAAATGAGTTTGGAATGTCGGAGAGAGAAAATATTCAGGGCAGATATGTAGACGCAACCATCTAACAGATGTACGTTTCCGGTTAAGGATAAAAGTTTAACAATGTAATAAAGAAAGAAAAGAAAAAAATCCATTAATTCCAAGAGGACAGAGGAAAAAGATACCGGGGGATACCACCATCTAAAAAAAGACTCTTTTCAGAGACCATACATTTTTATTTAAACTTTTAAAAATTGCTATTAATATAGCAGATTAACATTTTAGATTTTTTTTTAACAAAACAGAGGACAGAATAAACAAGAAAGTTAAGTTTAGTTGAAGGATGAAGAAATCTCAGTCTTCATCACTAAGCAAAAGAGAGTATTTTGGGTGTTTTCCATTAGTGTGGTCGGATACATCGTAGTCGGGTAGTTCAAAAATAATTTGATTAGTAAGATTATAAACAGTGTTGTAATTTTTTTTTATGTTGGTTAACCTTTTAGCGGGTAGTGTCCACAAAAAGAACACGTAATTTTAATTCTAAAACTGACAAACGGTACAAAGAATATTTAATTGAAATTTCACTTTTACAAAGTACGGGAAAATAAGCAAGTTTTTATTTTATAATAAATTTGTTTTTAAATTCTGGTGTCAGTCCATCGTTTCATCATTTCACAAACTCCGCCCTGAAAAAGTTAATGCGTTTTTTTTTTAAGGGGTTGTGTTAAGATCCCTGCGGATAGTTATAATGGAGTTATGAATAAAGGGGTGGAATCATGTAAACTGTCTACGAGATGCGAGTGAAGAAACTAAGCAGGTTGTCACAAGATGGCGGTTGCTTTTTTAAAATGGGATCTACATTTTCTGAATACTGCCGGTGCAAACTTACCACCAGTGAAATTGAATAGAAAATTTTGTCTTATTTAAAATATTTTTTCACAAATATGGTAAAAACTTCTATATGTTTTTACTGGTGTCAGTTTGCCCTTTAAAACAGTTACTTTCACCGGTTGTCACAATACAGTGGAAACGTTGGGCCTGACTACCGCAAAAGTAAACATACACCAGTAAAAATGAAAATCTGTTTCTCTCATTATTTGTAACAGAAATTTTGCTTTAGTAAGACCTTTAAATACAGAGAATATTTCTGTATAAATTTACTGGTGGAAGATTCATCCAGATTTAACCACCCCTTGCGAAGGCGGTTACAGTTTAAGCCTTTCCGGCGCGGAGTAATTCGGTTTATAAACTGATGAAATAATGGACTGACACCGCAATTTGTAAATGTATTTATTAGTAAATAAGAAATTTCTTATTTTCATGTGCACTATAATAGGAAAATATTAGTTACGTATTCTTGGTGCAGTTCGTCATCTTTGGAATTAAAATTAGGTGTCCTTTTTTAAGGACCAGTTCCTCTTTATTAATAGTTCCATGATAGTTATATATATGTACCGGTGCAGTGTTGCCAGAGGGCTACTTTTTTAAAATTCAGATTTTTTGATTGGCACCACTTTTCTGAAATAGTAAAAGTCCCCTTGTTTTCGCCTTAATTAATATGCCATTAAATATGGCGAATTTTACAATTTAAAAAAAAGGGGGGACAATAAAGGTATCTGAATTTTTAAAAAAGTAGCCCACTGGCAACAATGTACCGGTGACCATTACGAATGCTTTTTTTATGAACTCGGTATAGGTTGTTCATATTAGTTTCACATGCAAACCCCCAGATAGGACAGACATAAGTTAATACTGATCTAATGCAAGCATTATATTCGATTAGTTTATTTTTAATAGAAAGAGTGTTACTTTTAAGAAGAGCTGAAAGAGATTTAGAGAGTCCGGCGATTTTGTGTTATTAATCTTAATTAGGTTGGGATAAGTTAATTATCTGGAAAACTATATAACAGCTGTTTTTTGTTCGTTTTACTCTTATACTATACATCGTGAATAAAGTAACAGGAAATTGGTATTAGAAATTTTCTGGTTTAAAATTGAAATTTCTGAAAAAAAACCCTCCAGATTTAGCAACACTGTTTATGGACTGCATAGAGTTAATATCACTAAAAGTAAAAACTGTTGGTAGAAAAAACCCAATGTAATAAAATTGTTATTTCCATTTCAATTAATATCAAGCAAATATTCATTTTATTCGTTTTTCAAGTGACATTTATTATAACTATGTAACATTTCCATACCTCAACATAAAAAGACAAAAAAAATTGTAATTTTTTTTTTCTTTCATGCGTTAAAAAATATGCGCATTTTACTTTATGAATAACATATCGTTAAAAATTGTGGCGTATGATACAATAATTACTTTCACATATATAGTGTATAAAAGAATATAAAGAAATAGTCCATGCGTAAATCAAAGGAAAATTAACTTTTTAAAATGTTTAGTAAGTATTCGGTTAAATAAACTTTAACGCCTTCCCTCTTGCCACATTTTAAAGGGGAAAATATTTGTGAAATATTTAAATAAAAAGAGACTTGAAAAAAAAAAAAACCCGATCACGGACATTTTTTTTAATGAGGTATGCATAAAGTTCATGGACGCACTGCGTGATATTTATTTGGTGTCTTTTAGCCGAAGAGATGAAACGAAAATTTTTTAAAAAAAATTATTAGATTAGACGATGAAAAAAATAATTAAAAAAATTATTTTCAACCGACATTCATTTACCGAGCTTCGTGTAAAACAAAAAAGTAACACGCATTTCTCGAATTGTAACAAAAAATTAAATCTCTTGCATACAAAAAACTCTATAATAATAACTTGTTTTAATAACTTTGGAAAATGTTTATAGTTTAAAAATTTTAAATCTACTTTAATTTTTTATGACGAGTATCTCGTAATACTTCACTTGTACAGTCGCAGACAAAAAGAAATCTCCCAGTACCAACTCTGTAACTATTATAATAGAAGAAAGCTGCTGGTTCCAAACAATTGGAAATAAAGCCTACTTTTGATGCATATAAAATTTGCTTAGTTGCCATCTACAAGTCAAAACCAGACCAAACTTTGTATTTTTCAACGGAAACACCTAATTTTGAATGTATATTTAAATTTTGTGGTTCTAACTTTGAACAGAAACGGAATTTCAAGTCATTTGGATGATAAGTTTTTGAATGATAAACATTCAAATTTTAGAGCTTCTAATCGAATCGTCGAAACTCTGCGATTCAAGAAGTCGGCTATTTCTTTAAAAAATGAATCGTATGCACCGTGCATCAGTTGGCCACCCCTGGTTTAGTACATAAATTTTATCTAAACTTACGGTATTTTAACTTAACCTTCCCATCTGTGAATCGTGATCGCATCATGAGAAGTGGTAAATTGCATTATAATTTGGAAAATGAAACTGTATGTATTGTCAGTTATACATTTATTTATGAGTGTCTAGTGCATTGTTATATAGATGCGAATGGTAGTCATTTACTGTACTACTCGTGAGAAGAATTAATGAAGAATTAAAAGAAATTCTCTAGATCTTATTGTTCTTGAGGAAACTGCATGCAACCGAATTATCTGTAAATATTTTAAAATGATAACACTCATTCTAAATTTGCAAAAAGTTTATGCTTTTCAGTATTTCGAGTTTTTTTTTTAAAGCTCTCATCATGTTTGAGGTATCGTGGTTAAGCTGTATAGGTGGCGTCTAATATTTAACCATTTCAGGGGCAAGGTACTTCTATTTGTAAAATGTTGAAATGAGTGAAAAACACCAGAATTTATAAACAAATTTGTTGCAAAATTTGCAATGGCTGTTGTTTACGTACTTATTAAAAGGAAAATTTTCATTCCTATATTCTGCTGCCATTGTGGCATTTAGGAATTAAAATTAGGTGGTCCAAAAATGAACCACCGCCATTGAAGGGATTAAACATAAACTTTACCAAGGAAGTACAATGAATAATAATAGATAATTTAAATACCAGTGACAGGGATGCTAATTCTCCGGCTTTTAGAATGCCAGTATTTTTAGTCCAGGAAATTTTCTTTCCTATAATTCCAATTTAAAAGTTCAATATTTTCTATAAGAAAATAGTTGTATTAAAAAAACTGGAGAATAAGCAACCCAATAGTTTCCCATCATTTCGAAGAGTTAAAAAAATTGAATTATAATTAAAAGTTTTTTTAGATAAGTACTTTTAATGTTTATTTTACACATGTAAAATAATATCATTATCAATACTTAAAACTGGTGACGGCAAATTGATGATTTTACTATTCGAGTGAATCGTTCAAGCATGCTCAAAATCATACCTGCCAACCTTTACATTTTAACTTTCAATTAGTATCATAAATTTAGTATTGGAAATGAAATTTCGTATTTTAATTAGAATTCATTTAACCCGGAAACGTGAAAATCCCGTGCACAAACAGAACACTTAATAATTTATCAAATAGTGAACTTAACATTTAATCTTTAATAGTAGTTGATTAACAGGACCAATTAATATAACAGCATAAAAATAAGTTTGGAATGTCAGAGAGAGAAAATATTAAGGTGAGATATGTAGATGCAAACATCTCACAGACGTACGTTTCCGGTTAAGGGCTAAGAACTCTATAAAAATATAACAGTTCTTTCTTCTACGTTTCTGAAGATAATTGATTGGAAAAGCGGCAAAGGTTAACTATGCATTTGTTTCTATTCTTTTTACAAATTTTCTGGTAGTAATTGCTTAAAAATATACACAACGGTTGGAAAGTTATATTTTTGTGCACGCTCGAATCGCTAATTCGAATAATAAAAGCTTTCATTCTGACCATCATTACTTAAAATGATTAACTGTACTTCCAAAACAGAAATTCTACGCTGATATAAGTACTGAAAAACAGTAGAAATTTATTACTTATCATTAAAAGCTTAGAACGATTTTAAGAACAAACTTATGAATATTCCGTAAGTAAAACTTTTCGAAAAATGAACATTTAATGTGAATTTTATGATCTGAATAGTAGTAAAATTTCTCTTTTCCATTTCAAGAAATAATGCGTCTCAAAGTTGCTTCAAGAATTATTTTCATAAAAATGCTCACAAATAGCCATTATCGAAGATTCTATTTAGTAATGTCCATATTGCATTCTTCAGATGACTTTGTTAACCCCTTGGGGATGAGCGACACGTATACGTGCCGTAAGAAGCGCTCAGAATCCTTGTTTTTCCTCACCAGTAAAATTGTATTGCAAAATTTGCCTTATTTAATCAACGCATTTCCTCGATTCAAGAAGACACAAATTTCTGCTTTTAAAAAACGGTGACAAAAGATTAAAAATTTCGTAAAAGGCTCCCGTCCCGAAGGGGTTAAATAGCTTTGTGTGCTTTGCAACCATATCTACTGTTCTGAGATTTGGAGATAGAAATTGATTTTTCAGTTATTTTCAAAACTTTTGCCAGATATAAGCATAGACGAACGATAAATTCTAAAATGGTAATATGTATATATATATATATATTACAATATGTATGCATATATATATAATTAAAATGAAATCACATGTGTGAAACTGAAACGAAAGGATATTATAAAAATTAAACACAATAAAATGTAAATGCAAAGAAAGATAAACTGTGAATATCTTATGGATTCGTCAGAACAGCTTCAGAAGAATAAACATATATTATTCTAACTTCCCCTCGTGTTGGGTTTATTGCATTAATTATGTGTAAAATCTGATATAAATCATTTTTTATATCTGTGTAACTTTAATGTAATCAGGCGTTAATTTATGTGTGCTTAAATATAAATAATATGTATCGTTGGAATAATTATTTATTCACTGTTGTCCCCTTATCCAGTTCTGTCGTGTTGCTTCACGGTGAGGTCCACCAAAATGTTTAAAAGTGAGAAATTACGGAACTAGGATATCGGGAGGGCAGCTTACTGGTTAAAGCAACAGCATTGTACTTTGCAGTCCCAGATACGATTCTTGGCCCAGGCTAGTTTTTACTCGTGTTGGATTTATTGCATTAATTGTATTTAAACTCTGAAATGAAGAATTATTTTAATCGGTGTAACTTTAACGTATTCAGATGTTAACTTACGTGTACTTAAATTATTAAATAAGCTCAATAATATAATTATGATGAAAGAAAGCATTTTGAAAAAGCTTTTCCAGTTTCATTTTTATGACTACGCCGAACATCTGCAGTCAATGTGACTGTGACCAAATGACTAACTGTCTTTTCGACCGTGATAGTCCGTGAGCCGGTGGCATCCAAAGCGCCGTGATCGTGGAATTGAATTTTTTTATGTAAATCGATAGTAAAAAGTCATATGAACAAAATGAGCTAAGTATGACTAGGTATGACAAGCCGAAAATATGTTAAATTTAATTTTTTATTATTAAAAAGGTATAAAGATTTACCGTTTATCGCGGAAAGCCGACACTTGGCCAACGTCCAGACACGAAATAAAGGAGCTACCAGTAAAAATTCAAAGCAAAATGAATCTAAAATTTTATCACCGGCCGACCCATTTATATAGCTATGACAGACTTTTACTGTAGAATAAAGTTTGTCATATTAACTTTTTCTGAAAGAGCAAAAAGTTTTTTTAAATGTTCTAAGGGGCGGTCAATAAATGATGCCACACTTTTTTTCAATATTTTTGATACCCCCTCCCCATTGTCACATGTCACGCTATATTACATAAACATATACTTGCAGTTCAGAAACAAAGCACTACGTTATAGATCATATTTCAAACTTTATCATGGAAGACGGTAGTATTCCGAGTGACGCAGCCTTAAGCCTAAAATCGTATCGTATCGTATCGTAGAATTCGTAGATGGCGGAACTCATATATACAGCTAACTGGACATCAAAGAAAATGCGAAAAGCCGCCTGTTAATAACTCATCAAATATAGGTCCTATTGTTCTGATTTTTTTAAAACAGTCTTATATCTGCAGTCTAATCCTATTCTGAATTTTTTACAATTCTACGTGCAGTATATTTTCAGATCTATAAACCCATTTTGAAAGCAATTTCGATGGTGTAAGTTTGTCTTTTTTTTTCTCCGAAACGGTCTAGATTTTTTTTAAAACATCTATTTATATAAAATCCAAGTCTCTGTGTGTCCCTCACGATTCCGGTAGGACCGCCTCATTGAAATGAGTAATTGTTGCAAAACCTAATGCAGGGTTACCACAGTAGCGCCAAATGTTAACCCACTTGATGATAGCTGGCTAATTTGGCGAAATTCCCATTTAAAACTATTAATCTTTCATAAAGGAGGTCACCGAAATTTAATTTAAACTCCGCTCTTTTAAGATATTTTTCAAATTCTATGAGTGAGAATTTAAAGTACAGCTTTACATCTTCCTCCCGATGCTACTAATAAAATAACCGCCAATAGACGACGCTGTACTGTGTGAGCTCCTAACTGCGCGATTTTAATGTGCTTTAGGTACTTTTCCAGTATAGGTGCCTTGGCGAAAAAGAAAAATTTGGCAACATATTTTCCGGGAACCTATCCACTGTTTAATTTTATATATACACGATATTTAATATAACAAGTTGGAAATTGCTCGTCAAACGTGGCAAATGAGGTGCGTTCGTACTATAACTAGTTTTATAATTATTTTTTGCACCCCATATTGTACTGAATGTATAATTTTTTGCACTTCATAAAGCGCATACATCATTAAAATGCACTTCCAATATTTTTTTCCCATTCCCCGTAATGTAACGGAACACTTTTGACTGTCCCTGTAATTAAACTATACATCCGATTTTCCTAAAATTTGAAATAGCTCAACAAAATTTTGCAACAATTATATCTTTAAAATTTCAGATCATTCGGAAGTCTGTAATATCATTAAAATGCACTTGCAATAATTTTTCCCATTGGCCGTAATGTAAAGAAAAACTTTTGACTGTCCCTGTAATTAAACTATGCATCCGATTTTCCTCAAATTTGAAATGGCTCGACAAAATTTTGCAACAGTTGTATCTTTAAAATTTCAGATCATTCGGAAGGCTCTAATATCATTAAAATGCACTTGCAATAATTTTTCCCATTGGCCGTAATGTAAAGAAAAACTTTTGACTGTCCCTGTAATTAAACTATACATCCAATTTTCCTAAAATTTGAAATGGCTCGACAAAATTTTGCAACAGTTATATCTTTAAAATTTCAGATCATTCGGAAGGCTCTAATATCATTAAAATGCACTTGCAATAATTTTTCCCATTGGCCGTAATGTAAAGAAGAACTTTTGACTGTCCCTGTAATTAAACTATACATCCGATTTTCCTAAAATTTGAAATGGCTCGACAAAATTTTGCAGCAGTTATATCTTTAAAATTTCAGATCATTCGGAAGGCTCTAATATCATTAAAATGCACTTGCAATAATTTTTCCCATTGGCCGTAATGTAAAGAAAACTTTTGACTGTCCCTGTAATTAAACTATACATCCGATTTTCATAAAATCTGAAATGGCTCGACAAAATTTTGCAACAATCATATATTTGAAATTTCAGACCATTCGGTTGGGTAGTTTTTGCTCTGTTACATGCGGACAGACGGACGGACGGACAGACGGACGGACGGACGGACGGACTGAACGACGACTATAGGTGCTACGTATTTATATAATTACGAACGCACCTAAAAAAGACGTTTCTCTAATTTTATAAAGAAACAGATGTGATTTGTACATAAAAACATCAATAATATATATATAAAATAAACGTATAAAACAAACAAAAACGCTCATCAAGTTTGTTTTCATAGCTGTGTATATGATTTGACAACAAATCTCGATATTTTTCCGTTGTACGGACACCATGCCAAAATGTATGCTAATGCGCCAATTATTTCAAAATGCTAAAAGATATTTTTAATTTTATGCCAGCAGTTTAATATGAGTTTTATTTTATTGCTTTATTGTACAACAGTTATTTGTTCACTTATTTTAAGTATATAATTGTGATTTAATGAAATATTTCGTAAAAGTCTGGAATTTTCAAATGTTATATTTTTTAAATGCTCACTTTAGTATCGACAATGTTTTTTCTTTTATTTTTTCAAATGCTCCAATTCACGTGATTTTCATTTTGCGACATCTATTACGCTTGGAGACAAAGGTGTCCGTATAACGGAAACGAACCCAAATCTTACTTTCTGATGCTCAAATTACATCAAGCTTTTTTTTTAAAAACGCCAAAGCTCCTGCAGTGGAAAAGTACCAAACTGTCTATTATTTTGCGCTATCTGTATTATAGTTTGTACTATATGTAAGGGGTGTGGAGCGAAGAGTTTAAAAATTAAATATTAAAGTTTCGGCACAGATGTCATATATATTGGCGCGATTTTTTTCTGACGCCAATGTCATATACACAACGGGTAACTGGCGGCAAAGTGTCGTTATTTTGCTTGATATGGTAACCCAGATGTTGTTGTTTATGCTGTTGATGTTTTCGCCAAATTGGCGTATATGACAACTGTGCCAAAGTTTCTATAAAGCTGTATAAGACTCAAAAATTAAGAATAAAATAAATGCAAAATAAGACTAAAGAAGAAAGAAAAATCATGCGTTAAGCATAGAATATGAAACACTTTCCAACACATCCTGAATGCTTTAACAAAACTTCGTTATTTGGGGAAATAAGATAACTAAGTAAACATTTTAGAAGACGCATAAAAAATTTTAAAAATTGATTTCAGCAGTTACCGTCCATAGCCAATAGTATCGTTATTACATGCCACTATTTAGCCTAAATTTAATTCAAACTACTCTTAAAACTACTGAAATCACATTTCCAGATATTATCATCCATAGACGGTTATGTATCCAATTCTTTGCGTGGCCCTGTATATCATTTTATTTATATTCTACAAACATTTCTTAGTAAACTAAATGCAGTTCAGCGTAAAAACGCATAATTCCTTTAAAAACCACCTTTAAGCAATTTACTCTCATACTCAGTAACCCTTACGAATTGTTTTGTGTAGCCCTGCATATGAACTGTAACATTTATACACACAGTATATGCATAAATGTAGCGAAACATAAAAGCGCATATCATAATTAAAAATGCATTTCTAGCAATCATTGCTTATGTACTATACTTCGGATAAAAGTTGCTGGGCAAGAAAGAGGTTTGCCAACGTATTTTCTGACAACATATTTACTGCTCCATACTCACAAACAATTTTTTCCATATGTATGCAATTTATTTAGGTAGTTGTTAGCTATCCCGTCGACCAGTTTCTCCACATTATATAAATCGCCAAACCACTCGCCAAATTATACGAATTGACATAATTTTTATTTTAAACAACGAAAGATCAATTAAATTAGCAAAACATTAATAAAAATACAAATATAACGTCGAATTAAAAATCACTTGAAGACGTAAGAAACACATGATCATGCTTGATGTCAACCATTATTGGCATTTAATCTTACAATTTGGCGACAGTAATTTGGTCGACGGGATAACTAACAAGTACATTTATTTAATGTAAAAAAAGCTATTTACCCATTTTTTGGTACTTTTCGCTTAGCCGGGCGCCAGTTTTATATATACATATATATGTATATATACATGTATGTATGTATACATATATACATGCATATATACATATGTGTATATATACAATATATGTATATGTATCTATATGTATGGCTACATATATGTATGTATATAAATATGTATATATAACACTGGCGCCCGGCTAACCGAAAAGTACCCATTTTTTAACAGAAGTAATTTTGGCACAGATGTCATATTCGCCCCATATTGGCGCGATTTTTTTCCGACGACAATTTGGCGAAAACATCAACAGCATAAACAACAACATCCGGGTTACCATATCAAGCAGAATAACGACACTTTGGCGAGAGTTAAGTACCCGGTGTGTATATGGCATTGGCGTAAGATAAAAAATCGTGCCAATATGGGGCGAATATGACATCTGTGCCGTAATTTTTGCACAGATGTCATATACACATCGGAGTTGGCGTGATTTTTCTCTGACGCCAATTTGGCAGAAATCTCGCTTTCGAATACCAGTTACTTATATATTTTTAAATTATTTGCTATCATTTTGAAAAGGAAATAACTATAAATAAATAAAAGTTTGAATAATAGCTATAGAACAAAACAGTTTATATAATTAAAAACAGAAAATAAAAGTAAATAAACAATTTATTAATAAATAAAAAACAATAGCCGGGTTACCATAGCAGGCAAAATAACACCATTTTGGTGCAGGTTAGGTATTTCGGTTCATATCTGAAATCTGTGCCGTAATTTGTATATAAAAAAAATATTATATATATTTAGAAACGATTTTTATGTATATAAGTGCATATATAAATAAGAATAAAAGTTCATTAGATTTGTTTTCATAGCTGTTTATATATTTTGGCAACATATCTCACTTTCTGATGCCCGAATTGCGCCGAGCTTTTTTTAAAAATGCGCTATAATGGAAAAGTACCTAAATAAATAATTAACAGAAATAATCAATTATACAAACTAAAACTTTTTATTTCGAGATCAAATCATTGTTTTTTATTTAAATTAAAAATACATATATCCTTGGATAACTTTAGTTGAAATTAGGTTCACAGCTTAATATATCATTCCATAAACCTAAACAAACACACGTGATTCATTCATCGTGAAACTTAAAAAAAAAATTTAAATCATTGAGGTAATCACTCACAAAATAAGTTCTCCAACAATCAATGGACAATATTCTAATGACATCATAGTAGGTAAAATGGTGGCGGTATCGTTTGTTTATGGTTTGAAATCACAAAGATTTAATTTTGCAATTTCTCTTAGTTACATTATTTTATTGTCATATTTATGAGCTCAGAACAAAAGCATATTTTTTCATTATTTAGTTATTAAAGTCGGAAAAAAATTATAAATGCATGATTTGAAAAATTTAAATAATTTTCTTTCTTAATAGTAAAAAAACAACATCGGGAAGTAACAGCGGGTTTAAGTTAGATAAGTTTAACTGTTTAATTCTGTTGTAATATTCAAAATAACTGTATTTATTAGATTTCAGTAAACAACATCAGGGCCCGATTAAACTTTGAAGGTACAAGAATTACAATGTCATTTCAGGACCATTCTTTTGGAGAAGCTTTTCTAAATTTCATATATACATGGAAACTCTTCAGTGTTAGAAATATTATTCTTAGGACTGCATAACATGAGAACGGCCTGCAATTTTACACAAGTTTTTGAAAACTACTTTATATCAGAAATTTTGCTAAAAACTGGTTACTTTTTTGTTAAAGCGGCCCACACTATTAGGATTATGACAAGTTGCAGCCAATTTCGCCAACGTCGTAACCAAGATCGTGAAGCATACACATATAATACCATATAATACCATTTCATGAAATCGTATACGATAATTTTATAGTTTTTACCTTACTTCAAGTGTAAAATTTAATTATTTTTAAGGCTCAACAATCTAAATTGTGCAATATATGAATTTAAAAAAATGTAAACAAAGATTGAATAGACATGACCGCAAAAAGCCTCAAATCTGCATAACACTTGGAATCAAACTGTGCAGATTAGTGGTCTTCTACAGTACACATTTTTTCATAAATGTGTTTCCTTCTTTAAATGTGTTATTTCCATCTATCACTGCGGAACAAGCGAGAAAACTCATATTCTTGCACATGAGTTGTATTTATCTTTATATCTAAATTTCCGTCATTTTTGACGGGCTACCTTTCTAGTTAATATATAAAATGAATCTGTTTTTGACGAAGTGGATAAGACTAACCTAGTATCTAGGAAAACTCTTAATTTTTATATAATCCGCATGAAAAAATGGACATCTTAGGACCGCGGATTACATGTTATTCTATGGGCTAGCAGACAGAACGTTGCACATCGGTTTTGCGCGGTTTAGGTCACAGTTAAAAATCTGAATATTGGCAATAAATCTTTTTTTAAACGACGAAAACAGTTTATTATGTCCTTTAAAATACTTAGTCTGATTTTTTAAAATGGAGCAGTATTTTGTAATTATAGGTATTTTATTTCATTGTTATTCATAGTAAGTAAACATTTTTTAAGGAGAAAATATTTCACATTTTAAGAAAAATTCTCGTATCAAAATTCGATATTTATCGAAAATTCTCGTATCGAAATGAAAATTCATCGCGTTCGCCATAAGACTTCGCCATGTATCACTACGCGATACGCGAAGTTGACTGAAGAAATAAGAAATATCAAAGATCTTGAAATGGTATTCCAAGGGTGACAACTCCAAGTGAGTACAATTTCTAATTATCCAGACAGCATTCTTTGCAACCAATCCTTTCTAATTAGTATAATGTTCTGAATTGTTTTTATTTTCAACAATACTTATAACTGTTTTCCTTAGAAAATAACGTTCATGTGTGGCATAGGTATTTCTTGTGATATGTGAGTGTAATACAGATAGATTACTAATTTAATTTTGAGTTTTCTTTTAAAGAAATTAAACAAAATCTTTCATTTTTAAAGAACGCACAATTTAAATAAAAGGTATGACGAAATCAAGATTAAGATTTCCAATCCCGTTTATAAAATGATTCATTTGCGAATCGTTTCTAATAATATTATAAACGAAAATTGACTTAAAATGACATCTTTCGTTTATTTATTTTTTTTTTTATAACTCTTTTCAGCTTCAAAAATTAAAGCATCGCAGTATTTTATTTTTATAAAATTTAACCTAAAGGGGAAGAAAATTCTTATTGCCGTTTATCTCTGTAACAAAAGAAAAACAGAAGAAAAAAACACACCTGAAGCATTTCTTTTAGGCTAATTGATTACAGCCTAAAAAGACCTTCAGTTCGGTTCAAGACCTTCAGTCTCAGGACTGATTTCAGTCTTGAACATATTTTTGGCTGATAGTAAATTCTACTTTATATACTTAAATTATCACGATTAGCTCAAAATGAACCATTTTATTCTGACTGGTTGTTTTGAGCTCCTAAAAGTAAAAATTTTCATCATGATACTTTTCCTTATTTAGTAATTAAAGTTTATAGATAAATAAGATAAAACAGCTTTTTTGCAAAAGTAAGATACTTGTTTTTATTTAATTTTAAAGTTAATATGCTTAAAAGAAAGCTTTAAATAATTTACTTTTTAAAAATATAAAAGTAGCCAGCTCCCTTATATGGTATTTGTGGTAATGAAGTATTATTGTAAATAAGAACAATTCAGAACATGTTACTATTTAGAAAAGATTGGTTTCACAAAATTTCATTAGCAGCCGCATTGTAGCTGTCATGATAATTAGACTTTGTATAAACTAATAAAGTGAGTACTCAGTAACCATTTCAATTAATATATTAATCTGACTCGCATCTTAAATTAAATATTAAGTTTTTATTCTGCTTTCATTAAACCATTCACTATTCTGTAACATTCCGCATATTCCGACTACAAAAACTCTTTTTATCAATTCCACCTGTACACTGGAGGGTTGCCGTGCCACTTACAGAGTAGCGCGTTTATCGCCTCGTTGTGCAATAGCATTTGAAAGATCACCACACTAACATAAAAAAGTAGCAATAAAAGAAAAACAAAATTAATCAGTTGACTGTAAAAAACGCGTTCCATTCTCGGTCGGGGAAGGAACATCACAAGAAAAAATAACCTCGCGAAATTTGACAGTATGTCATGAGGGGGGGGGGGGGGAATCCAAAACTTCATGAAAATAGTTGTAACTTTTATAAGAAATATGTTACTTATAACATATGGTAGTAATAATCAGTATATCTGATGAAAATACAAGTAATTTTTTAAAATAAACTATTCAATGATTTTTTTTCTCCTATTACTGTATTTGATAATAGTAGTTCAAGAGCCATAATTTTATATTGTAAAATCCTTAAAAGCACTCTGCAAGCAGTCCTTGTTCAATCACAAAAGCCTGCCACTAAAAAATTTTAATGCAGAAGATGTAATGTATTTCTCAGATATAAACAATGAATTTTTCAGTTAAGAAGCACATGTATTTTACAAATATTGCTATTTCTTGGAACACTAAATATGATACATTATTATTTTGGAGTAATGAAAACATTGTTATTATATTAAATTTTTTTGTAAATGAGTGTTATAATCAGAGCAGCTCATGACAGGTTTTTCTTGCAGCACTAAAATGCATGCTTTCCAAAAGTTTTTTTTTTTTTTTTTTTTTTTTTTTTTTTTTTTTTTTTGCTTTATTTAATGAAAGAAAATTCTGCTAAAAATAAGGCAAAGATTTCATTATTAAAAATAGTGAAAAAGAATAAATTGGCCAGCCATGCATTTAGTGTTCCCAAAACTGTCAGTCATGAGTTATGTTTAATGATGATTTTGCCCAGGCATATTTGGATGTTATATTTCAAGGTAATATCTTTAAGGTAACTTGATAATGTGTGATCTATACCTATTATATAAAATATCATAATTTGCACATTTTCTGGTTCCAAGGAATGTAATTTAAAGCATGTATACGAAGTAAATTTAATGATGTATGAAATATGATGTATATAATGCAAAATTCTATAATACGCACAACTTCTCATACCAAGGTGTGCATTATAAAGATCTTCTACTGTATTCATACGTAGTTCACACATCAAAAACCTTAAAGATTTAGTATCTCAACAAGAGGACATTATTACAACTTTATATTTTTTTCATTCTGTAGCACAAATTACTCAGCTTAGAATTTGCCAATCAAAACATTGCCATCTTGATTTTTTACTTTCTTCTATCTTGACAAGAAGAAAGTATTGGTTTCATGAAAATTTTCGAATTCCAGTTTTCGACGGATTTATACGTTTTATGGGTCAGAGATTCCAAAAAACATGTTTTTACAAAATGTCTGTCTGTGAGTCTGTCTGTCTGTCTGTCCGTCCGTCTGTCTGTCTGTCCGTCCGTCTGTCTGTCTGTATGTGACACAAATTTTGTGGGCGCTCTATCTCAAGAACTAATGCACGGAATTTAATAAAAATTTATATTCAGGTAGTCCCTGATATAGATTAGTGCTGATTAGTTTTTGGTGTAAATCGCCTTGCAGGTGGCGCTGCTATGTAGCATTTTTCAGGATTTCCGCAAAAGCTCTATCTCAAGAACTAATGCACGGATTTTTATAAAACTTCAGATTCCGTTAATCCTTGATATGAATTGGTGCTGGTAACGTTTTGGTGCAAATCGCCCAACAGATGGCGCTGCTATGCTGCATTTTGTAGAATTTACACGATTTTCGTAATAGCTCAATCTCAAGAAATAATGCACAGATTTTCGTCAAATTTCAGATTCAGTTAGTGCTTGACATGAATTGACGTTTTGCCTCTTGTGATGTAAATCGCTCAACAGGTGGCGCTGCTAGGCTGCATTTTTTTAGATTTCCGCAATAGCTCTATCTCAAGAACTAATGCTTGGGTTTTCAACAAACTTCAGAATCAGGTATACCTGGATATGAATTAGTGCTGTTTATGTTTTGGTGTAAATCGCTCAACAGGTGGCGCTGCTATGCAGCATTTTTCACGATTTCCACAATAGCTCAATGTCCAGAACTAATGCACGGATTTTCATCAAACTTCAGATTCAGTTAGTCCTTGACATGAAATGATGTTTTGTACCTTTTCGTGTAAATCGCTCAACAGGTGGCGCTGCTGTGCTTCATTTTTGTGATTTCCACAATAGCTCTAGCTCCAGAACTAATGCACCGATTTTCATCAAACTTCAGATTCCGGTATACCTTAATATGAATTAGTGCTGTTTGTGTTTTGGTGCAAATCGCTCAACAGGTGGCGCTGCTATGCTGAATTTCTCAGAATTTCCCCTACAGCTCTATCTCAATAACTAATGCACGAATTTTCATCAAACTTCGAAATCAGGTATACTTTGATACGAATTGGTTCTAAATTGATGTAATTTCTTATACTATTTAAATGATTTAATTGACGTGATTTATATAGAAGAAAGTTTTGTGATGGCCACAACATACTAGTTTTCACTGTCTTTATTTACCTCAGAAGTGATTAAGATTTTTTTATATTGTAAATCCTAAAGGTTATAATAGCAAAAAAGCACCTTTAAGCCCTTGGGAATGAGCGACCGGTATACTTGGCCACTTAAGGTGTTCAGAATCCTTCAATATTCTCACCACTTATTTTTAATTGTAAAGTTTACCTTCTTTAATGGGAGCATTTCTGTGATTCAATTACAGAAAATTTTCTGTTTTTAAAAACATGTAGTAAAAGGTTAAAAATTAACCAAAGGGCTCTTGTCGCGAAGGGGTTAAACATCTTGAATTACAGTGAACTTTAATAACCCTTGGCTTTAATTGCCAGTATCCAATTGAGCTATCTGTACGACAGCCCAGCCAGCACAATATTCGCTCACAACAACTATTATCATGACATCAGTTGATTGTGTGAAAAATAATTAAAAGTGTACATGATTATATATTTTATTATTAAGCAACAGACTTTGCAGATCCGATATTCTAAAAAGCTTTAAAGATTGAAATCTCTAGGCTGGAGTGGGAAAGTGGTAATTTTGAGGAATAGGAGGATAATTTATATAGAAGAATTTTCTGTATAAAAATAAAGATTTAAATTTTTTTAATGTTGGGGAGTAGGGGGAGGGAGAAGAGGTGAAATGTACAGTCGTGGAAAAAAAAAAAGTAAACACCCTCTACTAACTCCTTAACAAATTATTATCGTAGACAAAAGTTATTGGTACCGAACGATTGGAAATAAAGTCTATTTTTAAATGATGTATATAAAATTTCTTAGGGGCCATCTACATATTAAAACAAATCCAAACTTCACTTTTTTCAATGGCAATACCCAATTTTAACGAGATATTTCAAATCTTCAGTTCAAACTATGCCTAGGCACCAAATTTCAAGTAATTTAAATAATAAGTTTTTGAATTATAAACATTCAAAATTTAGTGCTTCTAATGTTAAATTATATTTTCATATTTTTATTCATATCTCCTGAAATTATGCTCCTAATGTGCTAATTTTTTGTGTAGCAGTAATACTAACATACCCAAACATAAATACGTTGAATTTGCAATTTTTATAATTTTATGATATGGATTATGAAATTAATATTCGAAAAAATTATGAATTGTAACCTAAAATTTTTTTGATGGATTTAGATTTATTAAGTCCTGCTTTATGGAAATCCAAAATTTCACATTTTTCTTCCAAATAGTTTTCAAATTATGCTTAAAAAACGGCAAAATCATGGTTTAAGGGGCCGTCTGTGATAGAAGTGATTAGATATTTTGAAATGTCTTACGCTGTCCTGTAATCTAGCAGACTTCATTGACTGCTTGAGCGACGCTTAAGGTGCCTTGATCAAGAAGGGGGCTCTCTCGGTTTACAATCGAGTACCGAAGTTCAATTTGGATACAGCCCTTAAAATAAGCTTGTTTTAAAATAATTAATTTCTCGGGAACTTATAGTACGAATTGCATAAAAAAAATTTTTTAGGCTAATTAAATGGTGTATAATTTATTTATGCTGTAAAAATTGTGTACTGCTATTGAAAAAAACAAAGTTATGGTTCGTTTTAATATGTAGATAACCCCTTAAGAAAATTTTATATACATTTAAAAGTAGACTTTATTTCCAATCGTTCGGTACGAGTAACTTTCTTCTACGGTAATTTGTTGAGGAGTTAGTAGGGGTGTTTACTTTTATTTTTCCATGACTGTACATTAGGGAAGTTAGTGCTTATTTATTTATTTATGTTAGTAAGCAACAAATTTTGCAGATTTTTTTTTTTTTTTTTTTTTTTTTCAAACTAATTTTTGAAAGATTTTATTACTTAGGTAAGCTGAAGAGGTGGGTGCAAAAGCAGAAGTGGAATCTTCGGAACTCAGGGGATTATTTTATATGATTTATTATTATTGTTAATAAAGAATTTTAAATAGGGATGGTTAAAGATTATTTTATATAAAATTAAAGAATGTTTAATTTTTTTGCACTAGGAATGAGAAAAGGGAGAAGCAGAAATTTGTAGTTTTGGATTTAATATAAATGTATGGAATTACTTTTATAAGTGAGCGATGATTGTTATATATATATATAAAGGTTTAAAGAGTAATATTTCTTGCTATTTTTCTTAACAAAGTAATTTTTTTATATAGTAAAATTTAACATAGCTTTTTATATCTCTGAAGCAAACCAACAGAAATACCCTCTAAACATGCATGTTGTACATTACTTCCATATCTTACCAAAGAGTTCTTATAAAAATCTCATTGCACGGTGCTCTTTAAAATTGAAGTATGGTCATCCTTTTTTGCGGGGAGGGAGGGGGGAGAGATTGAAGGTGAATTGAAATCCTGACTATGAATTCTTTGTATTTAATTTTTTTTGTGTGTGTTTATTGTTTTATTTATTTTTTTCAATAACCTCAAAAAAGTAATGATATCAATACAAAAACCCTTAACGGGTTAAAAGTTTGTGACGCAGCACTTTATCTTATGCTCTAAGAATTTTAAATATGGAACTTAAAAATAATGATATCAAATTTTGAGTGACGCTATGCTATTAATTATAATCTCTCTATATATTATTTATTTCATCTTTTTATTTTTTTATAATCGCATGTGCAAAAATTATGTTCAATTTAAAAAAATGCATAAAAGTTTATTCATTGATGCTTTAACATTTACACCTCTCATAAATTCCAAGTATGAGTTTTAAAAGATATGATATCAAAATTTTAGTGACGCTTTGATGTGGCTTTAAACGATTTGTTTTAAAATTAAATTTAAATTATTTTTGTTTTGGCTAAGATATATTCACACATCTAAATAATAGTTTTAATTTTCCAATATACTTTAAATATGTCACTTTCACTGAATTTATATAATGCATTTAAATGTATTTATTTGAATAAATTGATTTATCCTTTGTCCAATGCTATTAAAAATTTAAAATAAGATTTGCGTAAATAATTTTTTTGCATCATTGTATCCAAACTAAGGGAAATGTATTCAAATGGATACTATGAGACAAAAAAAAATATTTACGTACCGTAATTTCCGGTGTATAGCCCGCGGATCAAACAATCGTGTTTCGACCCAGAAATTTTTAAAAATAAAATGTAACTTTTTAGATCACAGTAAATATTGGTCTTCAAATACTGAATAAAATTTCTGGGTCCAAACTGAATTGTTTGATCTGCGGGCTATACACCCGAAATTACGGTAAATCTTATTTTAAATTTTTAATAGCATTGGACAAAGGATAAATCAATTTATTCAAATAAATACATTTAAATGCATTATATAAATTCAGTGAAATTGACATATTTAAAGTATATTGGAAAATTAAAACTATTATTTAGATGTGTGAATATATCTTAGCCAAAACAAAAATAATTTAAATTTAATTTTAAAACAAATCGTTTAAAGCCACATCAAAGCGTCACTAAAATTTTGATATCATATCTTTTAAAACTCATACTTGGAATTTATGAGAGGTGTAAATGTTAAAGCATCAATGAATAAACTTTTATGCATTTTTTTTAAATTGAACATAATTTTTGCACATGCGATTATAAAAAAATAAAAAGATGAAATAAATAATATATAGAGAGATTATAATTAATAGCATAGCGTCACTCAAAATTTGATATCATTATTTTTAAGTTCCATATTTAAAATTCTTAGAGCATAAGATAAAGTGCTGCGTCACAAACTTTTAACCCGTTAAGGGTTTTTGTATTGATTTTTAAACTTAACTATGTGTTTTAACGACATTTGTGAACATAACAATAAAAATGATTCATGTACTTATTTTGTATGAAATAAGATTAAGGTTTATAAAAAAAAACATAATTAATATAAAATAGTAACAAAATATTAATACGAAAGAGCAGTTGAAAACAGTTGTATTTTGGAATATGAAATGGAATTTTATATATTTGTCCTTAAATTTAATTTATAAACACAAAATACTTTAATTTCAAAATAACTTCAAAATTTAATCTGCTGATTTTAATGCTTTTATTTTAACCAAAATGTGTGATGTCACACTTCTTCTTACCCCCTCTCACCCCCTTGTCACAAACTGTCACAATTTCATGAGCCCCCTCCCCCCTCCAAGCGTGACATCATTTGTGGAAGGCCCCTAAGAGTGATAAATGTATCTGATAACGTAAAACATTATTATTAATATTTATTTTAATTATATTTAATTAATATTTATTTTAATAATAATAATATTTATGTTATTAATATTTATTTTAATTAACTCAAGAGAGGTCGTACCTAAACAGGGTATGAAGGCTTTTCAGTTTGTCTACAATAAATACAAATAATAATCGTCATTTTATTTAGTGGGAGACAAATGCTACAAATTACGAGATAAAGTCAGATGAATATTACTTTTCGAAAACACAAAATTTCAATAATAAATTTTACTTTATTGAACGACGGAATGTCTGTTATGATACAAATCAAATATTGCTGTTTTAAATTTCTGGTATGCATTTGAAATACCTCAATCATAAAATCCACGAAATTGGAAACTGTGATGGTAGCAGATATGCTACCATGTGCATTAGAGAGTTAACCTTCCGTCTACCAGACGGGTCCATTGGACCCGACATGTACATTCAAAATATTTATTCAAACCAGAAATTTCTTCAAAACAAACTAAATGTATAAATCAGACAATAATAAGTTAAATAAACAAATTCAATAGTTTTAAGTAAAAATTCTGGTGTAGAATGTTTTTATAAAACTTGAGTAAAATTTCCGGTAGTTCTAGGGTTAAACATATCGTCCGTCGGTACCATGTCAAACAATCCATTATGAAAACAGTGTTGACAGCGGACTACTTTTTTAAAATTCACATTTCTTGATTGGCACCACTTTTTTGAAATAGTAAAATTTGCCTTATTTAACCTTATTTAATGGCATATTAATTAAGGCAAAAACAAGGGGAATTTTGCCGTTTAAAAAAGTGGTGCCGATCAAGAACACTGAATTTTGAAAAAGGAGCCAGCTGGCAACACTGTTTTGAAATTCGATAGTTTGACATGGTACCGACGATATCTGCGGCTTATCAAACCTAGTCGTACCTAGCGTTGTGTAAACGAGTGTTACGTATGGAATATCTTTAGTACTTTTAGTTAAATTAATATAAAGGGCTATCCTGATATATTTCATCTAATCTCTAATTCATGTTTATAATTCTCATCAGACAATGAAAATTGTGCAATAGGGTAGGTCGAAATAAACGAAATATTTATAATCGAAACGTATTAGTGCGGGAAAGTTGCCTTTTGTAAAAAAGAATAAATACGTAAAATATTCTTAGCTGCCAGCTACCACTAAAATTTAATAGAATATTTCATTTATAAATCACCGAAATTCAAACAATTGTAATGTTTAAATAATTATAAAAATTCTATTAAATTTTAGTGGTAAGAAAAAATCCGTACAAGTTGGCAGCTACGAATATCGTTTACCGCAGCAAAGCGGCCAAATTTCGGAAAAATATCAAAGAACATACTTTCTGTTATTTTTTTTAATTAGATAAACATACCAATTCAATTTCTAATAGAACGCAATAGCCACACCAAGATATTAGTAGTGTAACAGTGAAATTTCATTTTGGTGACATCAATGCTTTTACCGCCGCAATAATGCCAAATTTTCTAAAAAGTGTTACAAATTAATATTTTTTCGTTTTTGCAATTTTCATAATTTTCATAATATTTTCAAATTTTTTACATTTCGGATAGGCTGTGAAATACATTTTACGTTGTTAATTTCATGCAAATTGTTATCCATGATCACTGTAGTTGTATTAAAAAATTCTACTCAATGATATAAAAATATCTGCCGCTGCCTGTACGCAAAATTATTTTCTCGCTGCTAGAGGGCCATATTTCACTTGTTTCGTTTTGTTTTTTTTTGGAATATACTAATTTTACTCTATACTTTGATGGCCGTAAAGACAGAAATATCTGCCAGATTAAAGAGGTGGCAAAGTTTCAACTTTGCGAAGTCAAGGAAGAAAATATCTCTTCGTCATTTGACCGCATAGTCTAGCAAGGCAACGGCTACATAAAATGACTTTATTGATTTTTTGAAGAAAAATGGAATGTAAACTGTAAAAATAATTGCAATCGGATTTGGTGATATTTTCTTTAACGACGGATACAAAGGTGGTGTTATATGATTACTTGAGAACAAGTTTAAATAAAACGAAACACGAATTCGATGTTTTTTTAATTAAATTTTTTGATATGGTTAACTTTAATATTTTCTAAGTTAATCTGTTATAAATCTTAAAGAACGTAGATGTGGTTGGGTGTCTACCGTTTTTCAGTATTTCGTACGGTTCAGCCGATGGTCGTTTCAAAAGTTTTCTTCTTTGACACGGAACTGCATGTGTGCATTTTAGCATTTTTAAATTTCAAGAATTTGGTTTAATTTTAAAGGTGTATCTTCTCTGAAAATGATTTAAGTTCATAGTAGTACTGTATTCAAATTGGCTTCAATGACTCTCTATAATAATTATTAGTGGTACAATGTGGCACATAGCATACAAAGATTTAAATACAACGTAAAATGTTACTTCAAGAAATAATCAGTTAAAGATAAGTTATTAACACGTTCGCGCCGGCGCGGTGGGTCACACTCGACTGTCTTACAGCTGCAAAGTCTCCGGCTTTTGGATACCTGTATTATAATACAGAAAATGCTATTTTATTTAATTAGAACAATTGGGCGAATTAAAGGAACAACATTTTCTCTAACATAATAGTGGTGTGCAAAATGCCGGAGAATTGACAATTCTGAGACAGTCGAGTGTGACCCACCGCGCCGGCGTGAACGTGTTAAGATAATAGGTTAAAGATAAGTTATTTTTTTACCTTTTTTGGAAGTGAAAAAGAAACTAAAAAGCCAAGTGCAAACGGTAATGTTCAAAGACTTTAGACGGAAATGCCAGTTAAATTTTTCTGGTTTTAGAAGTTTTTTACAGCAATTAAATCTGCAGCCCGGAAATATGACGGGCGCGAAAAATAACGAACGACACCTCCGCCCTGTGTTGCCAGTGGGCTACTTTTTTCAAATTCAGATTACTTAATTGCCACAACTTTTTCGAAATGGTAAAATTCGCCTTATTCGATGACATATTAATGAAGGAGATAACAAAGGTAAAATTACCATTTCAAAAAAGTGGAGACAATCAAGAAATCTGAATTAAAAAGAAGTAGCCCACTGGCAGTTCTGTCTCAGCCCGTGATACTTGCGAGAGCGAGAAATATGGGGTTAAGCCAATTTAATATGATCACCTAGCTGTAGGTAAAGACGATTTGTCAACTGACCAGAAGAACATGGCTGAAATATTACAAGCTTTTTCTACACGCATGTGTTGTCAGCGCTCAGCCCTAGTATTCAGGGGCAGTGCCGTTGCCATCGAAACACCCAAGGCCGTAGGACACGAGCTGTGACGTCATCACTAATCGACCAACTTCTCACTAGTGTTGGAATTCACACCTGAAAATTTTGAACAGCAAATTTCTTTTATTTTATTTGGGCAATATAGAAAACAATAATAAAAATATAAATTTACATGTGAAAATTTGGAATCCCACAATAAAAAATCAACCGGTTGCGGCAACACCGGATGTATTACATCCGGCTGAAACAGTACAATTTTAATTCCAAAAAACATCAGAAACGAGCAAAAATGGAAAATTATGTCCTTAACTTTGTATTTAAATTACATAAAAGACGTTCATATATCTTATTGTATAATCTGAGTCAGTTAATGCCCCATAATAAAGTAAAAGAGACAGTACTTATGGTTTTTATTCTTTTAAACTTAATGATGTAAATTCTAATAATAAATTGGAGAAACTTTTATCCCGGAATTGTTTGTATAGTAATGAAAAAAATCATAGGAATAACATTTTTCCTTTCAACAATTATGGTAAACGGGAATTTAAAGAATAGGTTTTTTAAAGAATCGTAAATTTCAACACAGAAACAGATGTATTATAATAAAACAGGACCGTATGCCATGGGGATTTAAAGCAGATTTTTCATAAATTTTCTTCTGTTACCATATTTATAAGCAGATTTTCTTATAAAATAATACAAATGCTATTTTAAAAAAATATATAGCATTTAAAATTCCCTCAGGAGCACACACTCTGTAAAAGTTCTCCAGAAATTTACACATTGCTCGATAATATGTATGTTATCCCTGTGGATCACAAAATTTGCAAATTTCGATACCTACTGATGACTTTCGTGTGCTGAATACCTTAAATTTCACAATTATTTTCCGTGATTCCAAAATTAGCGATTTTGTTTTTTGTCCGGTTGTGAATATAATTTTTTTCACTCAACCATTTGTGGAAATTCAAGATATTTTTTCGTGATCGTTTGTTGAAATTCCTGATATTTTTTACTGCAACTGATTACCAAAATTTGCGATTTTTCACCGGATCATTTGACGAAATTTTGGATATTTTTGCGCGATCATTTAATATATTTTGTGATTTTTTTTCGCACGATCTTTTGACGAAACTCTCGATTTTTTGAACGATTGTTTAACTAAATTCCCGATTTTTTTTGTATGATCTTTGGACGAAATTTGCGATTTTTTCCCGTGACCGGTCGACAAATTTTATTTCATTATGTGACCTATGATCAAATATTATTTTATTGTAGGAACGATTGTTTAAATCTACGATTTTGTCCCTCAACTGAATAACGAAAGTAGCTGTTTGTTTTCCCGGGCTTTGACAAACTTTGCGATATTTTATCACGTTAGTTTAAAGAAATTAGCGATATTTTCCGCGACCAAATACAGTAAACCCTCGATTTAACGGATCTCGGTTCAACGGACTTCGGATTCAACGGACTAATTAAAAAAAATTAAAAATAAAAAATTAAACAAAAATTAAAGTAAAACAAGCGGGTGAGCGTGATCGCAGATAGCACAGAGGGTTTCGTTTAATATCCCTTTTAAAACACTATATCCTTAAATTAACAAATCAAAATCGTTAATTTAAAATTATTCCTCTCTCCCTAACCTGAAATTCAACGCCCGTATTTCAAATTTTTATATTTGACAAATGTCAAATATTTATTTATCACTATTATTTACTGGAAGCCTCCATGATAAAACAGCTTCTAAAACGATGAAACACGCTCGAAAAAAAGAGCATTACTGCCCCCCTCCCCCTCCCCTACTTGAGAATCAACACGCAACCCTCTTTTAAGCTTTTATATGTAAAAAATCAAGCAATGAACAACGACAAAGCATTTCTTTTTACTATTTTTAAAAAGCGATTTCTTGGTAAAATAAAAAAAAAATATTTATTATATCTGTGGCGACACAATGTCCCGTGATCAAATGAACGAAACCTTAAGAAAAGGGAAAAAACACGAAACGCCGAAAGCGCGCGCTTTGATTCTCACTGCAGCGTGGTTTTCGTTCTAAGCATGCGCAATGATGCTGGCGACCTATGCGGCCATGTGATATGCTTTCGTTCTATGCATGCATAAAAGTTGCATATGTGTTAATTCGTTTGTATTTCATTACCAATATTGTATTATTAAAAGTAATGTATTGTGTTTATATATACATATACAGTAGTATATATGTATATACAATATATATTTATGTATATACATATATTGAATATATACAATACATGTATATACACTGTATATATTGTATATATATATATTATATATATATATATATGTAATTTGCACTGTAATAATATATGAAATTACAAGTACGTAATAATATATATATGTACTATAATTATAACAAAATAATATTATAAATAGTACTTTGCGATTTAACGGACACATCTTAGTCCCAATTAGTCCGTTAAATCGAGGGTTTACTGTACTTCAATGAAAATTAAATTAGCGGAAGTCCCATTTGATTGTGAAATATGTTAACCCTTTCAGGGGCAAAGTACTTGTATTCGTAAAATGTTGAAATAATTGAATGCTGCACTAGTTACAAGAAAATTTAATTATAAACATGTAAAAGTACATTTTCACGTACTTATCCCCTTTGGGACGGGAGCCTTTTACGAAATTTTTAATCTTTTGTCACCGTTTTTTAAAAACAGAAATTTGTGTTACCTTGAATCGATAAAATGCGCTGATTAAATAAGGCAAATTTTACTGGTGAGAAAAAACAAGGATCCTGAGCGCTTCATGCGGCACGTATGCGTGTCGCTCGTCCCCAAGGGGTTAATAAAAGTGAAATTTCATAAAAAAAAAAATCGTGTGCCATTGTGGGAATAAGGGATTAAATTTAGTGATGCTATAGCGGCATCACCGCCCTTCCTGGGGTTAATGTGACAAAACATCGAGTAAATTTTTTATTGTGAAGTATTTTCCTGTTTTGTACATGGTTTGAACAAACCCGCACTCTGTTTCTAAGCCTGTCCCCAAAAGAACCTACCTCCCCTTAACAAACTCTGGAAATAACGCCCCTGAAGAAAAACCTGCAAAGAAAGAGCGAGATGGACAGAGGAATTATTGGATTAAGGAAATTATTGAATTTTAGATAGATCTTCGTCTTAGCAAGTATACATGGGGGGGGGGGGTCATACGAACTTCCTTTTTTCTCGTTCGAGAAAAGCTTTTGTAATAGACCGTTTTCGATATCAAAAGTTTAACTGTAATACTAATATGCTCTTCAGAGGTGTTCTAGAAAGCGGGTGTTTGAAAAGCGAGGGTAACGAAACAGACAGGCTACCGCGGTGGGTCCGATTCTTTTTTTTTTACAGACCGCTGGAGTCACGTGATGCTCGAATGCATCAATGAAGGTGCTCGAAAAGAACATCACGTGACTCTAGCGGTCTGTAAAAAAAGAAGAATCGGACCGACCGCGGTAGCCTGTCTTTCTCGTTAGCCTCGTTGAAAAGTCTTAGAGAAAATGAGATAACGGAATCGGTCTATAACAGAATATAACATTAAACGGCCAGCACTCATAGTCAATATCTTGGAAATATATATGCTGAGACCTGATTAAAACTGATTTTTTCATCAATCCCTTGCAATATCGTACTCGGAGTTTTAACTTTTCTTCTGTCCACGAATCTGTAAATAATTCTCGTTCGTGGGGGAGGTCGAGTCCTAGGGCCTGCTCCTTTGTCTATGCCACTATCCTCAGAGGTAAGCACATGCCTTTTTTGGTAAGCACATGCAATTTGTATTGGGCAAAAAAAGTTTGCAAGTCATATTTCACATTCCTTCACTCATTAAAAATTCTGGATATTAGAGATAAATGGTACTGCTGTTGACTGAAACATCGCACATATGCTGAGCACGTGGGGCTTACCTGTCTGTAAAACAATTTTCAGCCGTCTTGGAGAAATACTTCAGCGTGTAAGGAATAATTTAATAGACAGATTGGGCAAATGTTAAAGAGGATGTTATAATTCCCTGATTTAAATTTATAAAAATAATTTATTTTCTAAAAATATATTAATGGGTGGTTTAGCCCTGAAGGGATTAGTGTTGCCAGTGGCCTACTTTTTTAAAATTCAGATTTCTTGTTTGGCATCACTTTTTTGAAATAGTAAAATTCGCCTTATTTAACCTTATTTAATGCCATATTAGTTATGGTGAAACAAAGGAAATAAAGTCGGACCTATATTTAACGAAGTCACTAAATCCCGAAAAAAAAGTTCGTTCTTTGGAAAATTCGTTAAATAGAGAGCCACCTTATAAAATAATTTAAATTATATAAAACATATTTTAAGTCCACACACACTAAATATAATTTAAAAGAACAATTAATCACATTTTTTTTTATAAATTACATCTATTTGTTTTATTTATTTTACACATCAAAAAGGAATCTGCAAGGGAAATAAGAATGAAACAAAACATTGTCTGGAAAATGCATTGTATTTTCAGCTAAAAAAAATAATTTTACATTAAAATCTCGATTTTTTATTATGGTTGATTAGCTGTTTGGAGGAATACCAAATATTAAAGCTGTATTCTTTTTCTTCACACCTTTATCCCCTCATCAAGAATATTTTTTTTTCTTTGATGCTCAAACACTTTCGCTTTGACCAATTTCGAGCTACAAGAACCGAAATTACCAACACCACTGACCATGATCAAGAATCTAGAAAACTGGAGACTATAGTTTAAGGAAGCGGGGCATCTCTATTGAGGTTTAAAAGGGGATGTTGAAAGTTTGCACTTCTTGGAAGAAAAGCAAAGAATCACAGCGACTTTATTGCTCTCGGTGAGTTAGGTGCCAGGTAAGACCGGTTCATGGTCATTGATTATCATAAAATGTGTTAAAATAAGTTTGAAATGTCCAGTAGTATTTTGAGAAATAGGGAGAAAAAAATTAGATCCCCCCCCCCCCCCCACACACACACACAAAAACGTTCGTTAAATAGAGAATGCACTTCTCTTTTTGGAGGTTATTTTACGAAGAAATTTGCAAAATGTTCTTGGTTCCAAATAAAAGTTCGCAAAATAGAGGTTCGTTAAATAGAGGTCCGACATTACCATTTCAGGAAAATAGTGTCAATAAAAAAAATCCGAATTTAAAAAAAGTAGCCCACTTGCAACACTGAAAGGGATAATTTGAGAACATGATTGTTTTTATAATTTACTTTATGAGTACAAATTTTAAAAGCTAATAATGTACATTTTATCATTCTCTCATGTGATACATATGTGAGAGAATTGTTCTATTATTTTAAAAAAATGTAATAAACATATTTTTGTTGAAAACTTAATGATTTTGGTGAAAATAGAAACATATTTTTAAGCAAATCGGTGTATAAAATGTTATTTATTATGTGAAAGATAGCGCGTATGTGATTCAATAGTGAGACATAAAGGACCTTTTGATAAAAAAATGATAAATTGTAAAACAAAAGTGTAGAATACATTCTTGTGTGAACGTCTGGAGAATCTCAGTTGCCAATCGTGAAATCAGATGTTAATAAAAATAATTTTAAAACAAAGCTTTAGCATTATTTATTTTTATTATTATTTACTTCTATTTTCACATTTAAAAAAATGTTTTTTGATTTTAAAATATCATGTATTCTCACTTTAAAATTTAGGAACTTTTCAAATTGGCAATGTATTTTCAGCTTTAATTTAGGATAAATTTATCGCCTAATGAAAGTTAAGTTCAAAGAAGAATATTCTAAAATTAATACGATAATTTTGAATATCAGCTTTCTCATGGCAAAAACTAAATTTTGCAAAATTCTTTATGTTCTGGATAAACCATTCAAAATCTTCTCATATCCAGGTATTTTTCCTGGGAATTTCAAAATATTCTGCCACCACTATTTAATATATATATAAAAAAAACTCTATATAAAATTTAAAGTGCAAATACTTCTACCAAAATGTTTATTCACCAAATTTGCAGTATTTTTTTGGTGGGGCGAAGGGGTGTTATATGAGATGAAAAAGTCTAGTAAAAATTGACGGATCCTGTCATGTGATTTTGCGATCGTACGTTTATCACAAAAATAGATTACTTATCTGTTAACCAACATTTTCTTATGGGAAAAAGGTTTTCGTATTTTATTTCTTTTCCGAAAGCCTTTTCAGGAATTTTGTTTAGAATTGTATTAAAATTTAACATCATATGCAGGATATTCTATCGATAAGCAGTCAACATTTGTTCTAAAATTATTAAGTAAGGTTATCAAACGGATCTTTTTAGTAATAATTAGGTTGTTTTTTTATATGATAAAAAATAACGATTGAACTCTTTTATCGTGGAGACTATTTATATAAAGTTAATATAAATTGTTGTTACAAAAAATAAAAACAAAAGTTAAGCGACAACAGAATAATTCTATTTATGTAATAGCACACAGTCCATATAGTAATTAACAGTATAATTCCGTATATTACTACATGGGCAAAATTGGCTCTATAAATTTAGAGTTCTACAGAATAACTTCGAAGTAAAAAAAAAAATAATAAATAAAAATGGATCTTCAAATTTTACACTCAACGAAATTTACACAGAAATGGACATGTGGAAATTGCAACAGTCGAATTAAATAACTGTCACCAATTAACCTGCCAATAATATTCAAAAAATCATGTTCGATATTTTTTTATTTATTTAGGAAATAACTTTCATCGAAAAATAAAACCTTTTCAGAATTACAAACCAATTGCCAGTACGAAGTCCATACTTTTACCGGATCCGATTCTGTTACAATTTTCAGCCATGCTTTGGGGATTTTGTGGGAAAAACAAATGTCATGAAATTCCTAAATTAGAATTGATCGATAATGCCCTGGGCTAATATATCAGGAATTATCACCAACTCAACTGAGGGCGCGAACATAACACTTTTTTTTGTATAGATTTATTCGCATTAATTAATTGTTAAAGTTTATTTCAAACTCTGCAAGTATTCAGTTAAAAGTTACCATAAGAAATTACTGATATAACTGCCGCTGACGGTTGAGTTTTTGGAAACTCCTGTACCGTATACTGTACTGTGCGTCTGCATACTGTATACTGTCCTGTACTGTATCCCGTACTGTACGTCTGACGTTTGATTCAATGCTGAAATTTTTTGAATTATTCTTTAAATGTGTTATATTTATAATAAAAAAAAATTCAAATCCAAAATACCAGAAAAAGTCAGAAGTTTACTGTGAATATAAAATACCAAATATCAAATAAAGGTGTACTGATACGCAGACGGACCCATTCAAGTCAACGAAGGTGTCTTTGAAAATGATTCTTCGTAGTAGTGTTCAAAGCAGAGAGATATAGGGCGTTTAGACTTGTCAGTTTAGGCCTGTGTTGTATTCTGTATTTCTGATGTGAACTCCGTTTTTTTAAACCTTAAATGCATGATTTTTTATTTTGTTTCGAAAAAAATACATATTATTCTCAGAAAGGTTTCCTAAACCGGAAAAATAATGTGAAAAAATCAGAGATACATTTTTCGTATAATACGTCAACCTTTTCTTATGTTGCACATCTGCAATGCAAGTAAAACTAAAACTTTGCCAATCAGTAAATATTTTGATAAGTATGAATCTATAATAAATACCTTAATTTATGTATATTTTTATTTTGAAAAACTTAAACCTCAAATTGATGAATTATATTTTTAGAATTGTGTTTTTTATTCGTATACTAAAGATGAGACACCAGAAATTTTAAGATAGATTTTTAACTTTATTTTGTGGCACATTTTTGTAATTCTTATGAATAATATTTCCATATAAATATAGCGGTTGATAAGAGTTAAATAAAAGGTTGTGCTGATATTCATCACTATGCATTTAACCCCTTGAGGGGCGGTGGGATATATTTTATCCCACCTACGATTAATAAAGGTTTGCACCAGAAAAAAATTACGAAATTTTACTTTTCTAACTTTGGTGGAAAAAAGTCGTAAAATTGCTTTTCCTTATTTTGAAATAAAATGTTTCTTGTTTTCCGGTAGGAATTCAGCATTACACAAACGCAACTGCTTGGTCCTCAAGGGGTTAATGGTTAAATGTTTTATGTTTATAATAAAAATAATTTCAAATCTTATGTACCAGAAAAAGTTAGAAGTTAAGTTTACTCTAAATATAAAATGCCAAATTCGAACCAAAGTTTAAACACTCGATGGACTTTTAGTCAACGAAGGCGTCTATAACCCCTGAACGGTCGCTTAATATTTGAAAAAAAAACATCGAAAACGTACCAATTTTTTATTACAGAAATTGAATAATTATAAGGGTTCTATATAAAATATGCAATTAGTTTTCTCTTAAGGCGAAATAAAAAGATGTTATAGAACAAATACACATTTGTGGAAAAGCCATCATGCGAGAATTCTGTGTTTTAATGTTTGTTTTACACCATACAAATTAATGCGAGTAAGACCTTGATTTTTCACCTTAGATCTTTATTTATCATCATCAAACAATTTTTTACAAATAATATTTGAAATAATATAATATACATTAAATTTTGATTGTTAATAATTTTTTTAAATGTGATATATTTTGAAACATGCAATACAAAGTCCAATATCACAATCAGCGCCACAGGCCAACCCCAAAAGCTAATATTCAAAGACTTCACTCTGAAATGCCAGTTAAATTTTTCTAGTTTCAGAAGTTTTTTTCCAGCAATAAATCTCCAGCCCGGAAATATGACGGGCACGAGAAAGGACGAACGACACCTCAGCCCGTGATATTGACGGGAGCGAGAATTAAGGGGTTAAAAATGACAATTCGTAGTAGAGTTCTAGAAAGAAAAGTATAGAAACAGTTAACGTGGTCAGTGTAGGGTCGTGTTTTATTCTTTATTTCTGATGTGAACTCTGTTTATATATATATATATATATATATATATATATAATGTACACCAAGTAGGAGACCATGAAAAAATTCCTTGCATATAAATTACAAAACTTTTTGAATAGGTTAACGAATAGCTATTCGATTGGGAATAAAGTACATTTTTAGCTTAAGTTAAAAATATATGCTTAGGAGTATAGAGATTATATCCATTTAGAAATTAAAAGAAAACTTTGAAATTTTCACTTTGAAAACGTAATTTTCACATCATATTCAGATTCATCTATGAATTTTACCTTCCTCTATTTACTGACATCGACAGTAGGATCGTTATGTAGTCAGATTATAGCGGAGCCGCAAGGCCTGGTGTTGGTGTTGTTTATGACGGCCGATTATCTGCACGAGGGATATAGGCCCGAGGGGGATGTGCCATCTGTGGGAGAATTTCTAAGTGAATCTAACCCGTACGCAAGGTTCGAAGAAAACCACACCGCACGGCCTGACTTTTGCCGGGACAAACTTCCACCAGTAAAAACGAATAGATGTTTTTGCCTTAACTATGTCAGAAATTTTGTGTGAATAAGGCGCTTAAGTAAAGAATAAATTTCTCTATAAATTTGCTACAGGAAATTTGCCTCGGCGCTAATCAGAACCTCATAGCAGTCAACTTTTACGCTTTTTTCTTACCAGTAAAATTTTATAGTAAATATTGTATTATTTAATTGTCGAAATCTCACGATTAAGAAAGGTGAAAATCTTTATTAAATTTTAGTGGTAGGAAAAAAGCGTAAAAGTTGGCAGCTATGGCACCTACAGTACCTGTTACAGTTTAAGCATCACCATTTAGAGGTAATGTCAATTCCTCTTTTTTCCTTATTCCATGATCTAGGCATGTTCTTTCCAATCAATTTATCTGACTTAATCGACTTGACGACGAATTGATGAATATTATGAACATTCTGTAAAAGGTATTAAGAAAAATAACTATAAACTGCTGGGGGAAAGCCAGTTTGAAAAGGAATATCCGTCCAGTGTTGCCAGTGGGCTACTTTTTTAAAATTCAGATTTCTTGATTGGCACCACTTTTTTGAAACGTTAAAATTCCCTTTGTTTTCGCCTTAATTAGTATGTCATTAAATCAGTGGCATTTTACCATTTCAAAAAAGTGATGCCAATCAAGAGTCTGAATTTAAAAAAAAGTAGCCTATCTGGCAGCAATGTGTCCGCCTATGATACACATGCTGATTATCGTTAAAAGATTTTTTTAAAAATAAATATTTTGTCAAATTAACTTAACACTATATGGGCTGTTGACGCTTTTATGCGTCATTTACAAAACTATCGTTAAGAAATGCGAAATTCCCCCCCAAAATTAGCATAGTTATTTTTTTTTGTTGATATAATGATAATGCTAAACACTGTGAAAAAAATTGATAGCAGTAGATCCTAGTAGAGGACCACTTTATACCTTGTCTGAGGTTGGAGTGTCTATCAAGGCCAGTGTTGCCAGTGGAGTACGTTTTTTAAATTCAGATTTCTTGACTGGCAGCACTTTTTGAAAAAGTAAATATCATTTTATTTAATATTTTTTAATGGTATATTAATTAAGGCCAAAACTAGGGGAATTTTACCATTTCAGAAAAGTGGTGCAAATCAAGAATTCTGAATTTAAAATATGTAGCCCACTGGTAAGGCTGATCAAAGCATGAGCATTTACGTAAAAAAAAAAAAAAAAAAAAAAAAAAAAACTTGAATTACAAATAAAAACCTGCGATTGAGAAGCAAAGTAAACAGTAAAATGCAGGAGAAGTTTTATTGGACGAGACCCGTAAGCCCGTCCAATCAAATATCTCGTCTTTTACACTTATACAATGTAGCTTGAATACAATAATAGGAAATTGGTATTAGAAAATTTCTGGTGTAAACTTTAAATTTCTGAAAAAAGAAAACATGTCAGATTTAGCAGCACTGTTTACGGCAGGGGTGGCCAACTGTGGCGTGAATTTTACACCAGAAAAATTTTACAGAAATCATTGCCTTAACTAATCGTCAAATTTCTGCGATTCAAAAAGTCGGCTATTTCTTTAAAATATTAGTGGTATCTCGCGTGCCACAGTTGGGCACTCCTGGCTTATGGACTGCATAGAGTTAATATCACTAAAAGTAGAAGTTGCTGGTAGAAAAATTCTAACACTTTAGTGCGCAGCTTTGCATATATGCAAAGAACAGTGTTTTGAATTTAATAGATTTTTTTATTTATATGTACCTAATTCACACCAGAAAATTAAAATAGCAATATTTGCTTTAATTAATAATAGACATTCCGTATGTAAGTAAAGTGAAATTAAACATTGATACTTTCTAGTGTAAAGTCAGATTCTCTGATCTAGGTAATTTTTAGAACGTATTCTATCATGGAAATTAAAGGGTTAAAGGTAAGTTTTATAAAAAAAAAATAATTATATTAAATAACGTATTTGGAGACATACTTATTAAAATATTTACTAAACTGCAATATTTTAGCGTAAAACAGACACACGACAGTAGTTTTTTCTTATATTGTAGATGTGCAACAGAAAAAAAAAGATTGACGCATGATATCAAAAATGTATCTCTGATTTTTTTCATTATTTTTCCTGTGCCATAAACCTTTCTGAGAATCACATATAATTTTTTGAAACAAAATAAAAAATCGCGCATTTAAGGGTTAATATAATAAAATTGTTATTATCATTTTTAATTAATATCAAGCAATTATTCATTTTATTTGCTTTTGAAGTCAAATTTATTATAACTATGTAAAATGTCCATAACTCAACTTAATTTTTTTTGTAAAAAACTCTTTCACGCGTTAAAAAATATGCACATTGAAATTTATGAATAACGCATAGTTAAAAATTGTGGCGTATGATACAATAGTTACATTTACATATATAGATTATAAAAGTATATATATATATGAATAAATAGTCAATTCGTAAATAAAAGGAAAATTCACTTTTTAAAATGTTTAGTAAATATTCGGTTAAATAACCGTTAACGCCTTCCGTCTCCCCATATTTCGAAGGGGAAGAAATTTTTTGTGAAATATTTAAATAAAAAGACTCGCAAAAATAAATACGAACCCGAGAAATTTTTTAATGAGGTACGCATAAAGATAATAATCGGATTGCATGATATTAATTTGGTGTCCTTTAGCCGAAGGGATTTATCAAAAAAGTTTAAAAAAGTTATTAGACGATAGAAAAAATAATTAAAAATGTTTAGTTTCAACCAACATTTATTTTCCTTCGGTAAAGCTTCGTGTAAAGCAAAAATTATACACGCATTTATGGCATTGTAAATTTAAATTAAATCTTTTGCATATGAAAAAAAAACTCATTTACTTTAATAACTTTGCAAAATGTTGATAGTCTAAAAATTCTATATCATTAAATTATACGATATTTCAAGAGAACATTTTGCATTTTTTGTAGAGAAGTACAATTTATACCTTTTTTATTAATATATATATATATTACTACTTAATTTTTTTATTACGAGTATCTCATAATATTTCACTTGTAGAGTTGCGGAAAAAAGAAAACACTCCCCTCCCCTCCTACTAACCCTGTAACTAATTATAATAGAAGAAAGTTACTACTATTATCTACTATTTTTACTTCAGAATAAAAATCTTTTTACGATAATCGCAGATATTCCAACAGTTTTCAGTATTTAACCCTTTCGGGACGGGTGATGCATATATCCATCGTCAAAAGGTGCATGGGGAATTTCTTTTGGCACCATTAATAAATAAATGTATTTTTTGCCTTTTTTAATTGGAGTATTTTTTGTTTTTTTATAAGTAAACGGAACTGTTTTAAAAAAGCGGTGCCACCAAATAAAATATATGTAAGTCTCAAAATAGGTTAAGCAGGGCAAAAATTTCTATTTCAAATTTGTATAGAACTGAAAGCACCAAAGGCGTATTCTGCGACCCAATCTAAGAATAAAGATAAGGAGACACATAACGTAACTTCTAAAGGTTTGCGAGCGAAGTAACTGAGGACGTAGTAAAAAAAATGGCTCCATTGTTTGTTTAAAACTGATCAGAGCCTGATAAACGTAGGTGCTCTCTTCCACCGGTTCAAAAGTATAAAATTTTTTTATTTACAGAAATTTTGCATAAATAAGGCCATTAAATATGACGAAAGGTTCTATTCAAATTTATTGATGGACGCTTGCCCGGGCGATTATCGAATTCACTCACATTTATGGGGGAATTTTTATGTTGTCAAAATATAACGGAATAGTACAGCCTGACGTTGGATTTAGTGCTGAAAATTTGTAGATTATTCTGTAAAGGTGTCATGTTTATAATAAAAATAATTTCAAAATATTTGTACAAGAAAAATTTAGAAGAGCAATGTGAATATAAAATTATCAAATTCTGGATTTCTCGAACAGAATATCAATTATATTCTTCTGGTTTACGAAGACGCCTAGATAGAGGGCACTTCGTAGTTAAAGTCGTAAACGGGCAGACCGTGGGGACCAAAGCGATATAAGTAAGCGTCCTATCTTAAATGGGAGAAGTAACCGCAAGATTAAAAGCGAGGTCGCATCAATCAAGGTCATGCGCCACGTAGCGGACGGAGTGTGAACTACAAGTAGATACCTAACTGTTTTGATACTCACACCACTAAAATTGTAAAGTTTTTGTCACCTTGGTTAATAACTGAAGTGCTTTGATAGGGCGAAGAAAACTTCGTGGTGTCAAGTGCATCTGGATGCCCCTCTCGCTACGCCGTTATATTGCAATAAATGTGGCAAACAAAATTCATTTCTATGAATGACTAAAGATTTAGAAAATACGCGCCACACTAAAAGCCCGCGTATGTGAATTATCACTCCGTCCACAACGTGGCGCAACTATGTTAATTTACGCCTGATTCCAGCATTAAGTTTGTTCGCTTACTTATAACGCTTTGGTGGGGACGTTTAGCGTTGTTAGTTTAGCCCCATCTTTGTTTTATACTTCCGATGTGAACTCTGATACTTTGAAAAAAAAAAAAAAAGAATGCCAAACTGGAATCTATGAAAACATCCCATGCATTTTAAATACCAGACTATTGCTTAGATTAACGGATATAGCTATTCGATTGGGAATTATTTCCTGTTTTAGTTATGTACAAAATGTATGTTTAAGCCCTTGGGGATGAGCGTCACGTATACGTGTTGAATATCGTGCTTAAATTGCGTGATTATTCCCACTAGATTTCTTATTGTAAATTTTTCCTTATTTAATCGGATAATTTTCCCGATTTAATTAGGCAAACATTTCTGTTTTGAAATACCGGTGATGAAAGATTAAAAATTCTGTAAAAGACGCTCTTCTTGAAGAGGTTAAGAAGTAAATCATTTCCATATAGAAATTAAAACAAACTTTGAAATTTTCAATACAAAAACTTAGGTTAGATTCATCTGTTAATTTTATATTCCTGTGTTCACTGGCACTAAGATTAGGATAGTTATGTAGTCAGAATATGTGGTACCGCACGGCCTAACTACTGCCGGGAGAAACCTTCACCAATAAAAACAAATAGATAATTTCGATTTAATACATATTTTTTGGCGGTAATTAGAACTTGCGAAACCGCTTACGGTTAAAGCTTCATCATTTTGAGGATATGGCAGTTCCTCTTTAACCCTTTCGACTTGGCGTCTCTTACACAAATTTTATTCGGTTAACACCACTTTTTAAAAGAAGTTTTCTTCAAGTTCAAAACTTCAAAAATGCTCTAATTATATAAGGTAAATTTTATTTTCCTTTATTACTGGTGCCATAAAATAAATTTTGAAAAGAAAGAGGATCTCCAGTCAGACTGGACATACATGTGCAAAGGGTTAATCATAGTTTTATGATCTAGGCATGCTCTTTCCTACCAATTTATTTGTATAGTTTTCATCGCTTTAATTAATATTATAAGCTTTCTACAAAAGGTACAGTAGAGTCCCGCTATTCCGAACTAATTGGGACCGAACACTGTTCGGTTTCGCGGGAATTCGGAATAGGCGGATTTCATTAATAATAATCAACGTAATTACTTGTTAACCCCTTGGGGACGAGCGACACGTATACGTGCCGGAAATAGGCCTAAGGATCCTCGTTTATTCTCACCAGTAAAATTTTACTGTAAAATTTGCCTTATTTAATCCGAGCATTTTCCCGATTTGAATAGGCACAAATTTCTGTTTTTTAAAACCGGTAGAAAGGTAATAAACATTTCGCAAAAGGCTCCCGTCGCGAAGGGGTTAAGGCGTAAATTAAGCACTGGGATATCTGCTAGTGTCAGCTCTATACAACGTTAATCGGCTCGTGATGAACATGTTCCGTTGAAGTTTGAAGGGAAGGGCAGTGACCATCGACGACTCATCACCCCACCCTACCTATACCCCTCTTTTTCTGGCTTTCCTAGAATTACTACCAGAGTTACTGCATTTCCGCTGCAACAGAGTATTGGCGTATAGATTCCGTATTTTCGCCAACGCTGACAAACTATTTTGAAACTCGCCTCCCGGTCAGTGTTTACTCTAGCGGAGTTTGATGAATTGTGTGCGCTTATTGCAAATTTATTGTGAAAAATTGTGGTTCCGTGAGTATTGTTTTACTACTTTACCGAGACACTGTGCATTTTTTATTTATGTTCGTAGTCCTTGACGTCAACTGTTAAATGTTAAACATGGCAAGTAAACGAAGTCGTTCTTCGTACGAAGAAATACACGTGTATTTAAAAAGAAAAGTTGAATTATGAAAAAGACTGGACAAGGAAGAAACTGCTACTAAATTATCACTCGAATACGGTGTCGGCAAAGCAACGATTAGTAACTGGAAAAAATCCCCTTAAAATTGGGAATTTTAGTTCTTCTTCAAGTGAAAAAACTCTTGAAAAATGGTAAAACACGACTGTGTCTTTATATGGAAAACTTGAATAGGCCTTTTTCCAGTGATTCACTCAAGAAAGAAAGAAAGAAATCCCCATTTCTGGTTCTTTGGTAACAGAAAAGGCGCTGCAACTGATGGTGACCCATCATTTTCAACTAGCTGTGGTTTTTTGGATTGTCGGAAGAAAGGACACGGAATTAAACAGCGCACGATTGCTGGGGAGAAGCTGTCAGCTGACAACGAAGCAGCTGCAAATTACATAAAATAATTTAAAGGCCTTTTTTTTCCCAAAACTACTCACCGCAGCAAGTTTACAAAGCGGATGAAACCGGACTGAATTTTAAGGCTTTACTTACTAAAAGAAGAGAAATCGAGAAATCTACCCCAAGGTTTAAAACGGACAAACGTCTAACTGTCTTAGCTTGTAGCAACGGCTCTGCAATAAACAAACTTCCGCTGATGGTAATAGGCAAATCGGAAAAACCACGAGCGTTAAAAACATTAACATCAACCCTCTTCCTGTGTATTATAAGAATTTCAAACAAAAGCCTGGATGGAACATGACTTTTTTAAGGGATAGTTCGTGCACCAGGACCAGGGTGTGTTGCAGTCCATGAACCAAAATACAAAAAAATGCTGCTTCGCACCTTACTTGAAGAGGATGAAAATAAACTCACAATCCTGCAAAATCTTAAGAAAATTACAATAAAAGTTGTGATTTACTGGGTGGCTGAAGCATGGGATAACACCACTAAAGGCGCAATACAAAAATCGTGAAAAATCTCTGTCCTACAATGTAATTTGTCGAAACAACTTTTGCACCAGTGAAAACCTGTCATCTTCTACCACTAGTCAAGAAAATCCCTGGCTGTGAAGACGCAGAAGAAAGCTGTGTTGAGGAGTGGATTGTGGTTGACGAGACAATGGTCAGCAGGAATACGGAGACGAAGACATCGTAGCAATGGTGCAGGACTCATCAACTGAGATCGACTCGGAGGAAAACTAGGAGGAGATGAACGCTCAAACTGAACTCGTATCACACACAGACGCGGCAAATACTCTTGACCTCGCCTTACGCTACGTCGAACAACACACTTGATCAACACCAAATAATGTTATGTTCGTGCGGCGATGGCGGAACAATGCAACCTCAAGTCTGTTCAGTGCTCTTCGTCAGAAAAAAATCACTGACTTTACTTCTTAAGTGTGCGTGAATTAGTTATTTTTGTGTATAGCAGTAATTAAAAATGATTCGACAGAATTGTATAAACGGAGCCGACATGTATTGAAAGTAACCACCTTTCCCAATTTGGTTTCAGGCATTTTCATCAAGCTTAGGCTCTATGTATGTCTCTACTTAACTTCTTGGTATGACAATAAATGTGCATTTTTTGGCACGAGACAATGGCTACATTTCAGACACACGGCACATTTTTCGCATTACTCGCATTAATTAAATGCTAAATTTTATTTAAAACTCTGCAATTAAGTTAAAGGTTACAATGAGAAATAACTGGGACATCTGAGTCTGACGGCTGAGTTGTTGGAAAACCCTGTACTGTATATGTTTCTGGAGAAAATTATGAAACAAACTTAAATAACTAAATAATAAAAAGGATCTACACTGCATAACTATAAAGAAAATACCGATCGGTAAACAGTGATAAAAAAGTTTCCACGTTTAGTATCATACTTCTTAAATTTTCAATGAGTATGGTGCCGCTATTTCATATTAGAAATATTTATCTACTATTTTTACTTCAGAATAAAAATCTTTTACGGTTAATCGCATATAATCTAACAGTTTTCAGCAATTAAACATGACGAAAAATCTCATTCCAACTTCGTGTAGAACTGTGCGCACCAATTGCGTATCCTCGGGTTTGTTGCAAGTGGGCTACTTTTTTAAAATTCAGATTTCTTGATTGGCACCATTTTTTTTTGAAATTGTAAATTTCGTTTTATTTAAACTTTCAGCCGCGGCGTTACTCTGTTTGTAAAACGATGAAGTTACACCGGAATTTACAAACGAATCTATTAAAAAATAAAAACGCTGATTTTCCAGTACTTTATAAAAAGGAAAATTTTAATTAAATATTCTGTGTGCCAATACTCTTAAAATTAATTGTCCTATTTTGTAGACACCGCCCGCTAAAGGGTTAATGGCATATTAATTGACGTTTAATTATCGCTCCCGTGATATTCACGGCCTGTGTCTATTATTCATATTGTTTGATTCCCACCAGTTTTATAAAATAGTGTAATTGGCTTTATAATGGTATAATTTTCCTGTCATTAAAGAAGGTGAATATTTCTTTTTCAAAAAAGTGGTGCCAATAAGCAATTTGAGATTTTAAACCGTAATTTAATGCGACCGTTAAGTGGTTAAGGTGAACAAAAGGGAGAATTTATTTACCTTTTAAAACAAGTGGCACCAATCAATAAATCTGTATTTAAAAACATAGCCCACTGGCAACACTGATCCTATGACCGAATATAAGAATAAGATGAGGAGACATGATGTAGAGTCTAATGGTTACGAGAGAAGTAACTAAGGATGTAGCCGCAAAACGCCTTAATTGTTTTTGTTACAACGGATCAGTGCCTGATATGCCTCGGTGCTATCTTTCACCGTTAAAAAAGAAAAGACCGTTTTTATGACATACATTTTGCAGAAATAAGGCGATTAAGTATGGCAAAACATTTTATTCAAATGAAAAGATAATGTTTGCGACGGCATTAATCAAATTCACTGAAATTTACAGGAGGATTTTTTATGTTGTCACAATATGGCAGAATCGCACCCCCTGATGTTTGATCTAGTAATGAAAATTTATGAAGTATGTATTATTTAATTCGTGTCATGTTTATAATAAAAATAATACAAAAATTTGACACCAGAAAAAGTTAGAAGTCTATTATCAATATAAATTACCAAATTTTATTATACGTGCATGAAAAACAGATAATCTACCAGTCAAATCAACGAAGAATTTGGAAAAAAGACGCTTCGTAGTAGAACCTTAAAAATAAATATATACGAACTTTTATCGTTCGGCCTTACTCTGTGCTCCCGGTATGAACTCTGAATTTATGAATAAAATAGGAAGCCATACTGGAAAACATCACGTGCATTTTAATTAAAAAAGTGTCGATTGGCAATAAAATCCAATTTTACTTTACGTTAAAAATCTATGCCTAGGGAGTCGTCTCCATATAAAAATTAAAAGAAACGTTGAAGTTTTCAATACGAAACCGTAACTTTCACATGATATTCAGTTTCATGTGTTTTTTAGCTTCCAATATTCACTGACGTTGACAACCGGATCGTTAAATACCCAGAATTACGGCGGAACCGTAAAGCCTGACTTTTGCCGGGATACATTTCCACCAGCAAAAATCACAAATTTTGTTCGAATAAGGCACTTAAGCAAAAAAATATATATATCTAATTTAATGGCTGAAATTTCCCTCAGCGGTAGTCAGACCCTGCTGGATCGGTTACAGTTAAAGCTTTGCCATTTTGAGGATATGATAATTCCTCTTTATTTATTGTTTTATGATCTGGCATGTTCTTTGTGACCAATTCATCCGCATACTTTTAATCGACTTAATTGATATTACACACATTTTAGAAAAGGTATTTGGAAAATAACTATAAACAGCTGGTAAAATGAGCATGGCCAGTTTGAAAAGGAACGTCTGCTCATGATACATATGCTGATTAGTGTTAAAAGTTTTTTTTTACCCCTTTACCGTCGCATTAAATTACGGTTTAAAAATTCAAATTGCTTATAGGCACAACGTATTTGAAAAAGAGATATTCACCTTATTTAATGACAGGTAAAATGATATCATAATAAAGCCAATTACGCAATTTTTTAAAACTGATGGGAATCAAACAATCTGAATAAAAGACACAGCCCTTGAATATCACGGGAGTGAGAATTATGGGGTTAAAAGAGTATTTTATTAAACGGACTTAACACTGTACAGTCACGAATTTATGCATCATTTATTAAGCTGTCATTAAGAAATTCAAAATTCACCTCAGAAAGTTTGTATAGTTATTTTTGATAATTATAAAGATAGCTGTTTCACGAATAATATAAAATAAAATTAGTATTAAAAAATTTCTGTTCTGAACTTGAAGTTTTTGAATTAAAAAAAACGTTAGATTTGACAACACTGCATAGTGTTAACCTTTTGCTATCGAGTGTCGGCAAGTAGCCTCCCAAGCTTTATGTACAGGGTGTCCATAATTAAACGATCCTACTTTAAATTTGTCTACAGACGAAACTATTGGTCAGAAAAGTGTGAAATTTTGTGACGGACATAATAAAGAAATGGGAATTTGAGAGTTAAAAAAATTTAGTTAAAAATTTCGCAACCAAGGGTTTTTTTTTAGTGAATTACACATTTTTAAACTTTTTACGCTTTATTTTTCTCAGATTAAATAAGACAAATATACAGACCGCCCCCTAGAAAAAAAATAAAGCGTAAAAACTTTAAAAAAGTATTGGTGTTCGAATTAAACGGGACTCTGATAAAAAAAAAAAAATCCGCCTACAACGGCGGCCATGTTTTTCTCAGAGCTGAGGCCTAGTATTCAGTGGGCTGTGGCTAAATGTGTAATTTATTAAAAAGCGTCTCTCTAGCGAAATTTTTAACATTTTTTTTTCGCTCAAATTCCCATTCCTTCTTTATGTCCGACACAAAATTTCACAACTTTCTGACCAATAGTTTCGTATTTAGTCAACTTTAAAGTAGGGTCGTTTAATTACGGACACCCTATATATACAGGGTGTGTTTACAAAGTTCCAAGACTGGTCTGAGAATACAAAATTTATTAAACATTTTTGTACAGCGAGCTAAAATTTCTTCGAATCAATACACTGCTGCCAGCGTTTTTTCCATTATTCTTATGCTCCCTGGAATTCTTCGCGCGCAAATCTGTTAAAAGATCTCGTCGAAGCTGCTTGGATCGCTAGAATCGAGTCGAATCGCTTCCCTTTCAGGTCTTTCTTCATCCGGGGGGGAAAGTCTCTGGGAGAAAGGTCGGAACTGTAGGGGACTTGCGGCAGTATTGCCCCGCTAAACTTACCCAAAATTTCGGCAGCGGCGAGCGGCGCGTGAGAGGGCGCGTTTTCGTGATGAACAATCCAATCGTCTCTGATGTCTTGGCGGGAGCACCGGACTCTATCATTCAAATGTTTCTGCATTCCAGCGTAAAACGCACCTGACCTGGCGTGTCCGCCTGGACTCCAGAAACGATTGGATTGTTCCTCACGAGAATGCGCCCTCTCACGCGCTGCTCGCCGCTGCTGAAATTTTGGCTGTTTAGAGTGGCAATACTGGATATCTGGCAATCTGCGTGTATACATGTTAATTTCAATTATACCTTTTAATAAAATCAATACGTTTTGTCATTATATTGTACGTAAACAGCTTGCGAACCGACAGTTTCGTACAATGTGGAGCACTCGCTCTTGCACGAGTGGTCGATGAACAACAGAAGTAGAAAAACGCAATTTTTTTTATTAAAATATAACCAAAGTTATTACTTTGATTACTATATTTATGTACTATATGTTTATGTTTTATTAGTATAATCGGTTTAATAGTTCATCACAATTCTATGTCGCATAACAAAACAATCGAGAAAACGGCACAAAAATCGTAGACACTTCACCCCTTCCGGTGGAATATCCCCAAATTCAATTGGGAGTGGCCGACCTTTGACAAAAACATATATATCATGTTTGGTCCAATTCCTTGAATAAATCCATACACTTTTCGATAATAATTCGATAATACAATATCGAAAATGGCGCAAAAATCACTGGCACAGCAGCCCTTCCGGTGGAATATCCCAAAATTCAATTGGGACTTGCTGGTCTTAGACAAAAACATATATATGAAGTTTGGTTCAATTTTTTTGCATAAATTCATACACTTTTCGATAATACAAATATGAAAACGGCATAAAATTCAACTGAGACCTTCTGGCCATACAAAAAAAATATGTATGAAGTATGGCTCAAATCTTTGCAGAAATCCATACATTTTTCTGTGATACAATAATGAAAATAGCACAACAATAGCTATCACAGTGCCACCTTTTGGCAAAATATCTCTAAATTCAACGCAAACCTACTGCTCATAGACAAAAACAAAGAACCATAAATTTGGTTCAGTTCAAGGAATAACTTAATGTGCTTTTCGATGATACAATGGGGTCAAATACACGGATATCTTGTAAAAACATGTTTTTGCGAGATCTTGACGGCTGAAACGTGTAAATACGTCGGAAAACAGAAGTAAAAAAAAACTGAATTGCAAAACATCCGTCTATTATAGATAGAACAAAATGAACAGACTAAAACTTTCACTAAGTATTTAAAAATCGTGATTTTAGGGATTAAATAAATAGACTGGTTATCCTTCATTCCTAATACCCTTTTTCTGAACTAATTTTCTCCATTATTAATTTCCACAGCAGTCCCTTTTAATATTGTACAGTCGTCGAAAAGGGGGGGAGAAATGAGAACCTATACTTTAATCGCGACATTGTCGGATAGAAAATCAGAAATATCCATTAAATTGGGAATTAAATTTTCGCTCAGCTTATTTTGAAATTATAAGCTTCAAAATATATATCATTTGAAACCAATATTCGAAAAAGTATTTATTCTAAAAAAATGATTTAAAGAAAAAAGTAATCCAATTTTAGAAGATTCAAATAAGCGACGCCAGATTAAAAACTCAGCTCTTCAGGTAATTTTTGAGCTTTGTTAAATAACTACACGCACTGCAGTGTGCTTTGCAAAGTCTTGAAAGTAATTTAGCCCTATAAGTTCAAAACTTTATACCTGTAATGTCCCTAAACTGCTTTAAAGATTGACGTCCAATTTTATGTCCTACAGTTAAGTTTACACAAGAGTCCAAGTATAAAATGAAAACTAGATGTTCGTATTAAAAATTCTAAAGTTTATGAAAATTTCAAAATGGAAATGTCTTCCTAAATTTAATTTTTAAATATATCCTGAAAGATGACATAATTCACAGTCGAATGGCTTTCTTTTTTTGTTTGTTTATCTTTTTTTTTTTTTTTGAAGCAAATTGAAGTGTAAAAATTATGTAGTGCTCTTTTTTTTTTAAGACGGTGGAATTATTAATTGAAAATCGATTCATGCAGCTGTATGCATAGATGCCAATTTTTACGATTTTCCCTGTCATTATGTCTAAGCATAAAACTGTGTCTTAGTTAGTCCTAAATTTTTGAAGTTAAGCCTTTCGACTCCAGTGTCTCTTACACAAATTTTATTTGACTGGCACCACTTTTTAAGAAGAAGTTTCATTCAAATATACAATTTCGAAAATGCTGTAATTAAATAAAGCAAATTTTATTTTATTTTATTACTGGTGCCCAAAACAAATTTTGCAAAGAAAGATGATGTCGCGTCAGATGTGACAAAGGAGTGCAAAGGATTACGTATGATAAAGTTAGGTGTGGGAAAAAAGCGTAAACATTGTGAGCGACGGAGTATATATTTAACACTTTACCTGCTAGTGTTGCGTTTTCACAATTTTAACCCCTTGAGGGGCGGTGGTATAAAATATATCCCACCTAATTTAAAAAAGATGCTCACCAGAAAATTTGTACTAAATTTTATATTTTTAACTTTGGAGGAAAATTGTTGACATTTGCTTTTCCTTAATTAAAAATAAAAATTTTCGATTATTCCATTGAGAATTCAATATTTAAAGACATTTTTCCTTGCCCCTCAAGGGGTTAAACATAAATTTAGGTTAACTATCAAGATACCACTATTTTTGAATTTAAATAATTGCCTTGATTAATTACAGAAAGTTTGAAAATTAAATAAAGCAATGTTTATCTTTCAATATTTGTGGTGACAAAACGTAAAAAGTTGAAGATCCCTATGTTATAGTTTCGACAGTTAATGTGATAATGATTTTAGTTTATCAGTATTAGTATTGCCAGATGTCTTGCGTAAATTGAACTCAAAATACTTTGGACACCAGTATTTTAAAGTAATTTTCTTTGTCTTAAATAATAGCAGAATTATCCGCGATTAAAGATGGCGAAATAAACTGTGAGAAAATTGTGGTGTCCAGAGCATTTGTAGCAATTATTTACGGGGGACATCTGGCTACAATAATCAGAATCTATACATTTTATTATTTTTTCCTACATTTTATTTTTTCTATTGATAAGAAAATTTAATGTTACCTAAAATTTTCAAACAGATAACTATAAAAATATGTATGATAATCACTCGTAAAGAAGCGAACTAAATGAAAAATGTTATAAAAGGGATAAAATACCTTTATTTAGATTAATGTACGTCTCATTGAGCAGACAAATAAAAAGTACTTGAACATTATGAGGGACAAACATTATCCCCCATAATGCTCAAATACACTTTCCGTACAAAGTTTCTGCGTTTAGACATTCTATTCAAAGAGCTTTCACAGTCTGCACCCCGAGCAGTTAAATCACGAAATAAATAAAATATATGACATTGCAAGAAACGATGGATTCAAAGAAAGCAGCATAGAAAGATTAATTATGAGCTTGAAGAATAAAAAGAAAAGAAATTTCAATCTACAAAATTCCATCAAAATAATTTTACAATATTTTCCTGATTTCTTCGAACATTTGAAGTATAAACTCCGTAAATTCAATAAATCCCTTGTTGCAAAACCTTCCATGAAATTAAAATATATAGTTTGCAAGAAAATAGATACAATTGAATCAAACCAGTTATCAGGAGTATATGAAATACCTTTCACCAAAAAAGAAGGAACAATGCAGATTTATATAGGTATGACAAGAAAGAAATTTAAAATCAGAATAAAATTACATATAGCAGACATTAGACATTCTATTCAAAGAGCTTTCACAGTCTGCACCCCGAGCAGTTAAATCACGAAATAAATAAAATATATGACATTGCAAGAAACGATGGATTCAAAGAAAGCAGCATAGAAAGATTAATTATGAGCTTGAAGAATAAAAAGAAAAGAAATTTCAATCTACAAAATTCCATCAAAATAATTTTACAATATTTTCCTGATTTCTTCGAACATTTGAAGTATAAACTCCGTAAATTCAATAAATCCCTTGTTGCAAAACCTTCCATGAAATTAAAATATATAGTTTGCAAGAAAATAGATACAATTGAATCAAACCAGTTATCAGGAGTATATGAAATACCTTTCACCAAAAAAGAAGGAACAATGCAGATTTATATAGGTATGACAAGAAAGAAATTTAAAATCAGAATAAAATTACATATAGCAGACACCAAATACAACAAGAGAACCACAGCTTTGTCCAGATTATGCCGTAAAGAAACTTTACAGATCAATTTTAAATATAGTAGAGTAATTTATCCGTAAAGAATTTTTTTGCCAATCAAGAATTCCGAGAATCAATAGAGACATTTTTAAGCAACGAGAATATTTGCAATGATTCAGTGTCCCTTGAGTTACTGAAAATTTGGAAAGAGGTGCTATGCAGGTTTAGTAACAATAATAGAAATTAATCCACGCTCACAAATATGCAATTTCATTTTATTTCTTGTTTGCACTGATTTTCATTATATATGGTCTCTTGACATTATTTACCAAGTTTGCTAAAATATTTCTATCAAGAATGATTTTTAAAAGGTCGCCGTTTGTACGATGAAGAGTACATGAATCTAAATAAAGTTATTTTATCAATTTTGCAGCATTTTTTATTTTAGTTCATTACAGGTAAATAAGGTCATAAATTATAATCATGCAGCTCCAAAATATTTCGGTCAGCACACAAACATAGCTATTTAAAACATGTGCTTAGTTAAAATATGTTTTGAAAAGTGAAAAAACAACCAGTTATGATAATAAAGTTCAAAATGAATGTAATTATAGGGTTCGTACGGGTACCGTTATTTCCAAGGCATATGCCAGAATTTTTCTAAAGAAAAATAAATCTAGTTTAAACGTATGAAATTACTCCTTTTTTCAGCAGAGATTTTCCATAAAAAAAATATTGGAACCGTAGAATTTCTTACTTTGGCAATTTAAGCACCCGTACGAGCTACGTATTTACTGCATTATATATATAATAGAATTACTCTAAAATAATAGAAATAAACAACAGAAATACTTTCCAAAAATATATGCTAATAAAATCTTTCAAAACTTTACATAAATATATATAATAGAGTTCTGGCTTAAAATCTCTGTTTCTAATTACAAGCAATGGAAAGTATAAGTATTATGAATTTAATGTATTGTGTTTTTAATTTTATTTCTTTACACTGTACAGTACAATTTTATTCCCCCCAAAATATCCGTAATGAGCAAAGAATGAAAAATTATGTTTTTAACTTAGTAATTAAATTAGATAAAAGACGTCCATTTATCTTACTGTTTAAAGTGAGACAGTTAATGTCCCGTAATAAAGTGAAACAGGCAGTAATTATGGTTTTTATTCTTTTAAATTTAATGATGTAAATTCTAATATAAAGTTAGAGAAAGTGGATTATTTTTTCAACGTCGAAACTTTTATCCCGGAATTCTTTGCATTGTAATAAAAGTTACACAGGAATCACCTCTATGCTTTAAATTATTATGTTGAACAGAAATTCTTAAAAATCGTAAATTTCTATCAGAGATTTATGTATGCTGTAATAAAACAGGATCATATGAGGTGTTCAAAAGACAATCCGACTAACTCCATTTTAAGTGGCGGATTTTTAAATAAAGGAACATTGAAAATTATGTATATATTTTTACAGGGATAAAAAGTTATCCTTAAACAAAAGACAATTAATGAGTTCAATCAAAATATCCTGAGAAAAAAATATTATATAGATACAGTATTTTTATAGGTACAATAACTTTAACTGTTTATACTGAACTTTTTCATTTGATGGAGTTAATCAATTTGTGCACTGAACGGCTCATATGTCTTAACCACTTGAGGGGCAAGCAAAAATTACTCTAAATATTGAATTCTCAGCGGAATAATAGAAAATTTTTATTTTTAAATAAGGAAAGGCAAATTTTCAACGATTTTCATGCAAAGTTAAAAATATAAAATTTAGTAAAAATTTTCTGGTGAGAATCTTGTTTGAATTAGGTGGGGTATATTTTATCGCACCACCCCTCAAGGGAATAATATAGGGCTGTAAAAATCAAGGCGCCAGCGGACAATCTCTCACGAAAAAATTTTACACATTAGTTTTTGTCTAATATTTCGTCTAAATTTTTTGTAAGGATGCTAATATAATTCAAGTGAAGAAAACTAATAAAATTTAATTGTAGGGGACTGCCCGAATACCTAGAAATAGATACCTAGAGATAAATACCTAGAAAAACAGATTAGTTTAATTAAACAGATTGCTATTGAGAATGGTTTTCCTCCTCAATACATTAATAGATTAGTCGATCAAGCAAAGCAAGCGAGACAGAAAAATGAATTTACCTATTAAAGAAGAGCCTCTTTTACTCTTATTTTAATTCTTCGACACCAGTTTTTTCCACATTCTAATTGTGAATTACTTAATCATTCAAAATTTGAGATTAGAAAATGTGAAAATTTCCAAACTAAAATATTGGTAATCAAATTTAAAAGTTTTGTTCGCCTTGCATGGCAAGTTTTCTTGCCAAACGGCTTTAATGAGTTAAGTTTGAGCAAGTTTATTTATTGCACGTTTAAATATATCCCACAGCTTTATGAGAGATTGAGATATTCATTATGGAAGTATAATTATAATTTAATAGCTAATCCTCCAGCAGAATTGAAAGATTTGATTCACAGTAAAATTGATTCAATTCCAGATTATGAAAAAAGCAGTAATTTACATAATATCATTCAGAACAGAACATCAAAACCTTTATTCTACATTGGTATGACATCTTGAAAATTTAAAGATAGGTTGAAAGAGCACTTATCTGATATCAAGTTTAAAAAAATTAAGTACAGCTTTATCCAGATTAAAAATAATTACAAAAATACAGACAATTTAATTAAATAGTTAAAAAACACATAAAAATCATTTATAAAACAAAACATTGAACGTTCCGATCTTATTCAAAGCTGATCTTTAGTAATTTAAATAAACAAAAAATCACGAGAGATAACATAATTCAACTTGCAGTTTAGAACATGTACCAGACGCAATTAAACACGGAGACGGGTAATTGAGTCAGGTTAAGATGTATAGTTGCCAAACTCCCAACTTTTTCATGACAATATTTTCATGCAGAAATACCTGTTTTATAAAATCGCTCAATTTTTGCAATTAAATATATAAAATACTTTTGTAAGAGGTTACTGGTATTCGAAATTCGGGAGGTTGGCAACTGTGAAGCTGGTACATTCTGGTGGTACTGGTGGTCACTATAAATGGGGAGAGACTAGCTTTATTGAGAAGGTATTTGGCTGTTCTAGTAAATCATGCCTCCAGGAAAATACGGATTTTGTATATGTTGCAATTTGATTTCATGAACTTGGCCATTTCAAAATCTGGAAAACGATCTGTTTCTATGACGTGGACTACAATTTTAGAGTTTAAATTTCTTGAATTAAAGGCATTCTTGTGAAAGCTTGCGCGTTCGAAAGATCTAAGGGTTATATTAACGCCTTGAGGGGCAAGCAATTACGCTTGTGTAATGCTGAATTCCCACCGGGACATTAGAAAAATTTTATTTCAAAATAAGGAAAAGCATTTTTACGACTTTCTTTTCTTTCCACCAAAGTTAGAAAAGAAAATTTCATAAAATTTTTCTGTTGTAAATCTTCATTAATCGTAGGTGCAATAAAATATATCCCACTGTCCCTCAAGGAGTTAAATAATATCTTTATATGTTTTAAACCCCTTTTAAGTAATTATATGTATGTTTTAACGTTTATATTAATCCTTTGCACTCTTCTGTCGCGTCTCACGCGATATCACCTTTCTTTGCAAAATTTGTTTTGGGCACCAGTAATAAAATAAAATAAAATTTTCCTTATTTAATCGCAGCAATTTGAATTTGTATACTTGAAGAAAACATCCCTAATAAAATAGTGCCGAGCGAATAAAATTTATGTAAGAGACGCCGGAATCGAAAGGGTCAATAACAAGGTTAAAATTCAGTGTTGCCAGATTGGTGATTTTTTCCCCATTTTGGGGAATTTTGAACCTCTAGGGGAATTTTTGGGGGACAAGTAGTTTGTGGGAAAAATTTTGGGGGAAAACTTGGGGAATTTTTAATTTCTTTTAGTCCTGTAGAAAAACTGGATCAGTCTCGCACTCAATTTTGATTTGAAAAACGAAAATACAATCCAGAAATCGGAAATATCAAACATTATTCTCTTGGATGTGGTCGTGTTCATTGTTTACTACATTACAGTTTACACATATTACAGATACATGAGACTCTAAAGTCTTAAGCAGCTTAAATCTGCACGTGACTAAATCTCCTGGACTTTAAATGAAAAATTCCTACGCCGTACTTAAAAATTTTTTTAACTTAACCCCTTCGGGACGGGAGCCTTTTACGAAATTTTTAATCTTTAGTCACCGTTTTTTAAAAACAGAAATTTGTGTCTTCTTGAATGGAGAAAATGCGCTGATTAAATAAAGCAAATTTTACAGTAAAATTTTACTAGTGAGGAAAAACAAGGATTCTGAACGCTTCATGCGGCACGTATACGTGTCGCTCGTCCCCAAGGGGTTAAATATGTGGAAAGCAGATATTTTTTTCTTATGATATGCAAAATCACATCGATTGATACAGCGAAAATACTTTGCATTATGATTATGTACTTCAGTATAGGGATGACAAAAAATTAAAACAGCGTACCATCTCGGATTCGTTCAAATCCCAATTGATAAAAGATTGTCTAAAGCTATGGAGCTAATGTAACAATAGTCCAACATTGTTAGCCAATACTTTTAAAAACAAACATGAAATAACTTGTCACTGCAAAATATCTCTCATTCTCATGTAGCTACAGAATATGCATTCAGCCCAGTTTAACAGTTTGTTTTTTGTAAATGGGGAATTTTTTCAAAAAAGGCTTGATTTGGGGAAATTTTTTTAGCTTAAATTACTTAGATATTTTTTATAGTGGTAAATTTAAAATTTAAAAATTCCCTTTTTTGAGTAAAAACTGAGTCGGGGACTTTTACGGGAAAAACACACTGATTTGGGGAAAATTTCAGAAATTTTGGGAAATATACTTTTGACTATCTGGCTTCTTTCACGTCACGCTGAAAATTCTTTCACGTCATTAGTTTTAGTACAGTGTTTTGATTCTATTAAAGGACTTATTTTTTGTAAATTGTGGAACGAGTTAACATAAAAAGTCACCAGTCCTAGTTCAGAAGCAAAAGGTTAAATAAGGCTAAAAAGTCCGTAACAATTTGTAGCACTTGTAACAATTGCATTTGTAACAATTTTTCCTCGTTTTTCTGAATGATCTTTTTTGCTGCACGTAGCTTATAACACACTTACGAAATAATCAGATTGTTTTTTTCGATCCGATCCGGTTCTTCAGTTTATAATTTACATGTTGTTATTTTGTATAACAATCTGTACTACAATTTTTAATTTCAGATTTTGAAAGGTTTTCCACAGGTGACTATATATTTTTTATTCTAGTTATAGTAATGTTCAAAAAGAATATTATTTGCTGAAAATTTCTCCTGCTCTTGTTCTAGAACTATATAGAAAGCATTACAAATATTAAAAAAACTGGTACGTACTTTTTGAAATCGATTAAAAAATTGCCGCTTGAGACTATCCTGCAATTGCAGTGACACAACATTAATTTTAAGCTGTAGTTTTCAGCCATGAAACTACGAATAAAGATGCATTGACATAGTCTCAAAATGGTGACACTTCTACTGTAACTGGTTCCGAAGGGTATGATTACCACAGGGAAAATTTCCCCTTACTTAAACATCCCCCCCCCCCCCCCCACAAAATTTCCGATATAATTAAGGCAAAAGTATTTATTTCTTTTTACTGGGTGAAATAAGCCTCCGCAGCAGACAGGCCCTGCAGTTCCGCTATATTGTGATAACAAAAACAATCTTCCTGTCAATGTTAATGAATTTTATTACCGATGGTACATACGTGCACCTATAACCAGATTTCTAATCTTCCATCTTAAGTCTATAATCACCTTTTTGAATATACAAATTGTTTTCTAATTCAATTGCAGAAATAATTTGATTAAATATGGCAAAATTTTGTATTATTTTTTACTTCTATAAGTTAGCTCCGGTGACAATAAAATACTGCCTCGATCTAAGCAAACAAAGTCGCCATTTTGAAACCACATTCTCAGTTGCATAACTTGCAACCGGTAGAGACTACGCTGTCTGTCTCCTCCTCTTTATTCACAGCTCCATTCTTTCAACTTATCCTTCTAAACTAAATAAATCATCCCTAAACCAGGCGTGATGAGCGTCACTTCATAAACTTTTAACACTAGAACCGCTTAAACGGTCATTTTGACCAGTGTTGCCAGATAGTCAAAAGTGAATTTCCCCAAAATTTCTGAAATTTTCCCCAAATCAGTGTTTTTTTTTCCGCAAAAGTCCCCAACTCAGTTTTTATTAAAAAAATGAATTTTTATATTTTCAATTTACCACCATAAAAATATTTAAGTAATTTAAGCTAAAAAGTTTTCCCGTAATCAAGCCTTTTTTTGAAAAAATTCCTCATTTACAAAAAACAAACTTTTAAACTGGGCTGAATACATATTCTGTAGCTACATTAAGAGAATGAGAGATATATTTTGCAGTGACAAGTTATTTTGTTTTCAAAAGTATTGTCTAACAATGTTGGACTACTGTCTATCAGTTGGGATTTGAATGAATCCAAGATAGTGCAGCTGTTTTAATTTTTTTGTCATCCCTATACTGAAGTACATAATCATAATGCAAAGTATTTTCGCTGTATCAATCGAAGTGCTTTTGTATATCATAAAAGAGAAAAATATCTGCTTTCCACATATTTAAATTAATTTTTTTTTAAGTACCGCGAAGGAATTTTTCGTTAGAGTCCTGCAGATTTAGTCACGTGCAGACTTAAGATGCTTAAGACTTTAGAGTCTCATGCATATGTAATATGTGTAAACTGTAATGTAGTAAACAACAAACACGACCACATCCAAGAGAATAATGACTGACATTTCCGCTTTCTGGATTGTATTTTCGTTTTTCAAATCAAAATTGAGCTCGAGACAGATCCTGGACTAAAAAAAATCTTTACAGAAAATAGTAAAAAAAAAAAATCCCCAGGTTTTTCCCCGAAATTTTTGTAGTCCCCAAAAATTTCCCCACGAACTACTTGTCCCCAAAAAATTCCCCTAGAAGTTCAAAATTCCCCAAAATGGGGACAAAATCCCCAATCTGGCAATACTGATTTCGACCGGTACCGAATAAAAATATATCGATTCGAGCCAGAAATTTCTTTCTAAAATAACTTAAAGATGTACTGCAGAGAAATAAGTTAAATAAATAAGATGAATTGCTTTAAATGAAAATTATGGTGTAAAATATTTTTATAACACTTGACTAAAATTACCGGCGGTTTTAGTGTTAAGAATCCTAAACTCTTAAAAATACTTTCTTCAACCAACGTAAATTTTCCTGGCACCAGTGCAATCAGGATTTTTCCACCTGAGACGAATATCCGCTTATTTTCTTCTCTTGTTACAGGAGGTAAAACATACGTCAGTTGAAGAAAAATGTGGATAAAATAAAAGTTGCTGACCTTTTGGGATCAAAGCATCTGCCTTAGTGTTACAAGACTAGTACTTAAATTACTCAGGTTGTACAGTAGCGAAACAGTTTTACCCAGATGGATGCGGCATCATTAATTTCCTTAACTCTTTCCGACGCAGTGGTCTCGCGTCGGGCTAATTTTAATTCCAAACTTACAAACGGCACTAAGAATATTTTAATAAAATTTTGCTTTTACAATGGAAGTATAAAGTAACAAGTTTATAATTTCTAAAAAAGGCGTATATAAATTCCGGTGTCAGACGATGATTTCATCATTTTACAACAAAATTTGTTTGTGCCAAAAAGTGTTAAAAGACTTTGAATTTTTATGTTAATTTCGGGAAAATTTTGTCTCTATTGAGACAGTGGCTGGGGTTTTAATACTTTAGTATTAAAATAGGATAAAAATATGAATTATTAATAATTTTATGTAAAAATGCTATATGTAAAATATGAATGTTATATATTTTTATGCGAGATTTTATATTTTTTGAGTAAAATCCATTTTTTTCTATGAGGAATTTAGTCTTCATAAAAATATAAAAAAAGTAGCTCATGAAGAAATGGCATAAAAAATTTTAACTGTTTCCCTGGTCTGTACGAAAAGTTCAGATATGCCCTACTGAAACATAATATAAATTTAATAGCCTGTCCACCAAGAAAATTAAAAGAGTTAATTTGTAGGAAAAAGGATCCAACACTGAAATATAAACTAAGGTTAGTTGGGGTAACTGGATCCACGAGGTAACTTGGCCATAGGCTATTTTATAAAAAAACTGTAGGTGTTTTTTAAGTTTTAGCTTTTGTGAACAATGCACCTTAATGTCTACTTCCTAAAACAACGTGTGTCAACTCAATCACAACTCTCACTTTGCTGTGATAGGTTGTCAAAAATTTACCTTTCTTTTTTTAAAAACAACGTCAATATGGTTCAACTTCCACGGCTTTCTGTTAAAGTACTGTAAGTACTTTTATTAAACAATAGTTTTTTTTAAAGATTAGGCATATAACTACATTAATATTATTAGGTATCTATACATATTTACTTCATGTTTCAAATGTCAGCCCGGTGTCCCAGTTATCCCATAAATTTTTCAAGAATAGGGTTACTGGGACATGTATCCGGGGTAACTGGACCATGCTGAATTCAGTTGCCCCAATAGTTATAAATATTATTTTGAGTTTCTCTTACTACGGAAAGTAAATTTCTCCATTGTTTTTTGCCCATAATAAAGAAAATGATAGAATGCCTTATTAAAATTACGTAATAAAATTTAAAAAAAAAGCATATTAGGTGGTATCAAACCAAATTTCTTGACCTCTTGAGAGGCGGTGATGCCGTTATGGCATCACTTAATTTTAATTCATAATTGCCACATTCACACCGGAATTTTACAATGAAAATTTCACCTTTATTAAGTACGCGAAAATATACTTTTACATCTTTTCAAATAGATTCTCTTGTAAATATTGGTGTCAGTAAATTATTTCAACATTTCACGAATGCAAGTACCTTGCCCCTGAAACCGAGATAGCCAAACCTTGAAATTGTATGATAACAGGGGTCGCATTCTATAGGGAAACTTTTATCGTTCCTACCACTATTTTAAAAATAATATCTTCATCGCACCTATCTTTAGAATATGGTAAATAAAATGATCATAAAGGTAACTCATTAAGGGTTCTGGTAGGTACAATGCAATTTTCCCTGTATAATGCGACCCCTGGATACAGATGAAGTGCTTAAGTACTTACGTAGCCGTTTGTTCATAGATTAACCTTACTATTTTTTCCTTAAAATACCCATGTGACTTTTATACTTAATACCTATACTAAAGTACATAATTACTTGCTTAAGTTTTATGTTTTTGGTATAAATAAATCTAATATTTTCACTTTTAGTGCTTTTTTTAGACACATTAACAGCAAAGGTTTCGCTTACAACGCTCTTTATTGACATATAATTTACATGATCTGCCTGGTTTAAATTTTTAAAAGTTGTTTACACTTTTTCAAACAGGGCCTGATATCCGATATGAAAAAAATAAACGCGTGTGGAACATAGCCCCCCTGGTCCACTTAACCCATTTTTATGGGGTAACTGGACCCATGAGGAAAGAAAGACTAAATATGCATATTTTTATATATTTAAATATTAAAATGTAATTTGGAGCATTTCTGTCTGATAGAGGGAACCTAACTGAACACATTTACAGAAGTTCAGACTTTAATTCAAATGAACATTAGCTTTTTGAAGCTGAATTGTCAGAAGCTTCAGAGACACATTATAAAATCATGGCCCAGTTGCCCCAACTAACCTTATATTGTGTATATTCCATTCCTTTTAGAACTGATAGCAATGAAATAAGGGAATACATAGGAATAACCAAAATAAAACTCTAAGAAAGAATAAAAGAACATAAAGCAGATGTAAAATTTGTCCTCAATCCACAGCCCTCTCTCGTTTAAATTTCAATCATAATATCACAATAGATTTTTATCATGCAAAAATCCTATTCCCAACATCGGATTATTATGCATCCATTGTCAGAGAATCCCTAGAAATCCTGTATAAAAACAATCAAGTATGAACGACGCCCTTTCGTACAATATTCACATGTTATGGTTCAATATCCTGAAAATAAATCTTGCAAACTTGAGAAAAGTGACGTATTAAAGTTTATGGTACGACAGTTAAATATTTTCTTCTACCTAAATTTAATCTGAAACACTGCTACTTTGACTATCCAGCTACACATTTAAAATGAAAGTGACACATGAGAACAGAGGGATGGCATAAAATAAATGGAACTGCAGTTAATAATAATATATATTTTCTCTAATTAAGTTAACTCCAAGAAACTGCTATTTCTATTTTCAACTCTAATAATAATTGGCTCTCTCATTTTCAAAACGATGTGACGTATTTGTATAAATAAACAGAGATTTGTTATTAAAATATTCACTGATGAATAGCTTGAAAGTACTATGAAGTTTTAAATAAAATGTATACCGGGTGCAAAGGAAAGTCAATTTAACCTGTAAATATTTGCGAATGGAAAGAGCTACAGATATGCAAGTGATCTAACGGTATAGCAAAACGTCTACACCCGATTTAATGCAAACGACAGGAGCGCCCCTAGTGGTGAAATTTGGAAGATAGCCATTGCAAATCGAAAACGAAAAGAGATAGAGCAAAATTTCCAATTAGAAAGTTTTAGAGCATTAATTAATTAGTACGAAACGACATTTGGTTTAAATGGATAAGATAAATCTTCGCTTGTATACCCAAAAATGTCCGAAATCGATGCACTCCATTTTGTGTAACTGTTTGGATGGATACATATTGATAATATAACACACACACACACACAAAAAAAAAGACAAACTGTCTTACAGTGATAAAAATTTAATATTCAGTATGTTCGAAAAGTTCGCCATTGCTCACGATACACGTTTGTATTCGTGAGAGTAATTCTGCATGCGCATTTCTCAGCATGGAACGTCTATCGCAAGCCTCGTCAATACGACGCAATAGATTTAACCCTTTCAAATGCGATGGCTATACGGCCTAGCCTAATTCTAATTAACTGACAAATGGCTCCAAGAATATTTTAATAAGATTTTGCTCTTGCAATATAAATACAAATTGGCGGGTTTTTATTTATTAACACTAGAACGCCCGGAAGTTTTACTCAAGTTTCATAAAAATATTTCCCACCAGAATTTTTATTTAAAATTATTTAACTGATTTATTTAACGCAAATTTGCAATTTTAAAATTTAACTTATTTTGTGAAAGAATTTCTGGTTCCAATTGACATTTAAGCATATGGTCGGAGTCGAATCGACTCCTTCTGGGCGTTCTAGTGTTAAGAAATTCGTTTGAATATTCTGGTGTCAGTCAATCATTTTATCAGTTTGCGAACAGAATTCTTCTGCCCCTAAAAGAGTTAATCTAAAATTTTAAATGCATCGCAAATAATGTTTTGTACGGACATTACAGCACAGTACATCGTAACAATCTGTAATTGTGCGCTGCTACATTTCCGAAATGTGAATATGCAAAGTAGATTCATCGCTCATCGATTTCGGACATGTTTGTGTATGCAGGTGACAATTTATCTTATCCGTGTGAACCAAATGTCGTTTCGTACTAATTAATTGATGCTTTAAAACTTTCTAACTGGAAATTTTGCCCTATCTCTTTTCGTTTTCGATTTGCAATGGCTATCTTCCAAATTTCGACATTCGGGGCGCTGCTTTCGTTTGCATTAAATCGGACGTAGTCGCTTTACTATACCGTGCTATCAGTGCCTGATAAACGCCGCACAGTGGGGTATTTTACAAATCTGGGCGGCCAAAAGTCGATTTCATAAAGTACAACGCAGGATCGAATGGATGGATATAAGATGAAACTGAATCATTGGGGAATCACGTGATGCGGTTTTTATCTCCTTTAAGTGAACGATGACCTCCTGTTATCGGTTGAAACTGGAGTGTTGCGTTAAGTGCATGAGTGTCAAATCGTTCTTCATTGTGACTTTCTATTTTTGAATTTGAATAACTTTAGTTTTGGAAGTATTAAAAATTTAATCGTTATGGATAGTGACGAGGCAGGTATGTATCATTATTTTTTTTAACTTTGAATTGAGAAAGAAATAATTTTAGTATTTACAAAATTAATTTAAAATAACGCATATTTTTCAATTATTTTTTCCCTTGTTTCCCAATTCACGAAGGGTTTAGTTATATTTCCAAACATTTCCAAGCAAAGTTACTTGTTGTACCAATAAATATACACCCTTCTATTTGTGTTTTCGTTTAAAGTAGTTCCACCTTTGTCCCCTTTTTAAAATGAAGGCGATATAAATATGCTCTTCCAAAATTCTGAGTAAGCATACAAAATTACTATATATTGATTTTTAACTGATATTTATCATATAAATTTTAATATGAAAAAAATTGTTATGATTCAATAGAAAGTGATCAGATTTGTTTATTTTTCAGTTATTCTGATTGAAATTAAATTTATATAATTTTAAAAAAAATTGCTTTAAAGTAATGTATTCATTCCCTTTTATCTCTTTTTAAGCTCTTTTCAGATAATTGAAATAATTTATTGCTCGTTATTAACATTTGTTTATCTAAAAAATAAGTCGAGGCAATTTTCATATGTTTTTGTTAAAAGTTAGCGAAAGGTTGTGAGATTTTTTAAAAAAAATAAGAGATAAAATGATGTTATCTATCTAAATTGCATATAATTATTATGCATTCTTTTTTGTTCATATTTTGTATTTATTTTTATTTAGGGCCTTCGAATGTCAGAGTAATGACTCGAAAAGAATTTTTAAACATTATGCAACAGCAGAAATTGCCAAATATTAATCATAGATTAAATTTCATTGAAAATTACCTTCTTAATGGCGATAATTTTGATGATAATGAAATTAAAAACCTCAAGCACAATTTCTCCTAATTTAAATCTCAATTCAAGAGCAAATGGATCGAAGCCCATTATATGTTAGATAAATTTGTGAAAAATAATAAAGAATGGCTTGAAGGTACAGTAGAAATTTCAAGAAAAATAAATCGACCAGGAAGGCCAGCAAAAGCTTTCACTGAATCAAGTGACAGGTCAAAGCGGAGAAAATCTGAAAGTTTGAGGAGCTCGACTGATGTGGAAGTACTTACACATACTTTACACAGAAGATTCTTTACTGACCCATCTCTAGCAGCGGAAATTGCCGGCATTGATGAAAATTTAATATATCGATTTAAAGTTATTCTTGAAACCATACCCAGTGGCCACAAATTTGACCTTGATAAATTTAAGAATATACAGAAAAAACAGCAGAGCTCTACGTCCAGTTATATAAATGGTATCCAATGTCACCCACGATGCATAAAATATTAATCCATGGACGCATTGTGATAGAGAAAGCTTTACCAGTAGTCCAATTGTCTGAAGAAGTAGCCGAAGCACGGAACAAACATTTTCGATTATTTCGCCAAAATCTATCGCGTAAATTTTCAAGAATTTCTTGTAACCGTGATGTTCTCAACAGATTGCTTTTGAGTTCAGATCCAGTTTTAACTGGAATGAGAGCCACCATAAGAAAAAAATCAAAATTGTTCCGTAAAGAAACTCTAGAAATGTTACTGCCTATGGAATCTTCTGAAGCTCGTGATCCAGAGGATCCTGATTATGAAGAAACAGATTACGATTCTGAATTATCATCTGATTAAAAGATCCCACCTTGGTGATTTACAAACTAATTGTTCTTATCATTAATAATCTGTTTTTATAATTTATTCAATATATTATTCCATTTTTTTTATCATGATTATCATTTATTTTATAATACTATTTATCATGATTATCATTTATTTTATAATACTATTTATCATAATTATAATTTATTTTATAATACTATTTATCATAATTATAATTTATTTTATGATACTATTTATCATATTATCATTTATTTTATAATACTGCTTATCATAAATATCATTTATTTTATAATACTAATTTTGATCAATAAATATCAATACGAAGTTGCAAAACATCCATGATTTTCAAGTTATTAAACAATATTTATTTCAAAAAGTGCATTTATTTACTGCTTTAAACGTTTAAATTAGTTTAAAAGAAAAAAATAATTTTGGCCGCCAAAATTTGTAAAATACCCCACTGTGCGCCGGTGCTATCTTCCACTGGTAAAAAAGAAAAGACCGTTTTTATTACTGAAATTTTGCATTAATATGGTGAGTAAATGTGGCTAAAATTTTCATTCAAATGAAACGATAACGGTTGCCAAGGCGATAATCGAATTCACTGACTTTACAGGAAGATTTTTTATGTTATCACAATATGGCAGAATCGCACCCCCAAATGTTTGATTCAGTGATTAAAATTTATGATGTACTGTTTAATTTTTGTCATGTTTTTAATAAAAATAATATCAAAAGTGGCACACCAGAAAAAGTTATAAGTTTACAATAAATATCAAATACCAAATTTTTGGAAGGCTGCTGTAAAAACCATGACATCAAAGTTCTAGTTAACGAATAATCCGAATAAAAGACGCTTCGTTGTAGAACTGTAAAAAGAAAGGTACGAAAACATTTATCGTTGTGAGTTCGGTCATATGTCTTTCTCTGTGCTCCCGATATGAACTCTCATTTTTTGTATAAAATAAGAAGCCAAACTGGAAAACAACACGTGCATTTTAATTAAAAAACTGTTGAACAGATTAACGGATATAACTATTCGATTGGCAATAAAGTGCTATTTTACATTATGTTAAAAATGTATGCTTAGAAAGTCGTCTCCATAGAGAAATTAAAAGAAACGTTGAAAATATCAATACGAAAACGTAACTTTCACATCATATTCATCTTTTTTTTTACCTTCCTATATTCACTGACATTGACAGTCGCATCAGTAAGTACTCAGAATACGGCGTAACCGCACGGCCAGATTTTTGCCGTGACAGACTTTCACCAGCAAAAATGAATGAATATATTTCCCTCAATTATGTCAGAAATTTTGCGTTTACGTAAATAATAATAAAAAAAAAATCTAATCAAATTTACTGGCTAAAATTTCCATCGACGGTAGTCAGAACTTGCGGGACCGATCACAGTTTAAGCTTCACCATTTTGAGGATATGTTAATTCCTCTTCATTCATTGTTTTATTATCTAGGCATGTTCTTCCTTACCAATTCATCCGCTTAGTTTTCATCGATTTAATTAATATTATAAACATCTTATAAAAGTTATTTTGAAAATAACTATAAACTGCTGGGGGAAAAAGCAAGCTACGTTTGAAAAAGAATGTCTGCCCATGATACAAATGATGATTATCGTTAAAAGTTCTTTTAAAGAAATATTTTATTAAATGAACTTAACCCTGTGCAGGCACGCATGTATGCATCATTTAGAAAACTGTCATTAAGAAATTTGAAGTTCAACCCTGAAAGTCAGTACAGTTATTTTCGGTAATTATTATAACAGTTCTGAACAGTGAAGAAGCGTTGAGGGGTTACCTAGTTGCCAAGCAACTTAACACACAGGCTAAAGAATGTGATGTCTTACATTTTAAAAGCCATTGGGGGGATAAATAAAGGTGTAGTTGTTTACAACTACTAAAATAGGAAAAATTAAAGATATTACAAGCATAGTTGCTTTAATTATTAAAGAAAAAGAAATTAATTAAGTTTAAAAACTTTAAAAGATAGATAGAGTTATATTAAAATATAGGTAAAACTGCTGTTACAAGAACTGCTATATAAAAGAGTAATAAATGTTAAGAAAAAATATTAAAAGTTATCACTAGTTCAGGATAACTCTCACCAAGCTTGGGCAGGAAAAGCGGTAAAGGGAGGCGGCAGCAAGGCTGCTTACTGAAACAAAAAGGCACTAATCACGGCAATATATATGTATATATTTTTCCCTATATATAATATATATAGACGGGGTTTTTTATATAAAAAGAAAAAAGAATGAGAATACTTTTTTGTGAATAATATAAAATAAAATTTGTATTAAAGTATTTCTGGTGTGAACTTATTTCTGGCGTCAAATTTGACAACACTGTTTACGGCTTGCATAGTACTAACCATTTGTTGTCGGGTGTCGGCAAATAGCCGCCCATGCTTTAAATATGTATGAATTTATCTTTATATTCTTTTCGTACCACTATATTTTAAAAGTACGTTTTTTAGTATATTTCTCTAGTTGATGTTGTCAAAACACAAGTAAAAATCGCATGTTATCAAAGTGCGGGTAAAAATGCTTCTTTAAAAAAATGTGGTGCCATCTGAATAGATTCGTGTAAGAGTTGCCTCTGACTAGGAGGAGTACTTCGACTGTAAATGTTTAACCCTAGATCTACCGGGAATTTTATTCAAGTTTTAATAAAACGTTCTACACCAGAATTTTTATTTAAAACTATTTAACTTATTTATTTACCTTATTTTTGTCTGGTTTATATACTTAGTTTATTTTAAAGAAATTTCTGGTTTGAATGAATATTTTGTACGTACCTGTCGGGTCCAATGGACCCGTCTGGTAGACGGAGGGTTAAACCCTTTGAGCTCTGATGGATGAATTTCTTCCCACTTACATTTAATCTCTAAATGTCACATTGGCACCGGAATACTCAACCAAATTTATTTGAAAATGGATTAATGCATTTTTGGGTGTATATTATAAGTCGAATCTTTTGTTCGCAAAATTCTGGTGTCAATGTGACATTTGGGAATTTAGATGAAATTCACCCCCAGAGTTCAAAGGGTTAATATGACTAAAAGTAGAAGTTTTTGTGAGAAAATTCTCATTATAATGAAATTGTTATTTGCATTTTTGATTAATATGAAGTAATTAATCATTTTGATCGTTTTTCGTCACATTTATTATAAATATATATTGTATAACGTCCATAACGCATATTAAAATAAATTTGTAAAACATTCTTTTTTTCGCACGTAAAATAAATATGCACAATGTAATTTATGACTAACGTATTGTTAAAAATTATGGCGTATATTACAATAACTACTTTTATGTATAGAAATTATAAAACAACATCTAAATGAATATTCATTGAATAAATAAAATAAAAATTCACTTTTTAAAATGTTAAGGAAATATTGAATTAAATATCCATTATCGCCTTCTCTGTCGCCACCATTTGCAGGTGAAAATATTCTTTGTCAAATATTTAAATAAAAAGAATTGAAAAAATTAATACTAACACGAGCATTTTTTTTAATGAGGTATGCATAATGGTAATACAATTTTAAACATTGATTGATATTTATTTGGTGCCATTTAGCTTAAGGGAATTAAGGAAATATTTTATAAAAGTTACTAGACGTTGGAAAATTATTTAAAATGTTTAATTCAATTAAATCTCTTGCATACGAAAAAACTCATTTACTTTAATAAAGTTGCAAAAAGTTGATAGTTTAAAAATTCTATATCTTTAAATTACACGATATTTCAAACGAACATTTTGCATTTTCTGTAGACACGTTCAATTTATACATTTTTGTTGAAACAAAATATTGATTACTACTTTAATGTTTTATGACGAGTATCTCATAATATTTCACTTGTGCAGTCGCAGAAAAAAGTAAACACTCCCTACTAACTCTGTAACTAATTTTAATAGAAGAAAGTTACTTGTTCCAAACGATTGGAAATAAAGTCTACTTGTGATGCATATAAAATTTGCTTAGGGGCCATCTACAAATAAGAACCAGACAATTTTGAATGCATATTTAAATTTTGTTCTAACTATGAATAGAAACAAAATTTCGAGTAATTTGGATGATAACGTTTTTGAGTTATAAACATTCAAAATTTCTAGCTTCTAATGTTAAATTACATCTTTATATTTTTATTAATATCGCCTCAAATTATAACCCTAATATGATAATTTTTTCTGCGGTTATAATACTAAATAACCTAAACATAAATACAGTGATTTTGTAATTAAACAAAATTATTATTTGATTTAAGATTTATGAAATTAATATTAAAAAATATGAATTGCAACCTACAAATGTTTTGATAGATTTATATTTACTATATCCTACTTTATGCGAATTTTTAATTTCAAGTTTTTATTCCAAGTAGTTTTCGAAATATGCTTTAAAAAGTCAGAACGATAGTTTAAGGGGTCGTCTATGATACACAGAAAAGCATATTTTGAATAAAAAATATCTTACTCATTTCATTGAAACATTTGGGCTGGCAATAGTCGAAACATATTAAGCGAGTGAAATGTTCATATTGGCAAGAAAGAATACATTACCCCGGGAGAACGCGCGCATACCCAGGGTATGAATGGATTTTACTTTGTCACCAATAAATACAAATAATAATCGTCACCTTATTTAATCGGAGACATTTTTGCGATAAAAGAAGTAGAAGATTACTTTTAAAGAGTTAGTGATGATAATTGTAAAAACCTTACGCACCCCGGGTCTATCAGACCTGGCGCGCATCCTCCCGGGTTAACAGAAGTGACGTAGTCGTTCTGTAGCATTCAAACAATCGAGTACTACCGAACATCATTTTGGTTACAGCCCCTCAAGTACGCTCATTTTAAAATAATTAGTTTCTCTGAAACCAATCCTATTCCTATGAGTCTATATAATAGTATATATCTATATTTAGACTAATTGAAGTGTGTAGAATTTATTTATGGTGCCAAACTTGGGTATTGCTGTTTTATGTTTTTTCAATTTTTTTAAAAACGAATTTTCTCAAAAACTGCAGCACGGAATTTCATACCATTAACGGAGGATATATAGATACTAAAGATGCATAACTGGTAATTTTTGTATAATTTTTTGTTTATAAAAACTGTGTGAAACAGCAAAATAAAAATTAAAAAAAATGAAATAATATCTTATGTTTATCCAAAAATTACCATTTTCTTGTAAAAAATTCCCCATATGTGCCCGTATAGTCTATATAAATACCGAAAGATTGCGCTGGGTACTACATATAAATATTTACAAAAATGCAAAGTAAAATTATTGAAACTCATTTTAAGGCGTTATTTGGGGCGGAGCTACTCAACTTCCACATCCGAAGAATTTTTGGAACAGTGTCAGCAGACAATATGACAGCTGATGTATTTTAGATTCCATTAACCCCTTCACGCTCGAATTAAATTGCGGTTAAAAATTCAAATTGCTTATTGGCACCACTTTTATGAAAAAGAAATATTCTAAGTAAAGGAAAAATCTGGGTAAAAGACGCAGCCCGAGAATATGACGGGAGCGAGAATTAAGGGGTTAAGCATATAAGCATTGTTTTTCAACTTCATGTGCATTTTGATATCGACAGCGTTGAGAATGTTGCTCATATGTTCATTAAAATTTAAAGTACTGCGATTCTATAACTATGTATTCCAAAAATTCTTCGGGTGTCAAGATGAGTATCTGGTCAGCATATTTCGTGAATCATTAAAATATCGTAGAAAATTTCCGAAATAGGTATACCAGTTCAAAGGAAAATTCCAGGAATATGTTCCGTGCATTAAAACTTCTTTAAAATTCATATTACAAAATTCCTTCTTAAATCTTTCCAACAAAGTTAAAAAGTGTTTCCTCATTCGGTTTGTCTGTCCGTCTGGCCACGCTCTATCTCCCATAAATATACTAGGATTTTTATGCAATTCTTAAAAGTTATTTAGTGTCACCAAGGCATATTGGGTACTGTATATGAAGAATAGTTCATTTACAGGGACACTAAAAATAATTCCATTACATTATGGTATATGGGGTAATATCGTTTGCAGAGTATTTTAACGAGATTACGCTATTTTAAATGTGTTTAAACATACATAAATCGCTGAATCTTTCTAGAAGATAATTCCGATAGAATAGTACATTAATAGAATTTCTCGTTCATTAACAAAGACACAAAATAATTCGATTACATTAATTAAAGTTTTTGAGTAATAAATGCTGGAATTGCGTTTTAAAATTCGGTATTCGCTTTAAATTTGAAATAATTTTTTGCATGTCACTCGTTGTATATAAGTTTTATATATCATATACAGGTCTGCACGAAAGAATTTAAATTGTTGAAGGGGAATTTCTAAATGCGTTATATATATGTCTTAACTGTAGTAAACTTTGGCATGCATGCAGTTAATAGATACGAATCTATATATCAGATACAGTGCTTCTCAATGAATTCGGATCATTTTCCATTTGTAGATGAGGACAGCTGAAATTAAGTTTTCAAAAATGTTATGCGTTTCCATATGTTGAATTGGACATAATATTGTAACCTATTAAACGGTGCAGTTTTTTATAATATTCTGAATGTGTAGGAAAACGTTTCATAAATTGTGTGCTTGACGCATGATTTGTTTTTCTTGTTTGACATAAATAATGCCGTATATGGAACAAATAGCCGGTCTGATTGATAAACATAGCCTTATCTTAACACGATTATAAAATATATTGTCATTCGTAATAGAGTTGAGTAAAATAATTTAAACACTGGTGTAACGTTCGAACAATACGCATGCCATCATATTTTCTCTTCTTTTCTTTTTTTTCTTTCTTTCTTTCTTTTCTTTTTTTCTTTCTGACAAGCTGAGTAAATTAGACTTTACGAGACGAGAAGAATATTTACAGAGTGGTTGTTGCCGACGAGGCATTTGAGCTAAGCCGTATTTTAAATTCAGTTATTTTGTAAATAATAACATGTAAATACCTTGTAAATATTAAACTTATTAGTCGATGATAAGTTATCCAGTTTTATTTTGTAACATAAGATAGTTTCCACCCCATATTCTGAATAATATGTTACACTGGAATATTTGTAGTAATTTGTTTTGCGGAAATTTCCTAAAATTAACACTATACATTTTTCAAGGTTGTATGATCAATATTCGTACACATGAAGGGATTTCAATGTGTTTTTTTTAAAAATAACTGTTCTTAATATTTAAATGCGGGTTTTTTGCCTATAAATAAGACCAAAATTATGTTTCGAATCTCTCTTCTTACCCACAAAACTTTTAGATAAATGCTGATTATGGGGAAGGCTTTTATTTCAATGTTTTAACAGTTATTCAGTGTTTGAATTTATAAAATTCAAACACTGCACAAGTGTTTGTTAACATTGGTTGCTGTCAGGGACACGTTAACCTCAGAAGCTATGGAAAGCGCAGTGTTATTTCGGAGTCATCTTTTTTTCGAGGAGAGTGAAAAATGTATAATTTAGGTGTACTCTATATGCAAAAAATGTGTAAAAGAAAAATGCGCAAAATCTTAACGTATTTTGCGCGTTTAATTATGCATAAAATGTGTACAATTTAGTTATACAGTTTATGCACTTTTTGTGCATAAGCGGAGGTTCCAAATACGCTCGGAGCAGACTTTTTCTAGCTGAACATACGGGTGCATACTATCCTTAATGGTATATCTGAAATTTTCTCAGAACGCTGAAAATAAAAGGTACTTTGATGTTAGCCGTCGGCAGTGATAACTCGCCAAATCTTGCATACATTGGCATCATTCTATTTTCAACACATCGTTGAATTCGAGTGAAGAAGAAGAAATTTCGATCTATTTTTAAAGATTCTAAATGACATCAAAGGTTTTTGGGATCTTAATGTCGTAATCTTCTATTCTTGTGCATATAAAATTACGATGCTTTAGCTATGAAATGTTTCTAGTGTGTTTTTTTCCTATTTAATCATTCCTGTTATTGACTAAGACAGTTTAAATGTAAACCTGTTAATATGAGATTTTGTTATTTGAAATTTTTGTTATTGTGTGTTCGCATTTTTACCCGACTGAAAAGAAGGGTTATGTGTTTCACGCGTATCTGTGTACGTGGATTTCTTTATTCCCTCGAAACATCCCAACGGCTGGATGGATTTTAATGAATGACGTCTCTATCAATTCGTCTTAACGGCCCGATGGTTATAGGCTAGCTTTTGTTTGTATAAATTCAAAATGGCAGTAGAGACAAAAAGAATTTACGCACCCTATTGAGTGGCATATCACTGGATATGTCTTTCAAAATGAAGACGATGTTTCATTGACGATTTTACATTCAGAAGCTCCGTTAAAATATTATACAACCTAGAAGCTGTGTAGGTAGGATATCTAGCTTTACTGAAACTCTAACAATCATAGAAATCTATAGACCTCATCAAAACAGTGCTTATAGATAGGAACTGACAATTAAACATAACTTAAAAGTCATCAATACAAGTAAATAAAAAAATAGCTAAGTAATATAAACAACTAATAAAAAAATATTTTAAGTCAATTCCTACTTAGGTCAATAAGAGAATTTTTTTATACTCCTATTCTTCTTTCCACTTGAGTGGCGCTTAAAATGCCTTGATCAGGAAGAGGGCTCTCTCGGTCCTAAAATACCTTGATGAAAAAGAGTGCTCTCTCGATTATTGAAAATTAATTAATTTAATTAAATTAATGAATTAATATTTAAGAAAAACTGGATTAACATCAAATGTCATCCACTACAAGTTAAAAAATTTTATTTGAGCTTGATTGGATAAATAATGAGTATTTTATAAACGATTAAATATATTTGAACAAGCTATATATAGCGAGAGTATGAGCTAATAGTAGGAATTGAAAAAAAAAAATAGTTTCACATTGATGAGAAATAACTAATTAGTTCGCGTTTTACGCAGTCAGGCTTTTTGATTTTTTAAATTTAATTGTATATATCATTATTTATTTGCCAAGTATTTTTTAACCCCTTAATTCTCGCTCCCGTCGTATTCTCGGATTGTATCTTTCACTCAAATTGTTTGATTCCCACCAGTTTTATAAAATAGTGAAATGAAATTGGCTATATTTTAGTATCGTTTTTACTGTCATTAAATAAGGTGAATATTTATTTTTCATAAAAGTGGTGCCAATAAGCAATTTGAATTATTCAACCGTAATTTAATTCGAGCGTTAAGGGGTTAATATTATAAAGGAAATCATCGTCCTCTTGTAACTAATCTTAATTATTTTTGCACAAAATATTTTAATTTATTCTTTCAGTCACACAGCGTCGAAGCTGTCATTGAATCGTAACATTGTCTAATCTAGTGGTTTAATATTGGTGAGAAAAAAGAAAAAACAAATATTAGTTAGATTAAAAGAAATTGGTGATCACTGGCATCCGGTTAACATAAAATTACGAAATAAAAGAAAATATATGTATATATATATATATATATATCACAAAATTGGCAGATTTTGGTGCTTTTGACTATTTTCTGATCTTTGACATAAATTTTACATTCCCCAATTTTTTTTTCTCTCAATGTATGAAAAAATAGTACACGATATTTGCATTATTCTTAAAGCCCTATACTCAATATGCCAATTTAATATTATATAATATTATAACACACATATATAACACACATTAATATTATAACACACATATATTTAAAACCACGGTTTGAAAAAATGTGTTTTAAAAGAAAATCGATTAGATATAAAGAACATGCAATAAGAAAGTTTGAAATTTTTTTTAATTGTTGTTTGTTAGACAGATGTTATCATTTTACAGAACCGAAAAAAAAATATCAACATGTTTATTGTGCATACATAAATGATGATACTTCTTTCTGCAAGAATTTTCACTTTAACTTCATGTTTTGATTCATAACTGTTTATTTTGATGTAGAAATTGCATGGATATTTTGTTAATCTTGTAATGAGGCTTGATATAAGCTTTATGTTACTTGAAATTAATCAGCATAAATTTGTATATGAATCAAGTTTTTCTAAGAGCAACGTCGGACTGTTACATTCATTCTTTTAATTATTTTTTTTTATCTTCAAAGAATGCTGAAATATGGATGTTTTAGATCAGAGGTTAAATAACAAATACTGTGCGGAATTTATTCCCATTCCAGATTTTTATTACTTTCTACAACAATTGAGCTTCATTCCAAATGATAATGAATTTTGAGCGATGAGTTAAGTTACTTTCTCTATCTCCAGGTCTTTACTTGTCCCTCCCCCTCTCTTTCCTTCACTTTTCCCGCCGTTCTCATTTCCTCACTTCTCTAAACGTCTCTTGCCTCCTTTTGCACTTCTTTCTCCTTTTTCCTTTTCTTCACTTGCCTCTCTTCCGTTTCTGTCGTTTCATCACACCCACTCTTTCCCCTTAAACATTCTCATTCCAACTATCCATCGACCATCCATCATCTCGCCTTCCAATTCTTATTTACTTAATTATAATAATTGACTACTAAAACTTAACTACTTATTAATTTTATACTTAAATACTTGAAAAAAGAAATGGAAAGCAAAGGGCTGTCTGACAGACAGAAGAATAAGGGAGCAGTGGGAGAAAAAGATCTAAGGGGAAGGAGGTAGTTGAATTAACGGGAAGGGAAGGGGGATCACAAGGTGAGATAGGGAAGAAAGATAGAAAGTAACGAATGGGGGGGGGGGTGCAGGAAAAATAGAAAATGTGAGGAAAGGGCGATCGGTGAGAAGGGCGCTAGCAGGTGAAAGAGAGAGGCAAGCAGAGAACTTGGGAAAGAGAGAAAAACTTCAACCACCACTCTAAACTCAATCATTTTTGTCATCCGCTGATTGATTAAAGAGAAAAAAACAAATATTTTTAACCATACATTTTACTATATCAGCCCGACGAATACTCTTCAAAACTAAATTTGAAATTTCTTTGATTCTTTTTTGAAATCTTTAAACTTGAACACTCTTTGAAAAATCTGCTGGGCTGTGAAGAATCTCTTCTTTTTAACTTTACTTTCTTCGAAGATTTCTTTTGAAATCTTAATCTTTGGATCAGTACGCTGGAATATAGCTTGAAATTCTGGATGCGTAAATACCACTTTGCATCTAGGATCTCTTTCATCCAAAATTGTAAGTTCTTCTTCAGAAGAATCCTTTTCCGATCCTGCTTTGTCAGTGGTCAATTCTTCAAATGCCATTAACTTCTCTGCAGATCGTTCTTTCTCTTTTTCATCTGGTATTCGGTTGATATTAACGAAAAATTTATCCCAGGAGCTATTTGAAAATTGAAAAATTCTCTGGAAATCTGGGTGAGTATAAATCACCTTGCAATCAGGAGCTCTTTCATCCAGAATAGTAAATTCTTCATCCGAAGAATCATTTATATCCTTTGAATAATTAGCAAGCATTTTTTTGTCACAATCTACACCTTATATTTCAATCTACAAGTAAGACTATTTTTTAGGGAATGATAAAAAGGAGTTATTGAAATTTGTATTGTTTATTTAAATACATTGTTACATTCTGTTTTATAAATAATTTATCAATTGATCGAACAATGAATAATTTTCATAACAACAATGTAGAACTGCAACGTGAAACGTTTTGTAACAACAATTAAATATTCTTACGTAATGTAAAAGCATTTTAGCATTTTTTATCTTTGCAAGTTAATAAGACTATTAGAATAAAATTTTAAAAAGTATTGATCATGGTAATCACTTTAAGTGTCCTTCCACTTCAATCTTTTTTTTTTTTTTTGTTATAAATTTATATTTTATGTTATTATTTTGTTTGAATATTTCCGTTTCCCCCCATTTTAATGTTAGCGCTTCCGCCTATTATTGAGCGGGTGGTCGCCAGTCGCAGAGAGGGCGTATTTAATTGCAATACTAACTACATTTGTAGTTTTTATGAATTTTAAATTACGTTATTGGAAATAACTTTTGGCGCCCAACATGGGGCCGACATAGCAATTATGGATTTAAAAGCTTTGAAACTCGAAAGAAAAAATCTTAGAATAAGTTTCACAGGCTGAATCCCCAAACAGCCGAGACACTTGGCATCGTTCATTTTGGCGAGGCGATAAATGGATTTTTGTTGTTACCAGTTCGTTTCGTAAATTCTTTCCACGCCTACAGTGGTCTGATCTTGAATTGGGATTGGTTGATTTGCTGTGCATTGGATGGTTACGCCTACCTGAAAACTTTTATTCACAATTAGCCCAGCGGTGTTTCGACAACTCAACTCCGCACTTGTAAAAATAGAATGTAGGCAAGTCAAAAGTTTGTTGTTGTTAATATTTGTTAATAATAATTATTATTATTTTTTTTTTTTTTTGCTGATTTCAGTTGTAAAATTTGAAAGTTAAAGTTCATGTGTAATTTAATTTGAAATTGTGAGTATTTGATGATTTTTTTTGCTTTAAAGTTAAATGAAGTTTGACTGGAAATTTACGATATTATGGCAATTCAAAATTTTCTACAGTTGGTTTTCAAGAACGGAGATTTCTGTAAAAGTATGTTAATAATTTTAGGCACATTTTCTTGTAGCGTTTTATATTAGCCGTTTATTGAATATTTCTCACGTATGCTGCCCTTACGAGTTTTTTACATTTTGAGATTGCTACAGAGCGAGAATTGCTGAATCCAGTGATGTTTTTTTTGGATGCGTTCAAACGACGATTACTGATTGCCGCTTTAACGAGTTTTGTACATTTTGAGATTACTACAGAGCTGCTGAATTTTGAGATTGCTACACATCGAGAACTGTTGAATCCAGTGATGTTTTTTTTTCGGTTAATGAACGCGTAAGCGTTCATACGACGATTACTGATTCCCGCTTTAACGAGTTTTGTACATTTTGAGATTGCTACTGAGCGAGAACTGCAGTATTGAGTGATACATATATATTTTTTTTATGAACTCGAAACGTTCAAACTTCCGTAAATTAGAAATGATTTGTTCAATGTTTACTCTGATATAGGCACGTATTTTAAAATATTATATGCAAGGTTCGCACACTCCTTGGAATTTCCAAGGACTCTGCCACCACTATTAATGATAAGAAAATTTACATTTAATTTTTAAAACACACAATTTGCAATCACTGCCTTTATTCTCCGATTTTGCAAGATTTTTCTGAAGTGAAATACTTTGAAAATAGTGTTAAAATTTAGTGGTAGAATTGTGCGAACCCTGATTATATGACGCCATGATTTTTTTTGAAAGTTTTTGAGAAATGAAAATTTTAATCATTAAATCCTTACTCTGATTTTGAAAGGTACTTAAAAAATTTCACATGTTTCAACAAACTTATGTTTAAATCGTTTGTTTTATTTTGAATCTCATAAAAATCAGCTTTCCGGTGTTTTCTAATACGTCGTTATTTATAAATGTTATATTTCCCATGATTCCAGTGTGATGACATAGTAAAAAACAGTCTGGAAGCATTCAGGAAAGTGGACCAATCACGTTAGTTTTCAGGTTGCCGCATTTTATGTTGGCGTATGTGGGGTGTTTGGCGCTTGTCAGAAAAGTCGCCAAATGGGGTGTCTCGCCTGTTTTGGAATTCTGCCGTTTTACAGCGTTCACGAATAATGGTACAGAAGAATTATTGAACCTGGACATTGATCTAAAAAGTCTTTCTGTTTTACATAAACAGTTAGAAGATAAATTTGCATGATTAGATGAATGTCAGAAAAATATCAGTAGCATTCTGCTGAAAGATGAAGGCTCCGAGAAGGAGTGTGAAGAAGATTTTCATGCAGCCGAAGAATATCGGGATAGGTACCTTGAGTTGAAGACTGGAGTGGAAGAAAAAGTTATTTCTTTGCAGTCGCCCGTTTTTGAAAATAGGAATGAATCTCTTGAGAAGAGAGGTTTTAAACTGCCAGAGATTCAATTGAAGAAATTCAACGGTGATGTTAAGGACTATTTGTCATTTTGGTCTCAATTTCAGGAGGTACATGAAGATAAAAGTATTTCGGACTCTGATAAATTTCAATATTTAATACAGTCGTTCCGAATTCAAAAGCAGCCGGAGTGGTGGAGAGCTTTCCAGCTACAGCTTCTAATTATCATCAAGCGATAAATCAAATCAAAGAACGATTTGGTATAGAAGTTCTGCTCGTACAAGTCTATATACGGGACTTATTAACAATGATCATGAAAAATGCCATCGCTGGCCGAGTAAAAGCAGATTTGTCAAAATTGTATGATGAATTAGAGGGAAAGTTTGGATCGTTCTAAGGTTTACTATAAGCTGTTTGGGTCGGTGAATCCAAATTTTTAACTTCCCCCAAAATCCCCCCCCGCAACCCCCCAAATAGTTGTTTTTAAATTAATTTTTTTATTATATTAGGGGAAAAGTATGTAAAAATTCAGAAAGTAGACAAAATTTGCAACTAATAGGATATATGACATTATTACGTAGGATAAACGGGGAGAGGGGGGGGGGTGCCTCGGAACATTCACCGCGCGCTGTTCTAAAAAAACCAAGTTTTTTCAAAAATTCATTTTTTTGTGGGGGGGGGGGGGGAATTGCCGGGTGAAATTTTGGTAGAAAGTTACAAATTTGGATTCAGCGACCCAAAAAATGTCGAAATCCAGAACTAGTATTAATTTTGCCAGGTAAAATCCCCTATTACCTGGACTTGCATAACTTAGTGCACGTAGTGCTGCAGTGCATGTTCAGAGGCAGCCCTCCCCCTTCCCGTTCAACCTACGTCATAATGTCATGTATCCTATTTGTTGCAAATTTTATATACTTTCTGAATTTCTACATACTTTTCCCCTGAAACAATAAAAAAATTAATTTAAAAACAACAATTTTTGGGGGGTTGCGTGGGGGGGATTTAGGGGGAAGAAACCTAGAAAACTTAAAGTAAACCTTAAAGGGAAAGTTCGGAGGGGAGACAGGAGATTGAATGTAAACGATGTGAGTGGTTAAGTGAAATTGCGCAACTTAGTCCACGCATCACCGCGGCGCAAGGCAGATCCCCCCCCCCCCATTCTTCCTACGTCATAATGTCATACATCTTATTTGTTGCAAATTTTGTTTACTTTCTGAATTTGTAAATATTTTTTCCTCTAAACAATTTAAAAAAATGATTTTTTTTAATAAAAACCTTTTTTGGGGGGCATTTTACCTAAATTTGGAGGGGTTGCTGAGGGAAATTTTGGTGGGAAGTTAAAAATTCGGATTCAGAGACCCGAAAAGCATATAGTAAGCCTTTTCCCAGAACTACCATTAATTTCGCTTGGTAGAGTCCCTATACGTTCTCTATTGCCTGGACTATATATAAAAAAAGACATACTGTTGGAATATTGGTAACAATTCGCACGAGGCACCGCAGACGTCCCTTGCCTTTACATTAATTAAAATAAGTATTTTTGTAAAGATATGACAAAATTTTAGTGAAGGATTTGAAATAAAACTTAAAAAATTAAAATAGCGCAATTAAGTAAAATGTCAGGGAATCGCCACAAAAAAAAGTTAATATGTTATTAACTCTGTAACTAAATTAGATTCATGGTGTCCTTTTATCCTATCTTTTGAAAGTGACATAGTTAATGCCCCTAATAAAGAAAATGAATCGCTAATTATGTTTTCAGCTATAAAACATAAAGCTATGATTAATCATGATTTGGTAGACTAATTATTTAAAGCATGAAAAATCTTTGTCGCAGATTTACTTTTTTTCTGATGAATGATAATAATTTTACAGGGATTTTCAAGATGCTTTAAATAATTTTATTTAAAAAAGAATGTAGAATCATTCAAATAATAAAATTAATTGCATATCTCAGAATCTAAGAATAGTTATTTTTTATTTAATTTAAGAATTTGTAGACGGAGACTGAGATCAGTGCCCTCAGTAGAACAAACGTCGAAAGCAGGAGACTGTAATATTCATTAAGTGATTTATCTTCATTGCCAAAATTATAATTACACATTTTGAAAAGTTATGGCTACAGTTATTTAGTTTGTTTCTAGTCTCTGTAACCAAAAACGACAATTTAAAATTTCTCGTCAGAGTTTTGAATTTCTCAATACAAAATCAATAAGATCTGCGAGCAGTACAGAAATTATATTATTACTGGAGTGATTGTGAACTTTAAGATGGTGACAGTAAATATTCAGATCATGGAACTATGTGTAAAGATGAATTCACATATCCTCAAAATGATGAAGCTTCAACTTTAAGCGGTTTTTATGTGTCTCAATACCGGTGGGGCAAACTTCCACCAGTAAATTTGAATAGAAATTTTCTCTTTATTTCAACGCATTATTTATTGTAGAATTTCTGTTATAATTATGGCAAAAGACAGTTATTTTTTTTACTGGTGGAAGTTTACTTCAACGATAATAACAAAGCCGCTTTTCCAACATATTATTGCAACACAAACAACACCTTCTCAGTGTCAGTGAAAGAGGTTGTAATAACCAGGGCAAATTTCACCAGTAAAAAACAAAATATATAGAAATTTTCACCGTACTTGTGAGAGACATTTTGCATGACTAAGCCGTAAAAATAAGGAAAAAAATTCCACAAAATTTACTAGTGGAAATTAGTTTTCGGTGGTAAAATAGACACTTGATCCTATGCGAAAAAATCATCCTCTGTCTTGTGATAACTTCCTCAGTTACATCACTCGCAACTGGTAGACTCTATAATATGTGTCTCCTTCTCTTTATTCATAATTTTATTACTCATATATCAGTAACATTTTACCAATAAAAAAAAAGGTCCATGAGCTGATAATTTGGCCACAGTGATTCAGAAGCAGGCTATTAAGTTTATTTACATGCGTAATAACTAGATTTCTCCCTTACACGTTCAAACACATTGAAAATGGCACCCGCCTATACAGTTTTGTTTTAACTTGTATCGTTGGATATTTAACTGAAGAAAGTAGAACTGAGAATTGATATACTATTCTTCTTCAGAAAAACATTTTCTTAACAGAAGATTTAAAATGTTATGATATTTAGTTTTATGAAATTTTTTCTTAAAACATCAGCATTCATTTGCAGTTGAAGTACTCCAATAACAGCAGAACATGGTTGTGTGCAGAACGTACATTATTACACATCAGGGTCTCCATTTTTATTAAGAAATTTCGAGTTTATACCAGAAATAAAGAATAGTATTTTCTGCCTTATTTAATGAGACATATTTATCGATCATTGGAAGTTAAAATTTTGCATGCGAAATATCGGGTATGAATTTAAAATTTTGGAATGAAATTGGCGGCCAAACTGGGAACCCTGTTACAGATGTTAATATTTCAATACTATACGGACATTGATTTTCATCCTGAATTTCTTTTTCATTTTATTAACATTCTCACCGCCGCGAACTGATATATCCCTTCACTAAACTGTATGCTTCACAGCAATGGAAGCATTATTTCAATTAATATAATTAACAGATATAATCCAGTTTTGAAAAATAAGGTTATGATTAATACTGACAAGGCTTATATACCTATACTTAATAAAAAAATGTATATCATGTTGGAAAAAAACATCTTTTTTTATCATTAAAAACAAAATTGAAGTGAAAACAACATTACAATTTTGCCCTTTTGCTCTGCAGTCAGGGGGTTAATCTGCGTGAATTTATGTTAATTTCGATCATACCTTTTAATAAAATCAATATATTTTGTTATTCTGTTGTACGTAAGCTGCTTGCGAATCGACGGTTTCGCTGAATGTGCAGCACTTGCCCCTGCACGAGTGGTCGATGTACAACAGAAGTAGGAAAACGCAACTTTTTAATTAAAATATGTTATTACTTTATTATATTTATGTACAATATTATAATATGTTTATGTTTTATTAATGTAATTGGTTTAATATTTCATCATAATTATGTGCTTTTACACAAAAGAATAGGAAGAACGACACAAAAATTGCTGTCATAGCACACTTGCCGTTGGAAGATCCCCGAATTCAATTCGAATCTGCTTGCCATAGGCAAAAACATATATTGGGTCGATCGGAAAGTCGTGTCGTGCTGGGAAAATAAATTCGCACCGGAAAATTCTGCCCGGTAATTATTATGCATAACATATCGTAATTAATGTATAATAATTAAATGATATAATTTTCCGGTACGAATTGATTTTTCAAACACGTCACGACTTTACGATAGACCGGATAGGGTAGGGAAGTACACAGTGAGAAAGCAGCCACTTTGACATATAGTTGAAACTTTTTCTTCAAGCTGGCACACACACATAATGACCTCATCTTATGCAACACGTGGATGTAGTTTCGGCACTTCAGTTACTCGTCCGACAAAATAGTAAAAATTTCCTTATTTTAGTGTGGTTAAAGTTACATAAACGTCTATTTTAAGTTTATTTCCTTCAATATGACATATATTTACTTAACCAAATCTAACTACATCTAATAATACACTATTTCGGCAAAACGACATAAACTTTTTAAAGCGATGAAATTGATGTAACAGATGTGACATCCATTTTGTTACAACGTAGCGAAAGTACACAGTGAGACACACAGTTGTGGTGCACAGTGAGAAGTGACTTATTGTGTACCTACTATGTGGTTCTGATGTTAAAAAGGTTATTTATTAATGAAAGGAGGATTTTCTTTCTCTCCCTCTTTCTCTCTGTGTGTGTGGGCGTGCCGATGGCTTGGGAAATTTACTAAACGTAAGAGGCTGAAAATTCGCATGAAGGTAGCCCAAAGTCTGCCATTGTCCACCCAAGGCTCATATTTTTAATATTTTGAAAGTCTAGAAATATTAATTAGAAATCATAAACTGCAGAAAATTATTGATAGAGCGTAAATATGTACGATTTATGAAAATATATACAGTGTCTCACTGTGTACTACTTGTGGTACACAGTGAGACAATTTTCGACACTCCGTTATGCTGCTTCTTTGCTTTTATAAATAACTTTTTAAAAACCATTTATACATTAATGTATAGCGCATTTGTGTAACTTAAAGATGTAGCAAACATTTTTTGAATAGAATACAAATCGTCGCCATTTGTTAAGTAATAATAATTTTCGTTTCACTGTGTACTACCCTCCCGAATTTTTTTTTCAATTCTTTGCAAAAATGCATTCACTTTTCTATGATACATTAATGAAAATGGCACAAAAATAGCTATCACAGTGCCTTCTTTTTGCAAAATATCGCCAAATTCAACTGAATCCTGCTGCTCATAGCCAAAAACACATATCTTAAAGTTGGTTTACAGACAGACATCTTGTATAAACATGTTTTTCGGGATCTTTGACCTTTAAAACGTGTAAATGCGTCGAATAATAGAAGTTAAAAAAAATCAATTACAATGCTTTCTTCTATTATAGATAGAAATAAATGAAAAGACAAAAAATCTCATTAAATATTTAAAGATTGTCCTTTTAGGAATTAAATAGATAGACTACTTAACCTTCGTTCCTAATGCCTTATTTCTGTATCTAGTTTTCTCCACTAATAATTTCCACAAGCAGTTCCATTTAATATTGTACAGTCGTCGAAAAAGGAAAAAAAAAGATAACCTAAATTTTAATTGCGAAATTATCTCATAGAAAAAGAAAAATATCATTAAATTGGGAATTATATCTTTCTTTAGTTAATATTGAAATTATAAGCTTCAAAATATATATTATTTGAAATTAATAATCGAAAAAATTATTCATTCTAACTTATGATTAAAAAAAATGTAATCCATTTTTAGAAGAGTCGAGTAAGGGAAACCATATTAAAAACTCTGTTCTTCGAGTAATTTTTTAGCTTTGTTTAAAAAACTAATCGCACTGAAATTTGTTTTGCAATGATTTCAAAAGAATTTAGCACTATGAGTTTAAAACTTTACATCTGCAATGTTCATAAACTGCATTAAAGATTGACTTCCAGTTTTATGTCCTACAGTGAAGTTTACATAAGAATCGAAGTATGATATCAAAACTGGATGTTCGTATTAAAAATTTTAAAGTTTATAAAAATTTCAAAATGGAGATGTCTTCCCAAAATTATTTTTTTTAATATATCCTGAAAGAAAACATAATTCACAGTCGAATGTTACTGATTTTGTTTACGTTTTTCTTTGGAAAAAATCTAAGTGAAAAAAATATGTTGCGCTCTTTTTTTTAAAAACGGCATATTTATTAATTCAAAATAGATTCAATCAACTGTATACATAGATGCCAATTTTTATGCTTTTTCCATGTCACTATTTCTAAACAGAATACTTAGTCTTAATTAATCCTAAATTTTCGAACGATAAATATGATTAAGTTAGGGGTGGAAAAAAACACTGAAAATTTTCGAGCTACATTTAACCCATTACCTGCTAGTTTTGCGTTTTCAAAATTTTAAAATATATTTAAATTAAATATCAAGATACCACTATTTTTGAATTTAAACAATCACCTTGATAAATTACAGAAATACATAATTACGTCTGGATTACTTAATAATTAATACAATTTACATAACTACAGACATACACATATTAAAATTTTATTAAAAACAATTAAAATATAATTAAAAATATATATAAACGTTTCGGCTATTTTCATAGCCCTCATCAGTAAACGGGCAGAGTCACGATCAGATCCTTGTACAACAGAGCGTTGAGATTTTGCAGTGACAGTGTTAGTTTTGATAATGAAATTAGTAAGATAATGAATGATTTACGTCTCAACGACAATCCACGTCGGTGGTGTCTTAGAGTTATTTCGGAACTTGCGAGCAAATCAGACTAGTATCCCACTTCTTACCAGCGTGTCAATCCTATAGGAACTATATCTTTGCCTTATTACAGTAATATTTCGGAGAAAATGTCAGCCGTACTCACGGATGTTAATGTTAGGACAGCTCATATTCCTTTAAATCGCATTGGTAATTTTTTCAGTAGTTTTAAACATAAATATTTGAAGTTTAACCTGAATGGTGTCCTTTATAAAATTCCTTGTAAAGGTTGCAGCTCGATTTACATCGGTGAGACTGAACGCTCTCTGAATGCTAGACTCAAGGTGCATAAAAATTCTTTTAATAAAGGTACTCTGAATTCAAGATTGGTTGCACAGGCACTTGAGTTCGATCATGTCCCCGATTTTGAGAATACACGAATTGTGGAAGCCAATTGCCCCGTATATTTTAGCCGTGTCTTCCTTGAGGGTTGGGGGAATGTATTATTTGAATCGCCAATCAACGAAGCGACCCAGGTTCCTGCGTATTATTCCATCTTACTTAAACCGTGATTTTATCTGTTCTTTTCATTTGCTGTGGCTCTTGCTGTTTTGTGACTCTGCTAGATTACTGATGAGGGCTATGAAAATAGCCGAAACGTTTATATATTTTTTAATTATATTTTAATTGTTTTTAATAAAATTTTAATATGTGTATTCCTGTAGTTATGTAAATTGTGTTAATTACAGAAAGTTTGAATATTAAATAAAGCGAAGTTTATCTTTCAATATTTGCGGTGACAAAACGTAAAAAAAATTAAGACCCCTATGTTATACTTTCGTCAGTTAATGGGTTAATGATTTTAGTTTATCAGTATTAGTGTTGCCACTTGTCCTGCGTAAATCAGACTCCAAATGCTCTGGACCGCTGCCATCCAAATACTCAAGGGCAAAGGACACGAATGTGACGTCATCACTAATCGACCGACTCCGAATCTGGCTGAATATTTATTTACGGATTCCGACTTCTCACCAGTAAGTTTAAATAGTTATTATTGTTTTATAAGATGATAGATATTCCACAAATAAAATAAAAGAAAATTGCTATTCAAAATTATGCACTGTTAATTCCAACACAAGTGAGAAGTCGTCCGACTAATGATCGTCCCACTCGTCTCCTCTGGTCATGAGTATTTCGATGACGGCGCGGCGGGCGTCTGGATACAAGTATTTAAAATTAATTTTCTTTGTCTTATCTAATGGCAGGATTTTCTGCGATTAAAGGTATCGAAATAATTTGTAAGAAATTTGTGGTATACAGAGAATTTGGATCTCTTATTTACGCAGGACACCTGGCAACATTAATTAGAATCTGTATTTTTCTTACATTTTATTTTTCCTATTATCAGCATGGCTGCCAACATGTACGGATTCTTGGTTCCACTAAAATTTATCAGAAATTTCTGCCTTATTTAATTATCAACATTCACAGCAATTCGGTGATTGAATTATAAAAAATTTTCTATTAAATTTTAGTGGTAACAAAAATCCGTACATGTTCGCAGCTATGTATCGGGAAATGGTAAGGTTACGTAAATGTTTAAAACAGATAACTATCATACACAATCCTAAATCATGTCAGTTGCTAAACATTTCGGACAATGTACAAACATTGTTATTTAAAATATATTTTGAAAATTGAAAAAAAGCAGCTATAATAATAAAGTTGATAATGAATGTATTTAATGCGTCATATATAATTAATAGGATTAGTTTAAAAAAATCTAAAGAAACAACATCAAACAAAGATATCTCCAAATAAAACAAAAACAAAATTATCTGCAAATATAATCTTATAAAACATTACATAAACATACATAATACAGTTCAAGCATAAAATCATTGGCTCTAATTTAAATAAAATGCGAAGTATAAAACATTTAAATTTAATTCCTTTGGTTTTTAGTTTTATTTCTTTCCACTACACAGTACAATTTTAATCCTCAAAAATATCAGTAATGAGCAAAGAATGAAAAGTTATGCTCTTAACATAATAATAAAATTAGATAAACGACGGCCATTCTCTTACTGTTTAAAGTAAGGCTCCGTAATAAAGTAAAAGATACATTAATTATGGTTTTTATTCTTATAAATTTAGTGATGCGTAAATTCCAATATGAAGTTAGAGAAAGTGGATTATTCTTTCTACATCAAAATTTTTATTCCAGAATTGTTTGTATTTTAATACAAAATTCATAGGAATCACCTCATAGCTTTACTTTATTGTTTTGAACAGGAATTTAAAGAATAGTTTCGTAAAGAATCATAAATTTCTTTCAGATAATCATGTGTATTCTATTAAAACAGGATCGCATGTCTTAATAGATAACACCCCTGATGCCCATGGTAGCATATATGCGACCACCGCAGTTTCCAATTAAGTGTAGAATATGTAACATCTTTCTAAAGTTAGCTTTAAATTACAGAAATGTGACCCAGCGAGGATTTCTGTATACTATTTGAAACATTTTTTAAAAAATAATCTCTGTCAGTAAATTATGGCAAGGGTTGAACAGTTGCCAGACCTAATCCGTAACAGCAGGTGGCTGCAAGAGCCACATCATCGTGGAATTAAAAAAAGTTTAGGCAAATCGACAGTAAAATGTTATACGAACAAAATGAGTAAGGTATGATTAGGTTTGCCATGCCGAAAATAAGTTTTATTAAATTAATTTTTATTAAAAGGCTATAAAGTTTTACCGCCATAACGGATTTTAATCTCGGCGCATTTTATAGAAATTTTTATGCTCTATCTTAACCCCTTAACAGTGACATTTGTTTTCTTAAAAATAATTAAAAATGGGGCAGGACACCACTTTTTCCATACTAAAATATTCATCTTACTTAATCGAAAATTATCTGACAATCAATAAAGATAAATTTACAGTTACAAATTAGTAGTATCAAAATGCTTTTAATAACGAAGCAAGCAAAGTGTTCTTGCCCGAATCCAGTTCGGGCCACACTGTTAAGGGGTTAAACACTTGGTATGCCAAACATTATTCGACCGGAAAATCTATCATATCTATTTTAAGTAGGCGGCCGGTGATAAAATTTAAGGCTCATTTTGCTTTGAATTTTTAAATGTAACAACTTGTTTTCGCGTCTAGACTCTAGCCAAGTGTCGGCTTTCCGCAAAAACGGTAAGTCATTACAGCTTTTTAATAATAGTTAATTTAATTAAACTTATTTTCAGCTTGTAGAATCTAGTCATACATAGCTAGTTTTGTTCGTATGACATTTTACTATCGATTCACATAAAAAAATATTCAATTCTGCGATCACGAGGCTTACGATGTCACCGGCTCACGGACTATAAGCAAAAGGGTAAATAATTCGAAAAAAGTCCGTTACAAAATTGTTGCAAAAATGTGAGCACCCTGTATATGATTTGAATATTACCGCATTTCTTTTTCTTTGCAAAGTTTCTTTTGCTTTACTTTCGATACCTTATTTCAGATAATTTCCCCCCATCAACCGGAATATATATATATATATATATATATATATATATATATATATATATATATATATATATATATGTGTGTGTGTGTGTATGTATATATGTGTGTGTATGTATATATGTGTGCATGTATATGTATGTGCATCTATATGTATGTATATATATATGTGTGTATATATATATATATGTGTGTATATCTGTATATGTATATATATTGCTTTTTTGCTGCAGGTGGCTTATAACACACTTGCGAAATGATCAGATCATTTTCTTTAATCCGATTCGGTTCTTGATTTTTTTTTCATTTGCATGGTGTTATTCTGTAAAATAATTCGAATTTTTTTTTTTTTTCATAATTTGAAAGGGTTGCTGAAAGTGACTATATTTTCTTATTCTAGTCATAGCAATATTCAGAAAGAATATTCTTTGTTAAAGATTTCTCCTTCAGTTGATGTAGAACTACATGGAGAATATTACAAATTGAAAACACTGGTAGGAATGTTTTGATATCGATTAAAAAATTAGTCGCCTTTGACTACACAGCAATTATAGTGACACAACATGAATTAAAAATTGTAGCTTTCAATCATGACAGTCCCTGCGGTTCCACTATATTATAACTTCATAAACAATCCGCATGTCATTATAAATGTATTTTATTACCGTAGTTTCAAACTTACACCAGTAACTTTGAATAGAAATTTTCGCCTTATTTAAACGCGTGTTTAATGTAGAAATTCTGTCATAAATGCGGTAAAAACTTCTATTCGTTTTTACTTCTGGAAGTTAACTTATAGGGATAATAAAGCCCTGACTCGATTTAAACAAACAAAGTCGTCATTTTGGGACTTGATTCTGAGGTATGTCACTTGCAACAGGTAGAGACTGCGCTGTGTTTCCCTTCCTCTTTACTCTTAGCTCTATTCTTTCAACTTAGCCCTTTAAACGAAACAATGACACCTAAATCATTCGCGATAAGTGTCACGTCATAAACTTCTATGAATCCTGCAAGTAATTTTTTATCGACATTTTTGTGTTATTTAATCTATTTATGTCTACGATTGAATTAGAAAACAATATGTATTTTGTAAAAAGGTCATGGAAGATTAAAAATTCTTAAAAGGACGCTTTTTGGCACAGCTTACGTTGCAGCAACGTTAAGCTTTATTTGTGTTGCTACTACTAAAACTTAGTAGAGGATTTTGCGTTATTTATTTTCAAATTTTGATAATTAATCAAGGCAAACTTCACTATTGAATTTAAGTGTGAAGAAAAAAGCATAAAAGCTGGCAGCTATGCATTAAACAGCCAAGTCAAGCAGATTTCAGAGCGCGCATCTCATGTAAATGTATACCTAAATGCATCTCCTGATAAAAATTGATAAAATGTAAATCAAAGAATCGGAAATGCCCTAACGGGACGACCCATCAAGTCTTACCAGTCGAGAAATCCCATATTATTATAAAGAAATTTAATATAATGCCTTCTCATTACTTGGAATATCTTTTTAAATTTATTTTTTAACATTTAAAAAAAATGGTGTTTGCATAGCTGCCAACATTTACGCTTTCTGCCCACCACTAAAATCTTTTAGTAAATGTTGTCCTATTTCATAGCCAAAATCTCACGATTAAACAAGTCGAAAATCTCTATTAAATTTTAGTGGTAGAAAAAAATCGTAAAAGTTGGCAGCTATGTGTTTGATAAAAATCAACAGCATTTTCATAAATTCTCTATTTAAATTTTAGTTGCTTTTTTAAAAAAAGGAAACACATTTTGGACTATTAGATAAGAAAAATTCACTGCCTTGTGTAAGAAGATTTCTAGAAAGAAAATTGTAAAACGCCGTAAGTTTTTGATGATTGTTGGCTTTCACTATTAAAAAATTAAATTTTGCAAAATTTTTTTATGTACTGAGCAATACTATTTCAAGTTTTCTCATAATAAGGACATTGGCTTTGGAATTTCCAAGGAGTCTTCAGCGTTATTTAGCGCTTTAATGCGCAGCTTTGCATTTATGCAAACTACAGTGTTTTCAATTTAATAGTTCTTTTTTCGTATATACCGAATTCACACCAGAAAATTAAAATATTAATATGTGCTTTAATTAATAACAGACATTCCGCATTTATATAAGGCGAAATTAACCATTGAAACCTACTGGTGTAAAGTCAGATTCTTTGAGCTACGTATTTTCTAGAACGTATTCTATCATGGGAACTACAAGGTTAAAGGTTAAGTTTTATAAAATAAATAATTATATAAAATAAGGTATTTGGAGGCATACGAATTAAAATATTTACTAATTTGCAATATTTAAGCGTAAAACAGCCACACGATAGTAGTTTTCAATTGTGTTGCATATGTGCAACCGAAGAAAAGATTGACGAATTATATGGAAAAGGTATTTGCGATTTTCTTTCATTATTTTTGCTGTCTAATAAACTTTTCAGAGAATCATAATTATTTTTTTCGAAACAAAATAAAAAATCGAGCATTAAAGGGTTATGATAAGAACATTTTTATTTAACATTTATATTGCAGGAATCCTAATCGCAACGTTTATTCGCAGAAATTGTAGAATTTTTCTCAGGTGAGATAAAACGAAATTTTTTTAATTTTGACGTTGTTGTGAGATTCTGCGATCATACATTACCACCAACAGATTACATATCAGTTAAACAAGACATCTTTATGCGAAAGCGGTTTTGCATTTTGTTTCCTTTTATGAAATAATTTTCCTAAATTTTGTGTAGGATTCAAACAAAACTTCACATTTTATGCAGCATACTCGCAAAAATAAGCCACGACATCGGTGTAATTCTATGTGAGCCTACACAGCATAAAATGATATTTCATTTAATCGGAACATTTTTGCGATTTAACAGAACAACATTTTCTCTAAGAATATGCTGGTGTGCAAAAACACAGAAATCTCATCTCTGTACACAGTCAAAGTTCACTTTTTAAATTTAAAGGTCAACACGATATTTTCATTAAACTAGAACCAGATCTCCAAATTGTACACTAAAAGAAATTTACACAGAATTGCGGGAATTTCAATAGAGGAATTAAATAACTATCCTGGATTTATCTGGCATGATATTCTAAAAATCATGTTTGATAATTTTTCCTTTATCCAGGAAATCACTTTCATCGAAAATTACAGCGTTTTCCCCATTACAAACCAACTGCAGTACAAATCCATCGCCTTATGAAAGAAAAGTTCAAAAAAGTACATTCTAAAATTTAGTACATTGAAATTTTAGTATATTAAATATTGGCTTTCTCAATGCAAAAACTAAATTTTGCAAAATTCTTTATGTTCTGAATAAAACCATTCAAAGTCATCTTATATCAAGGTTCTTTTCCCTGGGTATTTCCAAAGAGTCTGCCACCGCTAATTAAGATAAAAAAAATTCTAAATAAAATGCAAAATTTGTTACCACAACAGTTATTATTCACAAAATTTATAGTTTTTTTAGTCGGGGTTGGGGGGGGGGGGGGGGTAGAAGAGACTAAAAAGTATGGTAAAAATAGACGCAACATGTGAGATTTTGCGACCGTACATTTATCACAAACAAATTACTTATCAGTTAATCAACATTTCTTTATGCGAAAGCGGTTTTCGATTTTATTTCTTTGCACGAAAGATTTTTCAGAAATTTTACGTACGGTTGTATTAAAATTTAACATTTTATGCAGGATATTCTTCATATAAGCAGCCAACTTTTGTTCTCATTTTTTAATAAAGCTATCAAATAGCGGTTTTTAGTAACAATTAGATTATTTCTCTTCTATGATAAAAAAAAAAAACGTTTAAACTTTTTTAGCATGGAGGCATTTTATACAAAGTTACATAAAATTTTGCTTAAAAAATAAAAACAAAAGTTAAGCGACAACAGTATAGATCAACGTACTTAATAATACACAATCCATTTACAGTCCTCAGCAAAAGTTTAGACACTGGTGATATTTAACCTTTAAGAAAGAAATACGAACACTTGGGTTATACAAATGGCTGTACTTATTTTTAAATATATTTTAAACGTTTTAGGACAGGAATAACGGTTTTAATGCAGGATATTATTTAATTTAAGTGAAAAAAGTTCAATTTGCATATTACAAAAGTTTAGACACGTTTGTGATTTTTGGCAACTGTTCAGGAAAAAACGGAAATTTCCAACTTTTGGCGTTACATGCATGAAGTATTTAAGTGCACCTCGCTATAGTATCGGTTAGTCAAGATGCCGCGAGCTGGAAATTTTCAGTCAAATGATGTAATTAAAGCATGGAAGCTGAAATTGAAAGGGAAGACTATTGCAGAAATTTCAGCTACTTTGATTCGTCCAAAGAAGTCTATCTATCAAGTACTGTCTAAGGGTGACTCTTTCAAAGCAAAACATAAATCTAGAAAGGCTTCGTGTGGCCAGAAAACGAGATTATAGAAGGATCCATAAACTGACATCTAGACAAATAATGATTGCTAATCGCTTTAAAAGTGAGTCAGAGCTTTCTGTGTCAACGGATACTTTCGTAGATGAAATAAAGAAAGATGTAAAGTAGTTTATATGATAATGATCAAACAACCAGCCTTGAAATCTCACACAGAAATTGGCCCCTTTCCGTCGTGGAGCAATTCTGTTTATAAACTGATGAAATAATAGACTGACACCAGAATTTATAAACAAATTTATTAGAAAATACGAAATTGTTTATTCCACTTACGTTATAAAAGGAAAATTTTAATTAAATATTCTTGGTGCAGTTTTTCACTTTAGATATTAAAATTAGGCGTCCTTTTCACTCGAAAGGATTAATGATTTGGGCCTCACTTTGTTTTAATTCTCAATTATCTCTGTGTATCTTGAGTTTCTCAATGATCACCAAGCAGCGCAAGACTACATACATACATTGGAAAACAATTTACAGTCATTTGGTGTACTTTTAGCTCTTCCAACGTATTTATTTAAGCATGATAATGCTTACTATTCATGTTGCATACAAATAAAAAAAATTGGTTTAACTCTCAAAATATTACTGTTTGCGACTGGCCAGCATGTAGACCTGATCTCAACTCAATCGAAAACGTTTGTGGCATTATATCTCATACGGTTTATGAAATTTTTTGACAGTACTCCTCTGTAAATGAATTTCGATCTGCTGTTGAACGTGTTTGGTGCGAAATAGACCCGTAAGTAGATGGGGGATTTAGTTTCTTCTATTGAAAGTTACATTTTTGTGACTTTGTAGATTTGAGACTTTAAAAAGACAATGTAGGTGCAGTTTGATTTTAATTTATGGATATTTTTCTGTTAACAGACATATTGTCTATACTTTTGCCACAATGTTAATTTTTTTTTCTCATTATATATTACGTAAAGTGTATAAATTATAAATTATTGTTTATGAATGAAGGATAAGTCCCCAGTAATATATGATAGCTGAGTTATACCAATTCGTTACATACTTCTCAGTAAAGACGCATAATCGATCATTGTCTAAACTTTTGCTGCGCACTGTAGTAATAAACAGTGTAATTCTGTGTATTACTACGTAGGCAAAGTTGGTTCTTGAAGTTTAAACTTCTACAGAATATCTTCAATGACACAAAAATGGATATTCAAATTTTACGCTGAACAAAATTTGCACAGAAATGCGTAAATTGAAATAGTCAAATTAAATAACTGTCATCAATTAAGTGTCATTAAACTCATTGTCTAAACTTTTGCTGCGCACTGTAGTAATAAACAGTATAATTCTGTGTCTTACTACGTAGGCAAAGTTGGTTCTTGAAATTTAAACTTCTACAGAATATCTTCAATGAAACAAAAATGGATCTTCAAATTTTGTTCAGTGTAAAATTTGAAGATCCATTACCCTGAACAAAATTTGCACAGAAATGCGTAAATTGAAATAGTCAAATTAAATAACTGTCATCAATTTATCTGCGAACTAGCTAAAGAACCCGGCGTTAACCGGAATTTTATGAATGTTTGTTTTGAAAAACCAGTTTCAAAATTTAACATACGACATAAGGAAAACAAAAAACAGTCGAATGAATAGAAGTCGAATAGAAGTACACAAGAATCAAATGGAAAACAAATATAAAAATGTATAAAATTATATAACACACAAAATAATACAGTTATAAATTAACTTATTTCCATACATCATTTGAACAATAATGTTAAAATACGACAACGTTTCCAAACTCTAGTCTTTATCATGCTTCAATAAATTTTTTCACACTTATATGATGTTATATATTCACCACGTCCTTTATATTTCCAATATGACGTAATATTCCATTTTTTGTATTCGTCAAATTAATTAAATAATTATAATTTTCACATATAAATCATAAAGCATAAAAATTATAACGTAACATTCACTTTTGTTTTTAATTCGTCAAGCTATTTATTTTATTTTCATTTTCCACTTTGAAATCTCGCAGTAGAAAAGTTATGACGTAATATTCCCTTTTTTTAAATTCGTCAAACCATTTATTTCATTTTTTCATGCGCAAACCTTGCAATAGAAAAGTAATTATTTTGGTAAGAATTTTATTATGGATTTTTAATTGTTGGCAACAGCTATATCAAAAATTTTTACATTTGATTGGAAATTGGTGTTAAATTTGTGGTTTTCTATTAATTAAAAATTAACTATAAGTTAATCTGATACCGGTTTACTTTAGTTGTCTCGGACGTGTTTTGAAACACGTGTACGTAGCATTTCACAATTCTTGCTTCCAAATTGTGGATTGGTATAGAATTACAGACAGACAAATTTTCATTTTTATATATTAGATAATACTCTAATAATCATGTTCAATATTTCTTTATTTATATAGAAAATAACTTTCATCGAAAAATAAAGCCTTTACCTCATTATAAACCAACTGCCAGTACGAAGTCCACCTTTTACCGGATTTGCTTCTGTTACAATTTTCAGCCACGTTTTGGTGATTTTGTCGGAAAAACAAATGTCATGAAATTTCTAAATTAGAATTAATTGTGGATGCTCTGAACTAATACATCAGCAGGGGTTACCATCAACTCAACTTAGGGCGTCGAACATAACACTTTTATCGTATAGACTTACTTGCATTTATTAATTATTAAAGTTTAATTCAAACTCTGCAATTGCTAAGTTGAAAGTTACCATAGGCTAGTTCCATGAGTACTTGTAGTGTAAGTCACATGCTGCGATTTTTGGCTACCGATATTTTAGAATTAAAAAATGTGACTTATTTTATCTGAGATATTTCATTAATTGAGTAAGATGAAGCAAACTTTTCGAAAATAACGGTGGCAACAAGCACAGCAGTTAACAGCTCTGTGACTTACACTGCAAAAACCCATGGAACTAGCCCATAAGAAATTACTACTACAACTGCGGCTGACGGTTGAATTTTTGGAAATTCCTGTTTCTGTACATTTTTGCTGGAGAAAATTATGAAAAAATCTCAAATGATTAAACAATGAAAATGATATAAACTGCATAATTATAGAGAAATACCGATCGGTAAACAATTGTAAAAAGTATCCACGTTTACAGGGGTGACAGCGGCTACTATTTTTATTTATATTCTGTTCGCACCATTACTTTTTAAATATATATTTTGAAGTATATTTCCCTTGGAAATTTTATCTAAGCGTACGTAAAAGATTTTTTTTTTGAAAAAGTGGTGCGAAATAGAATAAAAAAATAGTTTTGTGTGGCAGCCCTGCGTTTAGTACGCTTCTTGAATTTCTGAAAAGCATGGAGCCACACAGTTGCCAACCTGACGACTTTTCGAACAACAGTAAACTCTTAAAAAATTGTTCGCTTTATCTAATTACAAAAATTGTGCGATTGTATAAAACCAGTATTCCTTCATAAAAATATTGGTACTAAAAAATATCGGGAGTTTAGCAGTTATGGTGCCAATATTTCATATTAGAAATCTATATTTAATATTTTTGCTTCAGAAAAAAAAAATCTTTTTACGGTTAGTCGCAGATATTCTAAGAGTTTTCACCAATTAAATGGGACAAAAATTTTTATTTCAAATTTTCTGTAGAACTGTAAGCACCAATGGTGTATCCTACAACCCAATCTTTGAATAAAGATGTGGAGACATATAGCGCACTGTCTAACAGTTACGATTGCAGTAACAAAGGATGTAGTTCAAAATGGCTGCATTGTTTGTTTACAACGGATCAGTGCCTGATAGACGCAGGTGCTATCTTCCATCTGTAAACAAATACATACATATATATGACAGATATTCTTCATAAATAAGGCGATTAAATATGGCGAAAATTTCTATCGATATTTGGTGATGGATGTTTGCCCGGCAGTAATCAAATTCACTGGCACTTAGACGTCACAATATGACAAAATCACAGCGTCTGACGTTTGATTTAGTGTTGAAAATTTATAAATTATTTTTAACACTAGAACGCCCGGAAATGTTACTCTAGTTTCATAAAAATATTTAACACCAGAATTTTTATTTAAAATTATTTGACTGATTTATTTAACATTAATCTGCGTGGTTTAAATTTAACTTATTTTATGGTAGAAATTCTGATTCAAGTTGACATTTAATCATGTGGTCATGGGATGTCAAACTGTGGACCGCCGGATACCACTAAAATTTTAAAGAAATAGTCGACAAATTGAATCGCAGCAATTCGACGATTAGATAAGGCAAAGTTAACTGTAAAATTTTAGTGGTATCCGGCGGGCCACAGTTTGACATCCCTGAATGGTCGGAGTCGGATCGACTCCTTCCGGACGTTCTAGTATTAAATGTGTTATGTTTATAATAAACATAATTTCAAATCTCATATACCAGGAAAAGTTAGAAGTTTACTGTAAATATAAAATACCAAATTCCAAAGCGAATTGGATGGTGGAACATGTTGTAACATTCTAGTCAACGAAGTTGTCTGTTTAAATGACGCTTCGTGGAAGAGTCCTAGAAAGAAAGGTATATAGGTAAGCGTGCAAACTTAATACTGAAATTAACACAGTTGCGCCGTCTTGTGGACGTGCTGATAATCCACATACGCGGGCTTTTAGTGTGATGTCATATATGTCAGGATATCTACCATCTGCGTATATTTTCGAAATCTTTAGTCACTCACGGAACTGAATTTTGATTGCCACATTTATTGCCAAATAATGACGCAGCGAGAGGGGCGTCCAGATGCACTTGACGGTACGAAGTTTTCTTCGTCTTGTCAAAGACATTTCAGCTATTAATCAAGGTGAAAAAAAACTTTACAATTTTTGTGGTGTGAAGTAAGAAAACAGTTAAGCATCTTCCTGTAGTTTAACCCCGTCCGCTACGTGGCGTGCGACCTTGATTGATGTGACCTCGCCTTTAACACTTTCCGGCACGGACAATTTTTGTTGTAAAATAATGAAATGATTTACTGACACCGGAATTTTAAAACGGCATTTTTAGAAATTAAAAACTTTCCATTTTAACTATTCACTGTAAAAGCAAAATTTTACTAAAATATTCTTGGTGCCAATCGTAAGTTTGGAATTAAAATTAGGTATCCCGACCCGGGCACAGTGTGCCGGAAAGGGTTAATCTTGCGGTTACCTATCCTATTTAAGATAAGACGCTTACTTATATCGCTTTGACATACAGCGTTGTCAGTCTAGGCTCGTGTTTCATTCTATACTTTTGGTACAGTGTGTAGAACAGGTGTGGCCAACTGTGGCACGCCGGATACCACTAACTTTTTAAAGAAATAGCGGAATTCGTGAATCGCAGAGATCCGATGATTAGATAAGGCAATGATTACTATAAAATTTTAATTGTGTCCAGCGTACCACAGTTGGACACCCATTGTCTAAAAGTATATAGTGTGGTAATCAACAGGCTTAACCGTATCCAAAAAAATATATTTTTATCAGAGGGTGGAAAGATCTAGTTTATTGCTACACATGAATACAAATCCTATGTGTTTTAAATATTTATGAGGTAATTTGACCCTTTGAACTCCGTTTTCGCCGCTGCGGCGACATTGTCAGGTAAAATGAAACTCCGTTGTCGCCGCTGCGGTAACATAATCTTTCCTTGCTAATTTTTGTTTTTGGCATCAGTAATAAAGGGAAGTAAAATGTGCCTTTTTTAATCAGAGAATTTTTAAAATTGTGCACTTGAAGGAAACTTTCTTTAACCCTAGATCTACCGGGAATTTTAGTCAAGTTTTAATAAAACGTTCTACACCAGAATTTTTATTTAAAACTATTTAACTTATTTATTTACCTTATTTTTGTCTGGTTTATATACTTAGTTTATTTTAAAGAAATTTCTGGTTTGAATGAATATTTTGTATGTACCTGTCGGGTCCAATGGACCCGTCTGGTAGACGGAGGGTTAAAAAAGTTGTGCCGACCGAATAAAATTTTGTGTAATGACGCGGAGTGCCTAGGGTTAAATTACGGGAAACTTACTTTTCAAAGATAAATTTTGAGAAAAACAGAAGTAAAAAGATTTATATTGTAATACTCGATACTTTAGGAATGAAAGAAAATTATTTTAAATACAGTACATTCATTCAGGGAAAATTTTTAAATTAAATTTCGCACCATATATTCGCAGACGCTGTAACTAAAGCCTGGTGTTTACACTTTTAAGCGATAAATTCGATGGCAGTGAGTCTTAGAAAATGTAATATTTTGGTTACATTCTAAAGCAATACAGGTATACGCGATTTCCGTACTATAAACTTCCAGGCACTGTGCTTCTTATGTGAACTTTGTTATATATATATATATATATATATATATATATATATAATAGGACGCTACGCTATAGAGCCTGATAAATGCCGCTGCTATCTTCCACCTGCAAAAAAAAGTATAGAATTTTTATGACAAATTCTGTATACATAATGCGATTAAATATGGCGAAAATTTCTATTCAAATTTACTGATGGGCGCATGACCCGGCGAAAATAAAATTAACTGAGATTGAGGCGTTCAGAAGGCAATCCGACTAACTCAATTTTAGGCGGTGTTTTTCTAAACAAAGGTACATTGAAAATGTTCTATATATTTATGCAGTGATAAAAAGTTACCATTGATTAAAAGAAAATTAATGACTTCAATCAAAATATCCCGCGAAAAAATATTATATAGATGTAATATTTTTATAGTTGCTATAACTTTAACTGTTTATACTGAACATTTTCATTTGATCGAGTTAATCGATTTGTGCACTGAACTTTATAGCATAGCTGCCAACATCTTACGCTTTTTTGTGCCACATGAAATTATAGTAAATTTTACCTTTTTAAGTTGCCGTAATATGCCGATTAAATAAACCAAAATTTTCTATTTAATTTTTGTGGTATCAAAAAGCAGAAGAGTTGGCAGCTATGCTTTATAGGTCACAATATGGCAAAATCGCAGCGTTTGACCTTTGATTTAGCGTTGAAAATTTATATATTTTTCTTTAAATGTGTTATGTTTGTAATAAAAATAATGTTTAATCTTCAATACCAGAAAAAATTAGTAGTTTACTGTAAATATATATACCGAATTCCAGAGCAGACTGTCCCATGTATTATATTTGTCTTCTCCTAGACAGCGAAGATGTCTTTAAAAATGGCACTTCGTGAGTCCTAAAAAAAAAATATAAAAACTTTTAACGTTGTAAATTTAGGCTTGTGTTTCATTCTGCACTTCTGATGCGAAGTCTGTTTTTCTTTCTTTTTTTAAAATTAAATAGGAGGCCAAGTTTGAAACCATGAAAAAATTCCTTGCATATTAATTATAAAATCTTTTGAATAGATTAACAGACATAGCTATTCGATTGGGAATAAAGTATTTTTTATCTTATATTAAAAATATATGCTTAGGAACATAGAGATTAAAATATATAGACATTAAATCCATATAGAAATTAAAAGAAAATTTGAAACTTTCAATGCGAAAACGTAAATGTCACACCAGATTCAGATTCATCTATTAATTTTACGTTCCTTAATTCACTGACATCGACAGTAGGATCGTTTGGTTGTCAGAATATAGCGGAGGTGCGCGGTCTGGTGTTGGTGTTGTTTATGACGGCCGATTATTTGTACGAGGGATATAGGCCCGACGGGTGTGTGCCCTCTGTAGGTGTGGGGCGTCTTTCTAAGTGAATCTAACCCGTATTTACGCAAGGTTCGAAGAAAACCAATGGAGTTATGAATAAATAGGAGGAGACATATAGTGTAGAATCTACCAGTTGCGAGTGAAGTAACTGAGGAGGTTGTCACAATATGGCGGCAGTTTTTTTCAATCGGAGAACCAGTTTGTGATTACTACCGGGCAAACTTTCCACCAGTAAATATGAATACAAAATTTCGTATTATTTAAGATCCTTATTCATGGAAATATTTTCTCACAAATATCATAAAAAATCCTATTTGTTTTTTCTGGTGTCAGATTGGTCAGGCGTTAAAATCTTTTTGACTAACAATGAGAGGCGGTTGTCAAGGTTGTCACAATTTGGCGGAAACGCAGGGCCTGACTACCGCAAAAATAAAGTTTCACCAGTAGAAATGAATATATGTTTCTACTATTATTTATGACCACATTTTGCATTAATAAGGCGTTTAAATAAGGAAAAAATGTCAATTTATATTTACTGGTGGAAGTTTAACACAGCGCTAATCAACATTTGCCAAAGCGGTTACAGTTTAAGCTTCACTATTTTAAGGATATGTTAGTTCCTCTTTATTAATAGTTCCTTGAGAAACCACGCCGCACGGCCTGACTTTTGCTGGGAAAAACTTCCACCAGGAAAAACGAATAGATGTTTTTGCCTTAATTATGTCAAAAACTGTGCGTGAATAAGACGTTTAAGTAAAGAAGAAATTTCTATATAAATTGACTGGAGGGAATTTGCCTCAGCGGTAATCAGAGCCTGCAGTACCGGTTACAGTTTAAGCTTTACCATTTCGAGGTTATCTCAGTTCATCTTTATTGATTATTCCAGGATCTAGGCATGTTCTTTCCCATCAATTTATCTGACTTAATCGACTTGATGTAGACTAAATTAATATTATAAACATTCTAGAATAGGCATTAGGAAAAATAACTATAAACTGCTGGGGAAGAATATGCCCAGTTTGAAAAGGAATGTCCACCCATGATCCACACTATGATTATCTTTAAAAGATTTTTTTAAAATAAATATTTTGTTAAATTAACATAACACTATACAGGTCGCTGTCGCTTTTATATGTCATTTACAAAACTATCGTTAAGAAATTCGAAATTCTTCTAAAAAATTTCTCCTGTCTTTTATTGTTATACAATATATCATGATTAAAATAATAGAAAATTGGTATTAGAAATTTTCTTGTGAAAAATTGAAATTTCTGAAGAAAAAAACCCAGCCAGATATAGCAGCACTTTTTACTGACTGAATAGAACTAATATCACTAAAAGTAGAAGATGTTGGTAGAAAATCTCAATATAATAAAATTCTTATTTTCATTTTTAATTAATATCAAGCAATTATTCATTTTATTAGTTTTTCAAGTAACTTTTATTATAACTATGTAAAATGTCCATAACTTAACTTAATTTTTTTTTGTAAAACACTCTTTCTTTCACGAGTTAAAAAATATGCACATTGTAATTTATGAATAACGTATTGTTAAAAATTGTGGCGTATGATACATTAATTACTTTTACATATATAGATTAAAAAATATATATAAAGAAATAGTCAATGCTTAAATCAAAGGAAAATTCACTGTTTTAAATGTTTAGTAAGTATTCGGTTAAATAACGATTAACGCTTTCCCTCTCGGCACATTTCGAAGGGGGAAAATTATTTATGAAATATTTAAAGAAAAAGACTTGCAAAAATAAAAACGAACACGAGAAATTTTTATAACCCTTTGAGGGCACTTAATTGTGTTTCTGTATTGTCGAATTCGCACCGGCATCTTCAAAAAATTTTATTGCAAAATGAGGAAAAGAAATTTTACGACTTTTTTTCCACCAAATGTAGAATAGTAAAATTTAATAAAATTTTTCTATTTCAAATCTTCATTAATCGTAGGTGTGATAAAATACAGCCCACCTAATTTAACCCTTTACTGCACAGTGTACACGAGTCGGGATACCTAATTTAATTCCAAACTTACGAACGGCACCAAGAATATTTTAAGCAATTTTGCTTTTACAATGAATAGTTAAAGTAACATGTTTTTAATTTCTATAAAAGTCGTTTTAAAATTCCGGTGTCAGTCAATCATTCCATCATTTTACAACACAAATTTCCCGTACCGGAAAGGGTTAAAACGACAGGAAGGGAAATTTTACAATTTCAGAAAAGTGGTGCCAATCAAGAAATCTGAATTTAAAAGAAAGTAGCCCAGTGGCAACAGTTGTCGAATTGACACCAACTGGACGTTTTAATGTTAAGGCGAAAACAAGGGGTATTTTACTATTTCAGAAAAGTGGTGCCAATCAATAAATTTGAATTTTAAAAAAGTAGCCTACTGGCAACACTGCACCTTGCAGAACTTATATGTACTCTCCAGGGAATTTCAAAGAAGTCTTCAGTAGCTATTTAAGATTAGAAATTTATTATTTAATACTTCAAGTACAGAGGTCGAAATCACCTCAATTAAATATAGAATATGTAACATGTTTATTTCTACAGTTTACTTGGATTACAAAATTGGTACCCAGCGAGCACTTAATTATTCTTTTTTTCCACCAACTTTTGAAAAATAATCCCTTTCATACGCTCATAACACTGTGCAGTAAAGGGTTAAATTAGGTGGGCTGTATTTTATCACACCTACGATTAATGAAGATTTGAAATAGAAAAATTTTATTAAATTTTACTATTCTACATTTGGTGGAAAAAAAGTCGTAAAATTTCTTTTCCTTATTTTGCAATAAAATTTTTTGAAGATTCCGGTGCGAATTCGACAATACAGAAACACAATTAAGTGCCCTCAAAGGGTTATAAAAATATTTTTTATTCTCCTACATGCTATTTTTATAGCAAATTTTTATTGTATAATAATTTTGCTTTTATTGAATTAGTTACTACAATAAAAAATTTATTTTTGTAAATTGTAGTCCAAGTTAACCCATTCCGGTTTTATGACTCTTGCACAAATTTATTCGCTTGGCACCACTTTTTTAACCCTTTGAGGGGAAGCTAATTGTGTCTCTGTAATGTCGAATTCACACCGGAATCTTCAAAAATTTCACTTCGAAATAAGGAAAGGCAATTTTATGACTTTTTTCCACCAAAGTTAGAAAAGTAAAATTTAATAAATATTTTCTGGTGCAAATCTTCATTAACATAGGTGGGATAAAATAGATACCACTGCCCCTGAGGGGGTTAATAGAAGTTACATTAAACTGCACCTAAACGAATGTGCTCTAATTAAATAACACAAATTTAATTTTCCACTATTACTGGTGCCGAAATCAAATTTTGCAAAGAAAGATTATCCCCCAGTGAGACACATTAAATAAATATAAATTTATTATTTAGATCTTCTGGTGTGAATTCGGGTTCTTTGCATTATGGTATTTTAGAACGCTTTCTACTAAGGGCATTAGAGGGCTAATATAAAAATAGTCGCCGGTTCTAGTGCATAAGCAAAAGTAAAATAACGCAAAAAAGTTCCTTACAAATTGTAGCAAAAATGTATGTACCCTGTACATAGTTCAATTTTTACTGAATTTCACTTTCTTTTAAGTTTTCTCCTGTTTCGCATACGATATCTTATTTCAGCGAATTTTCCCCCATCTTGCTGAATGATTTTTTTTCTTGGCAAATGGATTATAGCAAACTTAAGAAATGATCAGATTTCTTTCCTCGATCCGGTTTCGGTCTTATTATTATTTTTTTTAATTTGCATGGTGTTATTTTGCAAAATATATCGTCCTACAATTTTTTATTTCAGAATTTAAAAGGTTTGTGACAGGTGACTATAATTTCTCATTCTAATCATAGCAATATTTAAAAACAATATTTTTTGTTGAAGATTTCTGCTGCAATTGTTATAGAATTATACGGAGAGCATTACAAATTGGTAAAACTTGTACGAATTTTTTTAAATAGATTTAAAAAGTAGTCGCCTGTGACGCCCCGAAATTGTAGTGACACAACATGAATTTTAAGCTATAGCATTAATCATGGAACTATGCATAAAGAGGAATTGACATAGCCTCAAAATAGTGAAGTTTGAACTGTAACCGTTGCCGAAGTGTCTGATTACTGCCGGCTTAATTTGCTCCTTAAAGGTTTTATTCACACAAAATCTCTGTCATAATTAAGGCAAAAATATATATTCGTTTTTGGTAGTGGAAATTTGCCTCAGCAGTAGACAGGCCCTGCAGTTCCTGTGACAAGATAAACAATCCGCCTACCCCCCCCCCCCCCTGAATGGTAGAACTGAGAGCTGGCCCCAACAACATGGCAGCTGTCGTAGGTGGATTTTTTAAAGAACATGTACCGTTCTCTTAACCCTTTCAGGAGCAAGGTACTTCTATTCGTAAAATGTTGAATTCAGTGACTGGCACCAGAATTTACAAACAAATTTCGAAATACGAAAATGCTTAAAGACGTTCACTTACTTGGACACCCAGCCAGGACGCCAACCGTTAGGCTAATGGACGGGCGGGAAAACCCTCTCCACCAATGCAGCTCCACCTCATCCGCCGGAACAGGCTTACCAACGGCAATTATTTAATCAAATAAAATAGAAAAACAAAAGCACAATCCTGTGCAGCATAGATTCCTGCTATGTCAACAAAAGTTAACAAAAACGCATGTTTATAGGTCCCATGCAAATATAATATAAAATAAAAACTAAGATTAACTAGCCTGAATGAACAAAAATCGCATGTTTAGAGGTTACATGCAACTCTGGCAAAAACAAAATTAAACTAAGATAACATAATTCGCATGTTTATGGGTAACATGCAACCAGTGGCGTATCAAAGTCTATACTGATAAATAGTTCATGCATAATGTATATACAATGTCCCAAACTTAACGCACCACATTCACAGACAGAGTCAGAGAAGACGATCCTCAAAGTTCAGTCATTACACTTCAATATCCATAGTCATGTAACATCACGAAAATGAAACTCAGTAAAAGGTCCACTTCAATGACCCTCTACCATCTCCAAAAGTCTAGAACACTGCAGCACCAATGTCGCACCTTTTTAACCCCTTGAGGGGCACCGGTATATGTTATATACCACCTACGATTAATCAAGTTTTACACCAGAAAAATTTTAATACATTTTACTTTTCTAACTTTGGTGGAAAAAAGTCGTAACATTGCTTTTACTTATTTTGAAATAAAATTTTTCAAAGATTCCGGTGGGAATTGAGCATTTCACAAACGTAATCGCTTGCCCCTCAATGGGTTAAAAGCATATATCACTTCCACAATGACCAACGTTCAGATCATCAAATGAATGGCGTTCACTTACTTGATATAAGGAAAATTTTTATTACAATATTCTGGTGGAAATGTGGCATTTCAGAATTAAAATTAAGTGGTCCAAAAATAAACCACCGCCCTTGAAGGAATTAATTTTGACAGCAGTATTTTTCAAAAGTTTTCTTTGATTTATTTATTCTGAGAAACATAAAGTGGAAGAAACTTAAAAAAATATTAGTGTTCAAATTTAAGGGGCCGTGCAAACGCTGAAAATAAACCGCCTACAACAACCGCCATTTTGTATCAGCGCTCAGGCCTAGTATTCAGGGGGCGGTGATCCACCTGTCAGTTTGAAGGAATTTTCGTAATGCCGGTTCAAACTCATACCAATAACTTTAAATACAAATGCGCCCCTTATATAAATACCTTATCCATTTAGAATTTATGTCATAAATAAGGCAAAAATTTCTATTATTTTTTACGTCCGTAAGTTAGCTTCTGTGATAATAAAGCCCTGGCACAATTTAAACCATGGAACTATTAATAAAGAGGAATTGACATATTCTTAAAATAGTGAAGCTTCAACTGTAACCGCTTTCACAAGGTTTGGTTAGCTCCAGTGAAAACTTCCACAAGTAAATTTATATAGAAATTTTCTCCGTATTTAAAGGCCTTATTAATACAAAATTTGAGTCATAAATAATGGCAGAAACATATTTTCAATTCTACTGGTGTAAGTTTACTTTTGCGGTAGTCAGACCCTTCGTTTCCGCCATATTGTGACTACCACTGAAACAAACTTACTTTTTGAACAGCCAAACTGACACCAGTAAAAACAAATAGAAGTTTTTAACATATTTGTGAGAAAATATTTCCATGCATAAGACGCTTAAATAAGGTAAAATTTTCTATTCAATTTTACTGGTGGGAAGTCCCCCCCCCCCCGGTGGTAATTAGAAACTGTTGATCCGATTTAAACGAAACAGTCGCCATCTTGTGGTAACCCCCTCAGTTACTTCACTCGCAACTGGTAGACAGTGCACTATATGTCTCCTCCTTTTTATTCATATCTCCATTATTTAAACAAATAAAGTCGCCATTTTGTGATCACATTCTGAGTTACTTCACTTGCAACCGGTAGAGACTAAACGGTCTGTATCCTGCTCTTTTCTCATAGCTCCATCCTTTCAACTTAGCCATCTATAAGAAATAATGGCATCTAAACCGTTTGCGATTAGCGTCAAGTTATAAACTTCTAAGAATCCTACGAGTATTTTTTGCATTATTTAATCAAATTATTTCTCCGATTGAGTTAGAAAACAATATCTAATTTAAAAAAAAAAAAGAATATGAAATATTAAAATTTCTAAAAAAGACGCTTGTTGGCATAGCTGCCAAATTTTCGCTTTTTTTTTGTTATTGTTAAAATTTACTAGAAGATTTTGCCTTGTTTATTCTCATATTCTGGCGATTAACGCTTTATCTACTGCCTTTTTTTCATGTAATTTTTTTCAGTTACTATAATGAAAATTAAAGGACATACATAAAAAAATACTCACCCGTGAGAAATTTCATTCGTTAGAGATAATTAATTAAAGTGGTACTTTAAAGTACCGTTAGTACACTATGCCTAAAATATTCTCGTAACCGAAAATCCACATGGTATTTCAAATAAAGTTTAAACTCTTAAAAATGCTAAATGACAAGAAGACACTCACAAGTTAACAATAAATTTTTTTTTTAAATTGACATAGTTTTATTTTACACTTGAAAAATGAGTAAAAATTGAAATGTCATTAAATAATAATAATAATAAAAAAATAAATAAAAAAATCCGATCTTGTTAACAGTCCTTTAGTTATGCAACGACTATATTCCAGGAACAACATGTTCTCCCTCATCTCCACATATGCACTACATGAATTTATATATGCTATTTCTATCATAGCAAAAAGATCCGGTGCCACAACTTTCGCGATTTCCTATGTAAAATAATAAGGAAACTGAAAAGAAATACCAGGAAAATCATTACTACACTAGAATTTAGTAATTACTTATAAAGGAGATAAAAACGATGGATAATTACACAGACGAAAAGTAAACAAAGAGCTTTTCTCCAACACCCAGTGTTCTTGCGGGACTTACAGATACCACTGAATAATTCAACTGTTAAATCAAATACATACACCGATCACCTAAAATAACTAGTCAAATTGTATTCTAAGATTATAATCAACAGGTAAAAAAAAAAAAAAAAAAAAAAAAAAAAAATCCAACCCTTATCTTATATCCTTTACTGTGTTAGTGACAATCTTTACAAAATATAAGCACAAGACACATCGACTTTTTCAAAGATAGCTTCCTTCCTCGCTAAAATAACAAACCTAGAACTACTGCTGCAACGTATCCTGATAAAGTGGAGTTAACCCCTTGAGGGGCACCGGTATATATTATATACCACCTACGATTAATGAAGTTTTACACCAGAAAAAGTTTATTAGATTTTACTTTTCTAACATTGGTGGGAAAAAGCCGTAGAATTGCTTTTACTTATTTTGAAATAGAATTTTTCAAATATTCCGGTGGGAATTCAGCATTTCACAAACGTAATTGCTTGCCCCTCAAGGGGTTAAAAGAGTGTCTTTGCAAAGTACCATTAGAATTTTAATAATGACTAATTCAATGAAAACTTCTCATATCTGTCACACAGCGGAAAATTGCTATGCTTGTTGGCCACCGTTATTTTCGAAAAGATTGCTCCGCCTTATTCAATTGATGAGATATCTCCAATAAAATAAGTCACATTTTTCCGTTCTAAAGTACTGGTAGCCAATAAGCATAGCGATTTTCAGCTGTGTGACAGACATGACAAGTTTTCATGGAATTAGCCTAATATTAACTATGGGATGAAAGTTTATAGTAGTGGTACTTATAAGATCCGTCATTACATAAAGGGTTAAACAAGGAGAACTTAACTATTGAATTTTAGTGACATGTAAAAAAGCATAAAATATGGCAGCTGTGCCTTAACACCTTGCGCTCTGGCCCTGTTAGCGTAACTATGTCAGTAGCCACCAGTGGTGCCGCATCTGGTAAATATTTTTTTCTTTTTTTTTTTTTTTATAGAAATATTGAATATACACCACAAATTAAATTATACAAATCCAATTAAGTTAATTGGTAATTCAATTTTACTGGATTAATGGAAAATCACTCATGTAGTAAAGCAAAAATAATAGATAAAACTTTCTGGTAAGAAATCTGAATGCCTAATTAAAAAAATCAACCATATATCAAAATGTCGTCATTCTCTAAAATTACAAAAATAGCATGACGTACGCAGCGTACGTCACAGAGAGCAAGAGGTTAAACGTTAAACAGTCAAATCCAGCGCAATATATTCGTATTGATTTCGGATAGCGCTTCTCAAGTAATTGTATAACAAAACGCACTTCCTGACAAAAATGTATAAAATGTAAATCAAAGAACAGAAAAAATTCAAACTGGACGACCCTGCAATTCCTACCAGTCAACAAATGAATATTAATTTAAAGAAATTTAAGATAATGCCTTGTTATTATTTAAAATATCTTTTTAAATTTCTATTTTCACATTTAAAAAAATCGTGTTTGATAAAAACAAACAGCATTTCCATAAATTCTCTATTTAAATTTTAGTTACTTTTTAAAAAGGCAATAAAGAAAAATTCACTGCCTTGTGCAGGAAAATTTCAAAAAAGAAAATTCTAAAACTGCGTGCGTGTTTAGTGATTGTTGGTGTTCACTAATCAAAAATGAAATTTTGCAAAATTATTCATATGCAAAGAAGTACTATTTGAAAATTTCTCATATTAAGGAAATTGGTCTTGGAATTCCCAAGGAGTCTGCACTGCAATTTAAAATAAGAAAATTTTCATTTAATATTTTAATTGCAGGAATCGTAATCGCTGTGTTAATTCACAGAATTTGTATTATTTTTCTTGTGTAAGATAATAAGGTAAATTTACATTAAAAAAAATTAGTAAAAAAAAAAAAAAAAAAAAAAAAAAACAGTTGGAAGTTGTACCTCAAACGTGGAAAATGTGGTTCGTTCGTACCGTAACTTGTTTTATAAATATTCAGAATTTATTGCAATAGCTTTTTCACTCTTATGCGAAAATGCATGAATACAAAATTAAGTACGATTATATATATTAAATTCAGTAATACGAAAATAATATGACCTCATCTTAAATAGGACTTAATCACCATGGTAACCTAGAATAATGACCCATCATAGGATATCGTTGAATTAATTACGTATGGTAGGATTTAATAGAATAAAGAAAACTTTTATCAGGGTTGGTCCAGTATTTTTAAGCAGAAAATTCGAGTAGTATAATCGCGTGATTGCAAATGGCAAGTTTTTCGCTATGAAAATACTGGTGTTAAGTCAGGGAATTCCCTGACTCGTAGCAATCCTGTTTTTTTAACACTAGATCTACCTACTGGAAATTTGAGTCAAGTTTTATAAAAATATTTCACACCAGAATTTTGATTTAAAACAGTTTAACTTTATTATTTAATGTTTTTCTTCTTTGTACCTTTTAAATTTATTTCAAAAGCAAATTTCTGGTTTGAAGCGAAACATATATGGTAGCCGTCAAAATTACGGCTCACGGTAGTTGTAGTGTTAATATTTTTTTATACCCCTTAATTCTCGCTACCGTGATATTCACGGGCTGTGTGTTTTATTCAAGTTGTTTGATTCCCACCAGTTTTAAGTTTAAATAGTGTAACTGGCTTTTTATTCTAGTATTTTACCTGTCATTAAATAAAGTGAAAATTTCTTTTTCAAAAACTTGGTGGCAATAAGCAATCTGAAGTTTTAAACAGCATAGTTCGTACGCCTCCTTGAATTTCGCAGACCAGAAAATCTTTCGGCACCAGTATTATTTTATAAATAATCTCTTCTTAAAAAAAGGCGAAATTCTGGGCGTTCAGTGAAAATTTCTTTTTTTATAAAAAGATGCTGGTAGTTTCCTGGAGAAATAACGGTATCCGTACGAACCATGAACAGTAATTTAATGGGACCGTTAAAGGGTTAAGTTTTGATTCAATTTCCGTAAAAATCTGAAATGACTCGACAAATTTCTGCAACGATTATATACATTTAATTATAAACCATTCGATTGGGTAGTTTTTGTGCTGTTATGTGCAGACAGACGGGCGGACTAGACAACGACTATAGGAGCAACGTATTTATATAATTCCGATCTCACCTAAAAACACACCCTGTCATTAAATTTTGCGATCTGACATTAACCACCAACATATTACTTATCAGTAATCCAAGATTTCTTTATTAAGCAAAAATAATGTTTTTTTTTTTCTTTCTTTTTTTCTTTTTTTTTTTTTTTTTTTTTTTTTTTTTTTGTGTGTGTGTGTGTGTGAAAGTATTTTCCTAACTTTTGTGTCCAGTTAAATTAAAAATTATCATTTTATGTAGCTTATTCGCTCGTTAAGCAGTCTACTTATGTTTTAAGTTTTCCAATTAAAGATATCTAATACAGGTTTTTTCAAATAATTGGAATTCTTTCTTTCTTTTTTTTTCTTTTTTTTTTCTTTTTTTTTTCTTTTTTTGCTAATTTGGTATAAAGCATCATTACTGTAATTTATTTTAGAGCATTTTTGTATAAAAATAACATTTTTTAAATTTAAAGGTCTACATAATACATTTATTAAAACTAAAATCAGATTTCCAAAAACTGGAATTAAAGATTTATCATGGATGAAGATTTAGAATATATCTGCCAATGATATTCTAAAAAAATGTGTTCGTTAATTGTTGATATATATACTTGCCAACCTCCCGCTTTTTTTAAACAAAAAAACGTACTTTCAACCAGAAAATGTATTAAATGAAATGTTTTTACTTCAATGAGGTAGTTATTTGAAAACTTCATGATTTCATTTATTAAATAAAATTTAGGATTTAAAGTTTGTTTTGTTGAATTAAAAAAAGCGGGAGGTTGGCAAGTATGGCATATATTTAGGAAATCACTTTCATCGAAAAATAAAGGCTGTCCCTCATTACAAGCCAATTACCAGTACAAAATGCACACTTTTACTGGATTTGACTCTGTTACAATTTTCAGTCCTGTTTTGATCATTTTTGAGGAAAAATGTCTGAAAATTCCTAAATTATAACTCATTGTGAATATCATGGCCTACTACATCGTAGGTTACCATCAACTCAAGTGAGAGCGGCAATCATAACACCTTTTTCCTATAAATTAAATCGTATTAATTAATTGTTAAAGTTTATCTCAAACTCTGCAATTGTTGAGTTGAAAGTTATCATAAGACATTAATGGTAAGTCAGCGGTTGTCGGTTGTTTTATTGGAAACTTCTTTACTGTATATTTGTCTCGAGAAAATTATGGAACCTCAAATGATTAAATAATAAAAAGCATATACACAGCATAATTATAGAGAAAAACCTACCGGTAAACAATGATAAAAACTATCCTCAAGTAATACACTTCTTGAATTTCCAAAGGGTATGGTATCCCTATTTTCAATTAGAAATAATAATTTCTAAATCTAATAATTTTGCTTCAAAATAAAGATTCTTTTACGGTTAATAGCAGATATTCTAACAGTTTTAAGCAATTAAATAGGACGAAAAATTCTATTCCAAATTTGTGTAGAACTGCTTGCACCGTGTAACTATGAATAAAGAGGAAATGACATATCCTCAACATGGAGAAACTTCTACTGTAACCTGTTTCACAGTGGCTCATTACCGTCGGTGGAAACTTCCACCAGTAGTTTGAATAGAAATTTTCTCCTGATTTAAAACACTTACTAATGCAGAATTTCCGTCATAATTATGGCCAAACACAGATATTTATTTTAACTGGTGGGAGTTTACTTCGGCGGTAGTCAAGCTCTGTGTTTCATCAATATTGTGACAACCTGGATTTACAACAATCTCTTGTCAGTGCAGGTCAACCCTTTCCGGCGCAGTGTGTCCAGTCTGGACACACCTAATTTTAATTCCAACCTTGCAAATGGCACCAAGAATATTTAACAAAATTTAGATTTTACAGTGAAAGCTTAATTTAAGGAGTTTTTATTTTCTAAAAGAAATCGTTTGCAATTCCCGGTGTCAGTCAATATTCTCTCATTTTGCGAATAGAATTTGTCTGCGCCGGAAAGGGTTAAAGAGGTTATAATATTCGGGCCAACTTCTAGAGTAAAAACGAAAAGCAATTTTTACCATATTTGTGTGAATAAGACGTTAAAATAAGCAGAAATTTTCATTTAAAAATTTACTGGTGTAAGTTTGCTTCGGCGGTAATGAGAAACCCGTTGATTCGATGTAAAAAAAAAAAAAAAAAAATCCCTGCCGGCTCGGGCCTACAGGCGGAGGTAGATTTCGAAGTTAAGTACTAAATTCACCAACAAAACTTAAATCAAGATTAAAGATAAACCCAGTTCCTTCGCTAAGAATGAGCTCTAGGGAGCTAAACCTTTTGTGAAAATTCTTATATACACACACGCATGTATATGGAACAGGTTTAAAAATGGCTAAATCAAATTCAGAGAACCTCAAAGTGTTAAAATATGTTAATATTTCCATACTCGAGTTTTTATCATGTTTTAATACGTTTCTTCAAACTCAATGACGTTACATATTCACCTGCTGTGGTCCATTACATTTTCAATATGACGCAATATTTTGTTGTTTTTTTAATTCGTCAAACTATTTATTTCATTTTGAATTTTCATGCAGAAATCTTGCTCTAGAAAACTTATGACGTAATATTCAATTTGTTTTCAATTCGTCAAACTATTTATTTCATTTTGAATTTTCATGCAGAAATCTTGCCCTAGAAAACTTATGACGTAATATTCAATTTGTTTTCAATTCGTCAAACTATTTATCTAATTTAATTTTCACGTGAAAACATTGCATTAGAAAAACAATTGTTGTGGTGAGAATTTTATTGCTTTTTTTTAATTGTTGGCAACAGCTATAACGAAAAATATTTATTTTCTCCTGCCATTGTTGCGTAAAAGCTGGTTTTATCAGAATCATGTTAAGACGGTATTCAAAATTTTAAACCTTCCCCATTCCCATTCCCTTGGACCGATTTTGCTCATTTTCAATCCCCGCCGAGAAATTAGCCATCTTAAAGTTGTTGGCGAGTTTGAAGACGTTCCGTGCATAATTGCGACTTTTATCGTGCGGACAAAATTTAGTACATACATACATACATATATATATATATATATATATAAGCTCAGAAAAATCAAAAGTAAAACTAAAAGTAAAATATAAAAATAAAAATAAAATCCATGCGATAAGCGCTACAGCTGCATATAACCACACAGATTATATATAGCACATTATGTTTTAAATGCGTTTGTCGGACCCAGAACCCTGCACCATAAATAAACTAAGTATAACCATAAAACATCCAAGAAATTTAAACAGATATAACCTGAACAAGAAAAAAACAACAAAAGGCTGTGGCCTCTTCAGCGGTGGGCATTTTAGAAAGCACAGCAATGTTTCAGATTAATTACAATTTGCAACAAACTATTATTCAGTAGTGGCAGTGGGTTTCGGCCAGAGTGTCGCAAAGCATAAATCAAATGCATAAAAACAATTGAAAGCATATAGCGAACACTCCCCCACCGGACCCGACGCCACAATAAACAGTGCATCTCGAAGATACAACTGATTCAGAACGTATGTGTAATGTATACTGAAACAATAAAATTATTTTACCCAAATCCGAGCAACACAGCCACAAAAACAATAACTAAATTCCAGTGATCCATAATCTGTCCGTAAACGTTCCATGTCTGTTGCCACACAATTGCAGACATCCTTGTAAAACCGTCCAAAAAAGGCTTTAGGTTATACAAATCATTAACTGTCAATCGCATAGCAACTCCTCAAAAATGAAGACTGTCTGTAAAACTAGTATATTTATTAATGAAATTCAAAGGTATATTGTTTTTATAATACAAAATGCTGGTTAAATTAAAAAGTTCTTTAAAAAATAAATTTTTATTCGAACAGAGTTTATAGTAGCGAAAAATCTGACCTATTATGATATTGACGTAAACGCGTTTATGGATATTTGAACTCCAATTAACTAAATGGTTAACCTCAAAATTAAAGTTATCCCGTTTATTATAAATTGATATGTGTATACCGTTTGAAATGTTTATTTTCAAATCAAGATAATCAGCAGCATTATTATTTTCATTTGTTTTTTTTCAAAACCAGCATATCAGGATAAATGTTACATGATATCCCCAAAAAATCGCGATCACAGTTCAAAATTATCAAATCATCGATATATCTAAAAGCCTTTCCATTTTCATGGTTTTAAAAATGTCAGAATACAAATTTTAGAGCAGGTTTTTGATCACGCTTTTAGATTGCGTAGTGAAAGTTTTTATATTTTGCGTACAAAATCATTATATCCACATGGGTTGAATACTAAAATTTGCTAACATACAGAGGGTTCAATATGTATTTATAATCTCTTTTCATCAGTTTACAAACCTTCATTTTCTTACAATAGAGGGAAAAGGGGGAATCACTCAAATAAAGCACTGTTTGTTAAATATAAAAATATAAATCCAGCCATAGTATTGCATGACTTATACAATCTTTTTAATAAAAATTACAATATTAAAGAAATTAAAACTATTTTATTCAGTCTAAAATTTAAACTTTTACGAAGATTGCAGCAGAAGATTAAAGAGTTTACTAGTGATAACACACAGTTTAAGGATTTATTAACGGACTTTTTATTATATAAAATAGGTAAATATCAAGAGTTTAAAACTGATAAAATATACTTCGTTTGTACATTTCAGCAAAAGAGTTTTGATAACTTATATCTAAATAAAATTGTTACCAGACACAATGAAATTTTTCCAGTTAAAAATGTGTCTATTATTTCAACTTACAAATATACAAATACCTTGGGTAATAAATTATTTAATTATAGAGAAGTTGCACAGGATTTGGACTCCTACTTGAATTTGTCTTGAGAATGTGGGAATTTTCAGAAATCATCCTTTTACGATAAAAATGCAAAGCATATAGTTACAGGTGACCTTGGTTTTATATCCAACGATGAATTGAAACAATTAATGAAATACGGTACTAAATTTAGATTAAACAAGAAGATTAATTTAAAAAAATCTTTCAATCTATTCAAATCTGAATTACATATGTTTATACTCAATTTAAGTTACAAATTCAATAAACCTATCCCCCTTTTCAATGAATGGAAATTTAAAATATTGGATGATTTTAAATCATTTCAAATAAAATATATGAATGATTCTTCTAATTACACTTACCATAGAATAAATGCAAATTTAGAGAAGGAAATATCGAAATTAAAAAATACCTTTGTTTTTTGTTCAGTCGATAAAGCATCTAACAATTTTGCAGTTATTTGAAAAAGCTATTATGCTAATATGATATTTACTGAGCTTAACAATAATGTCACCTACAGTTTGTATAAATCTACTATTCAGACACTGATTAAGAAACATCTGGCCTTTTCAAAAAAGGTTAATATTCCTCTGCCTAAAGTAAAAAATTTGTCATTTCCTTTTCTTTTCGTAACACCTAAATTTCATAAGATACCAATTAAGTACAGATTTATTTGTAGTAATGTAAACAGCATTGGAAACGGATTTAATCGCAAATTTGAGGAAATGTTAAAAAAGATTTTAAATATACTAAAATTTAAGTATAAAGATAGTAATATGTATTGGATTATTTTGAACAGTTATGAGATCAGGAATGAACTAATTAAAGATGATATACAAAGTGTCCAGACATATGATTTTGAGAATCTTTTCACAAACATTCCTATTGCAGGGTTAAATGATGTCCTTTTAAAGATTGTCGATTTAATTATAGCTGACACAGATTTAGATTTTAATTTATTTAAATTATTATGTAATTTTTGTTTATATAACAACTATGTTTATACAGGTTCAAATATATATTTACAGAATAATGGAGTAGGAATGGGAACAAGTTATTCTTCAACGGCAGCTAACTTATTTTTATTTTATTATGAATTTCAATTTTGTAGTGTCAATAAAGATGTTAATTTTCTGGCTTTTAGATATATCGATGATTTGATAATTTTGAACTGTGATCGCGATTTTTTGGGGATATCATGTAACATTTATCCTGATATGCTGGTTTTGAAAAAAACAAATGAAAATAATAGTGCTGCTGATTATCTTGATTTGAAAATAAACATTTCAAACGGTATACACATATCAATTTATAATAAACGGGATAACTTTAATTTTGAAGTTAACCATTTAGTTAATTGGAGTTCAAATATCCATAAACGCGTTTACGTCAATATCATAATAGGTCAGATTTTTCGCTACTATAAACTCTGTTCGAATAAAAATTTATTTTTTAAAGAACTTTTTAATTTAACCAGCATTTTGTATTATAAAAACAATATACCTTTGAATTTCATTAATAAATATACTAGTTTTACAGACAGTCTTCATTTTTGAGGAGTTGCTATGCGATTGACAGTTAATGATTTGTATAACCCAAAGCCTTTTTTGGACGGTTTTACAAGGATGTCTGCAATTGTGTGGCAACAGACATGGAACGTTTACGGACAGATTATGGATCACTGGAATTTAGTTATTGTTTTTGTGGCTGTGTTGCTCGGATTTGGGTAAAATAATTTTATTGTTTCAGTATACATTACACATACGTTCTGAATCAGTTGTATCTTCGAGATGCACTGTTTATTGTGGCGTCGGGTCCGGTGGGGGAGTGTTCGCTATATGCTTTCAATTGTTTTTATGCATTTGATTTATGCTTTGCGACACTCTGGCCGAAACCCACTGCCACTACTGAATAATAGTTTGTTGTAAATTGTAATTAATCTGAAACATTGCTGTGCTTTCTAAAATGCCCACCGCTGAAGAGGCCACAGCCTTTTGTTGTTTTTTTCTTGTTCAGGTTATATCTGTTTAAATTTCTTGGATGTTTTATGGTTATACTTAGTTTATTTATGGTGCAGGATTCTGGGTCCGACAAACGCATTTAAAACATAATGTGCTATATATATATATATATATAAACTTTTTAGGTGGGGGTGGTTTTGGGTTCCTGGGGTCATGTAATGAAAAGTTATGAAGAAATTTTTCAAAAGTCGCACCATGGTAACGACTGCAATAGGTAGTATTTCTTACGAAATCTACCTAAAAAATCAGTCGCCACTTGTGACACAACGCTCAGTTGCTTCACTCGCAATTGGTAGATTCTAAAATATATGTATCCTCCTCTTTATTCATAACTCCATTGTGCGCACCATTGATGCATCCTGCGACCCAATCTAAGAACAGAGATTATGAGACATATAGTGTAGCGTACATCGGTTGCGAGAGAAATAACTGAGGATGTAGTCACAAAATATTTGTTTACAACAGACCAGTGCCTGATAAACGCCGTTACTATCTTCCACCGGCAAAAAAGAATAGAAATTTTTTGACAGAAATTTTTCGTAAACAAAGCAATTAAATGTGTCGAAAGCTTGTATTAATATTTATTGATGGCTGTTTGCCCCGTTGATTACCTAATTCACCGACATTTTCAGATGGATTTTTTATGTCATCATAGTATGGCGGAATCGCAGCGCCTGACGTTTGATTTGTTGCTGAAAATTTACAAATTATTCTTTAAAAGTGTTATATTTATTATAAATATAATTTCAAATGTCATATACCAGAAAAAGTTAGAAGTGTACTTTCAATATAAAATACCAAATTCCGTATTAATTCGAAGACAACCAAATGTTCTTCTGCTCTAGCGAACGAAGGTGTCAGATGAAGAACGCTTCGTAGTTGAGACCTAGAAAGAAAGATGTAGGAACATTTAACGTTGTCAGTTTCAACTCATGATTTACTCTGTATTTCCGTTACGAATTCGGATTTTGTTATAATAAAATAGGAGGTCAAACTGGAAATCATGAACCCTTGCATTTTAATTAAAAAAATGTAGAATAGATTAAAGGATACAGCTATTCAATATATAATAAAGTCATTTTTTAGCTTATGTTTAAAGTATATACTTGGGAAGTCGTCTCCATATAGATGTTAAAAGAAACTGGAATTTTCAATACAAAAACGTAACTTTCACATCATATTCAGATTCATCTGTTATTTTTTCCTTCCTATATACTCTGACATTGACAGCAGTGTTGCCAGATGGGCTACTTTTTTTAAAAATCAGATTCTTGATTGGCACCAGTTTTTTGAAATGGTAAAATGCGCCTTATTTAATGACATATTAATTAAGGCTAAAATAAAGGGAATTTTACCGTTTTAAAAAAAGTTGTGCCAATCAAGAAATCTGAATTTTAAAAAATGTAGCCCACTGGCAACACTGATTGACAGTAGAAAGACATGTAGTAGGAAACGGCGGAACCGCTCGGCCTGACTTTTGCCAGGACAAACTTCCAACCGTAAAACGAATTGATATTTTTGTCTTAATAATGTTAGAAATTTTGTGCAAAAAAAAGACACTTGAGGAAATTTCTATTTAAATTTACTGGCAGTAATATGCGTCGGAGTTAATAAAACCCTGCGAAACCGGTTACAGTTTACGTTTATCCAGTTGGAGGATATGTCAATTCCCCTTCATTCAATGTTTCATGATCAAGACATGTTCTTTTGTACCAATTCATCCATATAATTTTCATCGACTTCATATTATAAACGTTCTGGAAAAGGTATTAGAAAAAATAAGTATAAACTACTGGGGGAAAGTGCAATCCCAGTTTGAAAAGGAATGTCCGTCCATGATGCACACGCTGATCAGGATTGCCAGTTTGTCCTACAGTTTTATTTAGAAATATCACATTCATACAGGAAATTTTAAAAGAAAAATTTCTACTTTGTGTGATCGCTCATATTAAATAAAGCATAAAATACTATTATTTATTTATAATATAAACTCTAAAATTCTGAATAAAAATAGAGGCCAAACTTGCATCCTTGGCACTGATTATCGCCAACTCATGTCCGCTGGTGTTGCGTTTAGCAAACGGTAAAAATAAATGCACATGCATAGCTGCCAACTTTCACGCTTTTTCGCTACCACTAAAATTTAATAGAGATTTTAGCCTTGATTAATCCTGAGATTTCGACTTTTAAATAAGACAATATTTACTGTAAAACATTAGTGGTAGGAAGAAAGCGTAAAAGTTGGCAGCTATGCACATGTCTGAATTAACTAAGATGCAACAACTACTTTTGAAATTAAAAAAATTGACTTAATAACAGAAACTTTGATCATTAAATAAAGCAAAGATTATCTCACAAAATTTGTGGTAAACGTTTCTCTGCAAAATATTATTTGAAGACAATTATAAAGAAGGAGCTTGGTGCAATATAATAGAAGCGTAAAAAATACAACGTTAACAACACCAAACATTTTTAATTTTTAATTAATTTAAAATTTAAAATTTTTTGTGGTTTTAACGTTGTATTTTTTACGCTTCTATTATTTGAAGATCCCTATGTTATAGTTTTGGCGGTTAACCCATTACTCGCTGGTGTTGCGCGTTCACGCAACAGTAAAAATAAATGCACATATTAAGTTACTTTGATACCCACCACTATTTTTCAATTAAAAAATTGGCCTTACTGAAAGACATAAAATTTTAAGATCATATAAAGGGAAAATTATCTTTTAGTGTTTGTAGTGACAAACCACGTTTAGCTAAAAAGTTGAAAATTTCAACCTTATAGTTTTGGCGGTTAATGGGTTAAAAGATTTTTGAAAGGAAATATTTTAGTAAATAAACTTAACACCATACTTGCCAACTTTCCCTTATAACTTCTGTAAAATGTGAGTTAAACTGACCCAGGTTAAACACGTTCCGAACCAGAAATTTACTAAAAAAATTAATTTAATAGATTTCATTGAGAAACATGATTTGAAATATATAATGATACATCGAATAAATTTTCTGGTTTGTAACGCATATAACCTGGGTAAATCAAAGTCATATTTTACGGAAAGTTACTTGAATGTTGGCAAGTATGTAACACTATACAGACAGTGTTGCCAGACGGCTACATTTATTCAATTCCGATTTCTTGATTGGCACCACTTTTTTTAAAATGGTAAAATTCCTCCTGTTTTAGCCTTAATTAATGCGTTATTAAATACGGCAAATTTTACCATTTCAAAAAAAGTGGTGCAAATCAAGAAATCTGAATATAAAGAAAAGTAGCCCTCGGGCAACACTGTAAGTAGGTCGCTGGCGCATTTATAAATGTATCGTTAAGTAATCTGAAATTCTCCACTGCAAGTCTGCATAGTCATTTTTAGTTATTATAACGATAGCTTTTTCATGAATAAAATAGAAGAAAATTTGTATTTCTGGTGAGAACTCTATATTTCTGAATACAAATTCCGCCAGTTTGGCAAAACGAAAAGTAGAAGTTTTTAGTAGAAAATTCTCAATATAATAAAATTGTTATTTACATTTTTAATTAATGTAAAGTAACTATTTATTTTATTCGTTTCTCAAGTCAATTTATTATAACTATGTAATATGTCCTTAGCGCATATTAAAAAAATTAAAACTTTCTTTATTCCACTCGTCAAAAAATATGCACATGAAAAACGTATTGTTAAAAATTATGGCACATGATACAATAATATATGTATACAGTAAACAAAAAGAATTTTCACTTTTCAAAATGTTTTGTAAATATTCGGTAAAATATGCGTTATCGCCTTCCCACTCGCCACATTTCTAAATAAAAATAAGTCTTTGTGAAATATTTACATAAATAGCCTTGAAAAAATAATAACAAACACGAGACTTTTTTTTAATGAGGTATGTATAAATTTAATACACTTTTCAGCATTGCGTGATATTTATTTGGTATTGGTATGTTTTAGCCAAAGGGATGTAAAGAAAAGGAAGTTATTAAACGATGAAAAAAATAATTAAAACTGTTTATTTTCGCGTTAAAATATATATATATATATATATATATATATATATATATATACAAGGTTCGCACACTCCTTGGAATTTCCAAGGACTCTGACACCACTATTAATGATAAGAAAATTTACATTTAATTTTTAGAACACAAAATTCGCAATCACCACCTTTATTCGCTGATTTAGCAATATTTTTGTGTAGTGAAATACTTTGAAAATACTGTTAAAATTTAGTGGTAAAACTGTGCGAACCCTGTATATATATATATATATATATGCATTTCTGGAATTGTAACTTTAAATTAATTCTTTTGCATACGAAAAAACGCATTAAAAAAGATATGTGTAACTCTTTTTATTTTTTATGAGGGTTATCTCATAACATTTCACTTGTACGTATAGTGTAACTCTGCCTGTCTCTATTATGTATATATAACTTTAATTTTACTATTTTATTTAACAAAGAGGTTATTTTAAGAATTTTGTCGTATTTTTCATCTCTCAATATTCTTCCGGAAAATGTGACTTAATCTGCAACATGATTTATACAAGATTTCTTAAAAAATAAATTAAAAAAATCTTCATGTAAAAGTTCCACGCAAGTTCGTGAATTAAATAATACACGTAAACATACATTAAATATACATGAAATACATTAAATATAAACTAAAAAAAATTCTATTTAAACAGGATTAATTAGACGGAAATTGCATCCTCGAGAAAATCTGGGGTTGCGTAGCGAGAGGGTTAAACAGCCACGTGAAGCCCAATATTTTGATTTTGGAACGCCCACCTCAAATTATTGTGGCACCTCAAATATAAAATGTAAAATAAAGAATAGGAAATATTCTGACGGGACGACCCTGCAATTCTGTCCAGTCGAGAAACCCAAAGTTAATTTAAAGAAATTTAATATAATGCCTTCTCATTACTTAAAAAATATTTTTAAATTCCTATTTTCACTCTTCGGAAAACGGTGTTTGATAAAAACAAACCGAATTTTCACAACTTCTCTATTTAAATTTTAGGAACTTTTTACAAAGACAGTATATTTTGAACTATTTGTTAAGAAAAATTCACTGCCTTGTGTAAGAAAATTTCAAAAATAAAAATCTTAAACGCCGTACGTTTTTAGTGATTGATGGCTATTCAAAAATTAAATTTTGCAAAAATATATACTGAGCAATACTATTTCAAAATTTCTCATATTAAGGACAATCACAATATAATTTCCAAGGGGTTTCTATAGATATTTAAGATTAGAACATTTTCATTTAACGTTTAAATTGCAAGAATCGTAATCGCCGCGTTTATTCACAGAATTTGTAATATTTTTCTAAAGTAAGATAAGACAAAAAAAAATATTTTTAAAAAATTGCTTTTTAAAAACACTCCGTGTCGTGAGATTTTGCGATCATACATTTACCACCAACAAATTACTTATCAGTTAAACAAGATATCGCTACGCGAAAGAGGTTTTGCATTTTGTTTCTTTTTACGAAATTCTTTTCCTAATTTTTTTTTAAATTTCACATTTTATGCGGCATATTCACTAGACAAGCAACGTCCTTATGTTTTAAATTTTCAAATTAAAGGTATGTAATATAAGTTTTTCGAAATAATTAGAATTCTTTTTTTTTTAAATCATATAAAAAAACACGATTATTCTAATTTATTATAGAGATTTTTTTATATAAAAACAAGTACATTTTCATTTCTCCCCTTAACGGTCGCATTAATTTACAGTTTTAAAATTCAAATTGCTTATTGGCCCAACTTTTTTGAAAAAATATATTCACCTTATTTAATGACAGGTAAAATGATACCATAATAAAACAAATTAGACTATTTTTAAAAACTGGTTTGAATCAAACAATCTTAATAAAAGACACAGCCTATGAATATCACGGGAGCGAGAATTAAGGGGTTAAAAGTCAAAACAAACGCAATGCGTACATGAGTATACTTCTTTGTGTGTCTACATAGTCAAAGTCGACTTTATAAATTTATAGGTCTGCATACTATCTTCATTAAATCTAAAAACAGATCTTTAAAATTTACACAAAAATTTAATAAAATGTACACAGAAGTGCGGAAATGCCAATAGTGGAGTTAAATAACTATCACGGATTTATCTGCTAACGATATTATAAGCGTCATGTTCGATATTTTTTTATATATACAGGAAATCACTTTCATCGAAAAATAAAAGATTTTCCCCATTACAAGCCAATTGTCCAATACAAACCATGGAACTATTAATAAATAGGAAGTGTCATATCCTTAAAATAGTGTAGATTCAACTGTAAATGCTTTCACAGAGGTTGACTATTGCGGGGGGAAAATTCCATCAGAAAATTGAAATAGAAATTTTCTCCTTATTTGAACTTCTTATTAACACAATATTTCGGTATTAAATAATGCCAAAAACAGATATTTATTTTTATTTGTGAAAGTTTACTTCGGAGGTAATCAGCCCCTGCGTTTCTTCCGCATTATGACAACTTAGACAATTTCCTATCAGTGTCAGAGAAAAAGATTATATCGCTCACCCGCAAGAAAAGTGACACATCTCGACAAATGTAAATTTCACAGGAGACGCAAAAGGGAAAATTTGCATAATTTTACTATAAGATGAAATTATAGCGCTTAGCTCTGCATAAAGGAGTAAGAACGTGCATAAATACATGATTAAATTAATTAATTGCTAAATTTTATTTAAAACTCTGCAACTAAGTTAAAGGTTACAATGAGAAATAACTGGGATATCTGAGTCTGACGGCTGAGTTGTTGGAAAACCCTGTACTATATATGTTTCTGGAGAAAATTATGAAACAACCTTAAATAACTAAATAATAAAAATGATCTACACTGCATAATTATAAAGAAAATACCGATCGGTAAACAGTGATAAAAAAGTATCCAAGTTTAGTATCATACTTCTTAAATTTTCAAAGTGTATAGTGCCACTATTTCATATTAGAAATATTTATCTACTATTTTTACTTCAGAATAAAAATATTTTACGGTTAATCGCAGATAGTCTAACAGTTTTCAGCAATTAAATAGGACGAAAAAACCTATTCCAACTTTGTGTAGAACTGTGCGCACCAATTGCGTAACCTGCTGTGTGTTGCACGTGGGCACCTTTTTTAAAATTAAAATTTCTTTATTGGCACCATTTTTTTGAAATTGTAAATTTCGTTTTATTTATCTCTTTCAGTCGCGGCGTAATTCTGTTTGCAAAATGATGAAAAGATGGACTGATGCCGGAATTTACAAACGAATCTATTAGAAAACAAAAACTCTGATTTTCTCGTACTTTACAAAAAGGAAAATTTTAATTAAATATTCTTGATGCCAGTACTCTTAAAATTAGGTGTCCTATTTTGTAGACATCGACCGCTAAAGGGTTAATGGCATATTAATTAACCGTTTAATTATCGCTTCCGTGATATTCATGGGCTGTGTCTTTTATTAAGGTTGTTTGATTTCCACCAGTTTAATAAATAGTGTAATTGGCTTTATTATGGTATCATTTTACCTGTCATTAAATAAAGTGAATATTTCTTTTTCAAAAATGTGATGACAATAAGCAATTTGAATTTTTAAACCGTAATTTAATGCGACCGTTAAGGGGTTAAGGCGAACAAAAGGGGGCATTTACCATTTTAAAAAAGTGGTACCAATCAAGTTATCTGAATTTTTTAAAAATAGCCCACTGGCAACACTGATCCTATGGCCGAATCTAAGAATAAGATGAGGAGGTATGATCTGTATGGAGGTATATGTGTCTAACGGTTGCGAGTGAAGTAACTAAGGATGTACTCGCCACAAAATGCCTGAATTGTTTTTTTCAAAGGATCAACGCCTGATAAATCCTGGTGCTATCTTCCACCGTTAAAAAAGAAAGGACAGATTTTAAGACAGAAATTTTCTATAAATAAAGCGATTAAATATGGCAAATTTTTTTATTGAAATGAAACGATAATGTTTACCAAGGAAATAATCGAATTACCGACATTTACAGGATGATTTTTTATGTTGTCACAATATGGCAGAATCGCACCCCTGACGTTTGATTTACTGATGAAAATTTGTGAAGTATGTATTATTTAATTCTTGTCATGTTTATAATAAATATAATATCAAAATTATACACCAGAAAAAGATAGAAGTTTACTATAAATATACATTACCAAATTCTAAACTGTCGCCTCGAAAATTCTAGACCTTCCATTCTAGTGAACGAAGAATCGAATCTGGAAAAAAGACGCTTCGTAGTGTAACAGTAGAAAGAAAGGTATGGAAAAGTTTATCGTTGTTGTTGTTGTTTGGCCGTTGTGTTGCAAAGCGATATAAGTAAGCGTTCTATCTTAAATGGGAGAAGTAACCGCAAGATTAAAAGCGAGGTCACATCAATCAAGGTCATGCGCCACGTAGCGGATGGAGTGTAAACTACAGGTAGATACCTAACTGTTTTCTTACTGACACCACTAAAATTGTAAAGTTTTTTTCACCTTGATTAATAACTGAAGTGCTTCTGATAAGGCGAAGAACCCTTCGTGGGGTCAAGTGCGTCTGCATACCCCTCTCGCTACGCCGTTATTTTGTAATAAATGTGGCAAACAGAATTAACTTCCATGAGTAACTGAAGATTTAGAAAATACGCGCCACACTAAAAACCCGCGAGTGTGAATTATCACTCCGTCCACAAGGTGGCGCAACTGTGTTAATTTACGCCTGATTCCAGCATTAAGTTTGTTCGCTTACTTATAACGCTTTGGTTGTGTTGCTCTGTGCTTCCAATATGAACTCTGATTTTATGAAAAAAATAGGAAGCCAAACTGGAAAACATCCCATGTATTTTAATTAAAAAACTGTTGAACAGATTAATGGACAGCTATTCGATTGGCAATAAAGTCCTATTTTACTTTACGTTAAAAATCTATGCTTAGGAAGCCGTCTCCATATAAAAATTAAAAGAAACATTGAAATTTTCAATACGAAACCGTAACTTTCAAATCACATTCTGATTTTTAAGTTTTTAGCTTCCTATATTCACTGACATTGACAGCAGGATCGTTATATACCCATAATTATGAAGGAACCACACAGCCTGATTTTTGCCGGGATAAACATCCAACAGTAAAACTGAATAGACATTTTTTCCTTAATTATGTCAGAAATTTTTTTCGAATAAGGCGTTTAATTAAAAAAAAAAATCTATTCTAATTTAATGGCTAAAATTTCCCTGAGCGGTTGTCAGACCTACTGCATCGGTTACAGTTTAAGCTTCACCATACTGGGGATATGTTAATTCCACTTTATTCGTTGTTTTATGATCTAGGCCTTTTCTTTATTACCAATTCATCCGCATATTTTTAATCGGCTTAATTATTATTACAAACATTTTAGAAAAGGTATTTGGAAAATAACTATAAACTGCAGGGAAAATGAGCATGGCCACATTGAAAAGGAATGTCTGCCCATGATAGACATGCTAATTAGTGTTAAACGTTGTTGTTTTTTTTTAACCCCATAACCGTAACATTAAATTACGGTTTAAAAATTCAATTTGCACCACTTTTTTTAGAAAGATATATGCACCTTGTTTAATGACAGGTAAAATAATACCATAATAAAGCCAATTAAACTATTTTATAAAACAGGTGGCAATCAAACAATCTGAATAACAGACACAGCGCGTGAATATCACGGGAACGAGAATTAAGGGGTTAAAGAAATATTTTATTAAATGAACCTAACACTGTACAGGCACGCATTTATGCATCATTTATTAAACTGTCGTTAGGAAATTCGAAATTCACCCCAGAAAGTTTGTATAGTTATTTTAGTTAACTATAGAGATGGATATTTCGAGAATAATGTAAAATAAAATTAGTATTAAAACATTTCTGCTGTAAACTTGAATTTTTTGAATAAAGAACCCGTCAGATTTGACAACACTGTTTGCGACCTGCATAGTGTTAACCTTTTGCTATCGAGTGTCGGCAAGTAGCCTCCCAAGCTTTTTATACATATATATACATGAATCTATATTCTATTCGCACCATAATATTTTAAAAGTACATTTTTTAGTAAATTTCTCTAGCAGATGTTGTTAAAGCGCAAGTAAAAAATCACATGTTATCAAAGTGCACAATAAAATATTTCTTTAAAAAATGTGGTGTAAACCGAATAAATTCGTGTAAGATATGCCTGTGCCTGGGAGGAGTACTTCGACATTAAATGTTTAATATCACTAAAAGTAGAAGTTTTTGTTAGAAAATTCTCAACATAGTAAAATTGTTATTTGCATTTTTAATTAATATGAAGTAATAAATCATTTTGATCTATTTTCGTCACATTTATTATAACTATGTATAATGTCCATGACGCATATTAAAATAAATTTGTAAAACGTTCTTTTTTTCACACGTAAAATAAATATGCACATTCTAATTTATGAATAACGTATTGAAAAAAATTATGGCGTATGATACAATAACTACTTTTATATATAGAGATTATAAAAGAATATAAAGAAATAGTCAAAGAATAAATAAAATTAAAATTCACTTTTTTAAATGTTCAGTAAAAACAAAAGAAATAAGGTGTTGCTATCCAACGTACTATATATTCACAAATTAAAAGATGTCAAAAACATATGAATAACATAAATCTCTACGTTTCGGTTTAATCTTTAAAACCTTCGTCAGGAGAAAAAATTTCTAAAAAATATAAATCGACAAAAACTCTTTACATGCTACATTTTAAAAACAATTCAAAATACAAATCAGTCTAACGGAAACTTCTTAATCCCAAATAAACGGTTCAGCGGCGCCATCTTTTATCCAAAGAAAACAACGATGAAAGAAGTGTTTTTTAAAAGTGGAAATTTTAAGGTCTTTTCAAAATAGAAAGCCAGATTTCAGTAATGTGAAAGGAAACATTATCATTGCATACTTCCTGGTTCCTTAAACGAATTTCTAAAGATTCACGATCTATTATTTGTGAATCTTTTAGGTTTCACGAGGTAGGTTTTTAGGTAGAACGAAGGTTTTAAAGATTAAACCGAAACATAGAGATTTATGTTATTCATATGTTTTTTACATCTTTTAATTTGTGAATATATAGTACGTTGGACAGCAACACCTTATTTGTTTTGTATCGATATTACAACATAAAGTCCTTAATTATTATGCTCAGTTAATATGCAATAAAATATCCATTATCGCCTTCCCTCTCACCCCAATTTGAATGTGAAAATATTCTTTGTGAAATATTTAAATAAAACGTATTGCAAAAATAATAACGAACACGAGAATTTTTTTTTAATGAGGTATGCATAATAGTAATGCACTTTTTAGCATTCATTGATATTTATTTGGTGTCATTTAGCCTAAGGGTATTAAGGAAAAAAATTTAAAAAGTTATTAGACGTTGGAAAAAATTATTTAAAATGTTTATTTTGAAACCTACATTCATTTACTGAGCTTCGTGTAGAACAAAAAAAAAAAAAATATCTGCATTCTTGGAATTGTAACTTTAAATTAAATCTCTTGCATACGAAAAAACTCATTTACTTTAATAAAGTTGCAAAAAGTTGATAGTTTAAAAATTCTATATCTTTAAATTACACGATATTTCAAGCGAACATTTTGCATTTTTTGTAGGGACACATTCAATTTATATATTTTTGTTTAAACAAGATATTGATTACTACTTTAATGTTTTATGACGAGTATCTCATAATATTTCACTTGTGCAGTCGCAGAAAAAGTAAACACTCCCTACTAACTCTGTAACAAATTATAATAGAAGAAAGTTGGTTCAAAACGATTAGAAATGAAGTGTACTTGTGATGCATATAAAATTTGCTTAGGGGCCATCTACAAATAAGAACCAGACAATTTTGTAATTATATTTAAATTTTGATCTAACTATGAATAGAAATAAAATTTCCGGTAATTTGGACGATAAATTTTTGAGCTATAAACATTCAAAATTTCTGGCTTCTAATGTTAAATTACATTTTTACATTTTTATTAATATCTCCTCAAATTATAACCCATATATGATATTTTTTTCTGCGGTTATAATACTAAAAAAAACCTAAACATAAATACATCGATTTTGTAATTAAAAAAAATGATAATATGATTTATGATTTATGAAATTAATATTAAAATATATGAATTGTAACCTACAAATTTTTTGATAGATATATATTTACTATATCCTACTTTATGCGAATTCTCAAGTTTTCATTTTCAAGTAGTTTTCGAATTATGCTTTAAAAAAGTCAAAACAATAGTTTAATGGGCCGTCTATGATGCACAGGAAAGCATAATTTGAAAATAAATATCTTTTAGGCTGGCAATAGTCGAAACATTTTAAGCGAGTGAAATGTTCATATTGGCAAGAAAGAACACATTAACAGAAGTGGCATAGTCGTTCTGTACCATTTCAACAATCGAGTATCGAACATCATTTTCGATAAAGTCCCTAAAGCATGCTCATTTAAAAATAATTAGTTTCTCTGAAACTAATAGTATGAGATTCAGAAATATCTGTATTTTGGCTAATTGAAGTGTGTAGAATTTATTTATGGTGTCAAACTTTGGTATTGCTGTTGGGAAAAAAAGTTTGGGTTCGTTTTCATGGGTAGATAAACCGCTAATTAAATTTTTTATACATCATTTAAAAGTGGACTTGAATTCCAATCGTTTGGTGCCAGTAACTTTCATCTACAATATTTTGCTGCAGAGACAGTCAGGGGTGTTTACTTTTTCCCCCACGACTGTACATAAAATGTACTTATAGTTCTCTCTATTACATACATATATATGTGTGTGTGTGTGTGTAACTTTAATTTTAGTGATTTTATTTTAAAAAAAGATATTTAATGAATTTTGCAATATTTTTTTTATATTTTAGTATTCTTCCGTAAGAAGTGAGTTAATTTGACCCAGGTTAAATACGATTCAAACCAGATTTTTTAAAGAAATAAAATTAAACCAATCCTTGTAAAAGTTCGACGCAAATCCGTTAAATTAAACAATAAAGATATATCAACTAAATTTCTTGTTCAAAACATGCATAACTGGCTTAAAAATGAACCACATTTTATGGAAAATAACTGGCGGTTGGCAAGTATGATATCGCGTTGTCAATATACATATCAATATATAGTATGTGCTTTTATGGAATTTTCTTTTAACACCCTTAATAACCTGCATGCTTAAATTTTTCAATGATTTTGAAAAGATGAAAAAGTTGAAAAAATGATGTTCTAAATATGCTAGTTTTCCGAAAACATAACAGTTTTATAAACTGTTAACTGGTTAAGCTGTATAGGAGCGTATAGTTTTAACCCCTTAACGCTCGAATTAAATTACGGTTGAAAAATTCAAATTGCTTATTGGCACCACTTTTATGGAAAAGAAATATTCACCTTATTTAATGACAGGAAAAACGACACTAAAATATAGCCAATTTCTCTATTTTATAAAACTGGTGGGAATCAAACAATTTGAGTAAAAGACACAGCCCGAGAATATGATGGGAGCGAGAATTAAGGGGTTAAAAGATAAAGTTTACCAAGTAAGTATGATAAACAAAAATATATAATAAAAATATTCTTTATACAGTTGCTAAGTCTCCGGATTTTTGAATACCAGTATTTCAGAAGACAAAACTTTTGTTTTCATTATTTGGAGAATTGTTTAATTTAAAAGAAGAGCGTTATTTATGAGAATGTATTGGTATTAAAAAAAACTGAAAATTTGGCAAATCTGTACTAAAACGATTGTGTCTGTTATAACAACTACAATAAACAATGTTTGTAAAAAAAAAATAATAAAAAAAAATAAAAATTATTCGAATGAAACATTCGGCCATGCGCAAAAGCAAAGCTACCAAACTTTGCTTTTTGCCATTCAATTCCTACCAGAAATTTTGTATCCAAAAAGAAGTTTCCTATGTTGTAATTAGAATTAATTTAGGAACTCCGTAAAAATATGAAAAATCGTTTATCTTTAAAATTTCAGAAGATGATTAATTAAGAAAATCACGAAGGCTGGCAACTATTATTTTGCTTCTTTTCTTTTTAAAAATGTTCTATTAGTAATTGATTAAAAATATATACAAAGACCGGAAAGAATTTCTTGAGCATGTCCGAATGATTCATTCGAACAGTAAAATCATTCACTCTGCCCCGCACTACCTAAAACGATCAATTGCATTTCCAAAACGGAAACTCGATACTTTAATAATCACTGAAAAACAATAGTATTTCATTCTTTAACATTCAAAGCTTAGAATGATTTTAGAAACAAATTTGTGAATATTCCGTAAATTAAAGCTATCGAAAAGGGAACATTTAATGAGAATTTTATGGTCGAAAAAGTAATAATATTTCTCTTTTTCTATTTCAAGAAATAATGTGTTTCAAAATTTCTTCAAGAAATATTTTCATAAAAATGCTCACAAATCGCCATTATCGGAGATTCTATTTGGGTAATGTCCATATTGAATTCTTCAGAGGGTTCTGTAAAATAGCTTTATGTGTGCATTGCAAACATAACGGCTTTTCTGAGATTTAGAGATAGAAATTGATTTTTCAGTTATTTTCAATACTTTTTCCAGATGTAATCACCGACGATAGATAAATTGTTAAATGGTTATACAATCGGACCTCGTTATCCCGACATCCGGTTTTCATATCACTCGTCTTATCACGTCAGTTTTTCAAAGTCCCGATTTTCTGTATATGATTTTAATGTAGATAAACTCCGGATTTTACGTCGTTGAATAATTTTCAACTCCAGATATCCCGACGGTTCTGGAAAATCGTCCATTTTCCATAATCCACCTTATAAGCCTGGAAATTAAGCGAAAAGAAATTTCTTAGCCAAACTTTTTACAAAAGTGTGTAACATATCCATTGAGATAAAGGCAAGGTTCGCACACTCCTTGGAATTTCCAAGGACTCTGGCACCACTATTAATGATAAGAGAATTTACATTTATTTTCTAAACCAAAGAATTCGCAACCACCACCTTTATTTACAGATTTTGCAATAATTTTCTGCAGTGAAATACTTTGAAAATACTGTTAAAATTTAGTGGTAAAAGTGTGCGAACCCTGGATAAAGGAGAAAACATTATTTCAATCCTTTTTCTGAATAAATAAACCCACACACTATGAATGACCCACTTAACAGATGATGAGTTCATCAGATCCCGAGTATATAGAAGGTAATGAAGAATAGGACATCCCTCTTTCAATATTGTTTAAAGAGTTGTTAGATCGGGAAATAGATATAACGGGGGATGTTCAGGTGTATATCGATTTTGATAAGCATGTTACCAAATCAACAGATGCAAAGATTTCTGAAATTGTAAAAGTTATAAAAGAGAAAAAGGCAGAAATTTCTTCAGACTCGGAGAAAGAAAGTAATATGGAGCTTGAATAAAACAAGACTCCGACTAAAACTGAAACATTGAAACGATCTGAAATTATCTAACATCTATTTCTGAAACAAAGGATATCGATTACAATTCATTCTATAATATTGAAAAAAGAATTTTAGGAAGCACATCTGGGTTTAAGCAAACCAAAATCCATCAATATTGCACGTAACAATAAAAAAGTAAGCCCTCTGAAATCCGATTTTTATTCTTTTCAATCCTGTTTTTTCTTTTTTTTGTGTGTATGCTTATTTTGTTTAATAATAATGTTTTATTGCTTAAAATGCCAGAACAGTTATGAATTTTAATTTGTCTTAAGTTAATTAAAAACACTGCTTTTTATAAGCATATTTTTATCCAACTCCGGTTATCGCGACACTCCGCTTATGGCAACACTTTTTTATGGAAATGAGTGTGTCGGGATAACGAGGTTCCACTGTATATATATATATATATATATATTATAATGTATAAAAATTTAATATTAAATCACCTGTGTGAAACTTCAAGGAAAGGATAATATAAAAATTAAACACATTGAAATATAAATGTAAAGAAAGGCAAATGCAAATATAAAGAATAACGGATTCGTCAGGGGAGCTTTATAAGAGTAATTCGTAGTAAAAATATATTATTTCGTGTAAATTAGCCGGGATCAGAAATCGAACCTGGAACTACACTAATTTTCACACGTGTTGTGTTTATTGCATTAATTGGGTTTAAAGTCTGAAATAAAGCGTTCTTTATATCAGTGTCTACAGTATGATACGCTCTAGTCCTAGTTCAGAGTCCTGGCGCCGGCTAAATTTTCACTCGTGTTGGGTTTATTGCATTAATTGAGTTCATTGTCTGAAATAAAGCGCTCTTTACTTATCTTTTACGTATTCAGACGTTAATTTATGTGTGCTTAAATTATTAAATGAGCTCAATTATATATTGGTGATGAGCGAAAACATTTGAAAATACTTTTCCAAATTCATTTTTATCACTATACGGACCATCAGCAGTCGATGTGATTGCCACTAAATGACTGATTATGGTTTCGAAAGCAATATTTCATCAAAAAATAAATTAAATGCGTTTCAGAGCCACACAAAAATAGTAAAATAATTTAATTAAATAGATAATTAAAAAAATGTGGCGTGAAATATCTTTATAAATTTGTTTAAAATTTCCGGTTGTTTTTTGTGTTAAAATGTTAATTCTATGTTTAAAACAACATTCGCATGTTTGCACTATTTATTCAAGTACAATGTTTTATTTAAATGCACTTGTGATGTAATTTCTACCACTTGTTACAATTATTTGATTAAAAAATCACCATCATGAATATGCGAACTATTTTTGTTTTTACTGATGAAAAACCGTTTTAAATGATACAGAAAATTTGTATGATGTTTATTAGAGGCTCGAGTCTTTGTGACAAAATTTATATCTCACCAATTGGAAAACCTGATGCTTGTACTATATGCTTTTATCTCACCAACCTGATCTATATTATCTAATTACGACGAAACTGTACATGATAGAAAATTTTCAATATATTTTGGGCAATATAACAAAAAAAAAATCATAAGAAACCCCCTTTAAGAAAATCATGGTCATAAGTGGCAACTACTATGATTTTAACCACTGAAAAATAGTATTTTCAAAAAAATATTTTACGCCTTTCTTATACCCAGATATTTGCTATTAAATAAGTAAAAAATATGTGAAATACTTCTTCTAAAAATTGTCGCATTTGGCAAATATAGGTATAAACAAAAATTAATCACATAATCTATTATATAAAAAGAGACATAATGTTGGAATAATGGTGATAATTCGCGCGAGGCACCGCCGATTCTGACCTTTACATCAATTCAAAGAAGCATTGTTGAAAAGATATGATAATATTTCAGGGAAGGAATTAAAATAAAACTTAAAAAATTTAAACAGCGCAGTTAAGTAAAATGTCAGGGAATCGGCACAAAATAAAGATAATATGTTATTAACTCTGCAACTAAATTAGATTCATGCTGTCCTTTTATCCTAGCTTTTCAAAGTGACATAGTTAATGTCCATAATAAAGAAAATGAATCACTAATTATGTTTTTTAGCTGCAAAACATAAAGCTATAAGGAACTAGATTAATCATGATAATTAGACTAATTATTTAAAGTATGAAAGATCTTTGTCGCAGATTTACTTTTTTTCTGATGAATGATAATAATTTTACAGGGATTTTCAAGATGCTTTAAATAATTTTTTTTTTAAAAAGAATGTAGAATGATTCTAATAACACAATTAATTGCCTAGTTTTTACTTATAGTTTCATTATTTCAGCTTAGCACTCTAAACAAATTAATGACCTCTACCCCATACGCGATGAGGGTCATGTCATAAACTTCTAAGAATCCTATGAGTAACTTTTAACTGAAATTTTTGACTTATTTAATCAAATTATTTCTGTGATAGAATTTGAATACAATTTCTATTTTGAAAAAAAGTGATGAAAGATTAAAACTTCTAAAAAGAACGCTCGTCTGCATAAAAGTCAAATGTACACTGTTTTGGTTACTACTAAAATTTAGTAGACGATTTTGCCTTATTTATTCTCAAATTTTGGCGATTAAACAAGGTGCACTTCACTAATGAATTTTAGAGATAAGAGAAAAGCATAAAAGTAAGCTGGCACGTGTCCCTTAAACTTTTCAGAGGCAATATTGGCATTTGCCAACACAATGTTCCAATTTCAAAAAGCAACATTTACACCAGAATTTTGGAATGAAAAATTTTAATGCATTAAGTATATGAATTAAAAAAAAAATCTCTTACCTACTGTGGAAAAAATAATTTTATATATTGAGGTGCAGTCATTCATGTTAGAATTTTGCGGATAGAAGTACTTTGCCACTGAAAGGGTTAAACAGTCACGCCAAGCGCAATATGTTGATTTAGGAACGCGCATCTCAAATGACTGTATAGCAAACGCACTTCCTGATAAAAATTGATAAAAGGCAAATCAAAGAATTGGAAAAATTCTAACGGGAGGACCCAGCATTTCTTGCCAGTCGAGAAATCTCATATTCATATAAAGAAATGTAATATAATGCCTTCTCATTACTCAAAATATCTTTTTAAATTTCTATTTTCACATTTAGAAAAATCGTGTTTGATAAAACCAAACAGCCTTTTTATAAATTATCTAGTTAAATTTTAGGTATGATTTATAAAGGCAATACATTTTGAACTATTAGTTAAGAAAAATTCACTGCCTTGTATAAGAAATTTTCAAAAAAGAAAATTCTAAAACTCAGTACGTTTTTAGTGATTGTCGGTTTTCATAATTTTAAAATTAAATTTTGTAATATTTTTTTATATACTGAGCCATACTATTTAAAAATTTCTCATATTAAGGACATTCACAATGGAATTTCCAAGAATTTTTGGAATAAAGTTACAGAATTGCTGTATTTTAAATTTTAATGAACACATGAGCAACATTCTCAACACTGTCGATATAAAAATGAACATGATGTTGAAAAACATGGTTTATATGCTTAATGGAATCTAAAATACATCAGTTGACATATTGTCTGCTGAATTTGTTGTAAAAAATTCTTCGGATGTTGAAGTTAAGTAGCTCCACCCCAAATAACGCTTTAAAATGAATTTTAATAATTTTAATATACATTTTTGTAAATATTTATATCTAGTACCCAACGCAAACTTTCGTCATTTATACAGAATATGCGGGCACATATGTAGAATTTTTTTACAAGAAAATGGTAATTTTCGGATAACCATAAGATATGATTTTTATTTTTTTTAATTTTTTATTTCGCTATTTCACACAGTTTTTATAAACAGAAAATTATACAAAAATTACCACTTATGCATCTTTGGTATATATATATCCTCAGTTAATTGCATGAAATTCCGCGCAGCAGTTTTTGAGAAAATCCGTTTTTTTATTAAATCGAAAAAACATTTTTATCACATTAAATCAATGTTTATAGGGTGATAATATGGAAAATATATTGTCAGATATGTAGTCATATCTAGGAAAAAATCAGAAAATTTGATTGAAAGGCATGTTTCCAATGCTTATCCGGCAATGCCCTTTACACAGAAATTAAATGAAATTTACACAGAAATTCCAATAGTGCGGTTGAATAACTGTCACGGATTTATGTGTCAATGATATTATAAACATCTTGTTCAAATTTTTTATATATCCAGGAAATCACTTTTGTCAAAAAATTAAACCTTTTTCTCACTACAAGCCAATTGTCAACGAAAACCATGGAAATATTAATAAATGGGAAGTGTCATATCAAAGCGATATAAGTAAGCGTTCTGTCTTAAACGGGAGAGGTAACCGCGAGATTAAACGCGATGTCACATCAATGAAGGTCGCACGCCATGTAGCGGGCGGGGTTAAACTACAGGAAAATGCCTAACTGTTTTCTTACTTCACACCACTAAAATTTTAAAGTTTTTTTCATCTTCATTAATAGCTGAAATGTTTCTGACAGGGAGAAGAGAATTTCGTGATGTAAAGTGCATCTGGACGCCTCTCTCGCTACGCCATTATTTGCAATAAATGTGGTAAACAAAAGTCGGTTCCATGAGTGTCTAAAGATTTAAAAATATGCGCAGATGGTAGATAACCTGTCATATAGGACGTCACACTAAAAGCCCGCGTATGTGGATTATCACCCCGTCCACAAGATGGCGCAATTGTGTTAATTTACGCCCGATTCCAATATTAAGTTTGTACGCTTACTTATATCGCTTTGGTGTCATATCATTGAAATAGTGTAGATTGAACCGTAAACGCTTTCGCAGAGGTTGATTATTGCTAGGATAAAATTATAAATATAAATAAAAATTTTCTCCTCATTCAAACGCCTTATTAATACAACTTGTCGGTCATAAATATGGCAAAAACAGCTATTATTTTTTACTGGTGGAAGTTTACTTCGGCGGTAGTTAGTTCCCTCGTTTCCGCCGTATTGTGACAACCTAAACAACTTCCTGTTAATGTCAGCGAAAAACATATTACATAGGCAAACTGTCACTAGTAAAAACAAATAGAAATATCCGCCACCTTTGTCAGAGAATTTTTCTTGAAAAAGGCTATTAAACAACACGAAAATTTCAAATAAAATTTACCGTAGTAGTTTGCTTCTGCTGTAATCACAAACTGTTGAAACGATAAAAAAAAAAAAAAAAAAAAAAAAAAAAACAGCCGCCATCTTGTAAAAACCTCCTCAGTGTTTTCGCTCGTAACGTCTAGGCAATATACAATACGTCTTCTTTATTTTATTCATAACTCCATTGTAGAAATTAGTGCTCTCGATGCGATACGTATTTCAGTTGTACGTTTAAACGATATACGTATATACGTATAATACGTTTCTATGAAATACGAATGCCTTAAAATATACGTTTAAACGTATCCGGATAATTATAAGGGTACATTGGTTAAACGTATAATTAAGTATACGTACATTTAAAGTATACGTATATTTCAAGTACCGTATTAATTTTTTAATAACAATGGACGTATGTATCGGATTCACTTTTAACCCCTTAACCTACGATATATCCTACGGTTTGGCAAATCCATAGCTACCACTAAAATTTAATAGAGATTTTCACCTTGTTTAATCATGGAATTTCGACGATTAAATTAAACTATATTTACTGTAAAATTTTACTGGTAAGAAGAATTTACATTTGGCTCGATCATCGTACGCGGGCTATGCCCGTCATTGTAGGTTAAGCGCTTAACCCTTACCGGCACACAGTGGGGCAAAATCCCAAAAAGCTGGCCAAAAGTCGAAAAATAAAGTTACTATTTAGGAAATTTTGACTATACAGATGGCTAGAATAATGTTTAAAGGGTCAGAATTTGTATTTATAAAACAGTTTTCATTTTTCTTTGGCAGCCTGTATCATTTCAAACGTGACGCTTGGAGGATTATCATCTGAGGCGAACACAAAGACCAAAATAATGGTTTTTCTAAACACGCGCTACATTTTTCCATATCATCCTATTTTAATGCTCTAAAATGAATTCACACGATGATAGTGTGTACTTTTTTTGCTCATGTTACAAAAATTATATTAAGTACATAAAAATTAATAATTTCATGATTATTTTTGATAAAAAAAATTTCAAAAAATATCATTTTTTTTTGCTTTCAAACATCAAAAAGTTTAAAAGTTCCCGCAACGAAATTTAATGGAAATAATAGCATGAACTATTATCTAATGCATCATGAAAAACTAGCTGCCATAAACTGCCATTCTGCATTTCGTGCATATTTTTGCAACCACAAGTAAAAATGTCAATTTTTTAATCGCTTCAAAAATTCTGAAACATAACCTTTTCACAGTAATTTAGCTGGCAAACATTTTTGAATTTTTTAGATTATTCAGCTTTGTGATAGATTATTGCCGAAACGTCAGTGAAGGCTTACTGTGGAGACACGAAAAGTTTTGATTTCCGTTTGTCTGTCTGTCTGTCTGTCTGTCCGTCTGTTCCGCGATAACTGCCGCAAAAAGCATCCGATCAGCTTGAAATTAATTGGGCATATTCGTGAGATACCCGAACGTAGCTGTATAGTTTTTGGTTAAATTTGGTTCATTCGTTCGGGAAATATGGAAGATTTTATTTTTCTTTATAATGCTTTTCTACGGCAAGTCAGACGATTTTCAAATTTCGATTTGTTGACAGAAAATGGCACGTTTAATTAATGGATTTAAATGTCAAATTATGGATACTAAAATTCCAAATAAAGGTTTTAAATTATTCCTATTATATTGAAGTTTTATCAATATATCTATAAGATTTTTTTATTTACGTGTATAATGTTTTGAGGACATTTATACATGTATTCCAATAATATAAAAAATTTTTAAATTAATTTTCTTGTTTTACATGATACATATTTCTTTTTTTTTCCTTTTCTTCGTTGCCTAGCGACTGTTATTAGTAGCCTATCATTGCGTCAAATATGAATGAAGTTAGTAAATTACGTTAATTTTGTTGCAGGTACTATTAAAAAGCTATCACAAAAAATATTTTATCGCGCCAAATCGATGCAATTTATGCAATTAACAGTGGGCACGATAATGAATTATTTTCCAGTAGATTTATAGATCTCCAGATATGCCTATTTTGGGGGGCTTTTAATATGTTATTGCTATCGCATGGATTAGGATGTTTAAACTAATGTTTAACCATGCTATAAGTGAAAAAAAAGTACAGTTAAAGGCATGTAAATCCTTTTTAACACTTTCCAACATGGATGAAAAGTATTTATGACTTCAGTTTTTCTATCTGTCGCCTGCCGTGTTTCTCTACGTGCTCTAACTCGCGTAAATATAGTCGGGATTACATGTAATTGATATACGTTATTGAGGTTTGCCAAAGTATGTTTGGTATTAAAAATGAAGAGTGTAGCATTCATAGCTTAATTACAGGGGCACTCAAAACTATTCCGTTACATTATAGTCTTTGGGAAAAATCGTCTGCGGTGTATTTTAATAATGTTACACAATTTTAAACGTAATGAAATTTATATACTTTATTAAGGTGCACTAGAACCTGGTTACTATAAAATATGTTATGTGTAGCACTTACAGCATGCGTACAGGTAACTCAAAAGTATTCATAATATTACTATCTTTGAAGAAAATCCGTTTGTGGCGTTTTTTAATGATGTTACTCTGTTACAAAATAATAAAATTGATATGTATTTTTGAAACATTTTTGTAGTATATGGGGTGCAAAGCATATGTTTTTTTCAGGGTCACACAAAAGTGGTCGATTAAAATGTGGTCTACGGGGGAAAAAACTCTTCACAGCTTATTTTAACACATTAGCGACGGGAAACGAAAATTCTCGTTTTTATTCAGAATACATCATTGGCTAAGGGAGTGACTTCTACCTTACAGAAAAGACATTTATATTGTGTTGTCCATATTTTTTATAGATTGTAAGACATTATATATTACATCCGTACATTGAAAGATATTTACTGCTGCATAAACATGAAAACAAATCTCAGAAACCAATTTCCGAGACACTTTCAGAAGAGGGAGGAGCTTCTACTGTTTTTAAACCCAGATTTAATTAAATTGCCTGTCGTCAGTGTGTTAATTGTGTTGCACTAATTCAAACATTATGAAATTAAATTACATTACTGTGGTTGACTACAAGAAGCTTGAATACGATTTGTATCGTATTTATCGTTCATTTATAGGGTCACATAAAATATTTCGGATACAGTTCTGGTCTATTAGGGATGATTGCTGAAGAGCATTTTCGATTATGGTGTGCGTTTTAACGTTAAGTAAATTTGTGCCTAATAAGTAGTGCTTAAATATTGTATGGACCATGTACAGGGATACACAAATGAATTCGTAAGTATAAATGAAAATGAGCGCAAATTGCTTCAGTTTTTTTTTTTTTTTTTTTTTTTTTGAGTTATGTATTTCCCAGCCCAATTACATTTAGTATACTAACAAATGTTTGCAGAATTTAAATAGAACCATATACAGGACTCCGCAGAAACTGGATATATGGTGCACACTATGCATACTAATCCCCGGAAATGTGATATGAGCAGTTTTAAGAGGGTTTTTTGTCTGCATTAAATTTAAATGTTATAGACGACGCGTAAAAATCTTCACGTAATATACAGGGCTCTAGAAAAGAATTCATGTACGTTTCCGTCTATTGGTAGAATTTGCTAAAGGACATTAACACAATTAATTGATAATTACAAATGTAAATTAAATTACACTACGAAGGGGTTCAGGGGGGCTCTGCCCCCCTGAAGAAATCTACTTTATTATCTAAAAATTACCAGAATAAGTAGCTCATGAGATTTTCAGAATACCATTACATAACAAGGGGTTTAATTTAACGCTTCTAATGTCAGAAACCTTCGAAATATTTTTTCGTTTTATAAATGTTTATGTAATTTCAAAACTTTAAATTTCGTTTTTTGTAGAAAGATTAATATTACGCAAAGGATGCTAAACACAATGAATTGTAGAGCTGACGTTGAGGCTCCTGATCTGCAGATTTACTAGTTATGTATTATGTTACAAATAAATATTGTAATCATAAGCATAAATGAATTTGATAAGCAAAATTAGTAGAAAAAATGAAAATTATTCTCCATCATAGATACGACAGAAATACATTTTCTTATCTTTATAGCTAATAATTTTGTGTATTCTATCGTAATTAGAAGAATTATCTTGTCAATTGCAATATTTGCTAGATCATACTACTGAGCGTATTATATTAGTGCAAACGGAAATTATTAAGAATCTGACTTCCGAGAACATTATCAATCTGAATTCGATTTGAAAGTGGGGATGTGATAGTACATCTGGTCAAAGTACTTTTAACCCCTTAATTCTCGCTCCCGAGATATTCTCGGGCTGTGTCTTTTACTCAAATTGTTTGATTCCCACCAGTTTTATAAAATAGTGAAATTGGCTATATTTTAGTATCGTTTTTACTGTCATTAAATAAGGTGTAGAGAATTTGAAGAAAGAAATCCTTGAAATTTTCTTAATTTTATTTCACAACACAAAAACAAATCTTGACATTCACGAAAACTTAACACACAATGAAACATACAGTTCTGGTTTCAGAATCAAATTTCTCTAGTTAAAATTAACACTCTAAGTAGTATGCTTTCATCACATGAAAGCCTTAAATTACATTATAAAAATATATCCCCTGCCTAAACTGGGTGCAGATAATTAAATAGAATAAAGAAAGACAATAATGCAGCAGGAGCTACATTGTCCATGCCACACTCTCAGGAAACCAAACATCAAATCACTGATGATGTCATAATTAAGATTTCACAACAGCACAGAATGCATAGTGCTGCCATCTGTCAAAAAACAGAATAACTAAATCTTATATTTGATTCTTAATCAGTTCAGCACTGAACATACTCCCACCCATCAAGAAGCTATTCTTGATGCAAAGGAAGTAAACAAAGTTTTACAATAGGTCTTTTAAAAATACCCCTAGTGGTTTTAACAGTTACTACACGGACTATACCATCCTTACCTGGATGAATTTCAATAATTTTGCCTAATGGCCAAACAGAAGGAGGAACATTATCCTCTTTCAAAATTACTACATCATTTTCTTTAAAATTTTCAGTATTTACTCTCCATTTTTTTCTATTTTGCAGAGTACTCAAATAATCAATACTCCACCTTTTCCAAAAACATAATTTCAATTTTTGTACAATATCCCAACGAGATCGTAAAGACAAATTTTCCTCAGTTAAAGGTTCAGCTGGGGAAGTTATGACATCACCAGTTAAAAAATGAGATGGAGTCAATATATTTATACCATCTGAATTGTTATCACTATCAATTGCCACTAATGGTCTAGAATTCAAAATAGCTTCAATTTGAGTTAAAAATGTATAAAGTTCTTCAAAAGTTAAATCAGTATTTCCAATTACACGTTTGATATGGAATTTTACAGAACGAACAGCGGCTTCCCACAGTCCACCAAAATGCGGACTCACTGGAGGAATCATATGCCACTCAATGTTTCTTTGAGACAAAAAATAACAAATTTTTTCATTTCTTTCAATTGAACAAATAAATTTATATAAATCTGAGAGTTGCCTTTTAGCACCTAAAAATGTTGTGGCATTATCACTATACACATGTTGAGGAGCTCCTCTTCGAGAGCAAAATCTGTTTAATGAAGCAATAAATGCCTCAGAGGTTAAATCACTCACCAACTCTAAATGTAGAGCTTTAGTTGCAAAACAAACAAATAGAACAATATAGCATTTAGTAGTTTTCGCTCCTCTACCTCGATATTTCAAAATATTAATAGGCCCTGCATAATCGATTCCACATGCAGAAAATGGCCTGTTAGGAGTGACTCTGTTAAGAGGAAGATCTCCCATTAACTGTTTCGAAGAAGCTGCTCTATATCTACAGCAGGTAACACATTTATGAATACAATTTTTAATTATCTTCTTGGCACATACAATCCAATAACTCTGTCTAATGATACCCATTAACAAATTTAACCCAGCATGAAAATGCATAACATGAAAATATTTAACAATTAACACACTTAATTTATGTTGAGTTGGCAAAATGACAGGATGTTTTGCATTGTACTGGAGGGGTGAATTTCTCAGCCTACCTCCCACCCTAAGTAAACCATCACTATCAATAAAAGGACAAAGTGAAAAAAGAGAACTTTTTTTAGAAACTGGTCTGTTTGATCTAATACAACTAATTTCATCTGCGAAATATAGCTGCTGAATATAAGAAATAATCAAATTACCTGAATGTCTTCTTTCGTTTGTCGATAAAGGAAGAAATTTACCTTTACTCAAAGGACTAGTGTTCATTTTGCCAACTTTCTGTTTGCAATTTCTCACAAACCTAATACAAAAAGCTAAAACATCAACAATTTTAGTAAAAGAAGAATATTTTTCAAAAAGTAAATCAATCAAAGAATTATTCACAGTTACTGGAAAACAAAATTTAGAGTTCTTTTTCTCTTTATTTACAGTGTCTAAATTAGTTTTTATTTGAGGTTGTTCAGGCCAATGTTCTTGACTTAAAGAAAGCCACTTTGGGCCCTCCCACCAAAGGGAACAATCGGGAAGATCCTTAGGAGATAAACCTCTAGAAGCAATGTCAGCTGGATTTTCCTTGCCTGAAACATACCTCCAACAGTCAGATGGAACAGAGTCTAGAATTTCTGAGGTTCTATTGGCCACATAAGGTTTCCAACACCTAGGATGAGATGACAGCCATGATAGAACTACTTGCGAGTCAGTCCATGCAAAAAACTTAATAACGAAGGTATTCAAAATAGTCACTAATGCAGAATATAGTCTGGAAAGTAGTAAAGCACCATTGAGCTCAAGCCTTGGAATGGAAACTGATTTAAGGGGTGCTACCTTGCTTTTAGCAACTAAAATGGTCACCTTTGACTTCACTTCACCAGGTTGAACCACATATATGATGGCGGCATATGCTGATTCTGATGCATCGCTAAATCCATGTAAAATGAGCTCTTTACTGGAAACTTGGATCCATCGGGGAATTCTAATAGAGCAAACTTGTTCAAATTCCTCTTGGAATTTCTTCCAATTTGCTTGGAAATTTTCAGGAAGAGCAGTATCCCAGTCTAACTTCATCAACCACAATTGCTGGTAAAACATTTTTATAGAGACAGTACATGGAGCCAAAAATCCTAATGGATCAAATAATTTGGCAGATTGTGAAAGAAATTTTCTTTTAGTTATGTTATCATCAAATTGTAAATTAACTTTAAAGACAAAAGCATCATTTGAAGAATCCCAAATAAGCCCTAAGGCTTTGGAACAGTCATCAGGATGAATTTCTAAATTTGTTGACTCAAGAGAATTTGAAGATAAATGATTCACTACATCAGAAGAATTAGATCTCCACTTCCGTAAATGAAAACCTCTATTTTCTAAAGCCAGTGAAAGTTTTTCAATAATTCTAATAGACTCTTCACTTGAGATTGAACCGGACATACAATCATCAATGTAGAAACTATCTTTAATTATTGAGGCTGTTACAGGATCATCCCTTTCAATATCTTTTCCAATTTGAAATAGGCAACGAGTAGCTAAAAATGGAGCTGATGATGTACCATATGTAATAGTTCGTAGCCTGTATTCCTTTATAGCTGAGTATGCTGAGTCACGCCAAACAATACGCTGTAAATCTTGATCTTCTGGAGCAATCAAAACTTGTCTATACATCTGCTGAATATCAGCGGTAAAAGCAATAGGATTTGCTCTAAATCTTATCAAAATGGTAAAAAGATTTGGTTGTGGAATTTGTCCAACAGCTAAAACAGAATTTAACGAATTAGCATTAGGAGGTTTGCATGAACCATCAAACACCACATGTAACTTTGTTGAAATAGAGTCGCTTTTTATAACAGAATGATGCGGAAGATAATATACTTTGTTGCTTGCAGGATTTGAGTTTTTGTCGATAAGTGTCATATGACCAAGGTCTTTATATTGCTTCATAAAATTTCTATACTCATTTTCAAAATTTTTATCAAATTGAAATTTTCTCTCCATAGCAAACAAACGTGATACTGCCATGGATTTAGAATCGCCTAATGACATCACATCTTTATAAACTGGCAATTTAACTTCAAATCTACCTTCTGGTGTTACCTTGTAAGTTGAACAAAAATGTTGTTCACAAAATTCTTCTTCCTCAGACAAATGGGGTTTATTAACATCTATTTCTTCTGCTTGCCAAAATTTTTGTAATAATAGATCAACATTGGATTCGTTTTCAACACTAAGAAAATGAGATTGAATACTAGAAGAATATTTACATTTAGGTTCCAATTTTCCGGCTACCACCCAACCAAACATAGTGTTTTGTGCAATTGGCTCATTCTCGGTACTAACAATTCTACCATATCTTAAAATAGTAAAGAAACAGTCAGATCCCAAAATAATATCACATTCCTGTGGTTTCATGAAATCTTCATCTGCTAACTTAATATTTTTAAGGTACTCTATATTTTTCGTATCAAGTAATTCTGCAGGTAATTGAGATGTCACTTTAGGCAGGATGTATGCCTGAACCTTTAAGGACTCGGTAGAAAGCTTTGAACCTACTGTAAGAGATACTGAACCACGAGTTTGTCCAGCCAATACTCCAGCAATTCCATTTAATCGAATTCTGTCATTCTTTCTTTTTAACCCTAAAGTTCTTACGACATTTTCACTAACAAAAGAACATTCCGAACCAGAATCGAGTAAAGCTCTAAAAGAGTAAGGTTTATTTTCATTATTATATAAGAGAACTTTAGCAGTAGGTAGGAAAGAAACACATTTTGAATTATTGAAAGAAGCACTAGAATTAATTTGTAATTCGTGAGATGTTGACTCCTGTACAAATTCTTTATTTGACTGGTGGTTTTTATTCTCAGATGAATTTGGAAAAACTTTATTTTCAAACTTAGCAGTGCAAGCATTATTACTTTTATTCTCTTCATGTAAGAGTGTATTATGTTTACTTTCACATTTAAAGCATTTCAAATGAGAATTTGGACATTCCTTAACTTTATGAGAGTTTAAACATAAAAAACAACAGTTATTACGCTTAATAAAGTTCTTTCGAGCAACAACATCCATGGATTTAAATTTAACACATTTATAGAGCGGATGTATTCCTTGACACTTTAAGCACACCTTTGATTGCTTATCATTAGAACTGTACTTGGAACCAACAAAATTTGAACTTTTGGAATGTTTCATATCACTTTCATTGTTAGAGATGAGCTCTAAAGAAGAACATCTTACACTTAAGAAATCAAAAAATTCTTTCAAAGTAGGAAATTCATTTTCTGTACTTTCAATGGACCAAAGTCTACGACTTTCCGGATCAAGTTTTTGAAATAACAAATATATTAACCATGGGTCTCTATTTGTAGCTTCATCACCAACAGCTTTCAAACCCCTAATAACTTCATCACTAGTATTCAGCAAATTTCTTATATTTATGCTATTAGGATGCAGAACTGATTTTTGTTCTAAAAATAATTTAATCAAAGAATTAACAATTTGTTTCTTTTTATCATATCGATTTAACAACTTTTCCCAAGCTTCTTGATAAGATTCATTAGAAAGGGGAATATGCTTAATTAATGTGGCTGGTTCTTCAGAAAGTAACCCTTTAAGATACTGGAATTTCTGAATGTTACTTAAACCTACTTGTGAATGGACAGTGGAAACAAACATATCCTTAAAATTTGTCCATTCTGAAAACTTTCCAGAGAATACTGGAATATTCAATTTTGGTAGTCTAATATTACATTGATTAGGAATAGTAACAGAAGAACCTTGCACAGAATTGTGTGTTGCAACGTTAACAACTTCTGAAGGATTCAAAGAATCTAGTTTGTTTTGATATTTAGTTTTTAACTGAAAATACCTGTCTTCAAATTCTGCTAATTCAGAATCATCATCATTTAAACAAGAATCTAATCTTAAGAACTCTTTAAGTAAATCATCTAATCTTTGTAATCTAATCAAAATTTCATTCTTAGTATTCACATTATCAAAACTATTCTCTAATCTAGTTACAGAGCCTTTCACCCTACCTCTCTCAATTTTAATTTGAGCAGATTTTTTTTCATAATCATCCATTTTATACAATAACTTATAAGAATAATTTCCAAAATAAAATTAATCAGATAACTTGAAAACAAAACTAATCAAAATTACTTCAAAATCAAAAGTAATCAGAATTGCTTCAAAACAAAACTAATCAAATTAAGTTAAAAAACAGAAGTAACTGAATTAAATTCAAAAACAGAACAAGTCAAAGTCAAAAACAGAACTACTATAAAATGTTCATAATTATTCTTTCATACAAACAATAGAATTTTCTGTTCTCAAATGTGCATAAAATTAAAAATCTTCAAAATTCTTCAATGTAAAATAATAATTCACCATAATAATTAAATATTCCAATATTTCAAGCAAATAAATCATAATGTTCTTGAGAACAACAAGTAAATAAATCATAATAATCTTGAGAACAATTTTCTTTTTCAAGAACTATCAAAACATAATATTGTAGAATACTATTTTTTCTTATTTTATCAATTCAATAAAGAAGATACTAAATTGTTCTCATATTCTAAAATAATATCTTGCTAAATGCAACTTCAGTAGAAAAATTAAGCTTTAGCATCAAAGAACAATTTCAAAACAAAGCAAGTACTCACATATCACGCCTAAGTGCCTCCAATTTTCTTTATGTAGAGAATTTGAAGAAAGAAATCCTTGAAATTTTCTTAATTTTATTTCACAACACAAAAACAAATCTTGACATTCACGAAAACTTAACACACAATGAAACATACAGTTCTGGTTTCAGAATCAAATTTCTCTAGTTAAAATTAACACTCTAAGTAGTATGCTTTCATCACATGAAAGCCTTAAATTACATTATAAAAATATATCCCCTGCCTAAACTGGGTGCAGATAATTAAATAGAATAAAGAAAGACAATAATGCAGCAGGAGCTACATTGTCCATGCCACACTCTCAGGAAACCAAACATCAAATCACTGATGATGTCATAATTAAGATTTCACAACAGCACAGAATGCATAGTGCTGCCATCTGTCAAAAAACAGAATAACTAAATCTTATATTTGATTCTTAATCAGTTCAGCACTGAACATAAGGTGAATATTCATTTTTCATAAAAGTGGTGCCAATAAGCAATTTGAATTATTCAACCGTAATTTAATTCGAGCGTTAAGGGGTTAAACAAAAGTTCAGTGTTGATGATGGTAGAAATTAGGTTCAAATAACTTTTTCACTTCTCTAGTGCCACTAGAACTCGTAAGTGTTGCGAATAATTCAGATATCGTTATCTGGAAAAATTCGAGATCTTCATCTCCTCGATTTTTTAGGCCCATCAGAATCCATTTTTTGCACGAAAATATGGAAGCTACTGTCTGTGAAATGGACTATATTACAGATCAGGTGAGTAAACTTATTTTTTTAAAACAATCATTGATAGAAAATAAGTAGGCGTTAATTACAAACTAGCTTTAACGATGATTGATTGTAAATTTTCAATGCCATTACTAGTACTTTGTCAACTCAACGTTGATACCTATATCAGGCAGCTTCAAAACAGTTTAATAATCTTGGTGACATTTTCAAACTAAAAGTGAAGGAAAATCCTTTACAATTCGGGATGTCCACGTTACATGCCTGTATAAGATGTTTTGAGTGTAGCTTGCATTTGGCATACAAATGGGATATAAAGGAATGGCAAGTGTGCACTCCTAACGAGAAGAAAAAATTAAAATTGCAAAACAAAATTTACAAAAAAGATTTCATTTACAATTAGGACTTCTCGTCGATAAACCAAAGTTCGGATTTGGAAGCACAAATGATTACAATACAGCTCGTCGATTCTTTGAAAACCCAACTACTTCTGCTTTCATAAGCAGAGTGACAAAGATTTGATCAAACGATTCCATGTCATATTACAAGTAATTTCTTAACACTCATTTGACCAGTTTCGTGAATTATAGATCACAAACAGCTTGTAAATTCGTCGAATTGTATTCCTAGTCCTATATGCCAACTTCAGTGGCACAGAAATAATAGCTTCCTCATTGTTGGGCAAATGTCGGGAGATGCTCAAGAATCGTGCAACAAATTGATCAAAATGTATCGAGATTTCTCCCTAAAATGCTGTAGGACTTAAACAATTAAAGATTTTTTTGCGGCTTGTAATGTTATGAGATCCCTTCATTTCAAGCTTACGTAAATTATCACTCAAGAAATTCATATCCTTGCCCCTAGAGGCACAGAAACTTCTGTAAAATATTTCGATCCCCCTTCTGAAGAGTCTACTTAGCATACTACATATGATTCAGACGATGAATATCAGAATATCCTTTAATTTTATTTTAATAATATGTAGAAATTAAACCTTGTAGTATTTTATTTTTCATTAATGTACTTAATTGTATTTCATAAATAAATATTCATTGTTTAATTTCGGTTAAAAATATCTTGGTGCTTAAAAATACATTGTAACGTTTAGCCGCGAATATTTTTAATTTCGAAACTCGAAATATTTTATTTAAATCTAATTGTTTTTGTTTTTAATTCGCCATTTATTACAATTTAATTTTTTAATCGTACTTAGCATCCTTAAAAGTACATATGTACGAAATTTCATAGAAATTAAATAACTTTCAAAGCATTTTAATTGTAAGTCAGCCATATTGGGTCCGCCATTATGTTATTTGGAATTTTAATTTTAGATTCGAAATAAGCATCCTGAGAAAGACCTGTGTACGAAATTTCGTGGCATTTAAATAACTTTTTCATATTTTGGCCAGGTTTTCGGGATTTTGCCCCACTGTGCGGCGCCGAGTAACTCTGTTTATAAACTGATGAAATAATGGACTGACACCGCAATTTATAAATGAATGTATTAGAATATATGAACTTGCTTATTTTCATGTCTATTATAATATGAAAATTTTAGTTAAATATTTTTGGTGCCGTTTGCCAGTTTTGGAATTAAAATTAGGTGTCCTTTTTTAAACACACCGCGCCGGCAAGGGTTAATAACAACGGACCTTATCAGTCTTACGTCACTTATTGGAGACTACACCGCCCCCTGAATAGTAGGCCTGAGCGCTGGCACAAAAATGGCGGCTGTCGAAGGCGTATTTTTTTTAGAGTGTGTACGGTCCCTTGAATTTTGGCACCAATATTTTTTTAATGTTTTTCCCCCTTTATTTTTCGGAGATTAAACCAGTGAAAAAAATCTGTTATATAATACTGGTGTCAATATTTAAGTGACCGTATCTACGTTAACCCCTTGAGGGGCGGTGAAATATATTTTATCCCACCTACGATTAATGAAGATTCGCACCGGAAATTTTTTATGAAATTTTACTTTTCTAACTTTGGTGGAAAAAAGTCGGAAAATTGCGTTTCCTCATTTTGAAATTTCTTTTTCTAAATTTCCGGTGGGAATTCAGCATTACACAAACGTAATTGCTTGCCCCTCAAGGGGTTAAACTAAATCCGCCTTCGACAGCCGTAATTTTTTTGTCAGCGCTCAGGTCTAGTATTCAGGGGGCGGTGGGAGAATAAGTTGGAAATATGTTAGTGTTCTTATTTCAAAACCGATTTCAAAAAGTACTTCGTAAATTTTAACTTTGAATTCACTTAGATTTTTTGTTCATCTCATGATATTGAGATCAGACACCTCGTTATTTTTATATTTTGTGTATATAATGTATACAAATTGTATCTGCTGTAAGAAATTACCAAAATTAAACACTTATTGAGTAAAGAATGAGAGTATAAATGTTTGAAATATATTGTGAATCCTTGTTAAGTATCGTTTTTAGTTTTTAATCTTTTAAAAATTCTTTACTCCTCTGTGTTACACCCAAAATTGCATCCGGAAGCAAATGTTATTCTTTCCATGGAGCTAATGTTTTCTACCCTGTTAAAGTATAATGAAAATCCTTTTTTTTATCGTGACATTCATGGTATTTTTTATAAAAAAAATGTTAGAGAATTACGTTTAAGGGATCTTGTACCTTTTAAACGCGTCGAAAATTAACGAAAAACTTCAAAGTTTGAATTAGTCTATCTTCAAAACTTTTTATGAATAAACATGAAATTTTGGATATTGATTAAACAGATTGTGCTTTGTAATATACTACCAACAGAAATTTATTAACCCTTTACAGAATTTGTATATTGTTGATATCAAAATGGCTCTTTTTTTTTACCTCATAAGTCATTGCGTGCATGATATCTTGAGAAAGTATGTATGGATTGTCATAAAATTTGGTAAATATACTAAACAAATACGTGTGTTTAAAATGGTCTACTTTTAAGTATTTACAATGGTAATATTTTCAGTTATGACTATTTTTATTCATTAAAAATACAAATTTTTTATTTTTTTTACGAAAATATTTTTTTATATAGTTAATGAAATAATTTTAGCCTAAGAGTAGATCATTTTAAACACACATATATGATTAGTATCTTTACCGAATTTCATGCCAATCCATACATACTTTCTCAAGATATCATGAGCGCAATAACTTAAGGGGTAAAAAAAGAGCTATTTTGATTTCAACAATACACAAATTCTGTAAAGGGTTAATACATTTCTAATGGTAGCATATTACAAAGCACAATCTGTTTAATCAATACCCAAAATTTCATGTTTATATATAAAAAGGCTTTGAAGATAGACTAATTCAAACTTTGAAGTTTTTCGTTCATTTTCAAAGCGTTTAACCTCTTCAGACGTAAGGTGCACATTTGTGTACCTTTGGTTTCAACTGCGTATTTCACTTATTATTTAAAATTATTTTATTGAGACCAGAGGTTGTCATTTGTGTATGTTAGCGTTTTCTAGTTTCAGCAAGAGATTGCGCTAGCAGTCTTAATTCATATGATTTTGCAGGAAATAAACGAGCAATGGCAACAAGTACAACACTTCGAAAAAGTAAGTAAATTTTTATAGTTAGAAAATTAATATGTTTTCTTAATAATTTTTAAGATTGCTTATAAACAGTTCAGTAATGCGTAAATCATTTAATTCTTTTAACTAGATCATAATATCTATTTAAACTAGATGTAATTTATAAGTTGCACGTGTGTGCACCTCCGGCTTCAATTCCGTGTTTTTGGAATGAAGTCATCTCGCTAAAAATTTTGTATTGAATTATATCTAATCGGTGCAGTGCTTGAGTTGTTGAATGATTAAAAAATTATACGTAATTATAAATAAGAATTCAAATACTTGAGGTTTTAAATGAAACATTACTTTTAAAAAATCATAATTTTGTACATTTTATAGATTTAGTTCTTTCCAATTGTTGGATAATGTACATCAGAAACTGTAAACCAAGTGAAGTTCCACGAAAACCCAGATTGTCTCTCTTAGAGTATCGTTTAGAGATTGCGCAAGTACTGATGAAATATGAGGGCAAAGTAAGTGAAGCACGACGACCAGGGAGACAACGCAAAATATATTCATCTGAAAGGGATTCTGATAATGGTTCCGAAAATAAACCACAGCGAAAACAACGTAAGGTTATCCAGCAGCCAATTTCCGATATTAGATAGAAGATAGGACATTTTCCTCGTTCAACAAATGATAACTTTGCTTCGAAATGTAGATATGAAGGCTGCAAATCAAGAACAAGAGTTATTTGTACGAAGTACAATATGTACTTCTGTATCCAAAATAATAATTGTTTCGAAAAATACCATGTAATATAAGCATATATATATATCAATAGTCCACCAAATTCCTTGTTTAAGTAAATAAAAAAAAATGAAGAGTTTTTTTTTTTTTTTTTTTTTTTTTTTTTTTTTTTTTTTTTTGTAGTACGAACCCAAGGTGCACATATGTGTACCTGCTAGTAAATAGAAACTAATAATAATTATTTTACTTTTTTTACAAAATTATGTTTATGTACGTACTAATAGATGGAACAAACTGTCAAACAATTTTTATGATGGCTTAAAATGTATCGGGTCTGAAGAGGTTAAAAGGTACAAGACCCCTTAAGATTTGTTAATATCGACAAATATCATTTTTTGTATAAAGTACCAGTGATGGAACAGTGTAGCAGCATAGAATCCATTGACACCACTAAATTTTAATAGAAATTTTCATCTTACTACAGGATGGAGTTTCTGAGACTTTAAAACCCCTTCGCGACGGGAGCCTTTTGCGAAATGTTTATTACTTTGCTACCGGTTTTAAAAAACAGAAGTTTGTGCCTATTCAAATCGGGAAAATGCTCGGATTAAATAATTCAAATTTTACAGGAAAATTTTACTGGTGAGGATAAACGCGGATTCTTAGGCCGACTTCCGGCACGTATACGTTTCGCTAGTCCCCAAGGGGTTAAAAGGCGAAGTAAGCTATAAAAAATTAGTAGTGACAATCGCCCAACTGCTGCGCCACTGCTCCATCACTGAAGTAACTATAAATTTCGATTACTTATAAAGCAGTAAATAACGGACTTGCGGGTTTTAGAAGTCAATTACACATTCTTAAAATGACTTACCTTCTCTTTTCTTTTTAGAATAAAACATATTTTCAAAATATTTAAAATTTTAAAACAATATTCTTAAATACAATAAAAGTATGATTACAAAACTTTGTAGGAGTCATATTGATCAATGTCACTATAAAATATCAAGTAAATTTAAGTTTGTTCTGTCGTCGCATGGAAAATAATGTTTCGCGAGAAGGTTCAATGCTACAAATCAAAAGAAGCTAGGTACTGTGCTACAAATATGCGAGAGGTAGCTTTACAGCTACCCACTTTCAATAGTAAAACATTTCATAATTAATAGCTTAGTTTTAACCCCTTCGCGGCGGGAGCCTTTTACGAAATGTTTATTACTTTGCTACCGGTTTTAAAAAACAGAAGTTTGTGCCTATTCAAATCGGGAAAATGCTCGGATTAAATAAGGCAAATTTTACAGTAAAATTTTACTGGTGAGGATGAACGAGGATCCTTAGGCCTATTTCCGGCACGTATACGTGTCGCTCGTCCCCAAGGGGTTAAAGGAAAACAACCAAAATCAAAACTGATGAAACGTATTCACATTTTTAACCCCTTAACCTACAATGACGGGCATAGCCCGCGTACGATGATCGAGCCAAATGTAAATTCTTCTTACCACTAAAAATTCACAGTAAATATTGTTTAATTTAATCGCCGAAATTCCATGATTAAACAAGACGAAAATCTCTATTAAATTTTAGTGGTAGCTATGGATTTGCCAAACCGTAGGTTAAATCGTAGGTTAAGGGGTTAACCCCTTGGGGACGAGCGGCACGTATTCGTGCCGCATGAAGCGCTCACAATCCTTGTTTTTCCTCACCAGTAAAATTTTACTGTAAAATTTGCCTTATTTAATCAGCGCATTTTCTCGATTCAAGAAGACACAAATTTCCGTTTTTAAAAAACGGTGACAAAAGATTTAAAATTTCGTAAAAGGCTCCCGTCCCGAAGGGGTTAAATACCTATGTACAATAACTAGAAGGTAGGTAAACCCCAGGCCATCGTGGTTCATTCAACAAAGAATCGCGAAGGCCGTGGTAAACTGCGAGAACGCTTGACTCAAGAGGATGTTTCTCAATGTCTAAAATCCGCAGATAAGCATCAATTTCATGCTTTGAACGAAAAACGTTTAGATGTTAATACGCTTAACCGCTTGGTTAAGATCCGTATATACGATGTACCGTATATGCTGTTTTGAATAATACGTATAACCGCCGTAGCCATATTATACGTATCTGAATCCGTATCCCCGTATAATACGTATTATACGTATACTCGTATAAACGTTTAATAGGAAGCAGTAGTAGAAATTCCATACTTTTTCCAGATTTGCTTCTGTTATAATTTTCAGCCCTGTTTTTGTGATTTTGGGGGAAAAAATGGCTTGAACTTCCTAAATTATAATTCATCGTGAATGTTTTGAGCTACTATATCAAGGGTCACCATCACCTGAAATGATGAAATGATGGACTGGCACTGAAATTTAAAAACGAATCTATCAGAAAATAAAAACTTGTTTAATTTCCCGTACTTTAAAAAGGGAAGATTTTAATTAAATATTCTGGGTGCCAGTATTCCAAATAAGTAGTCTGGTTTTGTTTTTTTTTTTTGTTTTTTCTTTCTTAACCATTTTTAAAAATGGTTATTGTCCTCGTCAGGGTAGGAAATCAAAAGCATATCTGAAGGTTTTTATTGGTTTAATCATCATTTTATTCGTTTTCTTAATGGTCTATACAGTAATATGTATTTGCCTTTACTTTCAACAGAGATGGATACTACTGTTGCCACTATGACGAAAAAGTAATAAAAACTACAAAAAAATTAATAACTCAGAAACAAATTGAGATACAGCTTTCAAACAAATTGCATTTAAAAGTACATTTCTTTCTGTATACGACGGTGTAAAAAGTAATATTGTGGGATGTTTAGAAGTTTAAGAATGACATTTCATTTAAAATGTGCCGTCAGATTTCTTGGAAATCTGACGATGGAAAAGCCTTTTCCCGAACAGCCAATGAAATGCTTGGATAATATATAAGTTTCAGGTGGATAATACGTAAGTGTCGCAGGCGATTTTTGTCGCTCGGAATTTTTAGGTTTAATAACACTATTAATGTTTAATTCATGGCGTACGTAATGTATGATCAACTCCGTGCGATTTTTTATGTCCTAAATTTTAGTCTTTGAAAAAATCATTTTCCAAATGGTCGTTGTAGTTTGTTAAATTGCTTTTTTTTTTTAAAAAAAAGCCCACTGGCACCACTGATCCTATGAACGAAACTAGGAATAAATTGAGGAGAGACATGATTTAATGTCTAACGGTTGCTAGTGAAGTAACTAAGGATGTAGTCGTAGAATGCCTGGGTTGTTTGTTTACAACGCATCAGTGCCTGATAAACGCCGGTGCTATCTTCCACTGGTAAAAAAGAAAAGACCGTTTTTATTACTGAAATTTTGCATTAATATGGTGAGTAAATGTGGCTAAAATTTTCACTCAAAGGAAACGATAACGGTTGCCACGGCGATAATCGAATTCACTGACTTTACAGGAAGATTTTTTATCTTGTCACAATATGCAGAATCGCACCCCCAAATGTTTGATTCAGTGATTAAAATTTCTGAGGTATTTCTGATTCAGTGATTAAAATTTCTGAAGTCGCACACCAGAAAAAGTTATAAGTTTACAAAAAATATAAAATACCAAATTTTTGGGAGGCTGCAGAAGAAACCATGACATCTAAGTTCTAGTTAACGAAGAATCCGAATAAATGACGCTTCGTTGTAGAACTGTAAAAAGAAAGGTACGAAAACATTTATCGTTGTGAGTTCGGTCATATGTCTTTCTCTGTGCTCCCGATATGAACTCTGATTTTTTGTATAAAATAAGAAGCCAAACTGGAAAACAACACGTGCATTTTAATTAAAAAACTGTTGAAGAGATTAACGGATATAACTATTGGATTGGCAATAAAGTGCTATTTTACATTATGTTAAAAATGTATGCTTAGAAAGTCGTCTCCATATAGAAATTAAAAGAAACGTTGAAAATGTCAATACAAAAACGTAACTTTCACATCATATTCATCTTTTTTTTTTTACCTTCCTATATTCACTGATATTGACAGTCGCATCAGTAAGTACTCAGAATACGGCGTAACCGCACGGCCAGGTTTTTGCCGTGACAGACTTTCACCAGCAAAAATGAATGAATATTTTTCCCTCAATTATGTTAGAAATTTTGCGTTTACGTAAAAAAAAAAAAAAAAAAATCTATTCTAATTTAATGGCTGAAATTTGCCTGAGCGGTTGTCAGACCCTGCTGGATCCGTTACAGCCATATTGAGGATATGTTAATTCCTCTTTATTAATTGTTTTATTATCTAGGCATGTTCTTTGTTACCAATTCATCCGCTTAGTTTTCATCGATTTAATTAATATTATAAAAATCTTATAAAAGTTATTTTGAAAATAACTATAAACTGCTGGGGGGAAAAGCAAGCTCCGTTTGAAAAAGAATGTCTGCCCATGATACACATGATGATTATCGTTAAAAGTTCTTTTAAAGAAATATTTTATTAAATTAACTTAATCCAGTGCAGGCACGCATGTACGCATCATTTAGAAAACTGTCATTAAGAAATTTGAAGTTCAACCCTGAAAGTCAGTACAGTTATTTTCGGTAATTATTATAACAGTGCTGAACAGTGAAGAAGCGTTGAGGGGTTACCTAATTGCCAAGCCACTTAACACCCAGGCTAAAGAATGTGATTTTTTACATTTTAAAAGCCATTGGGGGGATAAATAAAGGTGTAGTTTTTTACAACTACTAAAATAGGAAAAATTAAAGATATTACTAGCATAGTTGCTTTAATTATTAAAGAAAAAGAAATTAATTAAGTTTAAAAACTTTAAAAGATAGATAGAGTTATATTAAAATATAGGTAAAACTGCTATTACAAGAACTGCTATATAAAAGAGTAATAAATGATAAGAAAAAATATTAAAAGTTATCACTAGTTCAGGATAACTCTCACCAAGCTTGGGCAGGAAAAGCGTTAAAGGAAGGCGGCAGCAAGGCTGCTTACTTAAACAAAAATGGCACTAATCACGGCAATATATATGTATATATTTTCCCTATATATATTATATATAGAGGGTTTTTTTTAAATAAAAATAAAAAAAGAATGAGAATACCTTTTTGCGAATAATATAAAATAAAATTAGTATTAAAATATTTCTGGTGTGAACTTATTTCTGGCGTCAAATTTGACAACACTGTTTACGGCCTGCATAGTACTAACTATTTGTTGTCGGGTGTCGGCAAATAGCCGCCCATGCTTTAAATATGTATCAATTTATCTTCATATTCTTTTCGTACCACTATATTTTAAAAGTGCATTTTTTAGTATATTTCTCTAGTTGATGTTGTCAAAGTATAAGTAAAAATCGCATGTTATCAAACTGCGGGTAAAAATGCTTCTTCGACTGTAAATGTTTAAACCCTTTGAGCTCTGATGGATGAATTTCTTCCCACTTACATTTAATCTCTAAATGTCACATTGGCACCGGAATACTCAACCAAATTTAATTGAAAATGGATTACTGCATTTTTAGGTGTATATTATAAGTCGAATCTTTTGCTCGCATAATACTGTTGTCAAGGTGACATTTGGGAATTTTGAAGAAATTCACCCCCAGAGCTCAAAGGGTTAATATGACTAAAAGTAGAAGTTTTTGTTAGAAAATTCTCATTATAATGAAATTGTTACTTGCATTTTTGATTAATATGAAGTAATTAATCATTTTGATCGTTTTTCGTCACATTTATTATAACTATATACAACATCCATAACGCATATTAAAATAAATTTGTAAAACATTCTTTTTTTCGTACGTAAAATAAATATGCACAATGTAATTTATGACTAACGTATTGTTAAAAATTATGGCGTATATTACAATAACTACTTTTATATATAGAGATTATAAAACAACATCTAAATTAATATTCAATGAATAAATAAAATAAAAATTCACTTTTTAAAATGTTCAGGAAATATTGAATTAAATATCCATTATCGCCTTCTCTGTCGCCACCATTTGCAGGTGAAAATATTCTTTGTCAAATATTTAAATAAAAAGAATTGAAAAAATTAAAACTAACACGAGCATTTTTTTAATGAGGTATGCATAATGATAATACAATTTTAAACATTGATTGATATTTATTTGGTGCCATTTAGCCTAAGGGAATTAAGGAATATTTTATAAAAGTTACTAGACGTTGGAAAATTACTTAAAATGTTTAATTCAATTAAATCTCTTGCATACGAAAAAACTCATTTACTTTAATAAAGTTGCAAAAAGTTGATAGTTTAAAAATTCTATATCTTTAAATTACACGATATTTCAAGCGAATATTTTGCATTTTCTGTAGGCAAGTTCAATTTATACATTTTTGTTTAAACAAAATATTGATTACAACTTTAATGTTTTATGACGAGTATCTCATAATATTTCACTTGTGCAGTCGCAGAAAAAGTAAACACTCCCTACTAACTCTGTAACTAATTATAATAGAAGAAAGTTACTTGTTCCAAGCGATTGGAAATAAAGTCTACTTGTGATGCATATAAAATTTGCTTAGGGGCCATATACAAATAAGAACCAGACAATTTTGAATGTATATTTAAATTTTGTTCTAACTATGAATAACAAAATTTCGAGTAATTTGGACGATAACGTTTCTGAGTTCTAGATAGTTTTTGATTTCTTGCTTCTAATGTTAAATTACATCTTTATATTTTTATTAATATCTCCTCAAATTATAACCCTAATATGATAATTTTTTCTGCGGTTATAATACTAAATAACCTAAACATAAATACAGTGATTTTGTAATTAAACAAAATTATTATATGATTTAAGATTTATTAAATTAATATTAAAAAATATGAATTGCAACCTACAAATGTTTTGATAGATTTATATTTACTATATCCTACTTTATGCGAATTTTTAATTTCAAGTTTTCATTCCAAGTAGTTTTCGAAATATGCTTTAAAAAGTCAGAACGATAGTTTAAGGGGTCATCTATGATACACAGAAAAGCATATTTTGAATAAAAAATATCTTACTCATTTCATTGAAACATTTGGGCTGGCAAAAGTCGAAACATATTAAGCGAGTGAAATGTTCATATTGGCAAGAAAGAATGCATTACCCCGGGAGAACGCGCGCATACCCAGGGTATGAATGGATTTTACATTGTCACCAATAAATACAAATAATAATCGTCACCTTATTTAATCGGAGACATTTTTGCGATGAAAGAAGTAGAAGATTACTTTTAAAGAGTTAGTGATGATAATTGTAAACACCTTACGAACCCCGGGTTTATCAGACCTGGCGCATATCCTCCCGGGTTAACAGAAGTGACGTAGTCGTTCTGTAGCATTCAAACAATCGAGTACCGAACATCATTTTGGTTACAGCACCTTAAGTACGCTCATTTTAAAATAATTAATTTCTCTAAAACTAATCCTATGAGTCTATATAATCGTATATATCTGTATTTAGACTAATTGAAGTGTGTAGAATTTATTTATGGTGCCAAACTTGGGTATTGCTGTTCTATGTTTTTTCAATTTTTTAAAAAACGGATTTTCTCAAAAACTGCAGCACGGAATTTCATACCATTAACTGAGGATATTGTATGTGAATACTGTGTGTAACTTTAAGATTGAAGACAAATAGTTTCCTTTTTCACATTTTTATATCACACAGCACACAAATGTTACAAACAATCACAAACACTGAAAAACATATGGTGATGAGGTGACTTTGGGGTAATAACCCGCTGTTAGAACAAGTGACGTTCGTAAAACATATTATGGGGAATACTCCCGCTATAAACAACAGAATAATTGGGGATAAGACCCGCTATAACATACGTGCCACAATGGCAGCTAAAGAACAACTACTCTATACTTGGGGATAAGACCCGATCGAATACACAATGTGCCGCAATGGCAGCTAAAGAACAACTACATTGGGTCACATGACCGCAAAGCTACGGAGCTCGTTCGGCATGCGCACAAGGTCCGAACATGCCGCCCCGCGTTGCAATGTGCGTAGCACATTCAAAATATTAAAAATACACTATAAATACAAGAACTAAATAAAATACCAATACCATAAAATAATATTACAATACAATTACAATAATAATAAGTTGCAATAACAAGGACTATACAATATAATAAAATTAAATTCTTTGTTACAAAATTAAGCTATTTTCTAAAAATAGTTCGATGTATTCTTAAGAAAGTTGAATGTAAAATAACATGTAAATCTTAGGTGCACTTTAAAATAAGTAGACAGTGAGAAAAAGTATGTACATTAGGTTTCATTAATGGGCAAAACACACAATCTAGATATGGATCTAAGAACGATATTTGAGGCTGTTTTAACCTTTGCAACCCTAACATTACCATCCTTTCCTGGTATAACCTCTAAGATTCGTCCTAGCATCCACTTACAGGGAGGTAAATTGTCCTCCTTTATGACTACCATCGCCCCTGGTTTGATGTTTTCCCCTTTTACCTGCCATTTTGAACGATTTTGGAGATGACTCAAGTAATTTAATTGCCAATTTCTCCAAATTAATTGGACGAATTTAGTGATTCTCTGCCACCTAGATAATCTCGATTCTGTGATATCAATCAACTGAGGTTCTGGAATGGCATCGATAGGCCGACCAATTAGGAAATGGCCTGGTGTCAATGCATTAAAATCATTTATATCGGTCGATAACGGAGTTAAGGGACGCGAATTTAGTACCCCTTCGATTTGGGTGGTGACTGTTTGGAATTCTTCCATAGTCAATCTAGCACCTTTTAATGTTCGTTTAAGATAATACTTGAAAGATTTTACACCAGCCTCCCATAAACCACCGAAGTTGGGCGATCTAGGAGGAATGAACTTCCATTCAATAGCTTCTGAAGTAAGGTAATTAGCTAATTTTTCATCCGGTCTACGAACTAACTCATGAAGTTTGTGCAATTCTGATTTAGCATCCCTAAAATTCGTAGCATTGTCTGTCATAATAGAAGCGCATTTTCCTCGCCTTGAAACAAAGCGTTTAAGTGCGGCGATAAACGCATCAGAAGTTAGATCCGTTACTATTTCTAAATGAATAGCCTTTGTTACTAAGCAAACGAAAATCGCGACATAAACCTTATGAAAAATCCCTTTTCTTTGATTTTTATATTTAATCTCAAAAGGGCCGCAAAAATCGGCTCCTGTATGGTTAAACGTAAAGTTTGGAGTTACTCTTTTTGATGGGAGGTCACCCATGATTTGTTTAGCAGTAACTGGGTTGTTCCTAAAACAGACAACGCAATCATGCACTACTTTTCGCGCTACATTTTTTCCACTTACGGGCCAAAACCGCATTCGTACGTAATGGATTAAAGTTTGGGGACCAATATGAAAATACTTCCTGTGAAAATGCTCAAATATGAGTTTTGTGAGCTTATGGCCTTTCGGCAAAATGATTTGATGCTTCTTATCAAAGTTTAAATCTGATTTTTCCAACTTACCGCCAACTCTTAAGATATTATCTTGATCCAAAAAGGGGGATAAACATTTAATTTTACTGGAAGGGGGAACCCTTGATTCCCGTTTTAAACCCTTAATCTCTTCCTGAAATTCTGCATTTTGTACTAATCTAATTAGAGAAACTTCTGAATTTTTTATTTCTGGGGTTGTGAGGCTGCCTCTGCGCCGGTCTGCTAACTTGCATTTGCAATTGTGAAAAAACCTATAAACATATGCCAGTATGCGAAGAATACTATAGTATTTACCACTTATGTTGAGAAAAAAATTTACTTCTTCAGGATTCCTGAAAAGAGAAAGAGAAATATTAGAATTGAAATCATTACAGTTATTTTTATATTTTGATTTAGTCTCTGGAATGTAATCTGTTTCTGGCACAGAAATAGTTTCTTGCTCAGTCACTAAGTCATCAGCTGCTAGGAATTTTGGTCCCCTAAACCACATTGGATTCTCTACAAGGGAATTAACACTCGCACCTCTGGTCAAGAGATCGGCAGGATTGTCCTTGCTAGAGCAGTGATACCAAGAGTTCGAATCTGAAAGTGCATTAATCTCTATGACACGGTTAGCCACAAACTCCTTCCATCGCTTTGATGATCCTTTGATCCAGAATAAGGTTATTTTGGAATCCGTCCAATAGTACACTTTCGATGTGATTTTTTGATCTAGGATGGGTTTTACTTTATTGGTCAGTCTTGCACTTAGTAAGGCTCCGAGAAGTTCTAGCCGAGGCAGAGTTATCTCCTTTATCGGTGCAACACGACTCTTTGAAGTCACGAGATTGACTTCCACACCACTCTCTCTTTTTATTCTCAGATAAATTGCAGATCCATACGCTATTTTACTAGCATCAGAAAAGGCATGTATGTCTACAGCTATTACTTGATTCAAGCTACCAAGAATTTTCCTCGGAATTTTTAATTCTGCTAAATTTGGAAGTTCTTCGAGCCACTTTAACCATTTTTCGTGCACATTAGTTGGTAACTGTTCATCCCATGCTGTCTTCTTTAGCCATAGTTCTTGGAACATGCATTTTATTCTAATGGTGAATGGCGTCAGCATGCCTAACGGATCGAAGATTTTACCAACTGCTTGCAATAGTAGACGCTTTGAGCTTTTTTTGCGATGACAAGAATTCTATTAAACTTTTGACTTCGAATGTCAGACAATCTTCTTCTGTTTTCCAGGACATTCCTAATACCTTGCTTAGATTGCTTCCTAGGCTTATTGCAGCATGTTCTGCTTGAATATTTAAACCTTCCTTTTGCCAGCACTGCAGTAACGCTTCATCATTGGTTATCCATTTTCGAAGAATCATTCCTGCTTCAGACATTATTTTGTTAGCATTCAGGGAAACATCAAGAGCTTCTTGCAGCGTATCTTTGCCAGATATAAAATCGTCCACATAAATATATTTATCGAGTAGGTGAACAGTTCTTGGGTGTAGGTTCATAAACCGCTTGATGTGCTCCTTTATTGTAGCAGATAGGAGGAATGTAGAGGCATTGACTCCAAAAATAACACGTTTGAATCTGAAGACCTTGAAAGATTTTAAACCATCATCATACCACAGAAAACGGACAGAATCCCGATCTTTTTCAGCTAGTGAGATTTGAAGGAACGCCTTCTCGATATCAGAAGAAAAGGCAATTTCGTATAATCTGAAGTGGATTAAAATATCAAATAGAAGTGGATTTAAGTTGGTGCCGGGCCATAAACAATCATTAAGGGACAAATCATTGTTATCATGAGAGCTGGCATCGAAGACGATTCGGACCTTTGTAGTAAGTTTATCTTCTTTACAGACCGCATGATGGGGCAAATAATAAACTGCCCTGTCTAAAACAGGTTCATTTTCTTGCACCTGCTCTATAATTCCTTGCTTTAAATATTCCGTGATTATTTCAGAATATTGTCGAAAAAGCTCTGGGTTTCGATAAAATTTTCTTTTTAGACCTTCCAAACGCTGTTTCGCAACATTAAAATTATCATTTAAATCCTTCCAGTCTTTTTTCCACGGTAACTGAACTTCATAACGATCGCCTACAAATTTGACAGTTTTATCGAATATTTGTTGTGCTTGATCAGTTTCCGATATTTTCGGATCATCATGTTTTATGCCTATAGACTCAAGCTCCCAAAATTGTTTTAAATTATCATTTATTTCATCGAAATCTCTAACGAAATTGCACATAGTAATATTGTTTGTTTGCGTGTTCTCCTCTAGCGCCCCTGTTGGGATCCATCCAAAAACAGTGTCTTGCAGAAAACGTTTATCATTTATCTTAACTGAATTATGCTTTAAAATTCTATAAAATAATTCTGCGCCAACCAATGCGTGAATTTTTCCCGGTTTGAAAAATGTGGGGACTGCCAATTCCACAATATTCGGTAAATTAATGTCCGATACATTTAATTGCTTTGATGGAATTACATCCGTGATTTTTGGGAACAATTAAGAAATCTATATTCTCCCTGAAAGAGCCATCTCCGTTTGTAATTACACTCGAAATTTTATTTTTTACATTATAAGTATAACGGTTTAATCCTGTAACGGATACATTAATTATCCTTTTTTTAAATTTCAGCATGTCAGCGCAATCCTTAGTTAAAATATTGACATTGCTAGCATTATCCAAAATGACTCTAAACCTTCGTTTATTTCCGAAATTATCTTCTATAAAAACAAAGCATGTAATCAATAAAATTGATTTTCTTTCTTTACTTATATTATTCAAGGTCTTTAAAGATTCATTATTTAACGAAATGTTTTCCGTTTCTCTATTTACCGGACCTGCAAGAGGGGAGGAAATTTGGGGGGAAGCCAATTCATTTATGGATTTATTTTTTTTATCTCGATGAAGCGATGAGCTGTGTCGCAATCCACAGGTATTACAATTATATTTTGAAATGCAAGAATTTACGAAATGAGAATTATTCAAACAATTAATACACAGTCTATTTTTCTTCACAAAATCGTATCGTTCAGAAACATTCATTTTTAGAAACTGAGAACATTTGTTCAAATTATGAAAAGACAATTTACACAGAATACAAGTTTTTCCATTCGATTTATCATTCGAATTTAGCATGAAATTTTTTTGTTTGTTCGAAAGAGGAATGTTTTTGTTTAAGGGTTTTGAAGCAGAGTATCTATTTACGCTTTCTAACGTAGAACTGCGGTTTTCCAAAAATGACATTAATTCATTAAATTGCGGGTATTCTGATTTTTTAATCGAATATTCAAATAATTTTCGAGATTCCTTATCTACCTTTTGCAATATAATATTGATGAGGATAGCATCAGACAGATTGTTTTGTTCATATTGTAATACTTTTAAGGCCCTCAAATTTTTATTTACACAATCAATAAAGGATCTCAATTCTTTAGAAGACTCGTAATGTATTTTTTCATAATTAATTATGGCTGATAAATGAGTGTCAATGAGCAAACGTTGATTTTCGAATCTTTCAGTAAGTGCTGTAAACAATGACTCAAAGGAATCGTCTGGGCTCTCTAGTTGTTTTGCTTCATTTTTTAGCGATGCTCGCAAATAAAACAGCTTCTGAGCGTCATTTAACTGGGCATTATTGATAATTAAATTTGTAAATTGTACTTTAAAGATTGACCACTCCTCATATTTACCATTGAATGTTGGAAGTGGGATTTCAGGTAACTTAACTTTAATATTATTCAAACTTATAGATTCGATACTATCAGCATGCACATTTATTTCAGAAACTTTAAGATTTTTAAGAAATATGTTGAGACTTACCTCAAGTTTCTCGAGACGATCTTCGAGTTCATCTAACTCGTTTTCGATTTCTGGTAAGTCCTTAATCTCAGGGATATCATAATATTTATCCCGTATTTCCGATACTTTTGCTTGAAGCTCAGGTAATTTTCGAATCTTTATTTCGAGCTCGGTACTCGAGTAATTAATTTCGTCTGTATTATCTTTTACGAAATTTTCTAATTTCGTTATAGCATCTTTTAGAGCACCCTTTGTTCTATTTAATTTTTCCATAGCAGCTATTTCGCTGCGAAATCGACGGACCACAAAAATGTATGTGAATACTGTGTGTAACTTTAAGATTGAAGACAAATAGTTTCCTTTTTCACATTTTTATATCACACAGCACACAAATGTTACAAACAATCACAAACACTGAAAAACATATAGAATGATGAGGTGACTTTGGGGTAATAACCCGCTGTTAGAACAAGTGACGTTCGTAAAACATATTATGGGGAATACTCCCGCTATAAGCAACAGAATAATTGGGGATAAGACCCGCTATAACATACGTGCCACAATGGCAGCTAAAGAACAACTACTCTATACTTGGGGATAAGACCCGCTCGAATACACAACGTGCCGCAATGGCAGCTAAAGAACAACTACTCTATACTTGGGGATAAGACCCGCTCGAATACACAACGTGCCGCAATGGCAGCTAAAGAACAACTACTCTATACTTGGGGATAAGACCCGCTCGAATACACAACGTGCCGCAATGGCAGCTAAAGAACAACTACACTGGGTCACATGACCGCAAAGCTACGGAGCTCGTTCGGCATGCGCACAAGGTCCGAACAGATATATAGATACCAAAGATGCATAACTGGTAATTTTTGTATCATTTTCTGTTTATAATAACTGTGTGAAACAGAAAAATTAAAATTAAAAAATAAATAAAAATAATATCTTATGTTTATCCGAAAATTACTATTCTCTTGAAAAAAATTCCAAATATGTGCCCCTATAAACTATATAAATACCGAAAGATTGTGCTGGATACTACATACAAATATTTTAAAAAAATGCCTTATTTGGGGCGGAGCTACTCAACTGCGAAATCCGAAGAATTTTTGGAATAAATTCTGCAGAAAATATGACAACTGATGTATTTTAGATTCCATTGAGCATATAAGCATTGTTTTTCGACTTCATGTTCATTTTGATATCGGCAGCGTTGAGAATGTTGCTCATGTGTTCATTAAAATTTAAAATACAACAATTCTATAACTATTTATTCCAAAAATTCTTCGGGTGTCGAGATGAGTATCTGGTCAACATATTGCGTGAATCATTAAAATACCGTAGAAAATTTCCGAAATACCTATACCGGTTTAAAAAAAAGTTCCAGGAATCTGTTCCGTGCATTAAAACTTCTTTAAAATTCAGATTACAAAATTCCTTTTTAAGTCTTTCCAACAAAGTTAAAAAGTCTTTTCTCATTCGGTTTGTATGTCCGTCTGCCCACGCTCTATCTCCCATATATATACTAGGATTTTATGCAATTCTTAAACGTTATTTAGTATCGCCAAGGCATATTGGGTACTGTATATGAATAATGTGGATTAGTAGTTTATTTACAGGGACACTAAAAATAATTCCATTACATTATGGTATATGGAGTAATATCGTTTGCAGAGTATTTTAACGAGATTACGCTATTTTAAATGTGTTGAAACATACATAAATCGCTGAATTTTTCTAGAAGATGATTCCGATAGAATAGTACATTAATAGAATTTCTCATTCATTAACAGAGACACAAAATAATTCGATTACATTAATTAAAGTTTTTGAGTAATTATTACTGGAATTGCGTTTTAAAATTCGGTATTTGCTTTAAAATTGAAATAAATTTTTGCATGTCACTCGTTGTATACTAGGATTTTATGCAATTCTTAAATGTTATTTAGTATCGCCAAGGCATATTGGGTACTGTATATGAATAATGTGGATTAGTAGTTCATTTACAGGGACACTAAAAATAATTCCATTACATTATGGTATATGGGGTAATATCGTTTGCAGGGTATTTTAACGAGATTACGCTATTTTAAATGTGTTGAAACATACATAAATCGCTGAATTTTTCCAGAAGATGATTCCGATAGAATAGTACATTAATAGAATTTCTCATTCATTAACAGAGACACAAAATAATTCGATTACATTAATTAAAGTTTTTGAGTAATTATTACTGGAATTGCGTTTTAAAATTCGGTATTTGCTTTAAAATTTAAATAATTTTTTGCATGTCACTCGTTGTATACTAGGATTTTATGAAATTCTTAAACGTTATTTAGTATCGCCAAGGCATATTGGGTACTGTATATGAATAATGTGGATTAGTAGTTCATTTACAGGGACACTAAAAATAATTCCATTACATTATGGTATATGGGGTAATATCGTTTGCAGAGTATTTTAACGAGATTACGCTATTTTAAATGTGTTGAAACATACATAAATCGCTGAATTTTTCTAGAAGATGATTCCGATAGAATAGTACATTAATAGAATTTCTCATTCATTAACAGAGACACAAAATAATTCGATTACATTAATTAAAGTTTTTGAGTAATTATTACTGGAATTGCGTTTTAAAATTCGGTATTTGCTTTAAAATTTAAATAATTTTTTGCATGTCACTCGTTGTATACTAGGATTTTATGCAATTCTTAAACGTTATTTAGTATCTCCAAGGCATATTGGGTACTGTGTATGAATAATGTGGATTAGTAGTTCATTTACAGGGACACTAAAAATAATTCTATTACATTATGGTATATTGGGCAATATCGTTTGCAGAGTATTTTAACGAGATTACGCTATTTTAAATGTGTTGAAACATACATAAATCGCTGAATTTTTCCAGAAGATGATTCCGATAGAATAGTTCATTAATAGAATTTCTCATTCATTAACAGAGACACAAAATAATTCGATTACATTAATTAAAGTTTTTGAGTAATTATTACTGGAATTGCGTTTTAAAATTCGGTATTTGCTTTAAAATTTAAATAATTTTTTGCATGTCACTCGTTGTATACTAGGATTTTATGCAATTCTTAAACGTTATTTAGTATCGCCAAGGCATATTGGGTACTGTATATGAATAATGTGGATTAGTAGTTCATTTACAGGGACACTAAAAATAATTCCATTACATTATGGTATATGGGGTAATATCGTTTGCAGAGTATTTTAACGAGATTACGCTATTTTAAATGTGTTGAAACATACATAAATCGCTGAATTGTTCTAGAAGATGATTCCGATAGAATAGTACATTAATAGAATCTCTCATTCATTAACAGAGACACAAAATAATTCGATTACATTAATTAAAGTTTTTGAGTAATTATTACTGGAATTGCGTTATAAAATTCGGTATTTGCTTTAAAATTTAAATAATTTTTTGCATGTCACGCATTGTATACTAGGATTTTATGCAATTCTTAAACGTTATTTAGTATCTCCAAGGCATATTGGGTACTGTATATGAATAATGTGGATTAGTAGTTCATTTACAGGGACACTAAAAATAATTCCATTACATTATGGTATATGGGGTAATATCGTTTGCAGAGTATTTTAACGAGATTACGCTAGTTTAAATGTGTTGAAACATACATAAATCGCTGAATTTTTCCAGAAGATGATTCCGATAGAATAGTTCATTAATAGAATTTCTCATTCATTAGCTGAGACACAAAATAATTCGATTACATTAATTAAAGTTTTTGAGTAATAATTGCTGGAATTGCGTTTTAAAATTCGGTATTCGCTTTAAAATTTAAATTTTTTTTGCATGTCACTCGTTGTATATAAGTTTTATATATCATATACAGGTCTGCACGAAAGAATTTAAATTGCTGAAGGGGAATTTCTAAATGCGTTATATGTATGTCTTAACTGTACTAAACTTTGGCATGCATGTAGTTAATATATACGAATCTATATATCAGATACAGTGCTTCTCAATGAATTCGGATCATTTTTCATTTGTAGATGAGGACAGCTGAAATTAAGTTTTCAAAAATGTTATGCGTTTCCATATGTTGAATTGGACATAATATTGTAACCTATTAAACGGTTCAGTTTTTTACAATATTCTGAATGTGTAGGAAAACGTTTCATAAATTATGTGCTTGACGCATGATTTGCTTTTCTTGTTTGACATAAATAATGCCGTATATGGAACAAATAGCCGGTCTGTTTAATAAACATAGCCTTATCTTAACACGATTATAAAATATATTATCATTCGTAATAGAGTTAAGTAAAATAATTTAAACACTGGTGTAACGCTCGAACAATACGCACGCCATCATATTTTCTCTTCTTTTCTTTCTTTCTTTCTTTCTTTCTTTTCTTTTTTTTCTTTCTGACAAGCTGAGTAAATTAGACTTTACGAGACGAGAAGAATGTTTACAGAGTGGTTGTTGCCGACGAGGCATTTGAGCTAAGCCGTATTTTAATTTAACTGAGTTATTTTGTAAATAATAACATGTAAATACCTTGTAAATATTAAACTTATTAGTCGATGATAAGTTATCCAGTTTTATTTTGTAACATAAGATAGTTTCCACCCCGGATTCTGAATAATAGGTTACACTGGAATATTTGTAGTAATTTGTTTTGCGGAAATTTCCTAAAATTAACACTATACATTTTTCAAGGTTGTATGACCAATATTCGTACACATGAAGGGGTTTCAATGTGTTTTTTTTAAAAAAAAAATAACTGTCCCTGTAAAAGAAATATAACTGCTACGCATCTGTTTTCAATTTAAAAAATGCTATTGTATATCTCAATAACCTATAGTAATTTTGTAGAAATGTAATTAAAATTTCTACTTTTTAGCAACAATCTTTCCGCGATTTTTTGTGTGGCCCTGTAAAAAATGCATAATTTCTACGTTTGTCAAATTATAATTTAATAGAATTGTCATAGGAAAAACACATGTAGGCAAAGTTTCAGCTCAATAGATAATTGAAAGTGTCATTAATTGTCTTGCAAGATTTGAACTAATATTTTATGTGGCCCTGTAAGAAAAAGCGTAACTGCTATGTCTTATAATATACAAGGGCAATTCGGAAAGTAACCTCCATTTATGAATAATAATAATAAAAAAAAAACTAATGAAAGGAAACATGTTTTATTACTTACGTATGAAAGACACGTTCTTCAGCTACTTCTCAACATAATTGCCGTATTTCCCCATTAAAGACTTACGTTGCGTTTTCGCAACATTATATTTGGGATTTTTTAAAGTTTTTTTATACCAGTAAAAGAGAAAGATAAAATTTTCCTTATTTAATTAACATTTTACTGTGATTCTTTATGTAATAGTAAGTGTTTAACAAAAAGTGGTGTTAACTGAATAAAATTCCTGTAATACATGCTGGTCCTTAATGGGTTAATTAAAACAATTATCATAGCGGTAAATCAGCTTTGAAATTCCATCGTCACAGACTTCTGCCGCCGGCTTATTCAACTGCAATTATTTTTAAATTCAACTCGCACCACTCTTTCAATCCAAAGAATTCTAACATACTTTTCTATATAATTTGCTGATAAATGTACTACCAAAAATGTTTAAAAAAATAGTGGGTCCAATAAAATATTACGAGAGCAATTCGGAAACTAATTTTCGTTTTGTTGTATAAATGAACAACACGCCTACTTTCGACAATTTTTTTATTTACATCTCAAAGGTACAGCTGTCTTCTATTTTTCAACATAGTCACCATGTACATCCAAGCACTTGTCATACCGTTTTACCAACTTACCAATCCCTTCTGAATAAAACTCAGCTGTCTGCAAATTCAGCCACTTGTCATAGTGGTTTGAAGATCCACATCGTCAGCGAAGTGCTGTCCTCCAAGCCACATCTTCATTTCCTTAAACGGATGAAAATCAGAAGGAACCAAGTCGGGGATGTAGGGGGAATGATTAAACACGTCCCATTCGAATTGGCGCAAAAGATTTTGTGTTCTCTGAGCACTGTGAGGGCGAGCTTTATCGTGCAAGAACCAATTCTAGATGCCAGCAGGCCGCGACGTTTTTTCTGGATGGCTCTTTTCAGTTTCTTCAAAGTGTTACAGTAAACTTCAGAATTTATTGTCTTACCACGTTTCATGAATTCGACCAGCAATATACCATGAGCATCCCAAAACACGGTTAACATAATCTTCCTCGATGTCAAAGTTTGACGGGCTTTCCTCAGCCGGTTTGGAGAACCGGTATGACCCCATGCTATTGACTGTTTCTTTGTTTCAGCATTTACATACGCAATCCAGGTCTCGTCGCCAGTCACTATTCTATTCAAAAACTTCTCCGCTTCCGTGTTGTACCGGGAAAGAAAGTCTAAGGCAGCGCCCATTCTAATAATTTTGCGTGTCTCCGTAAAAATCTTTGTTACCCATCGAGCACAGAACTTCCGGTAGCTTAATTTTTCAGTGACAATTTCGTACAAAACAGTCCGAGAAATGTTCGGAAATTCTTGGGAAAGTTCCGAGATTGTGAATCGACGGATCTGACGAATTTTGTCTTCAATTTGCTCGACGAGATTATCATTCACTACAGACGGCCTCCCACACCTTGATTCATCATGGATGCTTGTTCTTCCTCCTTTAAAGAACCTGACCCATTGACGCACTACAGCTTCACTCATAATGTTTGGGCCATATATGGCACACAGACTATGAATGTTCGCTGCTGACAGTTTTTTCGCCCAAAGAAATCTTATTACTCCTCGTACATCGCATTTGGCAGGATTTTCAATAGCAGCGCACATTTTGTAACGTTATAACGAGGAAACGCGCGGTAGTTCGACACTCTCCCTAAGATTGCTGAAATTTTATGGAATTACAGCTTGCTTGATTTAGCAATGGTTACGCTCCGCCCACTACTAATACTGCCACGCCTCGACGGAAGTTACGTTTCAAAATGTCCTTTTATTACAAAAAAAAAAAAAAATACTGGTGCGGATAGAATAGAACGAACAGCCCTGTTGAATAGGCCGGCGTCAGAAGTCTGTGACGATGGAATTTCAAAGCTGATTTACAGCTATGATAATTGTTTTAAATACAGTAGCGCTAAAAAGTATTTTGACAACTTTATGTTCTCTGTTATTTTATTTAATATAAAAATGTAAAAGAAAATATATTCCCTATAACTGAGAACAATATTACTGCAGCTATTCCAATGTGTCAAGTTTCAACTTTTTTGTTTACATTCGGCGCCACCGAAGAAATATGATATTTCCTTAGCTCAAAAGTATTTTGACAATTAGTTTGTATTTAATTGTTGAAGATGTTAGTGGCGCTATAGCTTCGATTAGTGTTTATATTGACTTATTGTGATTATTTTTAAATGCCGAAATGTAAAAAAATATTGAAGTGTTTCTAGAAAATCCGCTGTTAATGCATTTAAGAAAGGTAGACTGCAAGCAGAATTAGCTTGTTCTTTTAACGCGTCTCGGCAACATGTTATTACATGGAATAAAGTTTTTAATAAACAGAAATACATCGAAAATAAGTGTCAAATTGGCCATCCGAAAACAACAACTTGCAATATTGACTGTATTATAAAAATGATATCTAAAAGTGATTGTCGTAAGTCCGCTGTAATAATAAAAAATAAAATGAAAGAAAATTACGGCATAGACATACACGTTTCATCAGTCAAACGACGCCAAAACCTCTATGGTTTACATGGCAGATGACCAGCAAAAACACGTTTGTTATCTACTAAGAATAGGAAGGCTAGAGTTGCATTTGTAAAACGGCATAACCCTTTCGGGGGCAAAGCAATTCCATTGCTAAAGTGAGCAAGTTAATGATTGACACCGGAATTTGAAAACAAATTTATTTTTAAATAAGAAAAATCTATATTTCACACACATAATAAACCGATTTTTTTTAAAAACCGAAACTCTGGTGCCAATCATTAATTTCAACACTTCAGCAATGGAATTGCTTAGCCCCTGTAAGGGTTATGCCGTTTTACAAATGCAACTCTAGCCTTCTTATTCTTATTAAATTAGATACGTGTTTCTGCTGGACTTCTGCCATGTAAACCATAGCGGTTTAGGCGTCGTTTGACTGATGAAACGTGCATGTCTATGCCGTAATTTTCTTTCAATTCATATTTTATTATTACAGCGGACTTACGATAATCACTTGTAGATATCATTTTTATAATACAGTCAACATTGCAAGCTGTTTTGTTTCGGATGGCCATTTTTGAGGCTTATTTTCGATGTATTTCTGTTTATTAAAAACGTTATTCCATGTAATAACAAGTTTCCGAGACACGTTAAAAGTCTGCTTGCTGTCTACCTTTCTTAAGTGCATTTACAGCGGCTTTTCTAGAATCACTTCAACATTTTTTACATTTCGGTATTCCTGATCCTTAAAATTAATCATAATAAGTCAATATAAACACTAATCGAAGCTATAGCCCCATTGACGCCTTCAACAATTAAATGCAAACTAATTGTCAAAATACTTTTGAGCTAAGGAGGAGTCATATTTCTTCGGTGGCGCCGAATGTAAACAAACAACTTGAAACTTCATACATTTGAATAACTGCAGTCATATTGTTCTCTATTACAGGGACTATATTTCCTTTTACATTTTTATATTAAGTAAAATAAGAGAGAATATAAGGTTGTCAAATACTTTTGATCGCTACTGTATGGTCAAACACAGATATTTATTTTAACTGGTGGTAGTTTACTTCGGCGGTAGTCGAGCTCTGTGTTTCAGCCATATTGTGACAACTTTGACAAACTCTTGTCAGTTCCATTTAAAGAGGCTATAATACTCGAGCCAACTTCCACAGTAAAAACGAAAAGCAATTTTTAAAATATTTGTGTGAATAAGCCGCTAAAATAAGCAGAAATTTTCCATTCAAATTTACCGGTGCACGTTTGCGTCGGCGGTAATGAGAAACCTATTGATTTGATGAAAAGAAATCAATCGCCATTTTGTGACTTTTGCGTAAGTCCTAGGTTGCTTCACTTGCAATTGGTAGATTATACAATACAGGGTCATGGGAAAATAATGCATAGATTTAAAAAAAAATCATAACATCGAAACCTTTTATGTTAAATGAGTAATTTTTTCACTACACGATAACTGGTGAACGCAAGTTTGGTTTTAGTTCAACATAATTCGTTTGCGTGTCTGTGTTATGCGCGGATTAGTTGTGCAAGTCGTCAAGGTCAGCCAACGCGCCAGACTACAGCTGCTCAGTACAATGTTGACCGTGCAACAAAAAGCACAGTACGATGTTGACCATGCAACAAAAAGCACAATGCGTGATTTGGTATGTGGAGTCAAAGCCAATAGTCAGTGTACAGCGACTTTTTCGGAGAACTTATCCAGGTCAAACTGCTCCTGGTGCTCACATTGTACACATTTGCTCTTGGTGCACACCGGACGGTGCTCACATTGAAACATACTAAGGTATGAAAAAAAATCTTTTTTAACGCACATTATAAGACTAAAACCAATAAATTACCTTTCATAGTTTTTTATGACATTTATTAAAATCTATGCATTATTTTTCGATGACAGTGTATATGTCTCCTTCTCTTTATTCATAACTCCATTGTGCGCACCATTGATGCATCCTGCGACCCAATCTAAGAACAGAGATGAGGAGACATATATTGTAGTGTCCAGTAGTTGAGAGTGAAATAACTGAGGATGTAGTCACAAAATATTTGTTTACAACGGATCAGTGCCTGATAAACGCCGTTGCTATCTTCCACCGGCAAAAAAGTATAGAAAATTTTTATGAGAAAAATTTTTCGTAAATAAGGTAATTAAATATGTAGAAAGTTTCTATTAATATTTATTGATGGGCGTTTGCCAGGTGATTACCTAATTCACAGACATTCTCAAGATGATTTTTTTAAGTTATCATAGTATGGCGGAATCACAGCGTCTGACGTTTGATTTAGAGCTGAAAATTTACAAATTATTATTTAACCCCTTAACGCTCGAATTAAATTACGGTTGAATAATTCAAATTGCTTATTGGCACCACTTTTATGAAAAAGAAATATTCACCTTATTTAATGACAGGTAAAACGATACTAAAATATAGCCAATTTCACTATTTTATAAAACTGGTGGGAATCAAACAATTTGAGTAAGAGACACAGCCGGAGAATATCGCGGGAGCGAGAATTAAGGGGTTAAAAGCGTTTATAATAAACATAATTTCAAATACCAGAAAAAGTTAGAAGTGCACTTTTAATATAAAATACCAAATTTCAGAAAAGTTGATATGAAGATTAAACCAGTGTTGCTCTAGCCAACGAAGGTGTCTAGGTAGAAGACACTTCGCAGTTGAGACTTAAACAGAAAGACGTCGGAACGTTTAGCATTGTCAGTTTCAATTCATGATCTACTATCTTCTTCCGATATGAACTCTGGTTTTTTTTATTAAAATAGGAGGCCAAACTGGAAATCATGAAAACAACTCTTGCATTTTAATAAAAAAAAAAACTGCTGAGTAGATTAAACAGCTATTCGATTTAGAATAAAGTCATTTTTTAGCTTGTGTTTAAAATATATACTTGGGAAGTCGTCTGTACATAGATGTTAAAAGAAACTGGAATTTTCAATACGAAAATGTAACTTTCACATCATATTCAGATTCATCTGTTAGTTTTTCCTTCCTATATTCTCTGACATTGACTTGTAGAAAGACATTTAGTCAGAAACGGCGGACATGACGGAACCGCTCGGCCTACTTTTACCGGGAAAACTTCCAGCAATAAAAACGAATAGATAATTTCAGAAATTTTGAGTAAAAAAAGGCGCTTGAGGAAAGTTCTATTCAAATTTACAGGCAGTAATTTGCCTCGGAGGTAATCAGACCCTGCGGAAACAATTACAGATTGAGATTCACGATTTTGAGGATTTGTCAATTCCTCTTCATTCAAAGTTTCATGATTTAGTCATGAGCTTTTTTACCAATTCATCCATATAGTTTTCATCCACTTAACCCTTTAGTGCGCAGCTTTGCATACATGCAAACAACAGTGTTTTGAATGTAATAGATTTTTTTTTATTTCTATGTACCTAATTCACACCAGAAAATTAAAATAGCAATACTTGCTTTAATTAATGACAGACATTCCGTATTTAAATAAAGCAAAATTAACCTATGAAACTTTCTGGTGTAAACTCAGATTCTCTGAACCACGTAATATTTAGAACGTATTCGATCATGAGGATTAAAGTCTTACAGCAGAGGTCTCATCATATAGGGCAAATTGTATTGTTCTTACCAATATCTTTTATGAATAATCCTCATGATACTGCCTTATTGCAATTCTAGTAAAAATATCGTTTGAAGATTACTGATAAAAGATACTGGTAAGAACAATAAAATTTGTCTACGATTTATATACGATTTGTCGACCCATACTTAAAGGTTAAGTTTTATAAAATAAATAATTATATAAAATAAGGTATTTGGTGACATGCTTATTAAAATATTTACTAATTTGCAATATTTTAGCGTAAAACAGCCACACGACTGTAATTTTTCCTTGTATTACAGATGTGCGACAGAAGAAAAGATTGACGTATTATATGAAAAATGTATCTCTGATTATTTTCATTATTTTTCCCGTGTAATAAGCCCCTCAGAGAATCATATATATTTTTTTCGAAACAAAATATAAAATCGCGCATTTAAAGGTTAACATTATATATCTCCTAGAAAAGGTATTACAAAAAATATCTTTAAACTACTGGGGGAAAGATCCTGCCCAATTTGAAAAGAAATGTCCGCCCATGAGAGAGGAAATTTCTTTTCAAATTTCCCGGTAGTAATATGCCTCGGAGTTAATAAATCCCTGCGGAACCGGTTACAGTTCAGGCTTATCCATTTTGAGGCTATATCAATTCCTCTTCATTCAATGTTTCATGATCTCAGTGTTGCCAGATTGGGGACTTTTTTAATTAAGATTATTTGACTGTCACTACTTTTCAAAAATAGTATAATTCGCCTTATTCTTCAGAATTTTTAATCTATTTTTAAATAGGCCGAATATTTCTATTTCAAAAAAGCGGTGACAATCAACAATATGGGGAGAAAAAAGTCCCCAATCTGGCAACACTGGATGATCTAGACATTTTCATTTTTACCAATTCAGCCATATAATTTTCATACACCTTCTAGAAAAGGTATCAGAAAAAACAACCATAATCTACTGGGGAAAGATCATGTCCAGTTTGAAAAGGAATGTCCGTCCATGATACACACGCTGATCAGGATTGCCAGTTTATACTCCAATTTTATTCAGATATTTCACATTCATACAAGAAATTTCAAAGAAGAATTTTTACTTTGCGTGATCGCTAAACATCTCTTATTAAATAAAGCATAAAGTACTATTCTTTATTTCTGGTATGAACTCTAAATTTTTGAATTAAAATGCAGGCTAAACTGGCATCCCTGATGCTGATTATCGCTAACTCATTACCCGCTATGTTACATTTACAAAACGGTAAAAATAAATGCATATGCTTGAATTAACTAAGAAGCAACGACTACTTTTGAAACAAAAAATTGGCTTAATTAATAACAGAAATTTTCATCATTAAATAAAGCAAAGATTATCACTCAAAATATGTGTGGAGAACGTTTTTCTGCAAAATATTAGAAGATCCGTATGCTATATATATATATATATATATATATATATATAAAGAAATAGTCAATGCGTAAACAAAAAGAAATTTCACTTTTTAAAATGTTTTGTATATATTCGGTGAAATATGCATTATCGCCTTCCCCCTCACCACATTTCGAAGGGAAAATAAGTCTTTGTGAAATATTTACATAAATAAACTTACAAAAATAATAACGAACACGAGAGATTTTTTAAAATGAGTTATGCATAAAGGTAATACACTTTTTAGCATTGCATGATATTTATTTGGTATTTTTTAGCCAAAGGGATGTAAGGGAAAAACAAGTTATTAGATGATGGAAAAAATAATTAAAAATGTTCATTTTCAACCTACATTCATTTACCGAGCATCGTGTACAAAACAAATATTTATGCATTTCTGGAATTGTAACTTTAAATTAAATATGTTGCATACGAAAAAACACATTTATTTTAATAATTTTGCAAAATTTTGATAGTTTAAAAATTCTGTACCATTAAATTATACGATATTTCAAGCAAACTTTTAGCCTTTTTTGTAGGGAAGTTCAATTTATACATTTTTTACTTTAAAAAAATACGTATAACTCCTTTTATTTTTTATGAGGATTATCCCATAATATTTTACCTGTACATATAGTGTAACTCTGCCTGTCTCTATCAAATATATATAACTTTAATTTTACGATTTTATTTTTAAAAAGGTTATTTAATGAATTGTGTCCTATTTTTTAATCTCTCAATATTCTTCCAAAAATGTGAGTTAATTTGACCCAGGTTAAACATGATTTAAACCAGATTTTTTAAAGAAATAATCTTAAAAAATCTCATGTAAAAGTTCCACGCAAATCCATGAAATTAAATAATAAAGGTATTTAAGAAAAAATTCTGGTTCAAAACCTGCATAATAGGGTTCAAGTAAACTACATTTTACGTAGAAATAAGTGGCGATTGGCAAGTATGATTTTGTATTTTGTATATATATATATATGTATGTGTTTTTATATGAAATTTCCTTTTAATAACCTACATCTTTATCTGTTACCATACATTCTAAAATATGAAGAAAATGAAGAAACGATATCTTAAATAATTGAGTTTTGAATAAAGAATAGGAGACACATAGTGTGCTGTCTACCATCTGTGAGTAAAGTAACTGAGTAGGTCTATACAAGATGTCGGCTGCCATTTTTTTTAAACCCCTTGATGCAGTGTTGCCAGATTGGGGACTTTTTTGTCCCCAGATTGCTGATTGTCACCGCTTTTTTTTTTAAAATAGAAATATTCGGCCTAACTAGAAATAGATTAAAAATTCTGAAAAATAAGGCGAATTATACTATTTAAAAAAAGTGGTGACAGTCAAATAATCCGAATTAAAATAGTCACCAATCTGGCAACACTGCCTTAACCCCTTCGCGACGGGAGCCTTTTACGAAATGTTTATTACTTTGCTTCCGGTTTTAAAAAACAGAAGTTTGTGCCTATTCAAATCGGGAAAATGCTCGGATTAAATAAGGCAAATTTTGCAGTAAAATTTTACTGGTGAGGATAAACGAGGATCCTTAGGCCTATTTCCGGCACGTATACGTGTCGCTCGTCCCCAAGGGGTTAAGGGGTGGTGGGATGAAATATATCCCACCTAATTTAAACAACATTCTCATGAGAAAATTTTAACTAAATTTTATATTTTTAACTTTGGAGGAAAATCGTTGAAAAATTGCTTTTCCTTATCTAAAAATAAAAAATTTCGATTATTCCGGTGAGAATTCAATATTTAGTGACATTTTTGCTTGCCCTACAAGGGGTTAATCGAATCTACAGCATCTTATTAACGCGATGAGGAAATATTCCCATTAGTAAAATTGAATAGAAAATGTTATCTTGTTTAACACTTTCATCGCGGTAATGGCGCGCCATTGTCCCAGCCTGTGGGCTAAAAACCTGAGCCGCTCCTTGCAGCGCTAAAATTGAAACAAAGCACAAATTCATTTAAAATGTGTTTATTTTACTTTGAAAAATAATAATCAATATCATTTTTCATTCTAATGATTTGTTTGTCCTTGGAAAAATAAAAAAAAAATAATAAAATGTCGTGTCCGTTTGAGAAAATCAATTCGCACCGGAAAATTCTGCACGGTAATTATTAGGCATTAGATACCGGAATCAATCTCTAATAATTAAATGACAGATTTTTCCGGTACAAATTGATTTTCCATGATTAATAGCAAATATTCCTGGAAGACGAGTTATCTAGTCCCTCGCGGTGAAAGTGTTAAACGTTTTATTAATTGAATTACACTGCTCAAAACAATTAGGGGAGCACATGGTTTTAACGAAATTACGCAAATATTTATACCGATAAGTAACGTAAAATAAAACATCCATAATTTAAAGTGTTGCAGAAAACAGATAAAGAAAACTTCACACGTAAATTAAAGTTTATGATGTCAAAAACTAGAAAAAGGAGATAAGTGCAGAAATCGGGATTTTGCAGAAACGTCTTTTTCACTGCCTCAGTTGTAAAATTCAATTACGCATCTTGTGTTTTGAGAAAAGGTGGCTTGAAAATGTCGCGACAACACAATTTACCGCAATCCATGGCTTGGCGTATTATCGGGACAGTTGAATTTGTGGAAACACAACGTAGTGTAGTGGACGCTGTTGGAGTCGCAAGAAGTGTCCATGAAAGGCTGTGGAATCGATTCCAAAATACATAGAATGGCATCGGAATACATCGACAATTGCAAGGTCAAAAATGTGCTAACACAGAAACTGATGGCCGATATATCCTGTTAACAGCTCGTCGAGACGGAACGGGCAATGCTACTCAGCTGCAAACACAGTTGTTCTTGGCCACATGACGGAGGGTGTCCAGCCAAACAGTCCGAAATAGGCTTCATCAGGGTTGTCTCTATGCACGTAAGCCAATTCCGTTGACCTCCAGCCACTGTGCGGCCAAAAGAAGGTGATGAATTGAACATCAAGTTTGGAGGCAACGTTGTTGGAGTCAAATTCTGTTTACAGACGAGTCCCGATTCCGTCTAGATGTGACATCTGATGTGTTTTGGCATGGAGAGAAAGAGGCACTTAACCCCTTAACGCTCGAATTAAATTACGGTTGAAAAATTCAAATTGCATATTGGCACCACTTTTATGAAAAAGAAATAATCACCTTATTTAATGGCAGGAAAAACGACACTAAAATATAGCCAATTTCACTATTTTATAAAACTGGTGGGAATCAAACAATTTGAGTAAAAGACACAGCCCGAGATTATGACGGGAGCGAGAATTAATGGGTTAAAATAATCCCACATTTTTTCGTGAAAGATCACATTACAGACGAGGTGGGTGGATGCTAATGGCTGAAATCAGCATAGGTGGACGTACGGGCCTGCATATCTTTCAGAATGGCACTTTGACGGTCCGAAGTTATACAGATGAGATACTGAGACCTCTTGTCGTATTTTATGTTGCAGCAATTAGTGATTTCTTTTTTTCATGCATGATAATGCCAGACTTCATACAGTTCGTCTTGTGGAAAACATGCTTGAAGCTAAAACAATGAAGCGTATGGAATGACCAGCATGCTCTCCTGACCTAAATCCGATCGAGCATGTTTGGGACATACTCAGACGACGCATTGCTGCGAGACCGAGGCCTCCTTTTACTGTCCGGGACTTGGAGATTGCAATGCTTGAACAGTGGAAGAGTATTGCTCAAAGTTTTATCGATAACCTCATCGCATCCATGGAAAACAGGTGTTCAGTCTTAGCTGTTCGATGAGACCACACGCCATATTAAAAATCTTGCATCATTTTTAAAGAATACTTTTTATCGTCATTTACATGAAACCAAATTGTTGCCCTTAACCATCTTTTCATGTTCTTTTCATCTTTTCAAAGAATAAAAGCTCCCTTACAATTTTTTTTGCGTCTTTTGTTCTGTATTGGGCATTGATACACGTGTGCTATCCATTTTATGCCCATACATGGCACTGCTCTCTTCATGTTTTGCTTGTTCCCCTAATTTTTTTGAGCAGTGAATTTTCTCAAATGTATGCTAAAAGTTTCTATTTGCTTTTACTGGTATCAATTTGGCTGGTAATACAATACGTTTGTTTCACTGGCTGCTACAATATGGCGGAAACCCTTACCCACCGTCAAATTGAACTCCCATCAATAAAAGTGAAAATTTTTTTCTTCCATTCTTCATGACTGAAACTTTGGCTAAAAATGCGCTTAAATAAGATGGAAATTTTATATATTTTTATTGGTGGAAGTTTCCATCGGTGGTAATCGGTCTCTGCGAAAGCGGTTACAGTTGAATCGTCACTATTTTAAGGATATGTCAGTTCCTTTGTGTTAATAGTTCTATGTCTTAAATCTGTTAGCTTTCCGGAAACATTAAAATATTGTAACTCATAGTTTAATACAGGGGTTGCCAACTGTGGCACGCTGTACACCACTAAAGTTTTACAGTAATCATTGCCTTATCTAATCATCAAATCTCTGCGATTCAAGAAGTCGGCTATTTCTTGAAAAATTACTAGTATTATGATTGCCACATTTGGCCAGCACTGGTTTAATATTTAAAAAAAGAGGCAACCAAGATTACAAAGATGTTAATTTAAAACACGTGAAATAAGTTGCATAATGATTAAGATGCAATGGAGAGATGTTAGATTAGATACAACTGCAACATATAAATTCAATATGTCTGACGCATAAAAATGAAAATAAGAAAACCTTGTTTCAGAATATACAGCAGCATGTAAAAAATGTGTGGAACACCACTATTTTAAGATAAAGAAATTTTCATTAAATATTTAGAATGCAGGAATCGTAATCGCCACGTTTATTCACAAAATTTGTATTATTTTTTATGTAAGATTTGCTGAAAAATTTGTATTCTTAAAAAATTGTAGTAAAAACACATACCCTGTCATGAGATTTTCTGGTCGTACATTAACCACAAACAGATTACTTATCAGTTAACCAAGATTTCTTTAAGCGAAAGCGGTATTGCATTTTTTTCTTATAACGAAAGTATTTTCTTAAATTTTCTGTACAATTGGATTGAGGATATGAGTTTCAAATCTCGCTTTATCCCAAATTTAAAAATTCGAGATTTCTCTATCAACCTATTATAGTGGTGAGCCTACATCGGAAAAACACTATAATCTGAAAAAAAAAGACAAGTTTTATCGCGTATTTCTGGTATTGCAAAATTTCGGTTTACAATAAAAACCAATGGACGCAGTCAGAGGTTTTTCGAGATTTTCCTAAAATTTGACTTTCAGAATAAAGCGAGTTTTAGAACTCACATTCTCAATTAAAAATTAACATTTTATGCAACATATGCGCTAGTTAAGCAGCCTTCTTAATTTTAAATTTTCGACCGAAATTTTTTCCCAATATCAGCCAAATTCAAAAATCAGAATTTCAGTTCTATATGGATACGCGTTGACCTTCACAGCAGAAGAAAGTGGAATGACACTATTATCTCCTTCGATTGGGAGGGTGAGATTGGAGGAATACCTCTACAAGTTGAGAAGACGAATGCTTTGAGAAGACGAATAGTATATTAGGTTCTTCCCCCCTTTCATGGAGCTGAATGTAACCGGCTCTGTTTCACATTTTCTTTCTTTCTCCACGCAAAAAGTCATTTTTCCCACTCCTGCTTTTTTTTTCTAATTTTGTTTGAGATGGATAGTTGTTGGGGAAAAAAAGTTTGTTGTGTGTCGATGCAGAAGCGATTAGATGCCTTATATAGGATGGGTAAAGTTGAAAATTTAAAATCGATTGAGTTGGAATTTGGTGCTGGCTAAAGTACAGTCTGTGGTTGGAAAAAGAAAAGAAAAGAGATTGAGAGATTTTTTTTAACACGTTAACGCCGGTGCGGTGGGTCACACTCGACTGTCTCAGAGCTGACAAGTCTCCGGTTCTTTGGATACCAGTATTTTAAGGGGGCACAGGACCTTTAAATTTTCCAAAAATCAGTTTTCGTTTTTTTTTTTTTAAATCTGAATGCTCTAAAAATGTTTAACAATATACAAAAAAAAAAAAAAAAAAAAAAAAAAAAAAAAAAAAAAACATTCAAAAATCTGCATTATTTCTTGAGTTATAATCATTTCGAGACGTTGAGTATAATGGAATGTCCGTAGATATTGAAACTTTAAAAAGCGATTTCTCAAATTAGCAAATTTGGAGTTTGCGCGCAGTGTTACTTTTAAACTATGTAAGCTACAGCTTAAAAAAATTAACCAAATATGCGTATGTTTATAGCCTACAGGCTAAAACAAAAAAAAATCACACATTTTGGTTATTTATTATTTTGCATTTGAAAAACTTGTAACAAATTTTGAGATTTTTGAACTTTTTTTTTTTATTTTGTGCTAAAATTAAATTCTAAAGAAAACTTTTTGCGTATATTTTGGTTTTAAGTTAGATGTAGGTATGTTATGATTCTATTTTGTTCAAAAATTGTTTTCCCTATGGATAAATTAGAGTTTTATCATGCGCGCAACATTTAGTCACACATTAGTGTGATGAATTTTGAATTTTAAAATTTAAATAATAATTTTATACATACAACATTTATTTTTCTGGATAATGTAGTTAAGGATATATATTTTAGGCAGTAAGGGAAAAAAAGGTCTTCATTGCATATTGTTTGTGTTTTGGTACTTTGAAGAAGACGATGTTTCTGATTGTTTAGACAAACTCAAATATACTGTGCCCCCTTAATACAGACTATAATGTTTTATTTAATTAGAACATTTGGGCGATTTAATGGAACAACATTTTCTCTAAAATAACAGTGGTGTACAAAAAGCCGGAGACTTGACAACTCTGAGGCAGTCGAGTGTGACTCACCGCGCCGGGCGTGAACGTGTTAAATGTGTTATGTTTATAATAAAAATAATTTCAAAGCTTCCACACCAGAAAAAGTTAGAAGGTTATTGTATATATAAAATACCAAATAAAAAAGACGGGTCAAGAGTGTCTATTGTATCGTTCTAGTCAACGAAGACGCCCTTTAAAAATGATACTTCGTAGGAGAGTCCTAGAAAGAAAGACAAAGGAGCATTTAAGGTTGTCAGTTTAGATTCGGGTTTTATGCCGTGGACAGTGGAGTGTGACCCACTGCGCCGGCGTGAACGTTTTAAGTCTTGAGCAATTCCATCGTAACTGAAGTAACATTTTATCATCGAATTTTGTTTTCAAAACTATGTACACAATTTACTAATAAAGCTAGAACAAATTTTTACAATTTAAAATATTTCTTACTAAGGACTTAATACTGAAATACCTGCAGATTATTTCAATCTCTCTTTTAGTCCCAAAAATTGCAATTCAAAATTCTGTAACCGAAGTAACATAAAATATGCAAACATTTTTTCTGCCTTCATAGAAGTGTAAAAATTATCAAAACTATTCCGTTAAAAAAAGTGATTTAATGTTATCAACAACACTAAATAATGCCAAATTATTACAGTAACTTGTTTAATTAATTTCTGAATAATAAAAAAGAAAAGATGGCATTTACACGTGCAACTGACGTAATTTTTATTGTGCAACTGACGTAACATTATGACTTTAAAAAGATAATAATGGTACTTAGTTTGCTATCAGTAATTTATAATGCCTTTTCATTAGGATTTTATTACAGAATATAAAAAATATCAAGTTTTCCAATCATACCCTTAAATTAAACATATTATAAATTTAATTCCCTTCCCTCCCCCCCCCCCCACAAAAAAATTATGATTTTCTGTGGAATTGCCCTCTTACGAAAGCTGCGCTGAAATCTCGATCCATTTTGAAAAAGTCAAAACAAGATAAATTAGATGATGCAATACTGATATAATTTAATCAGGAAAGATTAAACGGAAAGCCATTCAGTGGACCGATACTGCAGTAGAAAGAGCTGATTCTGCATCAAGAAATGGCAGGAAGTGATGAATTTACAGTAAGTGAGAGTTGGCAGAATAGGTGAAAGAAGCGACACAGGATCCACCAACTAACAATTCCGTGTGAAAAGTTATCTGCGGACATAGTAGGGGCAACAATCTTTGAAGAAACGCTCGAAAACCTTATACAGAAAAACGGTTTAAAAGAAGAACAGTTTTACAATGTAGATGACACTGATCAGTACTACAAAATGTTATCATCCAAAAGTCTAGCCTCTAAGAATGAAGCTTCTACACCAGGCTTCAAGAAAAGCAAACACAGAGAAAATTTATTGTTATGCGACAATGCTACTAGGACCCATAAGCTACCGGTCATGTTAATCGGTAAATCAGCTAAACCCAGGGAATTTAAAAATGTCAATATGAAATCATATCCTGTCTATTATCGCTCATGGAGGACGGCATGGATGAATCGAGAGCTATTCAAAGAGTGGGTTCATTCTCAGTTTGTTCCATCTGTCACTAAGCTTTTACAAAAAAAAAAAAAAAAATACCGGTAAAGCCCTTCTTCTGCTAGGCAGTGCACCAGCAAATCGAAGTGAAGATGAACTTAAAAATATAAAAATTGGAGCAGTCTTCCTTTCACCAAATGTAACACCACTCGTACAGCCAATGGATCAAGTCATTATAGAAAATTTCAAAAGAAGATACAGAAGAAAACTATTGGCTTCTTTGAGCTTGGAAAATGATACCAATGTTTGCCTTGTAGATTCTCTGAAAGCTATCTCTATGAAAGATGTTGTCTACATGGTAGCTGCAGCGTGGACGTAGATCGCTGAATCAACACTAGTAAAGCTTTGGAGGAAACTTCTTACTCAGGAAGAATCTAAAATTGAAGGAACTCTGGCGCAAACTGAGAAAACTGAAGGAATTTCATATGATCCTGGTCTATCTGCAAATTGTTTTGTACAAACATTTAAAAAGCTTGAGGGGTGCAAAAAGATCACCGTAATAAGTGAAGAAGAGTGGTTTGAGTATGACGAAGATTTCAAGCACGAGACATTATTTGACGAGGATATAATTGGGACTGCAACTGATGTTGTTCAACACGAAGACGATCCTGATGATGATACAGAGGAAGTTGAGACTGTTAAAAATCCTCATACGGAAGGGTGTAAAAGCATTAGAGTTGGCGCTACGGTATGTTGAGCAGCAGCCAACAGCTCCCTCGGTTGAACGTAACCCCTTAATTCTCGCTCCCGTCATATTCTCGGGCTGTGTCTTTTACTCAAATTGTTTGATTCCCGCCAGTTTTATAAAATAGTGAAATTGGCTATATTTTAGTATCCTTTTTCCTGTCATTAAATAAGGGGAATATTTCTTTTTCATAAAAGTGGTGCCAATAAACTATTTGAATTTTTCAACCGTAATTTAATTCGAGCGTTAAGGGGTTAAGACGTTAAAGAGATGGAGAGATTGTGTTGCAAAATGTCGGGAATCTTTCCTTCAACTGAAGAAGGTCACTGATTTCTTTATAGTTGATTAACTCAAATGTATATAATGTAGAATAATTTCCACTTCTTATAAATGTATGCGACACAATTTTCAACAATTTAACTTGCATTAAATATATTTCATTTTTTGTTACTAGTGATAATTTATCTTTAAATTCAGCTAATTACAACTTGCATTCATTTCACAAAATATAGAAAATATGTACTTTTTTAAAGCTACACAAATTAAAAAACTAAATGCATTCTAATCATCCCCGGTCCCGTTTAGGTCAGTTAAACGGGAAGCTACTGTAATTAATAGAATTAGTTTAAAATAAATCTAAATAAACAACATCAAACAAAAATATCTGCAAATAAAACAAAAACAAAAATATCTGCAAGTAAAATCTTTTGAAACTTTACATAAACATATATAATACAGTTCAAGCATGCACTCATTGGCTCTAATTAGATAAAAGACGTCCATTTATCTTACTGTTTAAAGTGAGACAGTTAATGTTCGGTAATAAAGAAAAAGAGACAGTAATTATGAATTTTATTCTTTTAAATTTAGTGATGGGTAAATTCTAATATTAAGTTAGTGAATGTGGCTTATTTTTCCTACGTCGAAATTTTTATCCCAGAATTGCTTGTATTGTAATGAAAAATTCATAGGGATCACCTTTTAGCTTTAATTTATTGTGTTGAACAGGAATTTAAAGAATAGTTTCTTAAAGAATCAGAAATGTTTAACACAGAATCGTGTATATTGTAATAAAACAAGATCGTAATCCTTAACCCTTTGAGGGGCAAGCAATTGTGCTTCTGAAATGTAGAATTCACAGCGGAATCTGCAAAAAACTTTATTTCAAAATAAGAAAAATGTAATTTTGCGACTTTTTTCCACAAAGTTAGAAAAGTAAAATCTAACAAAAATTTTCTGGTGCAAATCTTCATTAATCGTGGGTGGAATAAAATATATCCCACCGCCACTCAAGGGATTAATAGATAAATCTTCTTCCAATTTATTGAATATTTTAATTCAATCTCGCAAATATTCCAAATTCAAACCTGAAATTTAAAATAGCAATATTTGCTTTATTTAATAATAGACATTCCGTCGTTAAATAAAGCGATATTTATTATTGAAGCCTTCTGGCATGAATTCTGATTCTCTTAATTAATTTATTTCCCGAACGTATTCTACCATGATAATTAGAAGGCTAACGCTTTCAGGAGCAAAGCATTATCAATGACAAAGTGTTGAAATAAATGAATGGCACCGGATTTTATCGACAAATTTATTTGTGAATAAAAAAGAGGCTATATTTCACATACATATTAAATGGAAAATATTTTATCAAAATTCTGGTATCATTGTGGCGTTTGGGAATTGAAATTAAGTGGTTTCATAAACATACCACCGCCCCTGACAGGGTTCAGGATAATCAAATATCCTGTTTTATCAGGATATTTTATCAGGATATTCAAATATCCTGTTATATTCAAGTTTCTTCTGTTACCATATTTATAAAAATAATTTCTAATTAAAATAAAACAAATGTTAAATTACTATGAATCTTGTATTAAAACCCTCTGCTGAGCCCGAACCCTGAAAATTTTTCACAGGAGTTTGCACATTGCTGTGTAATGGATAATATTTTGACAGATTTCATATATTCTGAACAATAAATACTTGTAAAAAGAGAAAACCCGTACAGCTGATCCACGTGTAAACCGGTGTTGTAAATGCGGTAACACTAGCAACATATAAAAATATCAAATAAAGCCTTTGTTCAACAATTTAAAAATCAGAAAAACAACGTTTAAAAATGCATAAATAATACATGAAAAGCAGCAAACAGATGTTTCGAATCTGCTAGCGAGATTTTTCTTCAGTGCAAGATAGGGAAAAAGAACAGCGTGCTAGAAAGAACAAAGCTGAGCAAAATGACACAGACTTATATACCCGATGCGAGTAGCGAACGCGCCAAAAACAACCAATGAGAGTGAAGCAGGGGAAACGGCTGAGTGGACAAGTAGCGACAAACCAAAAAAGGTGAAATTAAATTAATGCTTTCCAAATTCTTGGAAAATCAGGAGTACTAGGTAAGTCATTAACTAAAGAGTGAGAATTTTTAATGATGTCTTAAGCTTCCCTAAAATCAAGATCAAGGTTAGAAGAACATTTTTGGATAATGATGGCTGAGGAAAAATTTAACCTATGTTGAAAAGACCAACAATGTTGAGCAATAGAAGAACGTGTAAGCTCCTGATTTTAGCATAACCTTCATGCTCTTTTAAACGAAATCTAAGAGCACATTTAGTCTAGCCAGTATAAGAAAGGCCACACTGGCAAGAGATTTGGTAAATACCCCAGTTATCTAGGCGATCAACGGGGTGTTTTAAATTTTAAAAAATGATTTTATTAACAGGAGAATAAGTAACATTAAAATAAAACCTTCTTAACCCCTTAACCCCTTCGGGACGGGAGCCTTTTACGAAAGTTTTAATTTTTTATCACCGTTTTTTTAAAAACAGAAATTTGTCTCTTCTTGAATCGAGAAAATGCGCTGATAAAATAAGGCAAATTTTACAGTAAAATTTTACTGGTGAAGAAAAACAAGGATTCCGAGCGCTTCATGCAGCACGTATACGTGTCGCTCGTCCCCAAGGGGTTAACGCTCGAATTAAATTACGGTTGAAAAATTCAAATTGCTTATTGGCACCACTTTTATGAAAAAGAAATATTCACCTTATTTAATGGCAGAAAAAACGACACTAAAATATAGCCAATTTCACTATTTTATAAAACTGGTGGGAATCAAGCAATTTGAGTAAAAGACACAGCCCGAGAATATGACGGGAGCGAGAATTAAGGGGTTAAGGTTTTAACAACTTTTTGACTGATTTTAGGAAAAAATGGTAACACAACTGACGTATAAGAGTTAGAGTAAGAATGCTTTTCAGAATGAACGAGTTTCGTCAATTTCTTATAAATAGAATCGATAATATTAGAGGAATAACCACGATCAACAGTAATAGCTTAGAAGAAATTAAGTTCATCACTAAGTAACTAAGGAGTGGAACAAATATTGGGAACCCGAAAAACATTCCGGTCTTCTTAGTTCTAAAAAGGCAATACATTTTGAGCTATTAGTTAAGAAAAATTCACTGCCTTGTGTAAGAAAATTTCAAAGAATAAAATTCTAAAACTCAGTACGTTTTTAGTGATTGTTGGTTTTTATAATTTAAAAATAAATTTTTCAAAATTGTTTATATACACAGCAGTACTGTTTAAAAATTTATCCTTTTAAGGACATTCACAATAGAATTTCCATGGAGTCTGCACAGCTGATTAAAATAAGAACGTTTTCATTTAACATTAAGACCAATGTCAGACGGGCGTAAAAAGACGCCCGTCTGACATTGGTCTTAAATTGCAAGAATCGTAATCGCCGCGTTTATTCACAGAATTAGTAGTATTTTTCTAAGGTAAGATAAGAAAAAAGTAATTTATTTTTTTAAAAATGTTGAAAAAAAAACACTCCGTGTCTTGAGATTTTGCGGTCGTATATTAATCACCAACAGGTTACTGATCAGTTATCTGTACGCGAAAGAGGTTTTGCATTTTCTATTTTTTTTTACGAAATTCTTTTCCTAAATTTTATGTAGGGATCATAAAATATTTCACATTTTATGCAACTAATTGGCTAGATAAGCAGTCTTCTCATGTTTTTAATTTTCTAATTAAAGGTATCTAATATAAGTTTTTCGAAATAATTAGCATTCTTTTTTTTTTATCGAATAAAAAACACGATTACTCTAATTTAATATAGAGCTTTATTTATCAGGGATGAAAATTCTCCATCCCAAATAACCACGTCCTACCACTAAATTTTTATAGAATTCTCATTTTATTCAATGAGAGAATTTCTGATACAACAGAACCCTGCTGATCCGAACTAATTGGGAACGGTGCCTGTTCGGATTACAAAATTTCTGACTATCCGAAATTCCATTAAAGATAAAAATGTAAAAGATGTGTGCTAAAAATTTCAAGTTATAAGTACAAAGTAACACAATAAACATCCTCTAATCCGGCCTTCTAAGGTCCGGCATGCTGCATAATCTGGCACAACACTTTTGGAAGAAAAATAGTACAGTAGAGCCTCGATTATCCGAAGTAATTGGGACCGACCCTATTTCGGAAAATCAAAATTTCGGATAATCGAGAATGCTACAATTTTAAGATTAAGGAGAAATATATGCAATATTTATTATGGTAACACGTGCTTAATAAAAATAAAGCAATAGCAGAAAAGAAACACGAACAAATTACCTAAATTTTAATTTTGAAATTAAGTACCTTTTACATATATCACAAGGGTTTGACACAATATTTTGTTTGTCGCAGTTTTAATTGCCTTCGCATTGAAGCTCTATCGCTGAGTTTTTAAATATTATTAGTTGCCCAGTTTCACAGTCTTTCTGCTGCTCCAACTATGCCAGACCTTTTGCAAAACTTTCAAAAGCTTCAGAATTGCTAATGTGTTCGTTTTCTTCGTTCAACTCCACAGCTTACGGGAGCTCAAGCTAAATTCAAAGGAATTCTTAGAAAGGGATCGAAAATATTTATATGTACTTGTAATTCGGAAAGGACCGCTTGCACATAAGGAATATGATAGTTAAAAATGCTTTCAAAATGAATCTTGCACACAAGGAATGTGATAGTAAAAAAAAAAAAATCCTTAAAATTGGATTTCGGTGAACCGAGAGTTTCGGTTAAAAGAGGCTCGGATAAAAGAGGTTCTACTGTATTCCTTATTTTATCACTCCTGGTGTTCTGGTGTTTATAACAGAACAATGAAACTTCAGAATGAGGAATCATGTAACAAACCATTACAAACGGTTCACAATCGCGAATCTATAAATAGCTCAGTCACCACGTCGATGAGGAGGAAAGAAAGAAACATTTCTATAGGCTATTTCCTTGAATACTTGTAGTGTAAGTCACAGGCTACGATTTTTAGCTACCAGTATAGAAAATACCAGAAAGAAAAAAAAATCTGACTTATTTTATCGGATATATCTCATTAATTGAATAAAGCCAAACAAACTTTTCGAAACTAACGGCTGCCAAAAAGCATAACAGTTATTAGCTATGTGACTTACACTACAAGAACCAATGGAATTAGCCTATAGATAATTTGCAAAATCATATTGTTGAAAGTAAATATAAATTTTTGTCATTTGAATAATACATATATATATATATTCATATTAAAAGAAAATTTTATAGTGACTGGTAAACAAATTAATATTCGAGATATTTTTAAGGTGGCTTCTACCAGTAGGCTTACAGTTCACACTTTCATTTTATATTCGTGTACACATGTTCTACGTTCACCTTATTTAGCATTTTTTAAAATTCTGTTCAACCTGTTTGAAAAATAAAAAAAACATGCTCTATTGCCATTTGGTGTGTAATTCTAACTTCTACACTTTTTTCCTGACATTCATCCTGTAATTTTGAAAATTTCGGAAGTTAAACTTTTCAGTTAATTTGTTCAAGTATAATTTTCGAAAATAAAATCGGTTCGGATTAAACAGAATTTCGGATTACCGGAGTTCTACTGTATTTAATAAAGCAATAAATACTAATTAAAATTTAGTGGTGAAATTCAACCATTTGGGACGGAGAATTCTGAACCCAATTATATCAAAACAACTAAATCTTCATTTAAAATTTAAAACAAGCGCATCGGTATAATTCTATGTGTGTCTACGTAATCAAAGTTGGCTTTTTTAAATTTAAAGGTCTACATAATATCTTCATTAAAAATGAAAAAAAACAGATGTTTCAAATTTACACAGAAATTAAATGAAATTTATACAGAAGTTCGAAAATTTCAATAGTGAAGTTAAATAACTATCACAGATTTATCTGCCAATGATATACTGGTGGAAATTTATTTAAGAAAACGCGTTTTTTTAATCAAACACTTCTATAATATTCATTAACAATGTATGAAATTTTACACATAATACATGCTATGTACAACAAACAATTTCAAAAAATAAAATATCATAAAATAAAATATAAAGTCAAGAGTTAGATTTTTAGTAACATAAAAACATGGAAATTGATTTATGAAATATCACATTTAATTGAAATTAATAGTTAGTAAAGCCCCTTTATTCATCAGAATTTCTTTTATTCTAGATTGCATTGATAAAACAAGATTTTGAATTTATTTCTGATCAATTAATTTCCAGTTTTGATAGATTGAATCTTTCAATTCTCCAAGTGATATGTACTACAACCATTTGCATAAACCATTCGAACAAGCTTTACCCAAACGTTTTTGATGGAGTTCAAATCAAAACTAATATTGGGATGATCTAAAAGAACAATATTCTGCTCGTCAAACCAATCTTTCATTGCATTTCAAATGTGAATACTTGCATTGTCCTGCATGAAGATGTAATCTAAACCATAATATTGTCATGCAAATGCAAGAAGTGAATTTTCTAAAACTAAAGTGTAATCAAAAGAATTCTGGCGACTGTTTAAAAATACAATTTCAATTTTGCCATCATAAGCGATCGCTGGCCGAATCATCAAACATCCGCCACCAAAATTTCTGCTGAATCTAGATTATGGTTCTTTTCTTGGATCCCTCTAATAATACTTCAAACCATTCGGGCCATCCAAATGAAATCTTTTTCGTCGGAGAAACTTACTTTCTTCCAATTGTTCCCCATTGCCATGTACTCTCGCAATGCTGCAAACATATCTGCTTGTGACGCAGAAGCAACTTTGAACCAGACTTCATTTTCGAACATCTCAAGCTCAGTGAAGAATGTAAAATTTGCCTAACTCTTCTAGAAGTAACAGAAAGGGATATATTTGCAGAAAGCTGCTTTGAACTGTGTACGGCTTTTGATGCTAGTTGAAGAATCCCCCTTTTCTCCCTCTTACTTAAATGTGGATTACCATTTTTGTTAAATGTTTTGCCAAAATTTGCCGGATCTTTTCTATAGTTATATAGTACACCAACTGATATTTTAATTTATTTACTAATTTTGTAACAGACTTTCCATATTCTAGATATGCATCGATTTTAGCTTTTTCTTCCTGACAATATTTTTCGTTTATCCATCGTGAAAAGTATGACTGAAACGTATTGTTTCCAATATATAACGTATTTTATATCTACTGTACATGACAAGTTACCTTGTTTTATGCAAATTTTTGTCACATTACTTCGGAATAGCCAATTAAATGTGATATTTCATAAATCAATTTCCATGTTTGCATATTACGAGAAACGAATTTCTGACTTTTTGTTTATGTTTAATATTATGTATGAAATTTGATTTTTTGTAACTCATTCATTATAGGGGAAAGTTCATTCATTTCCAGGAAGTTTCATTCATTTTTAATGAATATTATAGCAAATTTAGCTTAAAAAAACGTTTTTTTATAAATCAGTTTCCACCAGTATATTATAAACATCATGTTCGATAATTTTTCATAAATACAGGGGAAAATAAAACGCTTTGTCCATTACAAGCCAATTGTCAATACAAATCATGGAACTATTAATAAATAGGAAATGACATATCCTTAAAATAGTGTAGATTCAATTGTAACTGCTTTCACAGATGTGGACCTTTGCATAGAAAAACTTCCATCAGTAAAATTAAATAGAAATGTTCTCCTTATTTAAAAGACTTATTAATACAATATTTCGGTCATAAATAACTGCGAAAACAGATATTCATTTTTACTGGTGGATGTTTACATCAACGGTAATTATACCCTGTGTTTCCACCATATTGTGACAACCTAGACAACTTCATGTCAGTGTCAGCGTAAAAGATTATATAACCTAGGCAATCTGACACCAGTAAAAACAAATAGAAATATACGCACATTTATCAGTGAATTTTCATGAATAAATCTATTAAATAACACGAATTTTCTTTTCAAATTTTCCAGTGGTAGTTTTCTTCTACTGTAATCAGAAACTGTTGATACGATTTAAAAAAAAAAAAAAAAAAAAAAAAAAAAAAAAAAAAAAAAAAAAAAAACTGCCATCATGTGACAACCTTATCAGTTACGTCACTCGTAACTGCTAGGAATGCACTATATGTCTCCTTTATATGTCATCCTTTATATATCCTCCACTATATGTCCTTTTTATTCGTAACTCCATTGTAGAAATTCCATACTTTTAACGGATTTGATTCTGTTACAATTTTCACCCCTGTTTTTTGTGATTATGGGGGGGAAATGACTGAAATTCCTAAATTATAATTCGTCTCTAACGCTCTGAGCTACTGTATGAAAGGTCACCATCACCTCAAATGAGCGCGACAAACATGCCACATTTTTCGCGTAGATTTACTCCCATTAATTAAATGTTAAATTTTTATTTCAAACGCTGCAATTAAGTTAATGATTATAATGAGAAATAACTGGTATATATGGTTCTGACGGCTGAGTTGTTGGAAAACCATTGTACTGTAAATATTTTTGGAGAAAATTATAAAACAACCTTAAATGATTAAATGATAAAAAGGATCTACATTGCATAATTATAAAGAAAATACCGATCGGTAAACAGTGATCCAAAAGTATCTACGTGTACTATACTTCTTAAATTTTCAGAGAGTATGGTGCCTATATTTTATATTATAAATATTTATCTACTCTTTTTACTTCAGAATAAAAATCTTTTTACGGTTAACCGCAGATATTCTAACAGTTTTCAGCAATTAAATAGGACGAAAAATCGTATTCCAACATTGTGTAGAACTGTATTCAGATTTCTTAATTGGCACCATTTTTTGAAATTGTAAAGTTCGTTTTATTTAACCCTTTCCAATTCGGCTTAATTCTGTTTGCAAAATGACGGGATGATGGACTGAGACTGGAATTTAGAAATGAATCTATTAGAAAATAAAAAATTGCTTACTTTTCCCGTGCTTTATAAAAAGAAAATTTTAGTTAAATATTCTACGAGCCAGTACTCTTAAAATTAGGTGTCCTCTTTCGCGGACACCGCCCTCTAAAGGGTTAATGATATTTTAATTAAGGCGAACATAAGGGGAAATTTGCCTTTTTAAAAAAGTGGCTCAATGAAATAATCTGAATTAAAAAAAATACACTAACATTTACAGGAGGATTTTTTATGTTGTCACAATATTGCAGAAACGCATCTCTTACGTTTGATTTAGTGATGGAAATTTATGAAGTATTCCAACACTAGAACGGCGGCGAGGGGTCATTTTGACCCTTGCCAAATGAATACATGCCGATTCTAACCAGAAAACTTTTTATAATATAAGTTTAATATATGCTGCACAAAAAGAACTTAAATAAATAAGTTAAATAGTTTTAAGGGAAAATTCTGATGTGAAATATTTATATAAAACTTGAGTAAAATTTCCCGCCGTTCTAGTGTTAATTTTTGTCACGTTTATAATTAGAAAACAATTCAAAAGTTATACACCAGAAAAAGATAGAAGTTGGCTATAAATATATTATAATAAATTTTATAAGCTTGCTAACAGTTCGTTATTTATCTATTCTAGTCAACGGAGAGTCTGGATAAAAGACGCTTCATATCAAAGCGATACAAGTATCCGCGCAAGCCTAACACTGGAATCGGACGTAAATTAACACAGTTGCGTCGTGTTGTGGACGGGGTGATAATCCGCATACGCGGGCTTTTAGTGTGACGTCATATATGACAGGATATCTACCATCAGCGCATATTTTCTAAATCTTTAGTCACTCATGGAACTGAATTTCGTTTACCACATTTATTGCAAAATAATTACGTGGCGAGAGGGGCGTCTAGATGCACTTGACACCACGAAGTTTTCTTCGCCTTCTCAAATACACTTCAGCTATTAAAGAAGCCGAAAAAATCTTTACAATTTTAGTAGTGTGAAGTAAGAAAAGAGTTAGACATCTTCCTGTAGTTTAACCCTGTCCGCTACGTGTCGTGCGACCTTCATTGATGTGACCTCGCCTTTAATCTTGCGGTTCCTCTCCCATTTAAGATAGGACGCTTACTTATATCGCTTTGTAGAGAATCGTTTATCGTTCTGAGTTCAGCCGCATGTGTTCAGTCGATGTGACTCTGATTTCTGGAATAAAATAGGAAGCCTAACTCGTAAGCTTTCTAAACCCATGCATTCTAAAAGAAAATTTTTGAACAGATTAACGGATATAGCTATTCGATTTTCAATAAAGTCCTATTTTACTTAATGTTTAAAATCAATGCTTAGGAAGTCGTCTCCATATAGAAATTAATAGAAAAGTTGAAATTTTCAATACGGAAACGTAACTTTCACATTATATACAGATTCATCTGTTTTTACCATCCTACATTCACTGGCAGTGACAGTCGGATGAGTACCCAGAATATGGCGGAAGAGGTATAACACGGTTGCTAGTTTGGTCTCCTTTTTTATCTCGAAATTTCACATTCATACCAGAAAATTAAAAAAAACAAAAAGAATCTGTACTATATGTTATCACAAAATTTCTGTCATTAAATAAAGCAAAAAATACTATTTTTAATTTGTGGCACGAATTCGGATTTTCTGAATAAAAATGGAGGCCGAGCTGTTAATCCTGTTGTATAACAACATCACCTTTGGTGCCCTCTAGCACATTTGCTTTTCATTTCCGACCATGCATTCTTTGATGAAAGTTGTTTGTTTGGATGTGTACTATCACCTCTTAAAGTTTTGCCCATTTTTTACGAAACACCCTGTATATGTACATTTAATTAAAAAAAAAAAGCAGACGTTAATTTAAGTGGGCTTTAACATATATAATGTATTAGCGTTTTAACCGTTAAATGCCGGGTGTTGCTTTTCGGCAACATACCCAATTTAGGCACTAAAATACTATTAGAATAATATTGAAGCTATAATGCCTAATGTTGCCAATAAAATACATTCTGAAAATATTATTAAATCGATTTTCAACATGTAGATGACAACACTTGTGCTGTTTAAGAATAAAGATAGATTTATTTTTTGAATTGTTGCTTCTTGTTCTTTTTGTTTTGTTTGGAAGCTTGCGAAATACCCTATTTTGTTCTACAGTTAGCAAGTAAAATTTATTTCTTATTATAGTTCCTAAAATTCTTGTGTGTTTAGTACTAGAGAATTGTATCAAAGAAAATTATTTTTTCAATTGAAGACCAGTATTGCCGATTAGTAACAAACAGTTTTTTAGCCGTAAACCATACTTAAAACAAAATATGATTTTTTAAAGTATTTTTCCCATGATTTATTTAAAAAATGAACGCCGAAAAACATTATTACAATGAATTTTGAAAAATCAGGCATTTAAGGGTTAAAAATTACCTAAAATTTAAAGAGAGAATTTATGAAAATACTGTTTCGTGTCATATTATTTAAGAAAAATTCACTGCCTTGTGTAAGAAGATTTCAAAAAAGAAAATCCTAAATTGTCGCGCGTTTTTAGTGCTTGTTAGTTTTCAGTATTCAAAAATTAAATTTTGCAAAATTATTTATACAGGGTGATTCAAAAAAACTTTTACAAAATGACATAGCAAATCAGGATTACAACAAGGATAAAAAAATCACATAAGAACATAGGGTCTCAAATCACTTATTTAGTCTCAAGTACAGGGTGTTTTATCCTAACTGATCCCGGGTTGATGGTAATAATTTCGAGAAAAGTAACAACATTGTAATGAAAATGCCACGTTTTGCCTTGTTTTGTCTGAAATGTAATAACATCACGAAAAAATCTGAAAAAACATGCTGATCAAGCAATCGGTGATACCATATGAATTGATACGGTATTCATATTGATAATCAGAGTTCAAAATATGCGGCGTCGTGTGCATACTGCTTGCGCGTATAATGCAAAATTATACCATTTTTGTTTTGTGTTATCACATTTACAGCAAAAATAAGAATGTCTGTTAAATGTTTTTTTTTTAACCATTTGGAAAAAAAGTTATTGTCCTCGTCAGGGTAGGAAATTAAAAGCATATCTGAAGCGTTTTATTGGTTTAATCCGCATTTTATTCGTTTTCTGATTGGTCTGCACAGTAATCTGTATTTACCTTTAATTTCAACAGAGATGGATCTTCTGTTGCCACTATGACATAAAAGTAATAAAAACTACAAAAAAATTTAATAACTCAGAAACAAATTGAGATACAGCTTTAAAACAAATTGCATTTAAAAGTAAATTTTTTTTCTCTATACGACGGTGTAAAAAGTAATATTGTGGGATGTTTAGAAGTTTATGAATGAAATTTCATTTAAAATTGGTCGTCAGATATCATGGAAATCTGACGATGGAAAACGCCTTTTCTCGAACAGCGAATTAAATGCTTGGATAATACGTAAATTTCAGGAAGTCTGACGATTCGAAGGAGATTCTTGTTGCTTGCAATTTTTACGTGTAATAACACTATTATTGGGCGATTCTCAAAAGGTGGGCACTGGACACAAGTCATATCTTTAAGCCTTTCAAACATAACTTTAATTATCATTGACTTTATTATTTTTTCTTTTACACAGAGTTTTTAATTCTATTCAGAGATAGAAAATGACATAATTTATTGTAAAAGTTTTGTATAAATATCTTAAAATTTTATTATTTTATGCTAAAGAGGCCAATTTCGGACATTCATAACGTTAACTGCTCCAATGTACCATCCAGAAAAAGAGATAACTTTTTTCCAGGTGGATCTAATGGTAAACAACGAATGCATAAAGGAAAAGGATGGTTTTTTGATAATTTCGTTAAGAGATGGCAGGCTGATTTATTGCTTTTTTTGAAGATAGAAGGACTTTTCTATAAAGAATTTTTCTGTATTTTGTTATGTCCGAAAGTAACGTACGTAAGAAAGCATTTGATTTTATTATTATTATTACTGGATAACAAAAAAGTTAATTATATATATGTATACAGACACATTTACTATATTCTTAGTCTTAAGAATGTTTTAAATACTAAGAGCAACGTCCAAAATCTGTAAATGTCCAAAATTTGTAACGTACACAACTGCTATTGAAATGCTTTAATCATTAATTTTCCAGAATAGTTGCTGTCTTTTAATGTTTGTGTATAATTTTGTAGAGCTACTATTAAAATATTTATATATTATATTTAAAGACAAAATACTATACTATTAAAAAAAATTTGGCCTTAAATTTGAAAATTTTAAAAATTACATATAGGTAACGTTTAATTATCTCAGCTTTTGAGAATCTCCCTAATGTTTAATCCATGGCGTACGTAATGTATGATCAACTCCGTGCTATTTTTTATGTCTTAAATTTTAGTCTTTGAGAAAATCATTTTCCAAATGGTCGTCGTAATTTGTAAAATTGCTTTTTTTTTTCTTATAATGTGCTTTAATTATCTAAAAGTTATTACCAACAACCCAAATTGAGTTAAGATGAAAAACGCTGCATTTTTGAATAAATATGCAGTTTGCGGCCCTATATTTCTATGCGATTTTTTATCCTTTTTGTATGCCTGATTTGCCATGCAATTTTGTAAATTTTTTTTGTAACCCTGTATACTGAGCAATACTATTTAAAAGTTTCTCATATTAAGGAAATCGGAATTAGAATTCCAAATTAGTCTGTATTGCTATTTACGATAAGAACATTGTCATTTAACATTTGTATTGCAGGAATCGTAATCGCAGAGTTTATTCATAGAATTTGTAGTATTTTCCTAGGATAAGATAAGACATAATTTTTTTACTTTGAGAAAATTGTTGCAAGAAAACCCCCCTCTGTGTCGTGAGATTTTGCCAATTGTACATTAACCTCGATCATATTACTTATCAGTTAAACAAAAGATCTTTACGGGAAAGCGGTTTTGCATTTTGTCTCTTTTTACGAAATTCTTTTCATAAATGTTGTGCCGTATTCAAATAAAATTTCACATTTTAAACAGCATATTCGCTAGATAAGCAATATCCTTAAGTTTTAAATTTTCAAATTAAAGGTATGTAATATAAGTTTTTCAAAATAATTTGAATTCTTTTTTTTTTCTAATTTGATAAAAAAAAAAAAAACTTTATACCAATTTAATATAGCGCTTTTTTGTATATAAAATTATTCTTATTTTTATGTAAGTGTTGAAACAAACGTAAAACGACATCAGTAATATTCTGTGTCTACATACTCAAAGCTTACTTTTTAAATTTAACCTTTGCACTCCGTTGTCTCCGCTGCGTAGCCATCATCTTTCTTTGCAAAAAATTTTTTTGGCACCAGTAATAAAGGAAAATAAAATTTGCCTTATTTATTCACAGCATTTTTTTTAAATTGCGTAATTGAAGGAAGGTTCTGTTTAAAAAGTGGTGCTGACAGAATAAAATTTGTGTAAGAGACGCTGGAATCCAAAGGGTTAAAGGTTTACACAATATCTTCATTAAGCCTTTCAGGGGCAAGACTTTTCTGCTCCGATTATGTTCAAATAATTAATTCACACCGCAATATACAAACAAATTTATTTGAAAATAATCAAAAGCGTTTTTTCACGCTTATTATGAGATCGAACTTGTACTAACAAATTACTGGTGCCATTTGAAATTTTGGGCATTAAAATTAACCGTTTGCAGACTGCAAACGGCGCCCTTCAAGGGGTTAAAACTAAAAACAGATCTTCAAATTATACACTAAAAGAAATTTGCTCAGAAACGCGTTAATTGCAAAAGTGGAATGAAATAATTATCATGGATTTATCTACCAATTATATTATAAAAAGCATGTTCGATATTTTTTTATCTATCCAGGAAATCACTTTCATAGAAAAATAAATCCTTTTTCCCATTACAAGCCAATTGCAAGTACAAAGTTAATACTTTTACCTAATTTGCTTCTGCTAAAATTTTGAGCCCTGTTTCGGTGATTTTGGGGGATTAATGTCTTGAAATTTTTAAATTATCATTGTATATGCTCTGACCAACTATATCAAGGGTTACCAGAATTAAGTAAATGTTAAACTTTATTTCAAACTTGCCAATTGTTAAGTTGAATGTTACCATAAAAATTGACTGGTATGACTACGATTGGTGTTTGAGTTGTTGCAAACTTAAGTACTATATAATTTTATTGATGAAATTATGATTAAATAATAAAAAGGATCTGTACATAATTATTAAGTACATAATTATAGAGAAAATACATTTCGGTAAACAGTTATAGAAAATATCCACGTTCAGTACACTCCTTTGAATTCCCAAAGAGTTTGGTTCCACTATTTAATATTAGAAATCTTAGTCTAATATTCTTTCTTCAAAATAAAAAACCTTTTTACTATTAACCCCTTAACAGTGACAGTTGTTTTCTTACTAAAAAGTTCAAAATGGGGCTGGACACCACTTTTCCCATACTAAAATATTTATATTACTTAATCGAAAAATATCTGACAATCAATAAAGATAAATTTACAGTTACAATTTAGTGGTATCAAAATGCTTTTAATAACGAAGCAAGCAAAGTTGTCTTGCCTGAATCCAGTTTGGCCCACACTGTTAAGGGGTTAATTGTGGAATATCTAACAGTTCTTGACAATTAAATAGGACGAAAAAATCTATTCAAATTTTGTGTAGAAGTGTACGCACCAATGACGGATTCTCCTACACAATCCATGCAACGTAGCTACGAACAAAGGCGATGAGACATGTAATGTTTAACGTTTGCGTGTAAAGTAACTGAGTATGTAGTCACAAAATGAAACATTGTTTGTTTACAATAGATCAATGCCTGATTAATGGCGATGCTAAATTCCACCTGTAAAAAAAAAGTACATTTTTTTATGACAGAAATTCTGCATAGATAAGGTGATTAAAATGCCCAAATTTACTGATGGACAATTGCACTAGCGATAGTCGAATTCACTAACATTTACAGAAGTAATTTTCATGTTGTCCCAGAATGGCGGAATCGCAGCACAGGACGTTTGATTTAGTGTTAAAATTTTATGAAATATTCTTTAAATGTGTCAAATTTATTATAAAAGTAATTTCAAAGTTATATACCAGAAACATTTAGATGTATAATAAGTATATAAAACTACCAAATTTTTGAATATGCTATAACCTCGTTATGTTCCATGTCGTTCATGTCAACGAAGGTGTCATTATAAAGGCACTTCGTAGTCGACTCTTAAAAAAGCTCAAATATCGGTGTGGGAACATTTATGATGGGAATTTAACACTAGAACCGCCACGGCGGTCATTTTGACCGTTTCGAAATTTTCAGTGCGTACCAGTTTGTTTCTATTTAGAGTACAACTTTCAGTTTCCGTGACTTTTCCTATAACTTGAAAAGCTATGATATGCCAGTGATAAATTTTCCAGTCAGCCAAAATTTGTGAAGTATTGCAGTAATATACATAGAGCTGCTAAAACGGTCAAAATGGCCGCCGTCAATTTCAATGCCCATTTTATCTAATAGATGTCACAACAGTCCATAGTTCATACAACCACACTTCAACAAAGGTTACAACATTACCACAGATAACTTCTTTACTTCACTGCCCCTTGCAGAATAGCTGAAGTCACTAAAAACAAGCATTGTTAGCACAGTCAAATGCGGACGAAAAACAAAATTCCACAGGCCATAAAATCTGAAAAAAGTTTTTGTACAGTAGCCAAATTCTTGCCAAAGATGATATTACGTTGATTTTATCAAGGGAAGAAACATAAATATGTTCTAATTATAAGTTCCCGACATCCATCATTTACATATGAAACTGATGATAAACACTTACCAGAAACTGTAAAGCTCTACAATTCTGTAAAATTTAGCGTCGACGTGCTCGACCAAATGGCACGGAAGTATTCAACTAAAGCTAGTTCTAGACGATGACATCTACAAGTGTTTTATAATTTTCACAATCTAGCGGGCATCAATTCTGAAAAACAAAGTCAAAAAAGTTATTAAATACAAGTATTTTGTTAAAGCGAAATCCGCATTTTTTAGTCCCGTTATGTTATTGGTAGTATTTTCTAGAAGAAAATACTGGTAGATACCTCTTTTTTTTACTGTGTTTTTCCCTGACCACTGGCCATCCTGAATATTGTATTGTTCAGGGGATAAATATAATTTTTTGTTTTCACTAAGTTTATTCTTGTTTTTAGCAATTTCGATTTCTCATGAAAAATATTTTTTAGTATAAAAATATTCTTAAAATAAAAAATATAAGTTATATATGTATCTCTCTCAATATAATATATTTATAACTTAATAAAATGTAAAAAATATATAATAAAAATTATGAAATGTATATTATTATATGGGCAATGATGTTAATAATAATAATAAACGATAATAATAGTAAAAAATGGCAAGTAAATAATATTTGAGCATGGTAATTCATATCGGTCAAAATGACCGCTTTGGCGGTTATAGGTATCAAAGGAACTCGACAGAGTTTCTCGCCAAGCAAAATAAACAACAGTTCAATGAACCGTAAATGAAAGGAATTTCCGCCGATTAATGCCAAACGATTTCTCAATTTTTTTTACTACTCAGCTTAGTTTATATTTTCCGGACTGACCAAAGCGACATTTTGATACCTCTATATCTCCGGTTCTATTTAAGATAGAAACAAAATTCTTGTTTCTAAGGAATGGGGCGTGCCACGTGACTCAAAAAACAAAAGTAATAATGGAATCCCGCCAATAGATTTTTAATAAATGCGATTTTAAAAGTGCTGTTTTTTGAACTTTTTAAATTCTTGTTCTCACCAAAATCTGTTGACAGGGCTACAGCAATGTCTAATTATCGGATTTTTACGCGGTTTGCGGCATTAGAATTGCTTTTATAAGTAGTTCAAACCTTTGAAAGTTTCATGTAAAAAATATTAATTAGTTTTTGATTTATACCAGTTTAAAGTTTTCTTATTATTGCAGCGTGGCGTACGTAATATATGAGGCATTCTTACAATCTTTTGACTTTTAAGTCCCTGAATAATAATTTTTATTTTAATAAAAGAATTATCGTAATACCCTCTAGCTTCTTATTATTGCAGCGTGGCAAACGTAATATGTGAGGCATTGTCACAATCCTTTGACTTTTAAGTCCCTGAATAATAATTTTTACTTTATTCTGTCTTTACAAGAAGAAAGTATTGGATTCACGACAAATTTTGACTTCCGCTTTTCGTTGGATTTATAAGTTTTAGAAGGCCCTGAACACGATTTGATAGTTTTTATAAAATGTCTGTCTGTCACTCTGTGACTCTGTATGTGACAAAAAGTTTGCGGGCGCTCTATCTCAAGAACTAATGCACAGAATTTAATAAAACTTGAGATTCAATTAGTTCCTGATATAAATTGTTGCTGATTAGTTTTTGGTGTAAATCGTTAACAGGTGGCGTTGCTATGCTACATTTTTCTCGATTTCTGCAATAAGGCCCATCTCAAGAACTAATGCACGGATTTTCATCAAACTTCAGATTCAGTTAGTCCCTAATATAAATTGGTGCTCTGATGATTAGTTTTCGGGCGTAAATCGCCCAACAGGTGGCGCTAATATGCAGAATTTTTCACGATTTCCGCAATAGATCTATCTCAAAAACTAAGTCATGCATTTTCATCAAACTTCAGATTCAGTTAGACATTGACATAAGTTATTAGTGGTTAGATTTTTCTGTAAATCACCCAACAGGTGGCGCTGCTATGTTGCTTTTTTCAGGATTTACACGATTTTAGCGATAGTTATATCTCAATAACTAATGCACGGGATTTCATAAAACTTTAGATTGTTTGACCTTGATATAAACTGGTTTTGATTAGTTTTTTGTGTAAATCGCCCAACAGGTGGCGCTGCTGTGCTGCATTTTTCATAGTTTCTGCAATAGCTATATCTCAAGAATTAATTGCACGGAATTTCTTAAAACTTCCGATTTAGCTAGTACTTGATATAATTCGGCGCTGATTACTTTTTGGTGAAAATCGCCCAATAGGTGGCTCCACTATGCTGCATTATTCTTGATCATGGCAATAGCTTTATCTCAAGAACTAATGCACGAATTTTCGTCAACGTTCAGGTTCAGTTAGTCCCAGATATAAGTTACTGCTGTTTAGTTTTTGGTATAAATCGCGCAACAGTTGGCGCTGCTGTGCTGCATTTTTCAATATTTCCGCAATATCTGTATCTCCCGAACTAAAGCATGGATTTTCATCAAGCTTCAGATTCAGTTAGTCCCTAGTATAAATTGGTCCTAATTAGTGTTTGGTGTAAATCGCTCAACAGGTGCCTCTGCGATGTGGAAATTTTTACGATTTCCGCAATAGATCTATCTCAAAAATTAATGCACGAATTTTCATCAAACCTCAGATTCAGTTAGAAATTGACATAAGTTGTTGATGTAATTCACCTAACCGGTGGCTCTGATATGCGGCATTTTGCATGTTTTACACGATTTTTGCGATAGTCCTATCTCAATAACTAATACACGGAATTTCTTGTCTTTAGAATCCTCATGATGGGCATAGATTGCTATTTAATTTTGGCACTGTACTAGAGAATTTTGTTTTAACATGTATGAGATAGAAGAAAGTTTTGGGATTGGCATATTAGACTAGTTATTTTAGTACATATTCTTGTGTTTATTTTTTATTTTATATACTGGGGAACATCCCATTGCATGATTGCATATCAATATTAACGAGATAAATAAGTTTTGGACGATGTGGGGGGTCCAAATATCTAAGAAACCTCTATACCGTCCCGTGTCCCTCATGCTAATTTTTAAGTTTGGAGTTGTCTGTATAAAATTGTTTCAATAAAAGTAATTCGATATAATTTTTTTTTCCGAAACTGAGACAATTGTTTTATATAAATAGGTTGCAAAAAATTAACCTGCACACTTTTTTACTGTTTATATTATTTTTTGAACTCTGGGTTTTAGATTCCTTACCGTCCTTCTTGTTAAATTATACAGAAAATCACTTCACATGCAGTTACAGAATTTTTGTCAACATTTTTCTTATGCAAAAGTATGATAGAGAAAGAATGGCTAAAATTCTTTGACGGGAAATTTTCTGCAGAATTTAAATCAGCATTTAAATATCAGTTTCAAGCATCGTAACTTTATTGTTAGTCTTACCGTCCCCGAGGTTTATTCATGCACTTTTCGAGTTAAATTATTTTTTTGAAATTTAATCCAATGTAAATAACTGTTTCTAAAAATCAATGAGCATTGTGGCTATCACTGTGTCTTAACATGATTTGCCTAAAAATAGGTGGTAATTTTCCTTACCGTCTCATCCTTACCATCCCCCTTTTTTTCCCTTACCGTCCCTTTTTACTATAGTCTATCTTTACAAGAAGAAAGTATTGGATTCGTGAAAGATTTCGACTTCCGGTTTTCGACGGATTGATACGTTTTAGAATGCCCAGAACACGATTTGATGGTTTTTCGAAAATGTCTGTCAGTGAGTCTGTCTGTCACTCTGTGAGTCTGTATGTGACAAAAAGTTTGTGGGCGCTCTATCTCAAGAACTAATGCACGGAATTTCACAATACTTCATATTTAGTTAGACCTTGATATAAACTGGATCTGATTAGTTTTTTTGGTGAAAATCGCCCAACAGGTGGCGCTGCTATGCGGCATTTTTCACGATTTCTGCAATAGCTATATCTCAAGAACTACTGCACGGATATTCATAAAACTTCAGATTCAGTTTGTCCAGGATATAGTTTGGTATTGATTACTTTTTGTGAAAATCGCCCAACAGGTGGCGTTGCTATGCTGCTATGTTCATGATTATCGCAATAGCTCTAACTCAAGAAAAAAATCACGAATTTTCATCAAACTTTAGATTCATTTAGTTGTTGATATAAATTAGCGCTGTTTAATTTCTGGTGTAAATCGCCTAACAGGTGGCGCTGCTGTGCTGCACTTTTCACGATTTCCACAAGAGCTGTATCTCAAAAACTATTGCACGGATTTTCATCAAACTTCATATTTAGTTAGTCCTTGACATGAATTGACGTATAAATTAGTGCTGTTTAATTTTTGGCGTAAATCGCTCAACAGGTAGCGCTGCTATGCTGTATTTTTGCGATTTCCGCAATAGCTTTATCTCAAGAAATAATGCTTGCATTTTCAACAAACTTCAGATTCAGGTATACCTTGATATCATATAGTGCTGTTTACTTTTGGTGTAAATCGCTCAACAGGTGGCGCTTCGATGCTACATTTTTTTAGAATTTCCGCTATAGCTCTATCTCAAGAACTAATGCACGAATTTTCATCCAACTTCAAATTCAGATATACTTTGATATGATTTGGTGCTAAATCGTTGTTATTTCTTGTACTATTTAAATGATTTAATTGATGTGATTTATATAGAATAAAGTTTTGTGATGGACACAACATACTAGTTTCCTATTCCGTCTCCTTTTTACTTTCTTCTATCTTTACAAGAAGAATGTATTGGATTCGTGAAAACGTTCGACTTCCGGTTTTCGACGGATTTATACGTTTTAGAATGTCCTGAACACGATTTGATGGTTTTTAGAAAATGTCTGACTGTGAGTCTGTCTGTCACTCTATCACTCTGTGAGTCTGTATGTGACAAAAATTTTGTAGGCGCTCTATCTCAAGAACTAATGCACGGAATTTCATAAAACTCGAAATTCAGTTAGACCTTGATATAAACTGGACGTGATTAGTTTTTGGTGTAAATCGCTCAACAGGTGGCGCTGCTATGCAGCATTTTTCACGATTTCCGCAATAGCTCAATCTCTAGAACTAAGGCACGGATTTTCATCAAACTGCAGATTCAGTTATTCCTTGACATGAATTGAAGTTATATACATTTTGGTGTAAATCGCTCAACAGGTGGCGCTGCTATACTGCATTTTTCAGAATTTCCAAGCTGTATCTCAAGAACTAATGCATGAATTTTCATCAAACTTCAGAATCAGTTAGTCCTTGACATGAAGTGACATTTTATAGATTTTGGTGTAAATCTCTCACCAGGAGCCGCAACTAATGCGTAAATTTTTAACGAGCTTCAGATTCAGGTATACCTTGATATGAGTTAGTGCTGTTTATGTTTTAGTGCAAATCGCTCAACAGGTGGCGCTGCTGTGCTGCATTTTTCAGAATGTCCACTATAGCTCTATCTCAATAACTAATGCACGGATTTCCATCAAACTTCAAATTCAGATATACTTTGATATAAATTGGTGCTAAATTGATGTAATTTCTTGTACACTGTAAAAAAAAATCTTAAAACAACAGAAAAAAATCTTCGAATTCCGACAGTAAAAATTACGTTAACAGTCTTCTTATGTCATTCCATCCTCATATCGCTTATTTTCATGTTAAACAACAAAAAATTCTGTTTTCTTTGCCATTAGTTTCCACTGCGACAGGATAATATGTTGGATAACAGAAAAACGGGAGGTCATCCCCTATGACGTCTAGAAGGTCATTTAGAATGACCAATAAGCATTGGTTATCCCACCCCACGCTAAGACGTATCTTCTAACTTGAAATATTTGAGTGTCTTGTCTGTGTACTGTTGAAAATGGCAGTTCGTTTAATAAAGCAGTTCATCTAATTGAAAAAGAATAATACATAAAGAAATTTTAACAGAAAATTAAGAATCATTTTCACAATTCGAACCCGCGACACACACCTTTGACATCAGAACCGCTTTCTTCAATGATTAGGATTTACAGTTGGAATACTAGAAAACAAACATAGCAAAAGGTATGTTTTTATCCTTCTTTTAAATATGTAACAATGTTTTTCCGAAACGTAACAATATGTATGAAAAATACTTCCTATTTGCTAAAAATCTTAATTAAGCAATACTATTTATTATTATTATTATTATTTCATAATGTATGATTTACTTAAATTATTAGTATTATTTTATACTTCATTTATTTATGCACATTAGTAACTTAGTTGATCTAATTCTGTTAATAGCTGGAGATTATTTTTTGATCGGTTGTTTATTTTAAGTTAAATAAATAATCTTAAGTTTATGATTAGTTTACAAATCTTGAATTTTTACTTAGCTGTAGAATGATTACTTATTATATTTAACTTTTTTATGACTAAGAGTTTAATTTTACTTCATATGTATTAGTTCCAGAAATTTTGATTGAGATTTTAAATTTATTTTGTCATCAATTGACATACGTGATTAGTTTTGGAGTGATAGTTTTAATAATAAACACGGAGTATCTGCATTAATTATTATAGTTATAGATAACTGATATTTTCGTTTAACATTAACCAGAATAATATTTATTAGATCTGACGCTGTTCATATATTTTTATTGTTTAAATTTATCACATTTCCTACTATTTACTATGTTGTTTAAAATGGAGTGGTTGATATTTTGTTTAATCGTTCCATATGTTGATTCTGAAGAAATGCTTTTTTTTAGTACAATCTTAGAGTTACTTGTAGTGGTTAAGTTAAAATTTGTAAATTTTATTCACTCTATTTAATGAAATAAATTTTGAGCTACAACTGTGTGAATTATTTTGAAAATAATTCCTATTTAAGCTTTAACCATTCATTTTATAGAATCAGCAAGTTTAATTTTGTTTAACATTTTAATTTAAATTATATTGTAATATTTTTTCTTATTTAGTTGATGATCATTTACTTTATACGGAAAAACATTGTAAATTGTTAAGAAGGATGAAAACTCATTTTATCACTTTAGCTGGAATGAAATACTTTTTTTTTATGGTGATATTTATATAGATTTTAGTGGCTCTTCTTTTTCATTTCTCATCTTTGCTCATAGCTGTCAACTTTTACACATTTATATATACAAAGCTTTCTATTCGAAAAAATTATAAAAATTGGCAGGATATTATTTACATAATTAACCAAAGTCACTAATTTAACCTAATAAATTTTCAAAAATATTGCATGAATAAATATTAAAGTTCTTTTAATTACACATCACATTCAATACATATATTTATTTTATTAAGAAATATTTTTATGGGGGAGGGGGGGGGGCTTACCTTATATCGTATATACATTTTTTTATTATTCTGGGGGGGGGGGGGTAGTTTAAGATACCTTCTTTCACTTATTCCAGTCTTTAATATACTTAATTTACAAATCTATATAAATTCAACTGTTTAAATATTTTATTGCGAATAAGCTATTTAAATTAATTTTATAAAAGTTTGGAGGAGAAATTCCTATAAATATTTATTATTATTAATATAAACAAATCGATCGGTGAATAGAAATTTCCCGTGTACCTAACCTATAATATGCGATTCTTCTGTTAAGGGTGTATTCCGATCCAAACTGCTTATTTTCTGATTTATTTTTAAATTCATTTTTGCTCTCAAACGCATCAAGCTGGCAAATTCTCTTATTTGGAAACTACATAAAGTGCCGTGCTTATCGATTTTTTGATAAATGCAGAAAATATTGTAAAAAAATGCTCTCAAAGGTGACGTTTTGAGCCGAGTTTTCCGAAACGGGAGATCTGGGAATGAAAAAGATGGTCATACTAAGAAAATAATTGTTTAAAATGCAAATTCTAATTAATCGAGCGAAAAATGAAATCACACGGCCTCTTCTACATCACTTCAAAAATCATCTCAGCCAGTTTCATGTTTTTACTTTTAAAAATGAGTCTGAAAATGTCTCGGAAAGTTTCGAGCTGCTGAGGGTGGAAAAATATTTTTCCGAATACACCCTTAAATAGAACCTCCTCCCCCCCCCCCCCTCGCCAACAGGAATCGACCTACAGATTTTGACTGTTGGGAAAGGCGTCGATTGTCAACACGAAGTGCCTGTATGGCTACGTATTTCTGTCGTCTGATAACGCATTCTTTCGTTAACAGATATTTTCTGAAAACAAATAGTTTCTGGCAACTTTTTGCTGCCAGAAAGTTTCTGTTGTTTTACAAAAATATTTTTAACAGTGTACTACTTAAATGATTTAATTGATGTGATTTATATAGAAGAAAGTTTTGTGATGGCCACAATATACTAGTTTTTACTTACCGTTCCTTCTTTAATACCCCTTTAAGACAATGTTATACCAAAATTTTGTACTAAAGATACTACATTGTTATTATTTCTTATTTGAATGTTCTGTGGGTACTATGCAAATTCATTATAAGTAAAAAGTTAGACGAAAATAAAAAGTTTTAGTGGTAAAATGATAAGAAAATTTAAACTCGTAAGTTTAACTTAAACCCCAGTTAAATAAAAAAATTTTGCTGCTGACCATATTTTCTTTATTTTGAATCATTAAGGCATTCGTCTATTACACTAAAATGTTATTTTAGCCAGTTTAATTTCCCCACATTATTATTCCCGAAAGTCAAAAGATTGTGAGAATGCCCCACTTTAATCCAGTGGTGGGAAATTGGCGCAAAGGAGGAGCTTATGACACCACTAATTGCTTATTGTCCTCTTCACTTTAATAAAAACTGGGAAATTCTGTCATTAGATAAGCCGAAAAATACTACAAAAATTTAGTGGTGTCAATATTTCACTGTTAATCTCACGTTAAAGTAAACATTTAGAATTGATTAGAACCGGCGCAATTACGGTAGAATATAAAAAAGGCAAAAATTCGTAAAAAACATAAAATAAAAAAAAAATCTATTCAAAATATTCGAGTTTTTGGCCCCAATCTAATTTGCGTAGCCCTACGTCCTGTGGTTTCCGAGTGTCTGAGGTTACATAGATAGATACGCGCACGGATTTTAATAGGGTAAATGTTATTGCATTCGAACCAGTTAAGCTCTCTATTATAATGCGGCCTTGAAGCATTTACGGTTAGTGACAAAGTCACTTAAAAGATTTTGATTACATTACAACCTATGGATATTTGTTGAGTAGCATGTATTTTAATGAATTTGTACTATTTCAATCTCAAGAAAATTTTATCATGTTACTTGAAAGTTGAATATGAATTCAATTTGTTCATCTAAAGCTCGACGATCCAGATTTCTACTTTATGAAAGGTGTTTCTATTATCCACTTTATTAAAGATGCTTCTAGATTTCAGCACACACTCTTTTAAAATTCCAATACTATGGGTATTTTTGCACACAAAATTTAGATAACAATTAAATGAAATTTTATTTTGCACGAAATCGGAATGACGTTTGACGAAGGTACTGCGCACAATAATCATCGCGGAATATCCTGCTGATATTTCAGGAGAAACTAGATTATAGAAACGTGCCAGTGGACCTGGATTATGGAAAGATTCCAGGTAAACGCTGACTACGGAGAAACCACAGAACATGCACAGAAAGATAATGTAAGCACTTTAGTGAATATTAGAGTACATATATTCATGAAAACAATTCGACAGAACGTTAGTATTACTGTTTATCATATTTAAATAAGCGGGAAACTGTTCTCTTCTGAATTGCTTTTATACTAAAACGCACATATACTCAAATATTTTTTTCAACATTCCAAACTTTGCAATTTATTCAATTTAAACCATTTTACAAAGGTAATAAAGTCAGTCTGGCTTTTTATTACATTTATTTTTCAATTTTTTTACAATCCTTTTATATCAAATAAATTTTTGGCAGCTTTATTGCAATTTTTCGTTTTTCTTTTCATAAAAGAGATTTATTAAACTAATCGACTGTGTTCTTTTCGACTTTCTGATTAAAGAATGCTATCAATATGCTATAAATAGCTTTTAGTTCACTTTTAATCAGATAGTAGAGCTACTTATTAAATATACAACTATGACTGAAATTAGGGAAAATCATTTCATAACGATGAAATATCGAACTCTGAAATTTTATTGAAATGAATTATAATTAAACCCGCGAATTATCCGAAATATATGAAAAAATACTTGGAAAGCATACGACTTAGTACATCCTGTTAGTCACGTAAAAAACAATGAGGAATTTAGGAAGTACATGCATTGAAAATTCAGAAAATTCAACAAGTGTTAAGAGTTTATGATAACATTAAAAGAAAAGCTTACTCAGATAATCTGAGTTTCTGCCGCGCTTATCGGAGGGACGTTGAATTTCCTGAAATAAAAAAACTGATTTTAATTAAAAATCACTTCAGGTACGTCCGGTGATAAAACAAATGCTCATTATTCAATCTGTTTTTAAGTCTTTACATATTTTGCGCAAAATGATGAGAATTTTGAAAATGTAAAGGCAGTTTTTTAAAAGTTATTAGGATAAAATTCTTGCTGAGTTAATTAATGAATCACCATATAGCTTATACAACAACAACAAAAAATATATCTTGTTAGTTCAACACATTTTATCATTCCTAAAAATTAAATGATTTCTTCTGAGATTTGTAAGGGTCGATAAAACGGTTTTGAATTATTTAAAAAAAGTTCAACATTATGTCATTCTAGATATATTACACATTTGAAACGTTTATAGCATCACTATTGAATTATTTTTTTATTTCTATCATCTTTCATTCATCTTTTCTTTTCGGAATTAAAATGGAATATGTATAATGCAAATGAAATACCTTGCAAAAATAAGCGATATCTAATCAAAAACAACTCGTTGTAAATAATACCGCCAAGTCACAAACCTAAAACGTCAGCCATAAAAAGAAGTGATATCACATAAAAAGAAGCGATATAGAAGTGCATACTCCGAGTGCCGTGTAAAAATCTAACACTACTCATAATGTTTCCAAAGGACTCGGAGTGAGGTACAGTATGTGAAAACAGCTGGGCGACCTGCAGGCGTATATGCAATGTATGCAGTACCTATATCAATTTCGAAAAATTATGAAAGTCGAACAAAATTAATTTTAATTTTTCATTATATCACTTTTATAAATAATTGTAGGAGGAAGATCTGTAATAAATCAGAAAGATTTGTAACACAAGCAGGAAATGGCATGTAATTGTGGTAATCATGTATTATTACAATTGTACTTTTCAATATTTAAACATAATTTTTAATTACATAAATACGTTTAATAATACACTGTTTCAAAATTAAAGGAAAAACTGGTCAAATGGATCCTGTTTATGACAGAATTATTTCTTAATGCTGTTCTCAACTGCTCTGCTCAACAAGCTCGAAACGGTTTGACGCATTTACAAATTCATTTTTTAATGGAAAGGTATAAAATTGGAAAGCCTGACCATGGAAGCGATATGGAATCGAACTGTGTTTTCCATTTTTTGATCAATAAATTACCTATCGAGTTATAAACGATTTTGAGACACGTGACACGGCATTTTTCTCCCCTTCCTGATTGGATTTTTTTTTTCGTTCGGAAGTTCAGTTCAAAATGCCAACTTTGACAGTATTTTCGGAAAGATGTATTACATTTACAAGAAAACGGAAAAACAGTTCGATGACATAGTTTCTTAATAACAAGACCTTCTAGTTTCATGCGTTTCCGAACAAAAATGAATTAAAACTTATGCCAGAAAGTTTACTCTTTGGATTTGAGAACAGCCTGAAACGTAAATATCGTGTTTCCAGCATAAGGAATATTATATAATACTATTGTAACAGAAGTCTTACTAGAACAATTTTTTCGGCCTGTCATGTGCATTTCCGTTTACGCAGACTTACTGCAATATATCTCAGTTTAGTTAACGTCTATTATTAGGTTGTATTTATGACGGCCAATTATCTGCACGAGGGATATAGGTCCAGGGAGGAGTGCCCTTCGTGGGGGTCTTTCTAAGGGAACCTAACCCGTATTAACGCTTGGAAATCCAAGGCTCGAAGAAAACCACGAAAACTCCGAACGATTAGGCCGACGGGCGCGATTGGGTTCGAACCCAGCACCTCCCGTCTACCAGCTTCGAGAGCAGTACCTCTCAGCCACTGGTGAGGCGTCTATTATTAGGAGCATTGTTAGTAATAATGTTTATTACATGTTTAGTTAGAAAAACCTTCTCGTAAAAGTGGTCTTGTCGTTCAAATAACGGTAAATAAAATCAATATCCTATGATTTTAAATAAGAATGGCATGCAAACACCAAAAGCTTCAACTTTTCACAATTTCATGGGATCAGTAATACAAGAAAAAAATTGTTAAACAAATAGTCATATGTAAGTGCAGGAAGAACAAACAAAAGCCTGCAGGTCGCCAAGCAGTTTTCACATACTGTACCTCACTCCGAGTCCTTTGGAAACATTATGAGTAGTGATAGATTTTTACACGGCACTCCGAGTATGCACCTCTATATCATTTCTTTTTATGTGATATCACTTCTTTTTATGACTGACGTTTTAGGTTTGTGGCTTGGCGGGATTATTTACAACGAGTTGTTTTTGATTAGATACGTTTTTTCCTGCGGTTCTAGTATTAACCTCATGTTTTATTCGGTGCTTCCGAAATGAACTCTGATATTTTTTTTTATAAAAAAGGAGAAGAAACCGCAAACATTGAAAACATTCCGTACATTTTAATTACCAAACTGTTGCATAGATTTACGGCTATAGCTATTCGATTGGGAACTGCATCCTTTTTTAGCTTACGTTAAAAATATATGACTGGGAAGTCGTCTCCATATAGAAATTAAAACTAACTTTGAAATTTTGAATACGAAAAATTAAGTTTAACATAAAATTTAGATTCATTTGTTAATTTTAATTCCTCATAATCACTGACAATGACAGTAGGATCATTATGTAGGGAGAATAATGGAGTTTTGAGTAAAGAGGAGGAGACATATAGTGCAAAGTATACCAGTTGCGAGCGAAGTAACTGAGGAGGTTGTCACAAGATGGCGGCTGAATTTTTATTTCGGATCAACAATTTCTGATTACCGCCGAAGCAAACTTCCACCAGTAAATTTTGAATAAAAAATTTCGCTTTATTTTAGTGGCTTATTCATGCGAAATTTCTTCTAGAAATGTGATAAACATTTTTATTCGTTTTTACTGGCGGAAGTTTGCCCGGATATTGTAATCTCTTTCACTGACAGTAACTGGAAGCTGTTTAGGTTGTCACAATATGGCAGAAATTCGGAGCCTAGCTTCCGCAGAAAGAAACATCCACCAGTAAAAATAAATATAGTTTTTGGCCATAATCATGACTGAAATTCCGCATTAACAAGACATTTAAATAAGGTGAATATCTCTATTCAAATTTACGGGGGGGGGGGGGGGTTCCAAGGCGGTGATTACCACTGCGAAATAAGTTACAGTTGTCAGTTCCTCCTTATTCATAGTGTCATAGTCAGAATATGGCTGAACCGCGCGGTCTGACTACTGCCGGAACAATGTTCCACCAGTAAAAACAAATGGATATTTTTGCCTTAATTATGTCAGAATTTTTTTGTAGGTGTTTATGTAAAGAATAAGTCTCTATCCAAATTTATTGGCATAAATTTGCCTCAGCTGTAATCAGCGTACGGAATAGGTTACAGTAGAAGATTTATGATTTTTACATGGAACAATGAATAAACAGGAAGTGACATATCCTTAAAATGGTAAAGCTTAAACTGCAACCGGTTCCTCAGTGGTTCATCATCTTTGGGCGAAAAATCCCACTAGTAAATTTGAATAGAATTTTTCTCCTTACTTGAATGACTTATTAATGTAGAATTTCAATCATAAATATAACCAAAAACTGATATTCATTTTTACTTCGTCGCAACTTTTGTTCGTTTTCAAGATTAATTCGGCAGTAGTCAGGTCCTGTGTTTCCGGCATATTGTGACAACCTAAAAAACCTCATGTGAGTGTTAGTGAAAATGATTATATTAGATGTAAATTTCCAACTGGTCGAAAAATGTCCGGACCAGGATTCGAACCCGGGACCTCCTGGTTGAAGCCGCCAGTGCTCTGCCATCTGAGCTATCCCGGACGATTCTGGTCGAACTTTTTCACCCAGCTTACCTTGATGATTACAGCATCTATTTTTAATTTCTGGCACGAATTCGGATTTTCTGAATAAAAATGGAGACCATGCTGGTAATCCTGTTATAACAACATCACCTTTGGTGCTCTCTAGCAAATTTGCTTTTTATTTCCGACCATGCATTTTTTGATGAAAGTTCTTTGTTTGGATGTGTACTATCACATTAGATGTAAATTTCCAACTGGGCGAAAAATGTCCGGACCAGGATCCTGGTCCGGACATTTTTCGCCCAGTTGGAAATTTACATCTAATATGATTTGTTTACCAATTAGAATAATTGTGTTAATATTAATCTAGTGTAATTTCGTATCCAGCGATTTCTGGAGATCCATTACCTGAGATTTATTCTGTTGAGCTGAACCAGGTTTCAGACCAGATGCTGTAATAATCAAGGTTAGCTGGGTGAAAAAGTTCGACCAGAATCGTCCGTTATAGCTCAGATGGCAGAGCACTGGTGGCTTCAGCCAGGAGGTCCCGGGTTCGAATCCTGGTCCGGACATTTTTCGCCCAGTTGGAAATTCACATCTAATATGATTTGTTTACCAATTAGAATAACTGTGTTAATATTAATCTAGTGAAAATGATTATAATTCTCGGGCCAACTTCCGCCAGGAAAAATGAATAGAAATTTTTATCATATTCGTGAGAGAGTTTGCTTCATTAAGCAACTAAAATAAGGGGAAATTTTCTATTTGAATCTTACTGATTCAAGTTTGCTCCTGCAGTAATCAGAAACTGTTGAACCGATGTTAAAAATTAGCCGGCAACTTGCGACAACTTCCTCACTTACCTCGCACGCAACTGGTTGATTCTATACTATATGCTTCCTCCTCTTTATTTATAACTCCGTTGATTTTGAGGAGACGTCAGTTCGTCTTTACTCATAGTTTCGTGATTTAAGCATGTTCTTTCTCATCAATTTAGCCATACAGTTTTCATCGTCGTCTTAATAAATATTAGAAGAATACTAGAAAAATTATATATATATATATATAAAAAACTAGAAACTGCTGGTGGGAATACCGTGTTTGAAAAAGATTGCCTACTAATGGTACACACGCTCATTATCTCTAATTGCTTTTAAAAATAAATATTTTATTAACACCTTCGCGACGAGAGTCTTTTTTTGAATGGTTACACATTTATCACTAATTTTTCATCGTAGAAATGTTTGCCTAGTTAAATAGGAGAAATGCTTTAAAAAAGTACAGCAAATTTTTCATTAAAATTTACCGATAGGAGAAAATGATATACTGTCGGACCTCTATTTAACGAATCGCTATTTTGCGAATTTCTCTATTTTGCGAATTTTTCCTTGGAACCAAGAACATTTTGCGAATTTCTTCGTAAAATAACCTCCAAATAGCGAAGTGATTCTCTATTTAACGAACTTTTTCTTGTGATCAAAATTTTTTTTTCTCCCCATTTCTCAAAATATTTCTGGTCATTTCAAATTTATTCTTTCTTTTAACACATTTTATGATGTTCAATGGCCTTGAACTGGTTTTACCAGGCGCCTTCTTTGTAAGCAGTGAGAATTCAGTAAGTACGGAGGACGAAGACGCTAATCCCTTAAAGTAACTTTAAAAAATGTGGGCATACTGAGAAAAAAAGAAGAAATTAACAATGATGTGCTGATTGATGATTGTATTTCACTTAATTCTGGAACTGAGACCTCGGAAACACTATCCGAATTGAATATTTTCGGCAGTGTGAAAAATAAAAACAATACAGCAATGTATTGCGATGAAGACAAATATGATGATGACAAAAATGATCATTGTGCAGGAATTAACAAAACTTCGTATGATGAAATGCTAAAATCATTTGAAACAATTCGACGCGGATTATAGTTCGAAGAAAATAAGTATTAAGGGTTTTTTGGTGCATTGCAAAGATGCGAGACGTATTATGAGAGGAAAAACTTTTTGAAAGAAAAAACTCTGACAAAATTAACAGAGTTTTTCAGAAACTAAATTTAAGGACGCATATGTTAATGTATGATTAAAATTATTTGTTGTAATAACAATAAATATGATAAGGTTATTAAAATTCGTTAATTTTAATGTAAAACTATTTACTTTAAACAGAAAATACAGTATATTCCCAGATAATGTTTTGATTTCCTTGCAGATTTCGAAGATTTAACCCCTTAACGGTTGCATTAAATTACGGTTTAAAAATTCAAATTGCTTATTGACACCACTTTTTTGAAAGAGAAATATTCATCTTATTTATTGGTAGGTAAAATGTTACCATGATAAAGCCAATTACGCTATTTTATAAAACTGGTGGGGATCAAACAATGTGAGTAAAAGACACAGCGCCTGAATATCACGGGGACGAGAATTAAGGGGTTAAGCACATAGAAAAAATAAATTGATGATGGATACTGGTGGGTAAAATAAATAAAACTGATGAATATAATTTATAAAAAAAAAAAAAAAAAAAAATGTTATTAATTACTTTTAGTAAAAATATTTAGTGTTTATGAATTTAAAATCTGTTTTATGCAGTTTAAAGTTATTTAAAAGATTAATCTCTATTTAACGAATTTTCCATATAACGAACTTTTTTCTGGGATTTAGCGACATCGTTAAATAGAGGTTCGACTGTATTCTAATTACTTTATGTTCGCTAAAAGATTAACCCTTAAATGCATAGTGAGGTAAATTTCCATCCCCTTTTTATGTAATTTTTAATACATAAATAAAGTTCTTACAACCACTATATTTATATAAAAATATTAATCCTGTGAAAATTACAAAATATGGTACTAAATAAAGTTAAAAATCTATCTTAAAATTTCTGGTGTCTAATCCTTAATGTAAAAATGAAAAACACAATTCTAAAAGAATAATTCATGCAGTTAAGGGTTAAATGAACTTGATGTCAATAAAAGTAGAAATTTTTGGTAGAAAATTGTCAATGAATTAAAATTGTTATTTTCCTTTTTTATGAATGTGAAATAATTATTCATTTTATTCGTTTTTCAATTCATATTTATTAAAACTATATAAAATGTCTATAACGCACATTTTTAATTAAAATAATTCCGAGAAGTATTCTTCTTTTCATACGTTAAAAAAGTATTGATATCGTAATTTATAAATAACATATTGTTAAAAATTATGGCCTATGATACAATAATTACTTTATATATAGAGATTATAAAGAAATATTCAATGTGCAAATAAAAGTAAAATCACTTTTTTTAAACTGCCAGTAAATATTTACTCAAGTATTCATTACCGCTTTCCCTCTCACCACCGTTTGAAGGGGAAAATTCTTTGTGAAATATTTAAATAAAAAAAACTTGCTAAACTAAAAAGGAACACGAGAAACTTTTTTAATGACGTATGCATAAAGTTTATACACTTTTCAGCATTGCGTGATATTTATTTGATGTCTTTTAGCAGAAGGGATTTAGAGGGGGGGGGGGGGTGTTATATATAAGGCGATGGAAAAAACAATTAAAAATGTTCATTTTAAACCCAAATTCATTTACTGAGCTTCTTTTAATACAAAAAATATATGTATATGCGTTTCTGGAATTGCAACTTTAAATTAAATCTCTTGCATACGAAAAAACACATTTACTCTAATAATTGTACTGAATTTTGATAGTTTAAAAATTCTATATCATTAAATTATATGATATTTAAAGAGAACTTTTTTGCATTTTTTGTAAGGAAGTTTAATTTATGCATTTTCTATTTAAAAAAAAAATATATATACAGTATAACTTCAAAAATCCTGCATCCTCGGGACCGAGACTATGACAGATTTCGAAAATTCCAGATTTTTGAAGGAATATCGGAAGAGTAACTAGGAATATCAAAATTAGTACTATATTCTTAAGGCTGCCTTTATCCATAATTTAATTCATTATTAGGTAATATTTTTGTATGAAAACCACAAAATTAAATATAAAAAAAACTTACCTTATTTGATATTTTCTATGTTACAGAAAATAATCTAATAAAGAGTGAGATTATTTCTCCTTTTGCTATTTCGGAAACTTCGATGTCAACTTTGTTTGTTTCAATTTTTTTGGCTGTTCTTTAACAAGTTTTTCTTTTCGTAATGTATATAAATGAAGAATGTATATTTCGTAAATAGAGTCTTGTTTCTTTACAGCAGATATTAATTCTTCAGTCACATTTATGTATTTTTCTAGTGACACCTTTTCTTCCCCAACAAATTTTGAGGTTGTTCATCCCCGTCTTCTGAGCTGCTACTTGCATTATCGGCGGTTCTATTTAGCACAGGGTCGGCGATCTTTCTGTTAAATTTTTCGTAACTAATGCATTTTCGTCAATGCCTATAGCCAATCATCTATATCCTTTTTCGACACTTGATGCATTTTCAGATTTTGCTCACACAATCATCTCATAAATTGTAATCTTTTCACTGGAAACGTATTTTCTGGGTTGTTTATATGTCCTCCTTTATATATCCTCCACTATATGTCCTTTGTAATCGTAATTCCATTGTAGAAATTCGATACTTTTAACGGATTTGATTCTGTTACAGTACTACAATTTACTATTTTTCATGTGATTTTGGGTGGGAAATGGCTGAAATTCCTAAATTATAATTCGTCTCTAACGCTCTGAGCTACTGTATCAAAGGTCACCATCCCCTCAAATGAGGGCTTCAAATATGCCACATTTTTCGCGTAGATTTACTCGCATTAATTAAATGTTAGATTTTATTTCAAACTCTGGAATTAAGTTAATGATTACAATGAGAAATAACTGGTATATCTGAGTCTGACGGTTGAGATGTTGAAAAACCATGTACTGTAAATGTTTTTGGAGAAAATTATAAAACAACCTTAAATGATTAAATTATAAAAAAGGATCTACACTGCATAATTATAAAGAAAATGCCGACCGGTAAACAGTGATCCAAAAGTATCTACGTGTAGTATACCTCTTAAATTTTCAAATAGTATGGTGCCTATATTTTATGTTATAAATATTTATCTACTCTTTTTACTTCAGAATAAAAATCTTTTTACGGTTAACCGCAGATATTCTAACAGTTTTCAGCAATTAAATACGACGAAAAATCCTATTCCAACATTGTGTAGAACTGTATTCAGATTTCTTAATTGGCACCATATTTTGAAATTGTAAAGTTCGTTTTATTTAACCCTTTCCGGTACGACTTAATTCTGTTTTTAAAATGGTGGGATTATGGACTGATACTCATAGCTACCAACTTTTACGCTTTCTTCCTACCACTAAAATTTATAGTAAATATTTTCTTATTTAATCGTCGAAATCTCATGATTAAACAAGGCGAAGATCTTTACTAAATTTTAGTGGTAGCAAAAAAGCGTAAAAGTTGGCAGCTATGGATAGTGGAATTTAGAAATGAATCTATTGGAAAATAAAAAATTGCTTACTTTCCCGTACTTTATAAAAAGAAAATTTTAATTAAATACTCTGGGTGCCAGTACTCTTAAAATTAGGTGTCTTCTTTCGCGGACACCGCCCGCTATAGGGTTAATGACATTTTAATTAAGGCGAACATAAAGGGAAATTTACCTTTTACAAAAAGTGGCACAATGAAATAATCTGAATTTTAAAAAATTACGCTGACATTTAAAGGAGAATTTTTTGTGTTGTCAAAATATTGCAGAATCGCACCTCTCACGTTTGATTTAGTGATGAAAATTTATGAAGTATTCCTTAATTTTTGTCACGTTTATAATAAGAAATAATTTCAAAAGTTTGACACCAGAAAAAGTTAGAAGTTTGTTATGAATATAATATAATAAACATTATAAAGCTTCCTAGAAATCCATCATTGCTCCATTCTAGTCAACGAAGAGTCTGGAAAAAAGTCTGTTCGTAGAAAAGCGTTGACAAGAAAGATAGAGAAACTTTTATCGGTATGAGTTCAGCAGCATGTGTACAACCGATGTGAACTCTGATTTCTTGAATAAGCTAGGAAGCCAAACTCGAAAGCATGCCTTGTATTCTAATAAAAACTAGTTGATTATGCCAATCCCAAAACTTTCTTCTATCTTATACATCTTAATATTTCAAAACGAAGTTACACATGTTAATACTTCAATATTATTAGTTCATTACTATACCAACTTTGATTTTCATCTAAAATTTCTGCTTCAATCAATTAAATGAACTAAAAACGAGTTAATCTATATCATGATATTTGTTAAAATTAATAGTTTTTCCTTATTATGTTGTTATCAGATGTTTGCGAATTGTCGGCTTAGCAGGAAGTGAGTTCCCGCTTTTGCACGTGCCGCCGATGTACAATAGAACTGCACAAAATAAAGAAAAGTACACAAAAATCGCTATCACAGAGCCCCTTTACCGCGCGATATTTCCAAATTCAAGGAGGACCTGTTGGCCAAAGACAAAAACATGCACAAAAAATTAAGTTCAATTGTATGCATAATTTTATACACTTTTCGATTGTATAATAAAGAAAATGGTACGGACATCGTAATTATAGCGCCCCCTTCCAGCGGAATTTTTCCAAATTCAGGAAGGACCTTCATGCCATGACCAAAAAGAAACACAAAAAATTCGGCTCAATTCTATGCATAACTTCATACACTTTTCGATGATACAATATTCAAAATGGCACAGAAATCGCTATTACAGCGCCCCCTACTGGCGAATTTTTTCCAAATTAAGGAAGGACCTGCTTTCCATAGCCAAGAACTTAAAATAAAAATTTGGTTCAATTCTATGCATAACTTAATACACTTTTCGATGGTACAATATGCAAAATCGCTATTACAGCGCCCCCTTTGGGCGAAATTTTTCCAAATTCAGGGAGGACCTGCTTGTCATAGCCATAAACTTAAAATAAAAATTTGGTTCAACTCTATGCATAACTCCATACACTTTTGAATGGTACAATATTCAAAATCGCACAAAAATCGCTGTTACAGCACCCCCTACCGGCGAATGTTTTCCAAATTCAGGGAGGATTTGCTTGCCAAAGCCAAAATCTTAAAATAAAAATTTGGTTCTATACATAACTTTATACACTTTTGGATGGTACAATATTCAAAATCGCACAAAAATCGCTGTTATAGCGCCCCCTACCGGCGATTTTTTTCCAAATTCAGGAAGGACCTGCTTGTCATAGCCATAAGCTTAAAATAAAAATTTGGTTCAACTCTATGCATAACTTCATACACTTTTGGATGATACAATATTCAAAATCGCACAAAAATCGCTGTTACAGCGCCCCCTACCGGCGAATGTTTTCCAAATTCAGAGAGAGTTTTCTTCCCATAGCCCAAAACTTAAAATAAAAATTTGGTTCAATTCTATGCATAACTTCATACACTTTTGGATGGTACAATATTCAAAATCACACAAAAAACGCTGTTACAGCAACCCCTACCGGCGAATTTCTTCCAAATTCAGGGAGGACCTACCTGCCATAGTCAAAAACTTAAAATAAAAATTTGGTTCAACTCTATGCATAACTTCATACACTTTTGGGTGGTACAATATTCAAAATCCCACAAAAATCGCTGTTATAGCACCCCCTACCGGCGAATGTTTTCCAAATTTAGGGAGAATTTTCTTGCCATAGCCAAAAACTTAAAATAAAAATTTGGTTCAATTCTATGCATTACCCAGAATATGGCGGAAGAGGTATAACAGGGATGCCAGTTTGGTCTCCATTTTTATCTCGAAATTTCACATTCATACCAGAAAATTAAAAAAATAATCTGTAGTATACGTAATCACAAAATTTCTGTCATTAACTAAAGCAAAAAGTACTATTTTTAATTTCTGGCACGAATTCGGATTTTCTGAATAAAAATGGAGACCAAGCTGGTAATCCTTTTATAACAACATCACCTTTGGTGCCCTCTAGCACATTTGCTTTTTATTTCCGACCATGCATTCTTTGATGAAAGTTCTTTGTTTGGATGTGTAGTATCACATCTAATATGATTTGTTTACCAATTAGAATAATTGTGTTAAAATTAATGTGTGTGTACTATCACCTCTTAAATTTTTTCCCATTTTTTATGAAACACCCTGTATATGTACATTTAATTTTAAAAAAAACAGACGTTAATTTAAGTGGGCTTTAACATACATGGTGTGTTCACAAAGTTTCAAGACTGGTCTGATAACTCAAAATTTATTAAACATTCTCGCACCGCGAACTAAAATTCTTCGAAATATGACCCTTTTGCATGAACACATATCTGCCAGCGTTTTTTCCATTGTTCATGAGCCCCATAGAAGTCTTCGAACGAAAGTCTGTTAAAGGACCTCGTCGAAACTGCCTGGACCACTGGAATCGTGTCGATCCGCTTCCCTTTTAGATCTTTCTTGACCCAAGGAAACACAAAAAGTTGCTGGGACCGAGGTCGGGACTGTAAGGGGCTTGCAGCAGTATTGCCACGTTAAATATCGCCAAAACTGATGGAGCACTCCACAGAAAAAATGACCTGCCCGTCGCGTCCGCCCAGACATCAGAAACGATTGGATTGTTCCCCACGACAATGTACCCTCTTACACGTCGCTCGCCGCCGCCGAAGTTTTGGCTATCTTTAACGTGACAATACTGCCGCAAACCACCTACAGGCCCGATCTCGCTCCCAGGACTTATTTTTTTCCCCGGATAAAAAAAGACCTGAAGGAGAAGCGATTTGTCAGGGTTCCAACGATCCAGGCAGCTTCGACAAGGTCCTTTAACAGCCTTGCACGTGAAGACTTCCAGGGATCGTATGAACAATTGCAAAAACGCTGGCAGTGGTGTGTTGATCCTCAAGGGTCATACTTCGAAGAATTTTAGTTCGCGGTACAAAAATGTTTAATAAATTTTGAATTATCAGACCAGTCTTGAAACTTTGTGAACACACCATGTATATAATGTATTCCCGTTTTAAAAATTACCTAAAATTTAAATAGGCAATTTATGAAAATGATGTTTTATGTCTTATTATTTAACCCCTTGAGGACGAGCGACGCGTATACGTGCCGCATGAAGTGCTCAGAATCCTTGTTTTTCCTCACCATGAAATTTTTACTGTAAAATTTACCTTATTTAATCAGCGCAATTTCTCAATTCAAGAAAACACAAATTTCTGTTTTAAAAAACCGGTGACAAAAGATTAAAAATTTCGTAAAAGGCTCCCGTCCCGAAGGGGTTAAGAAAAATTCACTGCCTTGTGTAAGAAGATTTCAAAAAAGAAAATCCTAAAATGTCGTGCGTTGTTAGTGCTTGTTGGTTTTCAGTATTCAAAAATTAAATTTTGCAAAATTATTTATACAGGGTTATTAAAAAAAAAAACTTTTTACAAATTGACATGGCAAACCAGGCATACAACAAGGATAAAAAATCACATAAGAACATCGGGTCGCAAATCACTTAGTCACAAATACAGGGTGTTTTATCCTAACTGAACGCGGATTGGTGGTAATAATTTCGAGAAAAATAACAACATTGTAATGAAAATGCGACGATATGTAGGGGAAGGTGGCCTAAAATGATCCTAGAGGGCAAAACGATCCACATAGGTGTTCTTCCAGACAAGTTGCGCTATCTACAGGGTAACACATAAACTAGTTGTGCCAAGTGAAGATGAAGCAATGGCGTATTCAAGCGATCACAATATTACGCGTCCGATAAGAACTTTTTGAAAAAGTGGTTTTTATAACATCTATTGTAAGATAAGCACTAACTTTCATATTTATTTAGATATACAGTCTTTCATGTACAGAAATATGGCTTGGTTTACTCAATAGAGTATGTTTTTAGATGTGAATTACACTTGCTAAGTTTGTTATGCTTCTCGGCGTCATCCAGTTATGTGACCTAAAATAAATGGTCATGTTGCCGGGAAAAATGATCCATTATGTGGATCCTTTTACTACCATTTCATTGGCTGAAGAAAATCCGGTACTGCGTCCCAGTCATCATGTGAGCCAAATGTGTGACTGCCCCAAACCTTTCTGTTTGAGTCCACGTGTTATCCAACCGATCATAATCTTCAAATATTCCATTTTATTGTTTTTCAAAATTATTTGTGTCACTTTTATATTTTAATATTTACATAAAATAAATTATGTATGCTATTCGATTGCAAAATTATTTTATTTCGTTATGTATTGTCATAATTACTTTTATATTCTTTATTTTGTCGATAAAAAGGAATTTACAATTGTTTTTAAATGAAGGATCATTTTGATCTTGAGTGTGGGTAAAATGACCCTTTGGACACTTTTTCAAAAATTCATTTTTTTCTTTACACAATTTGGGTTTAAAATATTATTAAAATATACTTATAATGCAAAATATAGTATAAAACATATTAGCATAATGCCAAAGTTTCATTTAAGCAATTATGTTATTTTACACAAGTTTTCCCCGTAAGGGGATCATTTTAGGCCACCTTTCTCTACCTTATTTTGTCTAAAATGTAATAACATCAATTTTTTTTTAATAATGTACTTCATTTTTTTAAAGTTATTACCGTCATCCCAAATTGAGTTAAGATGGAACACCCAGCATTTTTGACTAAATATGTGGTTTGCGGCCTCATATTTCTATGTGATTTTTTATCCATTTTGTATGCCTGATTTTCCATGTCATTTTGTAAATTTTTTTGTAACCCCGTATATTGAGCAATACTATTTAAAAGTTTCTCATATTCAGGAAATTGGACTTGGAATTTCAAATGAGTCTGCATCGCTATTTACAATAAGAACATTGTCATTTAACATTTATATTGCAGGAATCGTAATCGCAGAGTTTATTCATAGAATTTGTAGTACTTTCCTAGGGTAAGATAAGACGTAAAATTTTTATTTTGAAATAATTGTTGCAAGGAAAAAAAAACTCTGCGTCGTGAGATTTTGCCAGTCGTACATTAAGCGCCAGCATATTACTTATCAGTTAAACAAGACATCTTTACGGGAAAGCGGTTTTGCGTTTTGTTTCTTTTTACGAAATTCTTTTCATAAATTTTGTGTAGTATACAAATAAAATTTCACATTTTAAACAGCATATTCGCAAGATAAGCAATATCCTTAAGTTTTAAATTTTCAAATTAAAGGTATTTAATATACGTTTTTCGAAATAATTGGAATTATTTTTTTTATTATTCTGATTTTTAAAAAAAAACTGTTTATAACAATTTAATATAGCGCTTTTTTATATAAAATTATTTTCATTTTTATGTAAGTGCTAAAACAAACGTAAAGCGACATCAGTAAAGTTCTATGTGTCTACATAGTCAAAGTTGACTTTTTAAATTTAACCTTTGCACTCCGTTGTCTCCACTGCGGCGTCATCATCTTTCTTTGCAAAATTTGTTTTTGGCACCAGTAATAAAGGAAAGTAAAATTTGCCTTATGTAATCACTGCATTTTTGAAATTGTGTACTTGAAGGAAACTTCTTTTTAAAAAGTGATGCTGACCGAATAAAATTTGTGTAAGAGACTCCGGAATCCAAAGGGTTAACCCTTTCCGGCACGGTGTCCTTAAAAAAGGACACATAATTTTAATTCCAAAACTGACAAACGGCACCATGAATATTTAACTAAAATTTTCGTATTATTATTTACATAAAAATAAGCAAGTTCATATTTTCTAATAAATTCGTTTATAAATTGCGGTGTCAGTCCATTATTTCATCAGTTTATAAACAGAATCGCTCCGCGCCGGTAAGGGTGAAGGGGACAGGGAAAGCCCTATCTACGTCTAGTTTCTCGGGAGCCTAAGCTTTGACCCTTGGCCTTTGCCTACGGCTCAGGCAGCGATACCCTCCCTCGCGACGAAAGCGGCTCCTTAGCACTCAGCCCAGGTGTGTCAATAAATATTATAAACTTATCTTCTTTTAGGAATAAAAGAATTGGAAGACATGCCTGCAATCATGCAACGTTTGGCCAAGGGGGTTCGGTTTTACTCACGGGTCTCAATCAAGTCAATAATCATTTAAGGAGACCGGGTAAGCTCTATCTCGGCCATGCTAAAATTCACCAAATTTATGTACCTTTTTCTCAGAAATGGTGAAATATAGATGGCTAGATTTCTTAGAGTAGTTAGAATAACATGATTTACGTATTTTAACAGACCATTTTCTTTCTAAGTGAAACTCAAAATTAATTATTCATTATTTATTGAAAGTCATTTTTAAATTAGCATTTTTGGTAAGATCACTACCTAACTACCTAAAAGTTTCACTACCTAAAATAAATAATTCTCAACAAATCATTAAATCCCTGTGTTAAAGTATACAATATAACATAATATAAGTATTAAAAATTTTTGAGTTCTTAAGTTTAACAGATATTGAAAAAAAGGAACATGAACATGAAAAAATCAAAGTTTTAAAAAAAGTCAATTAAAGATTTAAATGGCCATTAAGCTATGAAGTACTCTTAGAAAGAATGAATAATTTCAACACTTATTTTTGTAATATATAATCACGTGTGACACATCGTTGGAAAGATAAAAGTTTAAACTATTTAATGATATAAAAAGTAAAAATCGATTTTTTAGTTGAATTTTGCTTTTCCGGTCCCCTTAAATGTTTACACAATATCTTCATTAAAACTAAAAAGAAATCTTCAAATTATACACTAAAAGAAGTTTGCTCAGAAACACGTTATTTGCAATAGTGGAATGAAATAACTATCATGGATTTATCTGCCAATGATATTATAAAAATCGTGTTCGATATTTTTTTATGTATCCAGGAAATCACTTTAATAGAAAAATAAATCCTTTTCCCCATTACAAGCCAAATGCAAGTACAAAGTTAATACTTTTACGTAATTTACTTCTGCTACAATTTTGAGCCCTGTTTGGTGATTTTTGGGGATTAATGTCTTGAAATTCCTAAATTATAATTCATCGTAAATGCTCTGACCTACTATATCAAGGGTTACAAGAATTAACTAAATGTTAAATTTTATTTCAAACCTGGCAAATGTTAAGTTGAATGTTACCATAAGAATTGACTGGAATGACTACGGCTGGTGTTTGAGTTGTTGCAAACTTAAGTACTATATAATTTTGTGGATGAAATTAGGATTAAATAATAAAAAGGATCTGCACTACATAATTCTAGAGAAAATACATATCGGTAAACAATTATAGAAAGTATCCACGTTCAGCACTCTCCTTAGAATTTCCAAAGAGTTTGGTTCCATTATTTAATTTAGAAATTTTAATCTAATATTTTTTCTTCGAAATAAAAATCTTTTTACGATTAATTGCAGAATATCTAACAGTTTTTGACAATTAAATAGGAAGAAAAATTCTATTCAAATTTTGTGTAAAAGTGTACGCACCAATGGTGATTTTGCTACCCAATTCAGGCAATAGAGCAATGAATAAAGATGTGGAGACATACAGGTAGTCCACTATTGGTGGACCACTACAGTGTGTCCCGCATTGATCCATTGTACTCAAATAATGCTCCATTTTGTGACTACATCCTCAGTTACTTTGCACGCAACCGTTAGAAATTACATTATACAGGGTGTCCACTCTCAACCAGTGTTGCCAGTGTGCTACTTTTTTTTAATTCAGATTTCTTGTTTGCCATCAATTTTTTGAAACGGTAAAATTAGCTTTGTTGTCACCTTACTTAATATGTCATTAAATAAGGCGCATTTTACCATTTCAAAAAAGTGCTGCCAATCAAGAATTTCAATTAAAAACGAAGTAGCCCATCTGGCAACACTGCTCTCAACGGTGTCCAATGGCTAATTCATTAACCGTTAGTCATAGAATTGTAGTTACAATTACAAAAATGTTTTAAATGACGAAAAGAAATATTTTCAAAGCTATTTGGGTCAATAAAAACAGTTCTTAAAAAATACAAAATTAAAATTTTTATACGATCCCCCGTCCTATAAGTTATATTTAGTAAAATTTTCCTATTACACTGACAAGTAAGACGAAAAAAATCCCGTTCCTAAAATCTAAAATTGACCGAGTTATGAAACTTTAAAAATGCATGACTTGTACCACTTTTCTGCATATGAACACTGATGACTTCCGCATGCTTTGAGGGGTCATATACCAAGTGCTTAAAGTAATCGAAGAACTTATTTCATGTGTATCTGCGATTTGAAAAAAATCGTACAAGCATTGACTTAACTTTTATTAAATTTCAGATTGACTAAAATCATTGTATTTTAACATATGGTGTTTTTTTTTTGTAAGGATTTGAGGTTGTTTCTTTCATGATTTCTTTTAACAAAAATTTTGTTATTTTTGTAAGTTTTTATTTAATTAATGCCAAGATGTTTAAGAACGTGTTTTAGTACTTTTATGTATTTTTTAGCACTGAATCCGAAAATGACCTTCATTTTTAATCATCACGTTAGAATTTTTTTGCAAATCGTAAATGTCAAAGTTAAAATATAGCAAAAATCTGATACTATAAAACAGATGTAAAACTTTTTAAATTAAATTTAATTTAATTTAATTCAATAATTTATTCAGTTTTTTGGCTTATACAGTCAGTATCGGTTATATGGTCACGCATGCGGTCCTGAAAAATATGACCTTATAAGCGGGGTGACCTTATATGCGGTGTATGCAGGAATTTTATTTTAGACAATAAAATATTATTGATAAGTTAGTTATATTAGTACAACCATGTATAATGAATCTATGAACATATAATTTATAAAACAAGAGGTATAAAAAAAATTGCTTTACACTTAAACTTTCGAATTGATGAGTATACTCGTAGTAGTAAAAATAATCTTTTACGCAGGTTTGTTTGTTTTTTATCGCAGTTGTTAAAACTACTTTTTCTTATTCATGAACAGTTTTAAAATGTTCGTCTGTGCCTTTGTGATTGGTAAAAAAATATATATATATATATTTGAATGTATTTAGTGCTTTGATAGCTTCTGATAGCGTTGTCAGTTCAGCTTCGAATTCACTGTCATTATCATCGTTTCTATCAGTGTTTATATTTAAAATTTCCAAAATTTTTTGCAGTAAAGAAGCTTCAACATGGACTTTACCGATGTCACGTCAGCTGCGGATATCTAGAGTAGGCGTGAAGAACATTTTAACACGGCTTACCCTTCGTCCAATAAGAAGTCTTTTTTTAAAAGTACATACCCGCAAAGGCGTGACTGTTGGTGTTGCCACTCGTGGGTAAAGTCCATTAGTAGCGATCTCATTCTCAACAACTGCATATGCCAGTTCGTCATTTATTGTGCAAACGACATTCCGTAGTTCTTGTGCAACTTCAAATAGGGACACATCATCACCATCATCATCATTGTCTTCGAACGATAATTCTTCACATTCTGGAAGCAAAGGATGTCAAAAACAATTTTCAATGGTCTTCTTTGATCATATTAAAACACTTATCTACGTAACATATGGCATCTAACATAGTCACTCGAAACTTCTTTTTTTGATCAATGGCAACAATGACGTTTTTTAGAAGCAGCTTTCGATAATTTATCTTAATAGTTTTAATATCCCCTTGATCTAATTGTTGTGCCACACTGGTTCAGTTTGGAAGCAAGAAAGCAAGTTCAATCGGATTTAAATGGGAAATCATCTAATGGGCAGTACAGTTGTATGCAATTATAGCTACTTGTCTGTGCAAATTTTATCGAAACGCTGAATTTCTTTTTCCCAAATGTTTTCTGTCATCCACGCCTTTCGGTTTGCATCGTAAGATACATGCAAATATTTGCAGTTTTTCAAACAATGAGGCTTGAGAAATTTACCAATAACTAATAGAGTCAATTTATTTGACCCATCCACGCATACTCGCTGCTAATAAAATGGCCATTCTTTTTTTGCTTACATTCCCACTACTTCATTTTTCGTTCTTAAAAGTAACAGTTTTATCTGGCAAAACATGAAAAAAAGCCCATGTTTATCAAAATGAAAAACATCACATGGTCTGTACTTTTTGAGAATGTTGCTTAACAAGTTAACAGCCATTCCTTCGATTCTTTGGCAGTAAAATTCGGTTTTCCTAATTATGCAGCAATTTTCAGAGAGTTTTATTTTGGTTGATCGCATCTTCTGTCTAACAAGATTTGAACCCTAAGACATTATTCAGTGTCGCACTCTTCATTTCATCAGTCTTCGTGAAAGCTTCTTTCGATACATCGGTTTTTTAATGTTTTCTACTATTTTTTTTCTGCAATTGTCAAATTTTTCGTTTTCCTGACATCTTATATTCACAAATGCCAATTAACAAATGAACGAAGACTTTACACGCAGCGACAAGTAATGAAAAATACAAAAAACTAAAAAGCGTAATTTAACTTTTCTCTGCACGAAAGACAATTTTCATTCGGTCGCAAGGGGTTATGGCATATTTTCCAAGAATCAGTATCTAATGCGACAGTTGAGGGAGAAATCTCCAGAGCTTTGAAAACTCTTACCGACAGGAAAGAGTTTCTCTTATAGGCTACAGCCGGGAAGAGGAGAAAACCTCCCCCTCCCCCGAGTGTCGACGCGCATCTAGTCACTTGGTATGAAATATTATTGCGATCTCTAAGGCTCCGTTTAAAAAGGAAAACGTCTCCCTCACATTCTGAAGCTATAAAAATGTCAATTGGCCTTTCTTTTCCATACGTTAGTTCGTAGTTGTGGATTTTAGCAATAGCGCGGGAGATTCAACGATGAAAAAAGGGGAAGATTGATTAGAAGGAAAGAAGTTCCTCCTTCAGAATATCCATCCACTTCTTTCTAAAGCTATTAAAAATGAAAAGCAGTGCGTGCCCAATACAAAGAAGTCGACAGTTAAAGGTGCTTGAATATGAATGATACGTCTATTCGTCACTTTACACCCTAAAAAGGGAAGGAAAAAGCATAAAACTATAAGATTTTTGCAATAAAATGGGAGACAAAAGATGACCATATGACCATATATCCGATAGTAGCCATTGGAAACTGACCATATAGGCGGTGTATTTTGACATGTAATACCTATTCAGTCAGTTCGGACTTACGAAAAGTGACCTTATAAGCGGGGTGACCTTATAAGCGGGTTACCATATATCCGGTACTGACTGTTTGGGATTCTTACAGCTAAACAGCTGAAGGGTCCGATAAGGTGGGGGAGGAGGCTCAATTTTAACTTTGAAATTTACAGTTTGAGGAAAATCCTGACTTGATGTTTAACACTGAAGGTCATTTGTTGATTCAGCGGTAAAAAAATACATAAAAATCAATTATCAAATGTTAAAAACACAACAATGACACCTACTTTATAGTAAAAAATTTTCGCTACTTTTTCTTTTTTTAACTTTAAAATTTGCGATTTGCAAAAAATCTTTACGTGGTGGTAAAAAATGAAGATCAATTTCGAATTCAGCTGTACAGAATATATAAGAATCAATTATCAAAAGCTAAAACGGTTAAATTTCATCAATTATACTTAACAGAAATTCTGATTTATTTCCTTCTTATATGTTTATTACAAATTATATATTTTGCATTAATAGGCAGGGCTTGATTACCAACGGGGTACATTCCCACCAGTAAAAAGAAGCAGAACATTTTGCCTCATTTATGGCAGAACCATTTAGATAAAGCGAACATTTCTTTTAAAATTTATTAGTGTAAGTGTTCCCCGTTCGTAATTAGGTCCTGTTAATAGGTGAGAATGATTAAAGATTTCAAATTTATATTGAAATGTTAATTTTACTCTCAACCATTTTTTAATATATCTGACGAAATTACATATCTATTAAATTTGTGAATGACCCCTAATTTGCAGTTAAAAATATGTTCCAACTTAAAACAGCTATTACTCGGTCAATTTTAATCGTAGAATAACGGAACTTTTTTTGACCTACTTGTCAGTGTAACAGGAAAAAATTACTAAATATAACTTATAGGAACGGGGGACCGTATAAAAATTTAGATTTCGTAATTTTTTAAGAAATGTTTATATTGAGCCAGATTGCTTTTAAAATATTTCTTTGCATCATTTAAAATATTTTAGTAATTGGAACTATATGTCTATGACTAACAGTTTAGGAATTAGCCATTGGACACCGTTGAGAGTGGACACCCTGTATAATGTAATGTCTAACGGTTGAGTGCAAAGTAACTGAGGATGTAGTCACAAAATGGAGCATTATTTAAATACAATGGATCAATGCCTGATTAACGCTGGTGATAAATTCCACCGGTAATAAAGAATTGCATTTTTTATGGCAGAAATTCTGCATAAATAAGGCGATTAAAATGGCGAAACATCCTATTCAAATTTACTGATGGACATTTGCACTGGCGATAATCGAATTCACTAACACTTACAGGAGTAATTTTTATGTTGTCACAATATGGCGGAATCGCAGTGCCTGACGTTTGATATAGTGTTGAAATTTTATGAATTATTCTTTAACCCTTTAGTGCGCAGCTTCGCATATATGCAAACAACAGTGTTTTGAATGTAATAGATTTTTTTTTATTCGTATATACCTAATTTATACCAGAAAATTAAGATAGCAACATCTGCTTTAATTAATAACAGACATTCTGTATTTAATTAAAGCGAAATTAACCATTGAAACTTTCTGGTGAGAAGTCAGATTCTCTGAACTACATAATTTCTGGAACGTATTCTGTCATGGGAATTAAAGGGTTAAAGGTTTAGGTATATAAAATAAATAGTTATATAAAATAAGGTATTTGGAGAGATACTTCTTAAAATAATTTGCAATATTTTAGCTTAAAACAGCCACATGACAGTAGTTTTTATTTGTAATGTAGATGTGAAACAGAAGAAACGATTGACGTATTATATGAAAAATGCATCTCTGATTTTTTTCGTTATTTTTCCTATGTAATAAACCTTTCAGAGAATCATACATAATTTTTTCAAAACGCAATAAAAATCACGCATTTAAGGTTTAAATGTGTCAAGTTTATAATAAAAATAATTTCAAAGTTATATACCAGAAAAATTTACATGTATAATGTATATATAAAAATACCAAATTGCTGAGACGACCGTGTTCTTATCGTGGCTGTGTAAATGGTTCGTGTCAACGAAGATGTCTTTAAAAAAAGGCGTTTCGTAGAATGGAGCTAGGAATAAAGAGGAGAAGACATATAATGTCTGCTTTGCCTAATGACGTAATTAAGGAGGTTGTCACGAAATGGCGGCTGATGTTTTACGTCGGATCAACAATTTCTGATTCCCGCCGAAGTAAACTTCCACCAGTAATTTTTTAATAGAAAATGTTGCTTATTTTAGCGGTCTTTTCATGAAAAAAGTCTCTCACAAATGTTGTTAAAATTTCTGTTTCTTTTTATTGGTAGCAGTTTGCCCAGGTATTATATATATACAGCCTGTGGCCAGAAAGTTCGGTGAATGAATTTTTATTTCAAATGCAGTATTGTGCAGCATCAAATACAGTTTACTGGCCTTCAAAATAATCTCCATGGATGGTAATGCACTGTTGGGAACGAGTATATTAGTCCTGGAAACGCCTGTAAAAGAGTTCTTTCGGAATGGCTTTCAGCTCGGCCGTCACGTTGCG